>CM027837.1:36990779-38190779 GCA_016097545.1 Eucalyptus victrix
CTGCAAACTCGATTCTTCAAAAAGAATAACAGCTTAGTACTCATCACTGGCATCTATTTCTAATACTCTTTTTCCCGTACAAACGTACAATGTGTTTGTGTGTGTGTGTGTGAATTTTTCCCTTTTGTGACTGCAAACTCGATTCTTTAAAAAGAATAACAGCCTAGTGCTCATCAACTTTTGTGACTGCAAACTCGATTCTTTAAAAAGAAAAACAACTGTGTGTGTGTGTGTGTGTGTGTGAATTTTCCACTTTTGTGACCGTAAACTCGTTTCTTTAATAAGAATAACAGCCTAGTACTCATCAACTTTTTGTGACTGCAAACTCGATTCTTTAAAAAAGAAAACAGCCTAGTACTCATCACTGGCATCTAATTGTCATACTCTTTTTCCCATAGAAACGTACAATAATGGTGTGTGTGTTGAAAACTTGCACTTTCGTGAAATGCAAACTTGATTCTTTAAAAAAAATAACAGCCTAGTACTCATCAACTTTTGTGACTGCAAACTCGATTCTTTAAAAAGAATAACAGCCTAGTACTCATCAACTTTTGTGACTGCAAACTCGTTTCTTTAAAAAGAATAACAGCCTAGTACTCATCACTGACATCTATTTATAAAACTCTTTTTCCCGTGGAAACGTACAATGATGGTCTGTGTGTTGAAAACTTGCACTTTTGTGACATGCAAACTTGATTCTTTAAAAAGAATAATAGCCTAGTACTCATCACTGGCATCTATTTGTAATACTCCTTTTCTCGTAGAAACGTACAATGATGGTGTGTATGTGTGTGTGTGTGAATTTTCCGCTTTCGTGACTGCAAACTCGATTCTTTAAAAAGAATAACAGCCTAGTACTCATCACTGGCATCTACTTGTAATACTCTTTTTCCCGTAGAAACGTACAATGATAGTGTGTGTGTGCGTGTGTGTGTGTGTGTGTGTGAATTTTCCACTTTTGTGACCACAAACTCGATTCTTTAAAAAGAATAACAGCCTAGTACTCATCAACTTTTGTGACTACAAACTCGGTTCTTTAAAAAAAAAGAATAACAGCCTAGTACTCATCACTGGCATCTTTTTGTAAAACTCTTTTTCCCGTAGGAACGTACAATGATGGTCTGTGTGTTGAAAACTTGCACTTTTGTGACATGCAAACTTGATTATTTAAAAAGAATAATAGCCTAGTACTCATCACTGGCATCTATTTGTAATACTCCTTTTCTCGTAGAAACGTACAATGGTGGTATGTGTATGTGTGTGTGTGTGAATTTTCCACTTTCGTGACTACAAACTCGATTCTTTAAAAAGAATAACAGTCTAGTACTCATCACTGGCATCTACTTGTAATACTCTTTTTCCCGTAGAAACGTACAATGATAGTGTGTGTGCGTGTGTGTGTGTGTGTGTGTGAATTTTCCACTTTTGTGACCACAAATTCGATTCTTTAAAAAGAATAACAGCCTAGTACTCATCAACTTTTGTGACTGCAAACTCGGTTCTTTAAAAAAAAAAAAAAAACAGCCTAGTACTCATCACTGGCATCTATTTGTCATACTCTTTTCCCCATAGAAACGTACAATGATGTTGTGTGTGTTGAAAACTTACACTTTCGTGACATGCAAACTTGATTCTTTAAAAAGAATAACAGCCTAGTACTCACCAACTTTTATGACTGCAAACTCGATTCTTTAAAAAGAATAACAACCTAGTACTCATCACTGGCATCTATTTGTACTACTCTTTTTCTCGTAGAAACGTACAATGATGGTGTGTGTGTGTGTGTGCGAATTTTCCACTTTTGTGACTGCGAACTCGATTCTTTAAAAAGAATAACAGCCTAGTACTCATCACTGGCATCTACTTGTAATACTCCTTTTCTCGTAGAAACGTACAATGATGGTGTGTATGTGTGTGTGTGTGAATTTTCCACTTTCGTGACTGCAAACTCGATTCTTCAAAAGGAATAACAGCCTAGTACTCATCACTGGCATCTATTTGTAATACTATTTTTCCCGTACAAACGTACAATGTGTGTGTGTGTGTGTGTGTGTGTGAATTTTCCACTTTTGTGACTGCAAACTCGATTCTTTAAAAAGAATAACAGCCTAGTACTCATCAACTTTTGTCACTGCAAATTCGATTCTTTAAAAAGAATAACAGCCTAGTACTCATCACTGGCATCTATTTGTAAAACTCTTTTTCCCGTAGAAACGTACAATGATGGTGTGTGTGTTGAAAACTTGCACTTTTGTGACATGCAAACTGGATTCTTTAAAAAGAATAATAGCCTAGTACTCATCACTAGCATCTATTTGTACTACTCGTTTTCTCGTAGAAACGTACAATGATGGTGTGCATGTGTGTGTGTGTGAATTTTCCACTTTCGTGATTGCAAACTCGATTCTTTAAAAAGAATAACAGCCTAGTACTCATCACTGGCATCTATTTGTAATACTCTTTTTCCCGTAGAAACGTACAATGATAGTGTGTGTGTGTGTGTGTGTGTGTGTGTGTGTGTGTGTGTGTGTGTGTGTGTGTGTGTGTGAATTTTCCACTTTTGTGACCGCGAACTCGATTCTTTAACAAGAATAACAGCCTAGTACTCATCAACTTTTGTGACTGCAAACTCGATTCTTTAAAAAAAAAAAAAAAAAAACAGCCTAGTACTCATCACTGGCATCTATTTGTCATACTCTTTTTCCCATAGAAACGTACAATGATGGTGTGTGTGTTGAAAACTTACACTTTCGTGACATGCAAACTTGATTCTTTAAAAAGAATAACAGCCTAGTACCCATCAACTTTTATGACTGCAAACTCGATTCTTTAAAAAGAATAACAGCCTAGTACTCATCACTGGCATCTATTTGTACTACTCTTTTTCTCGTAGAAACGTACAATGATGGTGTGTGTGTGTGTGTGAATTTTCCACTTTTGTGACTGCGAACTCGATTCTTTAAAAAGAATAACAGCCTAGTACTCATCACTGACATCTATTTATAATACTCTTTTTCCCGTAGAAACGTACAATGATGGTGTGTGTGTGTGTGAATTTTCCACTTTTGTGACTGCAAACTTGATTATTTAAAAAGAATAATAGCCTAGTACTCATCACTGGCATCTATTTGTAATACTCTTTTTCCCGTAGAAACGTACAATGATGGTATAGAGGAAACTGAATCTAAGTGTGCATCGCTAAATGGCAATGCTATAGTTATTGGAAAATGAATTTTTGGCATGTGCTCCCGTATCTAGTGATTAGCCGCAAATTATTTTGCTTGATAGATCCATTTTTTTGGAACTAGTGTGTGCTTAACATTATTGTTGCTTTGTTGATCCTCGTTGTTTTATGGATTTGGCTTTGTTTTGTAGTGTTTGACCTTTACTTTGCTTCGATTTGCTTTATCATGAAAGTCTATGTACTTGTCATATATTTTTTTTTTTTTTTTTTTTTTTGGTAAGGTAAGAATATATTGATTTAAACGAAACAAAGCAACGCGGAAACTAGCATAAAGAACTTACACTCAACGAGGTAACAAGCCAGGTCGAGTGGAAGGATGCTAGGAAAAGGAAGCCAAAAGCTACCAAGGTAGCAACAGGGGGCCAAACGGCATCCACGAAAGAGCCAAATAGAAAGAAAAGCTACAAGAAAAAACAACCAAACAAGTGAAAACAACCAAAAGGAGCCAACGGACAAGAACAACACCAACCCTCCGAAAGAAAAGGCAATGAGACCTTAACACGCTGATAGGCAACGAAACAGCAAAGGCTGAAGGAGATGGCTTTGTCCCTCACAACATTAAGTATGTGTCACTTGGCTAAAGGAGATGGCTTTGTCCCTCACAACATTAAGTATGTGTCACTTGGCTAAAGGAGATGGCTTTGTCCCTCACAACTTTAAGTATGTGTCACTTGGCTAGAGGAGATGGCTTTGTCCCTCACAACTTTAAGTATGTGGTTCTTCATGATAGGCATAGTGAGAGTCTTGCCCTGAAAGAGAATGCCAATCCTTGCCATATATCTTTTTAAGCCATGAATACAAATTTTTTCGACAAAAAAATAGTGAGAACTAAAATCGTTACTACCAATCTCAATTTTTGCTTTCCAATGCTCACGCATTTTGAGAGTAATTGTCAAAAATTCTGAACATATTGTACCCAATTAATACTAATTTAGCCCTAAATCTTTTGATAATTTGTTGACTGAAAATTATTAACCTTAATGTTGACTGTTCTATTTGGCATGGCCAGTATTGACGTTAACAACTTTTACAAATTCTTGGACTGACCCTAGAACTAGCCCAGACCAATTGGTTAAGTCTAACCCGGTACTAGGACTACGTGGGCTAGTTCATTCCACAAACCGGAAATTGACTATGCCTGGTTCAATTCAGGTTCTAGGGTGGGAACTAACTCACCTTAAGACCAATATCCATGTGTATATTCCTTATGGGTGATCGATTATACAGTTGGTGGGTTCTAGATTTGAAATCTAGAACCTATCCTATTAGAATTGGTTTCCAATTTTTAAAGCTAGGAATTTACCTTGTTTGTCTTGAAACCAACTTTGGAACCTACCTTATTTGTCTGGTTCGATTTTAGGGTCTACTCTAAAACATGGTTTTATTTTTTTGCTTCATATTTCAAAATGGAGAAATGATTTTATGATAGTCTTTGGACTACTGTGAGAATAACAGCATGTTTTAAACAACAAAAAATCAAATAACAAACAATTATAAATTGTTGTGAGGTCAACTCCTTCAAAAATTTGTGGCTCAAAACAAATTGTTATTCTAACAGTAGTCCAAAAAATATTATGCTAATAAAGCTCTTTAAAAAACAACCTAGACAAATATCGATTATAGCAATATAATATAAGCAACAAAATAGCTTCAAGTAAAATATCAATGTAAAACAAACAAAAATATAAAGTAATAGGGAAATTAAGTGTTAGCAATGAATGATGATCATTTGTCCGGAGCATGAAGTATCAATCTCGAGCACGAAAGGGAGGGGTTTGCTTTTGTCTATGCCCCCAATCATATTTAGTTCTTGAAGAGAAAAAAAAAACAAAAAAAAAAAAAAAAAAAAAAAACAAAAAAGCATTGTAGTCTAGTTTGGTCGATTTGGTTCCACACTCAGAACCAAAAACCGGACCGGGTATCGTGGGTTCCAAATTTTGGGAATCAAGAACCGCGTAGAACCAATTGATTTGGTTTGGTACCCAATTTGGAGCCAGATTGGTGCTTACCTCCAGTCAAGTTAAATTTTGAGAGAGCTGCCCTTATTTTCATGGCCGCATATATGGGATATTCAACTTTTGTAAAGTACAACTTGAATGGCATGGCATCAATCAGACCTCCAAATCATATTAAAAAAAGTTTTCTGAGAAAATAAATGTTTGCCCGTCGTTCCTTATCTATCTGCCAGTCCAACATATGATGCTACAGCCTATAAAAACCATTGATAGGGGATTCGACACTCACAGAAGCCTCTACCCTCTAGCGTCCTTCATCTATTCACCTAAATCAAGAAAACAGCGAAAACGAAATGTCTCTTCAGATTTTAGCAATCCCATCTTCTTCTCCTGCTCGAGAAACAAGCCGCGTCATTGAACGCCGTTTAGCAAATTTTCAACCAAGCATATGGGGGGATTATTTTCTCAAATATGCTTCTGACTCCAACTCGATGGTATCATTTATTTTATTTTATTTTTGGATTATATTCGAGAGCATAATAATCTTGAATGATGGGGCACCATCTCACAGCATTTGAAAAAGTAAAGGAAAATAAGTTTTAGTTTATTTGAAACTCCATGAATGTGTTGATCGTTAAATGATTCAAAATTTCTACATGAACCTTGTGGCATGCACATATGATTTAACAACTGTCGAAAGCGTTTCTCCGCTATTAAAAGATATAATCATGACGGAATGATTTTTAGGTAATTCAATTCATATTTATCATGGTCAATCAGGTCATTCGACACAAAATGTATTTCTTGCATTCTTACTAATTCATGTCATTTGAAATTTCAATTTTTTATTTATTGTAGAGTTCTCCTGCTATAGCAGAGGATCGAATCGAGGGATTGAAAGGAGAACTGAGGAAGATGTTGATAGGTGCTATGGATAAGCCTTCGCAGAAATTGAACTTGATCGATCAAATCCAACGCTTAGGAATTGCCTACCATTTTGAAATTGAGATATATCAGCAGTTGGAACAAATTCGCAAAAGCTATTTTGAATTGCACGATGGTGATAAAGACAACGACCTACACACAAATGCTCTTCTCTTTCGATTGTTACGACAACAAGGTTATGCAATTTCATGTGGTATGCAATGTTCTAATTCTCATTGATCGATTAGTTAGCCAAATTATATTGCGGACATCAATTTGACAGTCCATTTAATTTATTAGAGTGGACACATAGGGAGAAGACCACTAGAAATGTAAAAAGTAGCATGTGGCGCTTACTTTAGTATAAAAAAGTTTTTGCCGGCTCACTTAAGTGCCGGATTGGAAAAAAAAAAAGAAAAAGATCACTAAGTGCCTCTGATAAGAAATTCTAGCCAAAAAAATTACATGACTTTTTATTTAAAAATTTTATTTGATGTGACTTTTTTGGCATCGAAATGATCACTTTTTAATAATGCCCAACATTGAAGTGATTGATTGACACAAATAATGATAACTTTGTAACCTGATACACAACATTGTTTAAGGGTTGTATGTTCATTGGGCATGCTAATGAGCCACGTAAGATTGAGAAATTAATAAAATATGGCCATGTCAGAATTCTACTAATCCAGATCAAAGTTAGCACTTAAGTGATCCCAAAAAAATATTTGACATTAAAGTGGGTGTTATACACAACTTTTAGCACTTCTGGTGTCATTCTCCCCATAATATCACTAACATGTTTAGTTCGCTCTAGTTTTGATTTGTTTATTAGTTAACTTTCTCTATATGATTCTCATATAATAAGTTCTACAAAATGTCTTGCTTTGAAAGGTGAATAGTCCTTTCTTCTAATTCCTCAGTTTAGTACATCGTTTTTTCATTGATTCCGGTTGATCTAGATGTTGAACATGAATTTTTCGTAGTATCTCATGATAGTATCTTTTCTCATGTTTTGTTTGGCCATTTAGAAATCTTTAACAAGTTCAAGGACATCAATGGGAATTTCAGCAAATCACTCATTGTTGATGTGCAAGGAATACTAAGTCTATTTGAAGCTTGTCATATGAGGTTTCATGGCGATGATGTTTTGAATGATGCACTTGCTTTTGCTATGACTCACCTCAAGTCAATTGATAAAGGAAAGGCAAGCCCTAATCTTGAAAAACAAGTGAGGCATGCCCTAAAACAACCAATCCACAAGGGAATACCAAGGCTAGAGGCAAGGCGCTACATTTCACTCTACCAAGAGGAGCCTTTGCATAATGAAGTACTGCTATCCTTAACTAAACTCGATTTCAACTTATTGCAAGAGCAACACCAGAAGGAACTCGGTAACCTTACAAGGTTGGCTTCATGATACCATGTTGAAGTAGCTACATGTTCTAAGAACACCAAATCGACATAGATTGATTCATGCAATTTCAAGTTATTTTGAACTAATTCATTTGCTAAAGTGACAACGAGTGTCTTCTCTTTGGCTCATCGGTCTTAAGTACTTTTTATTATTCCATCAATGATGTGTTTGCCTTAAGCAGGATTTATGTTGTTAATTATAGGTGGTGGAAGGATTTAGATGTAGAAAGGAAGTTCCCATTTGCTAGAGATAGACTTGTGGAGATGTATCTTTGGATGTCGGGAGTTTATTTCGAGCTAGAGTATGAAGCCACAAGGGAAATACTAACTAGAGTGTTTAGCATTGTTACCATTATCGACGACATCTATGATGTCTATGGCACATTGGAGGAACTAGAACTTTTCACGGAAGCAATTGAAAGGTAGAGTTCACCCTCGGATGCTTTTCTCAGTTTACCAATTCTAAATACTAACTCTAATTTGATCAACTATTAGTTAGGGTCAAGAGTGATATTTTCTTAACTTGAACTCAGGTGGGATGTTGAAGTCAAAGATGGATTACCGAGTACATGCAAGCATGTTATAAGATAGTTCTTGATTTGTATGATGAAATTGGCTACGAGGCGACTAGAAAAGGGCGCTCGGACTACCTTTTCTATGCAAAAGAAGCGGTAAGCCATTCAAGGTTATATTAATCAAATGCAATTTTTACTATGTCCACTGGCAACAAAATATCAGGTTTTTGAATAAGGATGAGAGACAGTCATATATTTAAGTTTGCTGAACACATTAAAGTTCAAATATTGACGTAGCTTTGTGTTTGAGAATGAATCCTTAGATGAAAAACCAAGTGAGAGCGTACTTCACTGAAGCCAAATGGTTCCATCAAAACCACATACCGACGATGGAGGAGTACATGCCCATTGCATTACCAACCACTGCTATTGAATTGCTGTTGGTGATGTTGTTGTTAGGAATGGGAGATACTGTAACAAAAGATGTTTTTGACTGGCTATTGTATAGCAACCCCAAGATGGTGAATGCTGTGAAAGTAGTCTGTCGGCTCATGAATGACATCGCCGGACACAAGGTATATATAAGCTACACTAGTGAACAACATTACCTTATCTAAATTTTGTCTAATAGATTTTATCAAAAAGATAAAAATAATAATTTCCATGAGATATGTGTTTACAGTTTGAGCAAGAGAGAGGTCATGGGCCATCTTCAATGGAGTGTTTCATGAAACAATACGGAGTTACGGAGGAAGAGGCTAAGGAGGAACTCCATAAACAAGTGGCCAACGCATGGAAGGACATTAATGAAGGCTTGTGCTGCTCGACCAATGTCCCTAGGCAACTCCTTGTGCGAATTCTCAATTTTACACGAGTTGTGCATGTGGTGTATAAAGATGAGATAGATCTCTACACTCATGCTGGAACCAAGTTAAAAGAGGACGTTACTAATCTATACGTCAATCCATTGCCAATGTGATAGTTCGGAAGAACAAGTACCTAGCTGTTGTAGGCTGCATTAGACAGTTTCCGAATCTGCTCTGCGTAAAATCTGAATTGTGCGTCAACCGTTAAATATTACTCTTCTCTAGCCCGAGAAGAAGTAAAATAAGGGGCCTGTAAATATGTGATATTGGAATATATTAATGTTCTATACAATGAGTGGTTCAGTTTCATTATATATACCAAACATTTTTTTATATATATGCTTACGACAGCCTTAGTATAGAGACTAGCACAAATTACAATACTTAACAGAGAGGGAGCCAAGTTTCATATTTTCAGTCATTTATCAATCACATATACCTGATCTTGCGATTATTGAATCACTATACCCTTGTGATATAAATTCTAACCTACTTTAAGTAGTCCTGATCAGGGATCATATTATAATTTTCATTCATCTTCAAAGTAACTAAACAATCACGTCTTCTCTCAGAAAAGCCTATCCCCTATCATTCCATACCTTTAACAAGTACTTACCTAATGTTATTTTTTGTTCTACATTAATGGAGCAATCTACTCTACGTAACCTAGGCTTAGAGTTTGATGAAAAATAGATTTGAGAAATCAAAATATATTTAGAATTTGACTAAATGTGCTCTATCGAAAAGCAAGCCATGTTTCAACTTCTTGATCAAGCCAAACCCTAATAGATCGTAGTTAGATTGTTGGTTTGGGTTGGACAAGTTTGGGGTCCCATGCAAAAAATAACTATAATTTTGAGTGGACATTTAAACTCAACGATGATATTACTAAAATATATTTTCAATAAAACACAATATTCTCAGGTAAACTTCATTATATTCTTAACTAAACAAAGAAAACAAACAAAAGTACAAAGAAATTTAATGTTTATAAGGAAAAAGAAAAGAAACTAAATTGTGTCCTAAAGCTAAGTTTTTCTACTCGATTATGAATATAAATAACGATGATGATCCTTCTAAAATGCTTGTTCTCACTATTCTGTGGGGGACGAGAGAAGTTGATTTAATTCTAATTAGTCGGCCCTCGGATTTTCATGGTTTTTATTATGTGACGTCACATGCTCACTTTCCGGGTACTAGTAGGGGCAAAATAGACTATAGTCATTTCACTTTATAAGGTGTTTACTGAGATTAAAGTGTGTACAGAGAGGGTTCTTCCCATCGCACCAAAGAAATGTCTTCAGGATCAAAACTTCAAGAAAACTGGTGAACCACTTCTCTCTTCAAGTCGTCATCAGATTGAAGCTCCGTTTACTTGCGAAAAAAGCATGCAACTTCTTTCTACGTCAATTTCATTGCCAATGTGATGGTTTGCAAGAATAAGTTTAAGTACCAAGCCATCGTAGTTTGCCTTAGACGGTTGTCACGACCCAATCTCTGCCCTCACAATCCTCAAGAAGAAGGAAGAAGGGGAAGGTCACATTTAGGGATACTTGACCACGAAAGTTCCCCTCACGGTTTTCATCCACAAGGGCGTTATCACCTCATCCCTTGGGCAAACCTCTTGTGAGTTCACTTGATCATGATCGCGAGTTCTTCCAAGCTTATATCCTGCGTGATAGCGGAAAGTGTTGTGACCCTATCTCGACGTCGCGGCATGTCTTGATCGACGTTTTTAAGGTCGAAAGGAAACCAGACCTAAAGGTGAGTTTGAGGGTATTTTTAACAATCATGATAGCCTCTCGAGACGTACATCCACCAAAGATTGCATCACTTCATCTTTATTGGCTTCACCATCTTGAGTATGCTAAATCATGATTGTGAACATGTTTCTTAAGGTTCATAACCCTCACAACAGATTCATTGAATGGTTTAGTTGTTCAAAACAACCTAGAAATAAGACGGAAATCGCCACTAGTCTCCTTTTTGGGGGTTGGCTAGACAAACCAATCGAGGGTCAGGAGGTGTCCCTTAATTTCTATGAAACAAAATATCTAGATTTGGGGATTTGAGTTACACCAATATCTCTATTAGCGTCCTTTCGATACAATATGTCGTGTTTACCTAAGGTGTCAATGCATTTCTTTTTTACTTTTTCTAAACTAATAGTTAGTCATTTTCATGCCATTTTATTTCTAAAAAAGATGAAAAGAATGCAATCAATTGAATTGAAAGTGCGAAATGTTAAGTAAACAATCAAGGAAAACAGTAGATCCATCATGCAATCCTAGAAAATATGAAAACTCAATGGTAAGTGAAAAGGAAAAACCCGCAACTCGTCAGACATTTATACAAATAATGAGAACCCGAGACATATGTTGAAGAAAATGAATACAAAAATATGGTCAAAATGGACATTGACCTTTCACCATCTTCATGTTATCTTTATGTTCGAGATCATAATCTAAACCTAGTCTAAGAACTATAATTAGGTGCATACAATGGAAAGAAACAAACATACACTTCAAAACAATCAAAAGCATGACACAGGGCCAATATCGATCAATGAAGTGGAGTAAAGTTCTAGATCAACCAAACTTAGGCCTCGGGTTGGCCTTTGCAATTCATGCGTAGGTCCCTCTAGACACCTACTCAATTAATTTTATGACATATAACCATTATTGACCACTTGTGTTCTTGTATAGCCAATAACGTATGTAACTATCTAACAAGGCGTTCTATATTTTTACCAAGATTTCCTCTTGATATAATGCATCACCCCTAACATACATATAAAAATCACATGCACAAACATGAATTTAACACACAAGCAGGCCATTTGGACCTTATTTCCCAACCAATCAACTAAAAGAGTGAACCGTCGGTGGGTCACTTATTACAAGGGCATGCGCCAATCACAAACATAAGTATTTCTAATGAATGACATGATTATATGCATTGGATGGGACATGTGATATTTGAAAGATGTGTTTGAAATCATTGATAATAGAGCAGTGAAGATTTTTTTAGATAAAATGATATCTCGGTTATGGAATGCATTTAATTGCCAAGGCTAATTCAGGATTCGCATAAATGCACTCACAAGCGTTGAAGACATTTTAAATATGGTTTAACCACGATTTTCACAATGTCAAATTAGGTTTCAAAAAGGAATTTCTAAAGAATTGCTATTGGAAACATCACATGTAGTAAAACGATTTCAAGATGTAATTCGACAAATCCATTCATTGAAAATTGTTTAACAATGAAGATTAAAAGATTTGAGATTCATGAAGGTGACATTTCCTAATGTCATGCACAAACTAGTCTAAAAATCTAACTAAGCAATTGCAATAAAAAAACTAATAATAGGAATTTTCAGACCAAGCATAGTATATTAGCAAAATTGGACAGTACCCATTGATAATTTGGCTATGAGAAAATTACCCAATATGCACAACACAATGTGGAACAATATCACAACAACATCCTATTGTGTCAAAATGAATGGCAAGTATTTGCAGTACTTTCATCCTACCAGGGGCCTTCGATAGGGTGATCTTCTATTCCCATATCTTTTTATCCTTATGGCGAATCTATTATCTTATCTTATTAACAAGGCATTTGATATGGGTTTATTTAAAGGTATCAAATTAAACAGATGGGTGTCCTATTCCATCACATTTGTTTTTTGCAGATGATGCTATCTTCTTTCTTGGTGGTACGATTCACGAATGTCAGAATCTATCCAATCTATTGCATCAGTACTGCTTAGCAACGGGCCAATCTGTTAATTGCAACAAATCTGGTATTTATTTCAGCAAAACGTGCCTTGCTACTTTACAGGAGAATATGGCCATGGAGTTAAGGGTACCGGTATTGCAAAGATGTGGTAAATATTTAGGAATACCATATGATTGGGGGTGCTTGAAAAAGGATATGTTTTCATTGATCATGGGTAGAGTCCATGCAAAACTGGAAGGATGGAAGGAAAACCTTATTTTAAAGGGATTGTGGGTAGAGATTCTTCTTAAGATTGTGGTACAAGCTATACCACAATACGCCATGTCTATATTTAAATTACCCATATCTCTCTGCAAATCTATAGAAAAGCGAATAGCACGGTTCTGGTGGCAGAATGACACAAGCAAATCAGGGATACATTGGCAAAATTGGGAAGCACTGAAACAAAGGAAGGATGTTGGTGGTTTAGGTTTTTGAGATCTAATAAGCTTCAATAAAGCCATGCTTGGCAAACAAGTGTGGTGCCTATTCCATTAGCCTTTATCCTTATGGGGTAAAGTCTTTAAAGGCTTCTACTTCCATTCGTCGAATTTCTGCACTGCAGAAAAAGGCTCTCGTCCATCCTGGGACTGGCAGAGTCTTTTGAGTGGAAGGGATGCAATATTACCCACTGTATGTTGGTCAGTAGGCGATGGGTAATGGGCGATCAATCAACATATGTGAGGACAGGTGGCTACCTATCGGAATACTAGGTGGACCAAAAGTCCAAGAAGAACCTCAAATGGTAGCTGATCTCATTGATCACACCACCAACACCTGGAAGTGCAATCTGCTCAACAAATTTTTTTGACTCGAAGGTGATTGATCAGATCACTAGCATTCTAGTAAGACCTACTTTTTCCAAGGATGAACTTATATGGACTGCTACCAATCATGGTGTTTATATGGTAAAAATTGCATATCATGCAATTACATAGACATCAACTACTCACATAAACACTTTACCAAAAAAAAAAAAAAAAAAAAAAAAAAACTACTCACATAAACAGAGCAGCTTCTACATCTTATCAGAACCCTACCTAGTTATGGCAGAAATTATGGAAAATGCCAACTGCCCCAAAGATTCGTACTTTCTTGTGGTTACTTTGTCACAATGCTTTAGCAACCAGAGCCAATTTGCATCAACGACATATCATAGACAACCCATGCTGTACACTATGCAATTAAAAGACACCAAAAACCCTAGAACATTTGTTCCTACTCTGTACATGGACACATCGTGTGTGGTCACATCCCCAAATTGATATTCACATCTCACCTCATAGCATTCAGCGTATTGATACATGGATCATGGAGAACATCAGAAAATAGAACCTCTTACCTGGTCTAGCGATGATTGCCAACGTTCTTTGGCAGATCTGGCGTGCTCGAAATGGATTCATCTTCAAGCGTGCCACTCTTGATCCGACTCAGGTGGTTGAGGCAGCGCTCACTCACTCCCATGTGGCTCGGGTGTCTGCTCTATCATTGACCTACAAGGGCATATCGCTTCAAAACAAGGGATCACTTTGGCGGCCACTAGATTTGGGGGTCCTAAAGGTAAATATTGATGGTTCTCATCAACCAGGAAGTAGGGAAGGTACCATAGCTTGCGTTTGTAGAGATCACCGAGGAAGACTTACTGATGGTTTCTCCAAAAGTGTGGCTGCAACCTTAGCATTGCAGGCGGAGATCCAGGCCTTTTCGTTTGCTCTACGTCACCTGCTTTGTCAAGACTTCACTCATGCGACTGTGCTAGTTGAATCGGACAATCTGCTCCTTGTTGATATGTTGAATCGACATAGGCAGCTGCCATGGGAGGAGAGGTGTCTATTCTCCAAAGCTGCCTTTTTGCTTTCCCTTTTCCCTAATCTCACTCTGTGTAATTGTCGACGTGAAGCAAATGTGGTGGCTGATTGGGCTGCAAAAGCCCATACTCGGGCTTTGTCAAACTAGAACTGGGTTATTTTTCCCCCTTTTTACCTCATGGACTTGGTTTGTGCTGATGCACTTGTTGCGGGTTGTACAAACTTTATTTCCTCAATACAGTTTTTGCTGTTTCAACCCAAAAAAAAAAAATGTGGAACAATTTTCATGAATAGAAAGTTTTTCTAAAAGAGTCAAGCGTGATTTTATAAAAATCAAATAATAAGCAACAATGTATCAGGAAATTGCCAAAACAATAGAACATTTAGTCATTACTATCAAGATTTAACCTACCAAATGAAGTCTAAAAATCACGAAATTTTGTCACAACATAGCTAACATGGTAAAAAAACAAACTTTATTGAGGGACTAAGTCAAGAATCCTTACAGAAAAAAATGATACAAAAATGGTAAAGGTCTGCCTAAACAGGGTAAAATAGGGGTTTGAATTTGACCATAAGCCCAAATTCTAATCTAGCTTATAAAATATGGAAAATGGGCCTAATGATGAGCAATTGGCATAAAATTAATGGCATTGGAAAGCTCTAGGTATGCTTTACAATTTCTTAGAAGGGTCTGAGTCCAATTAATGGCATTGGAAAGCTCTAGGGTTTATAAAAGGACGGATGTCAGCCATTAAAAACCAGAACTTAAGCATGCATTACGAAGCCTCAAAATCATTCTTGTAATGCACAAATGACAGGAAAATTACACATACAACCTAGAATCTGATACGACAAATGGATAAGGGAATCATCTAATTTTAAGTCGATATGCAAAAATGCCATGCGATTCAATGACAATACAAGAGGATTAAGCACCTATAATGACATATTCGAACGTTTCTAAGTCTAACAAGCACAATTGCGATATGATTTTCACATATGAAATGACATTCAAATATGGTGAACTATACATGCACACAAAACTTGTAACATATAGTTCAAATGTCAAAAAAGCACTAGCGTGAAATTTGGCCTTTAAGATGCCCAAACAGGCATGCAAAACTATGCACATGATAAGGTTTTAATCCTATAACAAGAACCGAAAACATACATAATTTTGATCACTTAAAGATACGTATAAATGCCACCAAAAATGTGTCATATAGAATAAAAAATGAAAAAAAAATTTCGTTGAGAACTCAAAACCTAATTATGATCACACGGATGATGACGAAAATAGTAAAACAGATACGGGTTGCTAACCAGTCTTATTGCAGCAGCACCTATATACATTTACACATGCAATTGACATTTCGAATGGTGACAAAATCATATAAATCTTTCATCAATAGAAAGCATATGACATGTCTTGTATTCTTCATGCAGGCCTTAAGGTCAAACAATTTCAATTTCGCGCTTAAATTTGCCTAGGTTCACCTCGGATCAGTGTAGGGACAGACGGACACATGTTCAGATTTAAGAGGTTTTGACCTAGCTAAACATTTTTAAAAAGTCCAAAAAAATTACAGGATACTCTCAAGACAATGAAGAACAAGTTTCATGAGACAAGTTTGCCCAGAAACCCACATAAAAAGCAGGAAAGTCAGAACCTAAAGAGCAAAAAAAAAACCTGCAGGAATCGAGCAGATATTAATGCATTTTTCGGGGGTCAAATGTTTGGCTGTTCGGGCCGTGCGACTCATCGATTCGAAGCTTATAGGGTCTTTTTTTTTTTTTTTTTTTTTTAATGTCTAGAAGGCCTCTAGTCAAAATAAGGCTATCCAAGGCCTCGTTTAAGCCAAAACAATGAGCATGTTATAAACATACGAAATTTGCAAATTTGTATTCAAGTCAATCATTCAACCAAAAACTTGCATCGGAGCAAAACGAACAGCAAATGGCTATGTCAAGTTGTAGAAGTGTGTGTCGTCTCTCGTTTTTGTTGAGCTCTCTCTACCTTTAATGGCAGTTCTCTTTAAAACCCTCACCTAAATTTCACAACAAAAAACCCATCAGTATCCTACAGTACTTTCATCCCATACAATATTCTTGTTTTCTTCGTCTTCGCATCTTCGACAGTTTTTCCCAATGTCTGTTTTGCATGTGTTCTTCTCCTTGGTGCCGGATTTCACAGCTTGAAGGGCGTCTTCTTTCTGCAATCGGCTCCAGCCATCGTCGCTGGTTGGACTTCGAATTATGTTGCCTCAGTCGATCTTGATGCCGATTATTACGGGTTAGCTTCATGCATGTCTTCTTTACTTGACGATGGTCTTGCATGGGACTCCATTGGACTCGTCGCGGCCTCTGTCGCTGTTCCTCTGCTTAACTCAATGAGATTAACCGTAAGATGGATTCAGCTACATCTTCACGTCTAGCGGCTCTCTGTTCTAGTCTTAGTCGTCTCACTACAGAAAAAATCATCGAAGATTGGGATGATTCGCCACCTGCTGATGCGGTCAAGGCATGCCGTTTAACGTTAGTTGCAAAAATTTTGTCCAATCCATCTATTAATCTCCCAGCATTCCAAACTACACTCCGGAAAGCTTGGCGTATAGATTCTGCAGAAATATCACAGAGTGAGACAGGCTTCTATATTCTAAAGTTTAAGACTCATGCAGATATGCAAAAAGTACTTGATGGTGGACATTGGCTCTTTTCTGGCCACTTGGTAAATGTTAAAGAATGGATTCCGAATACTCCTCTTCATTGTTATGACTTCTCAACCTGTGATTTTTGGGTACAAGTCATTGGCTTACCTCTTGAATGGTCCTCAGAATCTATGCTTCGAAAAGCTGTCCAACACCTTGGGGAGATTAAAGAGGTTAAGATGGATTCAAAGGACGGTTTTCACACAAAAACAGGCAGAGTTCGTGTTCAACTCAATGTGAATGCTCCTCTCATCACAGGGAAACTTATACGAATTGAGGGCGTACCTTTTTGGCTGGATTTTAGGTACGAACGTCTATCCCATTTCTGTTTTTCCTGTGGTAGACTTGGACATTACGCTATGTATTGTAAAGATATTCCCTATACTGAAGATAAACATGAGGGAAGAGAAATGATGGCCTATGGACCATGGCTCCGAGCGGAAGTCAAACTGCATAGTCCTTACTGGAAACTCTTTTATGAATCACCAACCTTGACTGAGCAGACAGAAGAAGTTATTCCTGAAACTCCTCCTACAAGGCTTCCACCAGCGCAGTTAATGCCTCCTCCATCTATAACTGTAGAAGTTCCTTTACAAAGGGAGCCTGAAGATTACCAAAACAAGTCGACCGTTCCTTCAGTTTCAACTCCTCAGTCATTGGTCATGCATAGCACAGCCTTTGTTGCTGCTGATCAAAAGCTAAAAGGTGTACAATCCTCACCTATGGATAACAAAACATCCAGGAAACTAATTAATCCTCGCTCGAAACCCATTCTTGGATCAGCTAAAAAACAGAGAAGATACAATCCATATGAATCTAAGCAAATTGTTATGGAGGAACCTTCTGACCTGAATTTGCTGGATGCACCTGTTTTCCTCGCAACGGAGACTGTAGATCGGGCTCTGGTGGCTGGCCCTAAACAGCCACCAGTTCACAAATGAAGCTCATCTGTTGGAACTGTCAGGGTTTGGGCAATCCCCTGACAGTTCGAGCCCTACGGGTAATGACAACCGTAGAAAAGCCTGATATAATACTACTTATGGAGACTAAAAATTCTGCAGTAAAGCTGAAGCAGGTGCAAAACATCCTAACCTTTTCTCATTCCTATTTTGTTGATCCAGTGGGTCTGGCGGGCGGCTTAGCAGCATTTTGGAATGATCCCATCTCTTTAAGGGTAATCACAGCTACACAATATTGGTTAGACATGAATTGTGACTTAGGCCAGCATCGACGGACAATTCGTCTTACCTTTCTTCATGCTCCAACTGATTTTCAACAACGCCAGGTGGTATGGGATGATCTTCGGCACATTTATTCCCACAATACTTTGCCTTGGCTCTGTGCAGGGGATTTCAACGATGTACTTTACCCTTGGGAGAAAATTGGTAAACGACCTGCTTTGCAACATCGAATGCAATCATTCCGTACTATGTTAGATGATTGTGCTTTCACTGAATTAGAAGGAAAAGGTTGTAAATTTACCTGGTTGAATAATCGAGATGGTGAGGAGCTGGTCAAAGCAAAGTTGGATTGGATGGTATGTTCGATGAACTGGCGATTCATGTTTCCTGCAGCTGAAGTTCTTGCTTTGCCGCCAGTGGGTTCTGACCATTGCCCCCTGGTGCTTGACACATCACCAATTCGCCCAAAAGTGAGTAGGTCCTTTATTTTTGAGGCCTTCTGGACTGATGACCCTGAATGCAGCAATCTTATTTCAGAAGTATGGAAATCAGCTGAATCACAATATACTGAATTTACCCGGAATGTCGGCAATGTGACTGCTGCACTTCAAAGATGGAGCCGTCGGAAATTCTCCAATGGGCACCAACATCTACTTACCCTGCAGGACAAATTAAAACATCTCATTAATCAGACTTCTCCGGTTGATAAGAAACAGGTCTTGCTTTTAAAAGATGAAATACGACAAATCTGGCAAAGGGAGGAACAATATTGGGCCTTACGATCTCGAATTAAATGGCTCAAATGGGGAGATAAGAATACTCGTTTCTTTCATGCATCAACTATACAACGCCGCCAAAGGAACTGTATAACCATGTTACAAGACGAAAATCAGCAGTGGATTCGAGACTTACCAGGACTCAAGCTGATGACTCTCTCCTATTTTTCCAGGCTCTATACTTCAGAGGGATCCCGAGACTATCTCCCGCTCCTCGACCAATGCAGGCAAGTTGTAACACCGGAGATGAATCATAAGCTAACAGCTGACCTTACCTTTGAGGAAGTTCGCCAGGCTACCTTCCAAATGGCAGCCACCAAAACTCTGGGCCCAGATGGACTCACAGGTCTGTTTTATCAGAAGTATTGGGAAACAGTTAAATTTAGCCTGTTTGAATTAGTCCAAAAGTTCATGCTATTTAAAGAAATGCCTCCAAGTCTCAATCAAACTGTCCTTACCCTCATACCCAAAATTTCCCAACCTGAAACATTGGATCAATACCATCCTATAAGCTTATGCAACTTTGCATACAAAGTTATATCCAAAGTGCTTGCTAATCGCCTCAAACCTTTATTGCCTACTCTAATTTCTAAAGAACAATCAGCGTTTGTCCAAGACCGCCAGATCCAAGATAATATCCTAATTGTACAAGAAGTCCTTCATCATTTCCGTACGCATCAAAATACCAAGACTTTTAGTGCTATTTTGAAAACAGATATGAAAAAAGCCTATGATAGAATTGAATGGGATTTCTTACGGGATTACCTCCTTAAACTTGGTTTCCATCCAAGATGGGTAGATTGGATTATGTTATGTGTCACTACCTCCTCATTAGGTGTGAAATTCAATGGTGAAATCCTACCCTATTTCTCTCCAACTCGAGGCCTATGACAAGGTGATCCCATCTCCCCTTATCTATTTATCCTTGTAGCGGACTGTTTATCACTGTTAATTACTCAAGCTATCAGTTTTGGGCACCTTAAAGGCTTGCGTTTGAATCGATGGTGTCCTACATTATCGCACTTATTTTTTGCGGACGACGCCATATTCTTTTTAGCTGGTAATACTTCAGAATGCCACAATTTAGCAAACATTTTAAACCTTTATTGTGTGGCTACTGGTCAGTTAATTAATCGTAACAAGTCCGGGCCTTATCTTTTCCAAAACTGCCCTATTACTTTATTAAAGCAAAATATGGCTGCGAGCTTCGGGTTCCTATTCTACAAAGGACTGGTAAGTATCTAGGCCTACCGTCAGATTGGGGCAGGTCAAGGAAAGAAATGTTCTCATGGATTATTACCCGAGTTAATGCTAAGCTTGAGGGATGGAAGGAGAAATTCATTTCTAAGGGGGGTAAGGAAATCCTAATCAAATCTGTTATTCAGGCTATTCCTCAGTATGCGATGATGATTTTTCAGCTGCCTATTTCTATTTGTTCATCTATTGAGAAGTGCATAGCAAGATTCTGGTGGCGTACTAATCAGCAGAAGGGAGGGGTATATTGGAAGCGGTGGGATGTTTTGAAAACTCAGAAAATTCAAGGGGGAATGGGATTCCGTGATCTTCTCTCTTTAAACAAAGCACTTTTAGGAAAACAAGCCTGGCGAATGTTAGCTGCTCCTGATTCACTATGGGGATCTTTATTTAAAGCCTTATACTTTCGATCTACTGATTTTTTGTCAGCTGTTCGAGGAAATAGGCCGTCCTGGGGGTGGCGGAGTATCCTACATGGAAGGGAATCTATTCTACCTCATTTACGCTGGTCGGTTGGGAATGGGGCTTCTATTCATATTCGAGGAGATCGCTGGTTACCTATGGGCCCTATCTACGGACCTATAGCTCAAGCAGAACCAGTAAGAGTGGCAGATATCATCGATCAAACTACCCAAACCTGGAAGTTACCACTAATTCGGAAATTTTTTTATGCACAAGTGGTTCAAGAAATTCTATCAGTACCTATAAGACCACTATTTTTTGAAGATAGACTTATATGGTCAGCTTCAACGACCGGCACATACTCGGTTAAAAGTAACTATTATGCAATGGTAAAATCAGACAGCCAATTACATGCATCATAGGGTTCAACTTCTTACCAGAATGATCCGACTCTCTGGAGGAAACTATGGTCGATGAAGACTCTTCCAAAGATCCGAAGCTTCCCGGTGCATCGCGAATGCCCTTGCAACCCGAGCAAATCTTTTCAACCGTCGGATTGTTCAGGACCCCTTCTGTCCAATTTGCTGCACATCTGTTCCTGAAACAATTGAACATTTACTTCTTCAGTGTTCATGGACGAATTCCATTTGGTCCCATTCACAGCTAGCTTTATCCTACTCTACAGAGTCCGTTCCCAATGTGGTTCAGTGGCTAATTAACAATGTACTATTACCTAATTCCTCCCTCGACATTGCGGTAATTGCCACCGTCTTTTGGCAGATCTGGAAGAAAAGGAACCATTTTATCTTTCAGAATCAACGACCGAATCCCTCCATGGTAGTGGAATCGGCTTTGGTTCATCTCTCTGCATATCAGTCTTCCGCTGCAGGTACCCATCGATCGAGCATCAGATCTGGCCTTGACTCTGTTCCACCCGATCAGCTCTAGCGACCTCCGTCAAAGGGCGTCCTCAGATGTAATATCGACGGGAGTTATCAGCAAAACAAGTTAGAAGGAGCTATGGCTTGTATTTGTCATGATGATCAAGGAAAACTTACTGATATTTACTCCAGATGTTTTCCAGCGACTTCACCTTTTGAATCGGAGCTTCAGGCACTGGATTTGTCTCTCCAACATCTCTATCATCGCGGTTTCCACAACATCCCCATTGATCTTCACACATCGCCTTCAACTAGTTGAGATCGTGAAGGGTCTTCGTCAGCCGCCATGGGAGCAGAGGCCAGTCATAGACGAAACCCTATTTTGGCTTTCCCAATTTCCTCTCCTCTCCTTGCGACATTGCCGTCGCTCTACTAACCTAGTGGCTGACTGGGCCGCCAAAGCCCAGTTAGCTCATCCAGCCCAAAACTTCAATCTTTCTCTTCCGTCGGATCTACTGGATTTGTTATTTTTGGATGCTTTAGCTGCAGGATGTAATTTTCATTTCTAATCAATATATAAGCGTGTTTTCTGTCAAAAAAAAAAAAAACCAAAAACTTGCATTCAATCAATCCTTCGATTTCAGCAAACCATCGACTAAGCCAATCAACAACTTATCTAAATATTTCATGAAACCCGAAGTGCAAATCCTAGTCCCGATTAGCTATTCTAACCTTGCTTCATTGAATTAAAGTCCAAAGGGGTTACCTTTTGCATTAATTTCATCGATTTTGACGTAGTTGGATGAAATGGACTTCGCTGGAACATGATGGTAGTTCCAAGAGAGTAAACCGAATCACCTAGGGATTGAATTGGCATAGCTAGACTGCCGGTTCAGCTTGCAAAAGAAGCAAAGACCGGTCCAAACTTGGACCAGTATTGAAACGGCCGGTGGAGATCGGGATCACCGGAGCTGTCTAGTGACTAGCCGGCTGGACTCTAACCACAACCTGGTTGGAGACGACATAAGGGATGGATCGGATCAGGTCTAGCAGCCACAGAACCACCACTGGCCGCTGGAATGGACAGCCAAGCGACTAGTCCAAGTTGGACCAATTTGAGGATGCCGGGAGGGATACGGACACCGGAGGTCTTCTAGCTACTGATCGGTGGATCTCCGGCCACCTGGATGTCGAGCACAAACCTGAGAACGGATCGGGAGGATCTCATAAAAAGCTGTTGGGCACTGATTGAAGAGAAAGAACTGGTCAGAACCAAAAACTAGTTCCGACGTTGGTCCTGTACTTCGTGACTGAGGAAGGCGAATCAAAGGGAGGCTAGGTGCCATCCAGCCTCGTTGCTACTCCAATTGGGACAGGGAGGAGGTCAAGACCACTGCGGGGGGCTGGCGGTGGCTGACGACTCGTCGCGTGAGGCCGATTGGTGGCAACACCGAACCGGCGAGGATAGAGAGAGACAGTTAGAGGGGGCGAAAAAAGAGAGGAGAGGGAGAGTGGTTTGATCTAAAGAGAGAGAAAGAATTCTGCAAATGGTATAAATAACATTTTGGAGGAAAAATGTTATTTATACCACTCTCAAATCGGTTGATCTCGGGTGTTGGTTTGATCCAATGGTAGAAATCCTATTCTAAAAGGCAAAAAATGATTTTTAAAAGTTCCACTATCATCTAGAGGTATTGGGTAATTGGTTGGATAGGTCCGATTTGTAAAGTCCTTAGCCAAAATCGAGAATTGCATTAAAAAGTCTAATTAGAGGCCAAATTGCAGTTTTACAAAATCTGAGGATTAATCTGCAAAATCATGAGAATTGGGGCTGTAGAAGTGAAATTGACATAATGACGATCTCAAAACTAATTGCTAAAAGTCCAAAACCAACCGGCAAGGGACCAAACCGATTTGCCCTGCCAGTGGTTGGTCAGACCGGTTCATGCCAGTTTGACTGGCTCTTGATAGCTTATCTGGTTTTGGTTGATCACGCATTTTTGGTCTTCGTAAGTTCAAAAGTTATGTAATTTGGTCTCTCAAGGACCAAATTGAAGAAAAAACTTTCCCGATTTGAGGGGAAATTGTCCGATTTTGACTCGATTAAATCAATTAAACTTCATAAATGTGATCAATGGATATTCTATTGACTTAATTGAGCAATTATTCTGAAAATAATAGATCAAAACTATGGGTACTTAAGATTGAGCTTTAAGGGCTAAAATGATCAATTTTGCAATTTGTTGACCAAAATTGCAAATTAATTGAAATTAAGTCAAATTAATGTCACAATTGCCTATCTAACTAATTACCCATGTATAGGACCACCTATTGAATTTAAATTGACCTTGAATTGAAGTGCTAGAACTTATGTCAAAAATGAATCAGGGTCTAATATTAAAATTGAACCTAGATTCATGTAATTGGACCCTTATTCTTGAATGAGTCAATTCACATTTCTTTGATTAAAGCTTGATGGTTCGATTTTCTTACCTTCAAGAGAGTGAAATTTTTCAAATTGAGAAGTTCTAATGCAAATTTCTCGAAATCGACTTTGGATTTGGATTTAAACAAAATGAGCAGAACACAATTGTCCATTCACAAGTCATGAAACATCGATTTTGACCCTTAATTAGGGCTTAAAATGGTAATTTGTGTTTTGACACGACAATTCACAAAAATGAGCACACGAGTGGATTTAGAATAGTCCATAGACAAAATGTTGAAAAAGAAACTACACCTAATTATGACTAAGATGGAAGTAATTTTGTTTTTTTGATCGATTTAGAACCTAAAATTGAAAATTTGAAAAATAGGGTTCTTACTCGAATTTTGTGAAATTTTTGACGCAAAAATGAAATTGACACTAAAAGAAACATCGTAGTGAATTTTTGATTTTTGATTTTTATTTTTTGGTCAAAAATTTATTCAAAAGTTAACCCTTTAGTTAACTTTTCCTAAAATGTTGATTTCTTGATTAAATCTTTGGATTTTCGAAAAATCAATTTTAAGAAAATGAAATTAAAGTTTTTTTTTTGGTCCGAAAGATAAAAAAACAAAAAAAAACTTTTTGATTTTTTTTTTGGTCCGAAAGATAAAAAAACTTCATTAAGTAATCCCAGCGTTAACCCCTTTTTCAAGATTCTGGTTGCATCAAGTCGATGGGGGACATACAACGCTATAGCTATTGAACCTCCTTGATATCTCTCTCGTGTATGCGAGCTTCTCCCTACCAACTGGTAGCAATGTCTAATACAGCAAACATAGCCATTGGCTAAATCTCCTCTCTTTCGAGTTTTCGATCCTATTACATATCGTTTTTCTTTCATCAAAATCCAGGAAAAAAAAAAAAGAGGGGTTTCCCTCGAGTTGAGTCGGTTGAATGCGATGGCCGTATCCGGAAGGAGCAATGGAGATGGTTCGGTGAAAATCCATGGAGATGTTCAGTGACAACCCTCCGACCAGGGGAAGTGCTCGGGCTTCTGGGTGTTGATACAAGGTTGGATTCCTCCTTCTTTATCCTTATGACGTTGAAGTGTATGGGTTCAACGCAGTTTCTGACAGTGTGAATGCGAATCTGTTGATGAGGAGAAAATGCTGTTGGTTTGCCTTTCTAGAAGGAATTCAGGGTAGAAGTTCTGTGGAAAACCTCTGAATACGATAGGGATCCAGCTTGTTTTTGAGAGGAATGACTGCAAATAGTGTTGAGTTTTCTGCCAGGAAGATGTTTGGAAAAATGCCCATGAGAATGCGCAGCTAGATACGGAAGTAATCAACTGATATTTAAGATCCTTAATCTAGTCAGAAAACATGGACAGCAAAGAGGAAAATGAGCTACGTATAGCAGCATTGTGTAAACGGTTAGGACATCTATGGGATGAGCAAGACGTCGTTGAAGTAAATCCGAACGTATCATTACAAAAAAGAGATGAATGCAATAGAACAATATTGGGTAAACTCTACTCTAAACCCAATGTCAACTTTCAAGCCTTCTTCACAACTATAAAGAAAGCTTGGAAAACAAAAGCAGTAGAATGTGCACAAAAAGGAACGGGTCTATTTACCTTTGTGTTCCAGTCAGAGGTAGAAAAGGACAGAATACTCAAATCTTCACCTTGGTCTTACTCCAGCAATTTGCTAGTGCTGAAACAATGTGATCCTGAAATTCCAGAACATTGTTATGATTTTTCTAGAGCGGCTTTCTGGGTTAGAATCGGAGGTATTCCCCCTGGTTGGAGAGTGGAAACTGTTTACCATGATCTGGGAAGAAAGTTAGGCCAAGTGCAGGAAATCCAGCTTGAAACCATGGGACACCTGCAGCAAAGAGGAGGTAGAGTGAGAGTGGAGGTAGACTTAACAAACCCTCTAAAAGCAGGTACCATTTTGGATATTGGCAAAAAATGGATGTGGGTAGAATTCAAATACGAGAGATTAACCCATTATTGCTACTCCTGTGGAAGGATAGGCCACTATGCGCAAGATTGTTCAGAATTTCCTTATGCAGAATCCCCATGGGCAGTTAACAAAATCGGTTCCTATGGACCATGGTTGAAAGCAGAAGTCAGTGATCACAGTCCTTATTGGGAGACTTTTTATGGAAATCTCGAAGAAGACATTATTGTGGAGGAAACCATACCGGTAGCAACGTCTCCAAGCAGAGAACAAGCTCTAATCATCAGAGAGAAAGGGCAAGAAATGTGTCGGGAAGCCTGCAGCAAAAAAAGACCCGAAAGTTCTGTCGAGCAGGAGAGAATGGAACCCCTTGACCCAAACCAGAAGGTCAATAAAGACTATGGAAAACAGATTATATGCTCAGATACTCCCATACATAATACTCTTAAAATTGGAAAGAGTAGCAAGAAGAACATGAAGGTGCAGAAAGCTAAGAAGCAGAGATGCTTACCTAAACCAACTCCTATCCTCATTGACGATTCAGGTATGACAGAGACGCCAGTGAAGTTTCTAAAAGATAGAACAGACTGGGCTTTGGTGGCTAGCCCTAATAAGCCACCAAAGACGATATGAAAATCATTAGCTGGAATTGTCAGGGGCTGGGCAACCCCCTGACAATCCAAGAGCTCAGAGCTTTAATTGCTCTTGAAAGGCCCAGTATAGTCTTCCTCATGGAGACCAAAAACAAAGCAATAATGGTGGAAGGTATATGCAAGAAAATCCAGTTTCAGCATTTATTTCTAGAAAATCCAACGGGTATAGCAGGGGGATTGGCGTAAGATGCACTGATTCTACCAGGAAATTAAGCATGCAGATTACCTTTATTCATGCATCCACAAATTTCGGGGAGAGGCTACAATTATGGCAGCAATTGAAGATGTTGAAGCCACACAGCTCCAGTCCATGGATATGCATGGGGGATTTTAACGATATTCTATACGTATGGGAAAAGGTTGGGAAAAGGGAAGCAGACACCCAAAGAATAGTAGCTTTCAGAAATATGCTTAATGAGTTATCTCTTATGGACATGGAAAGCCATGGCTGTGCATTTACATGGGCAAATAACAGAGAAGGGGAAGATCTTGTTAAAAAACGTCTAGATAGAGTGTTGTGTACCTTGGAATGGCGCGTCATATATCACGATGCAGAAGTTCATGCACTCCCAGCAATTGGCTCGGACCACAGTCCTCTGGTTCTCAGCCTTCACCCTGCACAAAAGAAGAGAAAAAAGGAATTTAGAATGGAGGCATTCTGGTTGGAGAATGAAGAATATCATGAAGTAATTCGTGACATATGGACCACATTATCAGCCCCTACACAGCCCACTTTTTCAGCCAAACTTCAGGTGACAGCCAAAAAACTAATACAATGGAGTCAAAAACAGTTTGCACATGCACCTAGAAGGATAAAGGAGTTAACACAGGCCCTAACAGCAATCACCAATCAGCCACAACAGCATTCCAGCAGACAGGAAAGGAAAAGCATTATTCATCAGATCGACACTCTAAGAAAACAGGAAGAGCAATACTGGGGAATACGATCGAGAATTAAATGGTTACAGTGGGGAGACAAAAATACAAGCTTCTTTCACGCAACAACAGTGCAAAGGAGGCGTCGAAATCAGATCACAATGCTGCAAGTGGAAGATGGCAGATGGTGTCGGGATCCAGGAGAAATTAGACATCACATATATGACTATTACCGCCAGCTATATAAAACAGTAGGGGAACGAAACTATGAGCCAGTTTTGAGCCAATGCAAATCTCCTATTGATTATCAAATAAACGCATCCCTGGTGGCTAATCCAACGATGGAGGAAATTAAACTGGCAATTTATTAGTTGGGAGCAATGAAAGCGCCAGGACCCGATGGTTTCAACGGCCTGTTCTATCAAAACAGTTGGGAAATTCTTCAGACTGACCTGTTCCAAATGGTGCAGACTTTCTTCAACTCAGGAGTCTTGGATCCTAAGCTAAACCAAACCCATATTGTCTTGATTCCCAAAGTTAAAAATCCTGAGACAATTAGTCAGTATAGACCCATCAGTCTTTGCAATTTCAATTATAAAATCATCTCAAAACTACTTGCAAATAGATTGAAGCAATGGCTGCCAGATATAATCGCACCTGAGCAAAGCGCCTTTGTCAAGGGGCGACAGATACAGGATAACATCCTGATCGTGCAGGAAGTACTACACCAGCTGCGGATCACCAAACGACAGAAAAAACATAAGGCAATACTCAAACTAGATATGCAAAAAGCATATGATCGAATTGAATGGGATTTTGTTCGGGATTGCATGCTCAAAATGGGATTTTCTGACAAATGGGTGACTCTAATAATGCAATGCATCACTATTGTGACTTTCAGTGTAAAGCTCAACGGAGAACCTACCTCGTTTTTCAGTCCATCCAGAGGCCTAAGGCAAGGAGATCCCCTGTCGCCTTATTTGTTTATCCTGATCACGAATGTATTAACATGGTTAATGACAAAAGCAGTTGAGGAAGGCAGCATACAAGGCATACAGCTTAACAGGTATTGCCCAAAGCTCTCTCACCTTATGTTCGCAAATGATGTTATATTCTTCCTGGATGGCACCTTAAAGGAATGTCAGAATCTGTCATTAACACTCAATCAGTACTGCTACGCAACGGGACAAGCGGTAAACCTAAATAAGTCAGGGGTCTCGTTTAGTAAGAATTGTCCCTTACCACTGAAAAGAAACTTGGCTCAAGAGCTGAGAGTGCCTATGGTTGACAAGACTGGAAAATATTTAGGCATCCCTGCAGAGTGGGGACAATCCAAGAAAGAATTATTCGCTTGGATATTAACCCGAGTAAATTCCAAGTTGGAGGGATGGAAGGAGAAATTACTCACCAAAGCAGGTAAGGAAGTCCTGATCAAGAGTGTGGTGCAGGCTATACCGACATACGCCATGTCGATCTTCAAAGTGCCAGTCTCCATCTGCAGAGCAATTGAAAAGCGAATAGCTTCTTTCTGGTGGCAAAAAGGAGATACAAAACAGGGAATCCATTGGAAGAATTGGGCTGCTATGAAGAACAGAAAGGACGAAGGAGGAATGGGTTTCAAAGACTTAATTACCTTCAACAGTGCGTTGCTAGGTAAACAAGTATGGCGGCTGCACACATCCCAGGATGCACTATGGACTAAAGTCCTGAAAAGTGTATACTTCCCCCATGGAGACATCTGGAATGCACAGCAGGGCCGGCGACCATCTTGGGGCTGGAAAAGCATGTTGGTGGGGCGAGATTCTATCAAACCAGATATCAAATGGTTAGTTGGGAATGGCAAATTAATTAACATCAGAGAGGATAAATGGTTAACACAGGACCTAAATGACCAACCAGCACATCAATTAGAACCAATCACGGTAGAAGGTTTGATAAACGAAGACTCTCGGACATGGAAACACACTCTTATTCATCAGTATTTTGAGGAGAAAATAGCGAACGAGATTCTCGCTATCCCCTTGAGTTCAGAGTCAAAACCGGACAGCAGAATTTGGACAGGTAACAGTAAAGGGGTATATACGGTCAAAAGTGGCTATAACAGAATACAGGCAATGCAAACCAAACAAGATTTACAGAAAGCGTCTTGTTCTTACCAGCCCCCACGATCTTTATGGACACAGATATGGAGCCTGTCCGTTCCGCCGAAACTTCGGACCTTCCTGTGGAGTATTTGTCAAAACGCCGTCCTTACTAGCGAAAATCTCTACAAAAAAAAAAAGATCCGTCCAGACCCTCTCTATCAGCTGTGTCGCACAGAAATTGAAACTACCGAGCATATATTCCTATTCTGTAGGTGGACAAAAGAGATCTGGAGAGATCACAGACTACAGGGAACAAACTTGACGAAATAAACCGGGCGAATCGATCAATGGCTCCTGTCAGCCTTCGAATCAAGAAGAGAATTACCTGAGAAAGAGGTCATCGCATGGGTGCTATGGCAGATCTGGAAAGCGCGCAACGCACGGATCTTCCGAGACAAAACTCCAACCGCAGAGGATGTAATCGACCTCGCACACACCCAAAATCACGCCTTCAACAGAGGAACGAAAATACGAAACCTCAACCGAACCAAAAATAGACTCTTACCAGAGGTATGGAAACCACCCGAAACCAGAGAGGTGAAAGTAAACGTGGATGCCTCATGGGTACCGGGAGAATTTCTATGTTCGGTAGCCGGCATCGCAAGGAATAGAGAGGGATTCGTGGTCGACGGTTTTGCTGCGGAAGCTAGGGTTTCATTCGCGGAACAAGCAGAAGCCGAAGCACTGTTACACGGTCTTCGCTTTATCTCCAACTGGCCGTCCAATCACGTGCGAGTGCTTCAAAGTCAAGAACTTAGCTTCGTATGTGAAAGCGATAGCTCAGCGGTTGTGGACTATGTGTTGGGCCAGGCCGAGACACCATGGAATCTAAGAAGCATAATCCAAAGTTGCGAACAGGAGCTCCGTATGGGCCATCGAGTATCAGTAAAGCATTGTCCCCGGGAGGTAAATAAAGCGGCAGATTGGCTCGTACGTGCACACCGCCTTAAACAACTTCCTCCATATTGGGTGAATAGACCCCCTCTATCCCTTTGGAATATTTTAGTTTCCGAATGTAACGCATCGTTGATTTCCAAGACTTCGTAAGCTAATACATCAGTAGCTATTTCGACCAAAAAAAAAAAAATCCCAGCGTTACGACCAGGAGTCGCAAAATTACATCCAACACTTACAGAACAGCCAGAGACTATGGCATCAGCCACTGCAAGATCTCGCAGCATAAATGGAGTGAAAACATTCCAGTTGCGGCCTAGGTCCGTTCTACCATGGGCTTTGGCGGCCCAATCAGTAGCTCTGTTCACCTCCCTTTTGCAGTGCTGAAAGCGCACGTTAGGGTAATCAGCAAGCAAGGTCTTCAGTTCAGCAAACAAGACCTTTTCTTCCCATGGCGGCTGCTGTTTCACGTGGATCATGTCGATCAAGCTCTGGCAGTTAGATTCGATCACGAGATGTGCCGTATTCAGACCAAAGTGCAGTAGGTGGTGCAGAGTCAAGGTAAGAGCTTGCACTTCTGATTGAAAAGCAAAATTTGTAGAGAATCGATCGGTATATACATCTGTGAGCAGGCCCTGAAAATTCCTGTCGATGCACGCCCTAGTTCCTTCGGGATTTCCTGGGTAGTAAGAGCCGTTGTTGCATTTCAGGTGTCCACGAGGAGGAGGTTCCCACACTGCTATGTTTTGACAGCAGAAGTTCCTGCACTCGTGTGACTTTGCAGAGGAGATTGCTGGATGTGATGTTGTGCTATGGCGTCTTCAACTACCCGATCTGGGTCGAGGCGTAGCCTTCGGAAGATCTAGTTGTTGCGCGTACACCAGATCTGCCAGAGGACCTGCGCAACCATTTCTAGTTGAGGTAAGAGTCTTACATTGATTGACCTTGTCTATGAGCCACTCGTCGAAACGATGCAATGTGTATGAATAGAAAAAGAAGATATGTTCTAGTGTTTTTGGAGATCCCTGATTATGTAAACTACATATCGGGTCTGTGATAATATCGCGTCGGAATAAATTGGCTTTTGTTGCTAGGGCGTTATGGCAAGCTGACCATAAAAAACTGCGAATTTTTGGTGCTGCTGGCAGTGTCCATATTTTGCGCCAAAGCTTTCTTGAGAATTGGTGTGATGTAGAGGGTCGTTGGTCATTTGTTGTGCCTTAGGCGGTGTTGACAATGGTCTTATAATTGCTTTTCACTGAGTAATTTCCATCCTTAGTTGTTGCCCACACCAGTTGATCCGTAGCATAGGATGATCTGATTGGTATTTTTGTGATTTCCTCAATTGCCACATCATCGAATAGTTGATGAAGGATAGGAATTTTCCAGTTTTGGTGGACTTGATCAATTAGGCCAGCCACCGTTTCGGGCTCCTCTCTTGCTGCTGGTCCATGTATAATCCCAATAGATAGCCATCTGTCCTCCTGAATCCTAATGTTCTAACCATCCCCAACCGACCAGCGTACATTAGGTAGTATCATCTCTCTACTGAGAAGAATACTCTGCCAGCCCCATTAAGGGCATGAGCCTTTATATGCTAAGTGAAAATTTTTGGATGGAAAATACAGACCTTTGAAAATTTGATTGCACAATGAGTTCAGTTCCTTAAACATTCGCCAAGCCTGCTTTCCAAGCATGGCCTTATTAAAAGCCATTAACTCACGGAATCCCAGCCCTCCATCGTCCTTGCCTATTTTTAGCAGATCCCATTTTTGCCAATGTACCCCAACCCTGCTTTTATCATTTGTCCACCAGAAAGAAGAGATTTTCTTTTTTATCAGCTTGCAAAGCGATAAAGGAAGTTTAAATATGGACATAACATACTGGGGGATTGCTTGTACCACCAACTTGATTAGAATTTCCTTTCCTCCCTTAGAAAGTAATCGTTCTTTCCAACCCTCAATTTTCACATTTATTAGACCTAATATCCAGGCGAACATCTCTTTTTTAGATTTACCCCACTTTGAAGGAATCCCTAGATATTTCCCATATCGCTACAAAACCGGCATTCTAAAGACATCGGTTAAATTCTCCTAAAGACTCATTGGGTAGTTTTTACGAAAAAATAGTCCAGATTTGTTCCAATTAATCACCTGACCCGTTGCTATACAGTATTGATTCAGGATATTAGCAAGATTCTGACATTCCATCATAGTGCTGTGTAAAAAGAAAACTAAGTCATCAGCAAAAAAAAAGATAGGAAAGGGTGGGACATGACCTGTTTAGTTGTATACCTCTGAGATGGCCCATTTGGATTGCCTGGTGAATAAGAGTCGAAAGAAGATTTGCTAGTAAAATGAAGATGTAAGGTGAAAGAGGGTCGCCTTGACGAAGTTCTCAAAAAGGCCGAAAGTAAGAGAGGTGTTCGCCGTTCAATTTAGCGCTTAAAGTAGATGTGGTAATGCATTGCATGATCAACTGGACCCATCTTGGGTGGAATCCCAATTTCAGTAGATAGTCCTGTAGAAAATCCCATTCAACTTTATCATATGCTTTTTGCATGTCCGTCTTAAGTAGAACATTGAACTATCGCTTCCTTTTCCTTGTGCAAAATTGATGTAGAACCTCCTGGACAATCAGTACATTCTCCTAGATCTGTCTTCCGCTCACAAAGGCAGCCTGCTTTACTGAAATAAGGTCACTAAGCCAAGGTTTTAGGTGATTTGCCAGAACCTTGGATATAACTTTATATGCATAATTACAGAGACTAATCAGCCGAAATTGATCTAGACTCTCAGGGTGAGTTGTTTTGGGGATTAGGGCTATTACCGTCTGATTGAGATCGTGAGGTAGCTCCCTCGAACTGAAGAAATCTCTGACTAGTGTGATCAAGTGATCCTTGATTATGGTCTAATGGGTATGGTAAAAAAGCCCATTCAATCCGTTTGGACTTGGCGCCTTTGTTTTCCCTAGCTGGAACGTTGCTTGTTGCACCTCTTCTGCAGTGACTGTAGATATTAGATGCTCATTCATTTTAGCAAAAACAACCTGTGTGCATTGGTCCAAAATGGGACCATAGTCACATTGGCCCACCGAAGTGTATAAATTTGAGAAGTAGGCCAGTGTGATCTCCTGTAGGGCTTTATTATCCCGTACCTAGTGTTGGTCGTCATCCTTTAACATGCCTATCATGTTTCTTTGTCGATGTTGGATTGTGGTTGCATGAAAGAATTTAGTATTCTTACCTCCCCAGAACAACCAATTAAGCCTAGATCGCATGGCCCAATATTGCTCTTCTTGCTGCCAAAGTTGCCTTATCTCCTCTCCCAAATGAGAAACTTCCTCTTTATCTGTGCCTGTAATGTTTGGTTGATTTATAAGAGTCTGAAGTTGTTATTGTAATGCTTGCACTCTGAGATGACCATTTTTGAATTTGGTGCTGCTCCACCGTTGTAAGGCTAGAGACACCCTTTTTTGTTTTTGTAAAAAGCTGGGATTTCTAACCTGAACTGAATTCCATGTCTCATAGATAATCTATTGGCATTATTGATGCTGGTTCCAATAGGCTTCAAAGGAAAACGACCTTCTGCACTTTGGATAATTTGTTGATGTAGATAAGAGGAGTGGGCTATGATCTAATCCTATGGCCAGCAAAGCATACACCTCCGCCTCAGGGTATTGAAGACGCCAAGATATTGTACACACAGCACGATTCAAGCGTTCTTTAACTAAATCATCTCCAGCTGTATTGTTCATCCAGGTAAATGCACATCATTTACTTTCTAATTCCATGAAGGCACAATCATTAATGAAATCCTGAAAGGAATTCAGACGATACCTATCTGCCTAACACCTCTCGACCTTTTCCTAGGGATATAGGACCTCATTAAAGTCACCTGCACAGATCCATGGTAAGATATTGGCATGGGATATCCTTCGAAGTTGCTCCCAAAGTTGTTGTCGCTTGTGATAAGAGGATGGAGCATGAAGACATGTAATTCGCATCAAAGGATCATCCATTGATTCTCGACAGAGCATGTCTATATAGAAGTTAGAAACTAATTCGATGTCTACAGATAGATTTTCAATCCAAAAAACAGCCAAACCCCAAGCCTGACCAACTGGATTTCTCACAAAATAGCTGATGAATTGCCGTTGTTGCTGCAACCGGTTAATCATATTCTCATTGTTTTTAGTTTCCATTAAGAACAGTAAATCGGGCTTTTCCTTGGCCATCATGGCCTTTAATGCTTGAACTGTCAGGGAATTGCCCAAACCCTGACAATTCCAATAGATAAACTTCATTTGTATGGTGGTGGCTGTTTTGGGCTAGCCACCCACGCCCATTGATCTACTTCTTTCGCTTCCAGAATTGGTGCGTCCATAAACTGTGACTCATCTAAATCAGTAAAAGCCCAGTCTCTCATGTTATAAGGGGAAGTCCACTTCTGTTTTTTGCTTACTCCCGCCTTCGGCATGGTTCTGGTACTTTTCTGTTTTTTGTTAATGACCATGTCGTTGGTCCTTTGGATAATGCCTTTCTGCTTTTCGAACACAGGGATTAAAGCTGTGGTAATAGGTCCATCCATTGCCTGCGAAGACTGTATAAGGAGCTGATGAGGTGTTGCGTTGACACAGGGTGCCTGTGTTGCTAGTACCGCTTGAGTTTGGACTACCGTATGAGATGCTGGTAGAGGTAAAGGATCAACTGCATCATTATTAGATGGAGGCAGCAAAGGAACAGTTGGCAGCATAGCATGAGGTGTCTCGGGTACGCTTTCTTCATTCGGCTCGTCACTCTCTGGGGGTTGGTAGAAAGCCTGCCAATAAGGACTGTGCTCGCGGACCTCGGCTCTCAGCCATTGCCCATAAGCCATTTTATCTTTACTGTCAAGTTTCGCTTCTTGAAAAGGGTAGGTTTGGCAATATGTGGCATAATTACCTATTTTCCCACATGAATAGCAAAAGTAGGACAATCTTTCATATCTGAAGTCAAGCCACAATGGTTTGCCCTCAAGGCAAATCAACTTGCCTAACTGTAAAGGGTTGTCCGGGTTTATTTCTACCCTAGCCCTACCGGCTCGTAAGACTGAGCCTCCAGTAAGGTCAGCCTTTATCTCTATTAGTACTCCAACGTGCTGCAATACTTTTTGAAGCATCTGTTCAGTCTGCCATTCCAGTGGCAATCCAAAGACTTGAACCCAAAAATTACACCAGCTAAAATCATAACAGTGTAAAGGCATATTAGGAATCCACGGCTTGAAAATGACTAACTGACTTGAAAATAGCCATGGACCTCCTTCCATAACCCGCTGTTTATCTATTTCTGACCTGAATCGTGCTATATACAGGCCGCCCTCTCGTGGAGAAATATCAACCTGGTCGGTTCGCCAAACTTGCCTCAAAGTACTCTGGAATGCTTGTAAGTTGATAGAGGATTTCGATAAAACTTTGCCCACTAATAAAGATCGACATTCCTCTAATTTATCTAGTGGGGGGGCCTCTTCACATATCTCTATTTGCTGTTCGGTACATAATCGGCCCAACCTTTTACACAACGCAGCCATTCTCTTGGAGTCGTCGCATGTGTCTGAAGCCATAGGACAGAAACCACAAGATAGAAGCTCACTGACAAATCAAAGGAAGCAGAACAGAAACAGGGAGACAAGCGGCCTAATGTCGAAACAGCGAAAATGGAGCCCAGCAGGAATACGGGTAGAGCCCGCAAAAGCGAAGCCAATTTCGAAAAGTCTACTCATTGTAGGTCAATACCACAACAACCCGGCCAATTTCAAAGTATCGACCCAATTGATAACATGCAACCTGCCTTCTTCCAGTTGCAGAGGAATCGACATAGCACTTACAGGAGGGGAGAGCAAGTTGATGAAGCATGCAATTGTTCACTTGCCCAGGGTCGAGATAGGTAGGGCAAAATCTGAACCGATTTTTTGTTATCTGCCCTCCTGAAGGAGACGGCAACCCGTAGTCGCCATGGGCAGAGTCGTTTGAAAGTAAGATGCAAAGATGGAAAATGAATTGCTGAAATAAGTCGGGTTTCGAAGGAGACTAAGCTACCATCAAGGGGGTAGACGAAAGCTCTTCATAACGAGAGAGAATCACAGAGGATTTTGCGTCACTTTTGTTCATTCGCCCATTAAACACATAAATGAAATTAAAGTTAAATGACATCTTTTTGTACAAAAAGCCAATTTTTGACTTGGGATTGATTTTTGGTCAAAGGATTGACCAAAAAGTCAACTCGTTGACTTTTCAAGTTTTTTTTTTTTTAATGAGTCAGAAATTGTTTAAAAACAAGAATGCGATAGGATAAAATGAAAAAATGACATTTTTTTGGTTGAGAAATGGGCTCCGTTGCGATCGAAAACCCAATTCTTGATTTGTTTTTATAATTTTTTTGACTTGTTGACTAAAAATCAAGTGTCAACAACGATTTCCAAATCTGCTCTATGTACAATTTGAATTGTGTGTGGACGCTGGATCATTGCTGTTCTCTGGCATGAGAGCCCTTTTTTTTTCTCTGGATGTTGACGAAATAAAATAAGGAGTCTGTAAAATTGCGATATTGGAATATATTAATGTTCTATACAATGAGAGGTTTTGTTTCTTGACCAATATCAAACTTATTTTATTTGATATATGCTTATGACAGTCTTAGTACACTGTGACCATCACAAATTACAATATCTAGCAGAAAGGGAAGCAAGTGTCACATTTTCGGACAAATTACTTCATTAATCGGTTGTATATACCTGATCTTGCAATTATTCAATCACTACACCGTTGTGACATAAACTCCAACCTGTTTTGCATAGTCCTGATCATATTATAATTATCCTTGTCATCTTTAGTGGAACTAAACAATCATGTCTTAATCCTATGTTTGTTCTACAGGATGGAGCAATCTACGCTCGACGTCATCTAGGCTTGGAGTTCGATGAAAAATGGAGTTGAAAAATGGAAAACATATTTAGAGTTTGATGAAAAATGTGCTTGATCGTAAAGGAAGTTGCGTTTCATATTCCTATTCAACCCAGATCGAAAAGGAAGTTACGTTTCAAATTCCTAATCAACCCAAACCCCAATGAATCGTAATTAGGTTGTTGGTTTGGGTTGAACGATTTTGGGGTCCCATGCATAAAACAGCTAGAGTTTTGAGTTGACGTCCAAAATCAGACTGATTACAGTGCTAAAATATCTTTTCAATAGAACCCAATATTATCAGGAAAATTCATCAAATTATGAAGAGATTTTATTGTTTATTGATAAATGAAACTATATGGAACCCAAACGCTACTTTTCTACTCGAGTATGAAGATAAATAACAATGATGATCCTTCTAAAAATGCTTGTTGTTTGGCACGACAAGCAGTTGGTTTAATTATAATTTGTCTGCCACTTGTAATTTCACGGTTGTCTCATTCAACCTTCTACATTTTCTTTTCTACTCGATTAGGTCAATTTTTACGCATGGGAGGACGTTCGAGCCAGAATTCTATCTCCGATTTCCCACTGAAAAAAGTTCGACACATGTGACGTAATAAGGGCAAAGAAGTCAGTTCACTTTATATGGTGTTTAGTGTTTACTGACCCAAAAATTCACAAGAAGGTTCTTCCCATCACCAAAGAAAGGTCTTGAAGACCAAAACTTGAAGAAAACCGGTGCATTATATCTCTCTTCAAGCCGCCGTCAGATTTCGGCTTCATTTATTTCGCAAATAATTTAACAATTTTAGAAAAAAATTTCTAATAAATCATTTTCTAGAACAATGATAATATTTTCTGATATTTAATTGAAATTGAAAGTAAATTGGAAATTATTTTCCGTTGTTTGGAAATAAAAACCTTTTTTTTAATTAAAAAAAGACATGCACATTTAGACGCTAATGACTTGGGCACAAGTAGGTGGAAAACTAAGCACAAACACTAGGTCCTGGATTCGGCCCTTTGTAGATCAAGGACCCAAGTGTCCATGCTTAGTTGCCCATGCCTATGCTCATGCCTAGGCCCTTGACGCGAGGCACAAGACCCCAGTACTAGTGATTGGATCCTCGAAGCCCAAGCTCAAAAGCCAAGGTCCTCAAGACTTCGGTGTCCATGCATGGATCTCCAACAATTGAGATTTGTCCATTGAAGCCAGGCATGGGCGCCTAGATCTTTGGCCCTAGGGCTTGGATCCCCGGTCCATTGAGGTGGAGCTTGGGAACCCGAAAGTGTAATGAATATCAAAATTGAAGTCTAGGCTTTCTTATCATCAATCTCAAAAACCTTCTATCAAAATTTTGAGGGCAATATTATTAGAAAACTTGCTAACAGGGCGTAAAAAGCTGTTTCAACTACGGTAGAAAGTTTCTTGTGCAAGCTGATGTTATTGACGTATGGTGAAAAGCTTATGTAGTAGTACTAAAAGAGACAATCGTTTAATTATTTAAGGAGTATTACCAAACAATAGGAGCATAATATTCAAAATAGAAACATCATTTGAATTCTTCTCTCCCGTTATAAGAACAACATTCTCAAGTTCAAAGACTAATCAAACAAACAATCTTGGCCAAAAGAAAGACAAGATGGGCATGTTTCATGGATAAGAGTAAATCTACGCACATGCCGCAGGCTGGAAACTGGATACCTTTATGGAAAGTGAATGAATAGCACCCTTGAGGGTAACATTTTTAGGAAGAGGTTCTCGAATTTGCCTGAAGCCATAAGTATCGGATAATTTCCAGTACTTGGCGCTGATTTTATATTTCCCATTTCAGATAATATTAAGCCTGTCTTCCAACAGAGCATTATGAGATGCCCACTAAAACCAGAGAAAACTATTAAAAAGCATAATTACCCCAAGTAATTTGTTTCCTATCAATTTAAGTGCAAGTTCAAAATTAAACCCGGCAATTTAGTCGTTGTTCATATCCATACCAATTCCCAACACTTTAATTTATCAAAATGATGCTTGTTCTCAAATAGATTTTGGCCTTCATGAATCTGCCTCACTATTTCTATGGAAAATCTTACTACATGATGATGTCTATGCTTCTGACCATCTGAATGGAGACCAGCTGTATGAGCTGGTCATGTTGACATAGACTATGTTACTCATTCCTAAGATTAGGTAGACTGGGTCTTATTTAAAATATAGCCAGAGCTGACCAAATCTAATTAAGATCCAGTTTTAGCTAATTGAGATAAGAAATTCGATCAACTAGTATCGATAAGATTTTCCAATTTGAAGCTATATTTCATGATTCTAGCACTTAAGTGGACCTATCCTTTAGCCACATCATTAGTTTTATGAAAACAAATAACAGCATACTGAACAAGGTTACATCTAAACTATTTATTTCATTAACAAGATTCTTTTTATAAATATGGGTGGGGTGCCAATTCCAAGCTATTTCTCAGTGACTTTACAGATTAAGAAGTGCATTATCAACATTTACCATCATATTTTAGTGGAAAGATTACAAAAAAAGTCTTAAATCTATCACAATTTTGCCAATTCAATTATAAACCTTTCAATAACCTTTCAATTGTGCCAATTAAATCCTAAACATTTTCAATTTTTGCCATTTGAATCCATTTAGCCAATTTTAACTAAAAATCACTAACATGGACATTAGCTGACCTACCAGGACCCAATGGGTGAGGCCATTGCGGTTGTGATCAAGGCTAGCCTTGCCATGGCCTCACCTAGATCTAGCCAAAATCGTGATGTCCTTGCCCACTAGTTGTGCTGCCCTCACCCAAATCTAGGTTAGGCGGCCTCACGTACAGCCCTTGGCAATAACTAACGAGAGCTTCACTGCCCTCACTGTGGCCTATCAAAATCGATCGGATGAACTCAATTAACAAAACGTGGAAATGTTTAAAAATCAATTGGCATAATTAAAATGTTAAGAAATGAATTAGTAAAAGTGTAATAGATGATTTATGACTTTTTTCTGGTGATTTTTTGTATTTGAGCAAAATTGCCAATCAATGTCAGAAGTCCATGAATGACCACGCTAACAGCGGACTCTATAAGCCTCTAACCTGCATTGCATTAGGTAAGATAATCATCTTGTCGTCTATCCAGCCGAAAATTGCATGCTGTTATCAGTATTACTTCTAAACATCTTGTTTTGTGCACTTTCTAAAATATCTCGCACTTCTAAGCGACACGTGTCAAAATTAGATAGAATTTGTATAATAGTTAAAAACTATGATAATATCGAGTTAATCGCATCGTATTCTTTGTGAGTTTCGTGTCCAATTAGCTTCTGGATTTATAATCTATTGGTTTTTGGTATGAATTTTTATTTTTAGGTTCAGAGGATGAAGAGAAAGCAGATGGCGATGGTGCGGTTTTATCTCTCTGTGGGGATATGACGTGGAGTACGCACAACGATGGCCCTCGTGCTCCAAGCCATATCCATCAGGCTGTTGAATCTGCTCCTTAAAACTGGTAATTTGTAACGCAAAATCTGTATGTTCAAGTTCATATCAACAAATATTGCAATTATCCTTGCATATTGTTCTCAAAACATTCGCATTATGTAGTCTCAAATACTATGGATGCGACTTTTAGTTTTTCAATTGCAATTATGTTCTTCCTTCATGTCTTCAGGATCATGATCATGATCATGAGCCAAAGGAAGAACAAGGATTTAATACGAGTCAAACTTGTGTATCTAATTGCTCAAATGACCACCCTCGTAAATAAAAAAAAGTGCTGCTGGATGTCACACACGATGCCATCTCTTGCCCGCTTTATTGCAATAAGGATGGTGGATCGTAGGAATGTGCATTTGGACAGGTTCAATCTAAGAACTGGTCCGAACCAGGCTTACTTGGCCGATTCACATGGAGACCTATCCGATCCCGGTTCCAAATTTTTTAGAAGCCCTTGACTAGTTCGGAGCCCTAGGTTAGAATTGGGATGGAACAAGAGTTAAACCAATTCTTTTTTTTTTTTTGGATTGAAAATGTAAGTATTATAAAGCATGTGAAGTACAACTGCTTCGGAACATCTCCCAACATTTCAAATAGAGCTAATAATTCAAAAAGATGGAGGTCGGAAGTCTCCACATAATGGCCAAAATGATATTTGACTAGGAATGTTTAATTTTTTGGTAAAGTGAGGCTCTACCTTTTATATTTTTGTGCATCATGGCCAAAATGATATGGATGTTAGTTGATTTGTTTTGAAACCATCTCTAATTGTGCTCTATTCAAATGTAAATATGGTTGCTAGGAAAGATGCTTTGAGGAGTCTCGCCACCAAATCTTTGCCCTTTGTTGCCCTAATCATCCATTGAAGTTCCTCATCCATCCTCCTAAAGAACACCTAATCCCATGTTGCGCAAGGATACTATGCCAAATGCTACCCATACATTCGCATTTGAAGAATAGATGAGTTATATCTTCTATATCGGCCTTGCAAAAGTTACACTAGATATCAACTAAGGTCATCCATTATGCTACGATCGGACCCCATGTTTGAGTTTGGCATATATATCATGGCAATAGTATCCTCGGCTAGATATAACTAAGGTTGGAACATATCGTAATTTGAGGAGACATCACAAATTCCAAGCCATACTATCCCTAATGTCGAGCTGCATAATTAGGGAACCTCTATATTATAAACCAATTCATGTTGTTATCAATAATACAATATTTACTCTATTTTGTATATCTTAGGATTATGCATATGTCTCATTTGATAGAGCATATCCTTGATTGATTATATTTGATATTATATTTATTTTTTACTTTATATAACCATTTCATAAAGCCTATAAAGATGATGATATACTCTTCATTATATATTTCAAAGTATAAACAAATTCCATAATTCATATTATTTTATTTATCTTCTACATATTATTTTATTTATTCAACTAATTCCACACACACGCACACCCACGCACGCACGCACACACGCCCGCACACACACGCCCGCACACGCACGCACCCACACACACACCCTCTCCAGTTACATAATTCCACACGCACACACGCCCATGCACGCACGCACCCACACACACACCCTCTCCAGTTACATAATTCCACACACACTCACACACACACACATACACACAAGCTTTTAAAATGGTCGCAATGGTCCTACAATATTTCACATGATATGAGAGCCTCATTTCTTAAGGCAAACTTAGTGCACCCGGTACACCTCACACATCCCAAAATTTCCTCAATCTTTTTGGTTTATCATTCTTAGTGTTGCACCTGATGCACCCTAGTAAAATAAATTCATCTTGCTCTTGACATTGTTCATCGAAATGCCTCATTGGCATGTAACCAAGTGCCATGGTGGTGGTGGTGTTACGACATCAGTGGTGCGTCACCAAGTTGAGCTTTTCTTTTCCATGGAAGTATTTTTTGACATTGCAAGACGCATAGCCAAGTTGAGCTTTTCTTTTCCATGAAGGTATTTTTCAACGTCACAAGATGCATCTTTGCACAGTAACCTTTGCTCAATAGTGCCTGGTTTATTAGCTTATTGTAGCCATGTATGCCTTTATTAAATTACTGTTTCGATAGCAAAGTTGATCACAAAGGACACATGCCGTTCGGCTCCAATACTTCTGATTCTTGACTTTTCATTTTTCATTTGGAGAAGCTGACACCATCACCAAACTTGCAGCCATTAGATGAGCAACATACTGAAATCTTCTCATCAAGAGAAGCTTGGAGCCATCACAAATGCCACCTTGTCTTCTATCCATTGAGCTTATTTTAATAGAAGATTTTTCGTGACATTGTCCAGATTATTTTTCAAACTCAAGTTGATTTGTTTCAACTCAACTTGCGTTTGAGGAGATGTTAGAAATATTAGTATATTCACTTGATTTTGCACATCTCTCAAGATTATGCATATATCTCCTTTGATAAAGCATATGTTTGATTAAAATATTTGTTTATCTTGTTACCTTAGATAACCATTTCATAATAAGAAGAAGAGAAGGAGAAGGAAATGAGAAGAAGAAGGAGAAGCAGAAGAAGAATTAGGAGAAGAAGAAGGAGAAGGAGAAGATCCGGAAAAGAAGAATTTTCAAAAGAAGCATATGAGAAGAAGAAGCAACTTCTTTTTTGACTCCGAAAACTCGGCGACTAAAGTCATTTTAATCTTAGCAAAAGGGAGTCAGAATTTTTCCAGCGGAAATTGAAGAAGAAGAATAAGAAGAAGAAGATCTGAGCGGAAAAGAAGAAGAAGAATAAGAAGAAGAAGATCTGAGCGGAAAGGTTTTTTTGGACGAAAACTCTTGACGAAAGTGCCTTTTCGAGCACAAGCAAAAGGGAGTCCGACGATGCTTCACGTGAGGGATCGATTGTCTGAAGGAGAGATGATGTTCTGATTACAATTCAGAAATAGAAAACACTGCGAGATGTGGGCTTTAGTTTTTAAAATTTTCTTTAAGTTTCTTGTAGCCCAGTAAGGACGGCCCACATTAGTTCGAAAGGTCCGTCAAAGTTTACCTCGGAAGCTTCAAGAGCAGTAGCGAAGGCCCCTCTCCTGTCGCTAGACCCCATCTTTAGCGACGGTTTTTTATGGCCGTCCTGGAAATCCCTAACATTAAGTTTACATCCCTAACATTTTTCGTTTAGACATTATAGTGACGAAGATAATTTTGAAAATTTTAATCTTTTCTAAGCATATGTAACTATAGATTCTTATCATTACTACTTTATAACTTTCGTGCTCTTCTGGGAATTATTTATTGACAATTTAATGATGAGGTTTACTACGTATATAAATATTGACAGGCATTAAGACTAAAAATTATATATTTTAAGTACGGTAGAAAAGTTTAGTGGTGAATATGAAAATCATTTACATATTTGGACTAATACAATGAATATTCTAAAGCTAAACGAGTATTGATAGTTTATTTTGTCTCAATACATTGCTTTGTCCTCTTTTTTTCATTTGTAAGATATCATAGTGCAGACAAAGTACACTATCGGATCTTGCATATCATTGCTATCAATCACAATTGGCCAATTAACGAGTCACCTCCATTCTCTACCACTGACTGCTGCGACACCCCTCACCTTTACCATCCCACATTTCTATTAAACTTAAGCAGCCTTCTCTCATTTCTCAGCCCCAATATTCCTTTCTAGCTTCTCCTCAGCCAGCATGCCTACTAATATTTCATCCCTGTTTTTTCCCCTACCTGATAGCTCCCTTCATCCACAAATCTTAAACCCTTTTTGTGCCCTCCTGCATCTTCCCATCCTGCAAGTCAAAGGTTAGAGTTGGTGGCTTGATAGGCTCTTGCTGAGGCTGACACCGGTGCTAGCAGATTATCCGTCTGGCTGAGAACCTGTGCTGTGAAGGAAAGGGGCTGCTGAAGTCCCCTGGCCGAGAATCTCTCTCTCTCAGGAAGTCTGGAGTGTGCCCTGCCACTGCATCATTGAGGTAATATGGAGAATGTGATTGACAAAGAACTAGGACTAGCTGCCTTAGGTAGAAGATTGTGCAATGATGTAGTAGTGACTGTTAATGACAAGATTCCGGAAGGAATATTGAGGGAATGCAGTCTTACCTTGTTGGGAAAACTCTATTCTAGGCCTAATGTCAATTTCCAGGCTTTCCAATCTACTATGAGGCAAACTTGGAAATCTGATGATATGATTTGAGATCAAATGCAACCAGGACTCTTCACGTTTGCATTCAGCTCTGAGAATGAGTAAAAGAGAGTTTCAGAAGCCAGTTCATGGTCCTTTTCAAGTAATTTGCTAATTCTCCAGCCATTAGACACGGATATCTCTATTCATTGTGCATTTTGGATGCAAGTGCATGATTTACCGTTAGCAAGAATCACCAAGAAAGTAATGCGAGGAGTGATCTCAAAATAGGGAAGGTGCTGGAACTGAAATTGGAGGCAAGGGGAGGCAGCCCTGCAAAATTAGAAAAGCAAGAGTTTTTTGACTTAGCGAGACCACTGAAGTCAGGGATTGTGGCGAATATTGCAACTGTGCATTGACTTTAAATATGAAAGATTTCCTCATTTTTGCTATTCAAGTGGGCGTATTTTAAGCCATTACGCTACCGATAGCAAAGGAATTCCCATGAAGGATCAGCACTGGAAGAAAATGATGTGGGGAACTTTGGCCAATGTTTAAAGGCGGAAGTACGTGAGACAAGTCCTCCGCGTGCGAACCAGAAGAGCCTGCTCCTGTCGACAAAGCCTGCTCCTGTCGACAAAGGGCATCTCCCTCACGTCAGAGAACACTCCATTCTGGCCAAGGACGCTTAGCGTGCTCCCGTTGTACATCCCTTCAGTGAAGACGTAGTTCTGCACCATCGGCAGGCTAATGCCATTCAGTGATACGGACAAATAGAGTCCCTGAGCCCAGCCGACGATTTTGGAGCTCAATTCCGGGCCCTCGGTCAACAGGTTGTCAGTCATAACGACGATGCTGAACCCCGTGGCAGACATGTTGGTCATCTTGGCCTCAGCTACACACACTCTGGTTAGGTTGCGGCCACTCACGATATCATGGAAGTAGAAGTGGAGGTGGCTCAGCTTCTCCTTCTTTAGGCCAAGCTCTTCCGGAATCAAGCTTCTTGAGAAAGTGTGAGAATTTGCGGTAAAGAAAATGGTGGAAGTGAAGAGGAGAGAGGAGATGACGAGCTTGGTAATGCAAAGAGCCATATTAGAGACACAGATGTGAAAAGGGTGTTGTGGGGGGAGAGGCTTTTATAAAGGAGGTAATGGAGAAAATGCGTTTAAGTAGGAAAAACAGTAGTGTGGTTTTGGATTTATCAAAGTTGATTTACAAAATTAACGTATGAAGTGATGCAACAAATAACAAATGGATATCGTAAATAAAGTAAATGAAATGCACATGACATCTAATAACACTTTGGCACCGACCCTCATAATATACTAATTATATAACTCAAATTTTAGGGATATAAAATCTTCCAAAATGACATTTTCTTGGTGGAGTAATTAAGGTAAAGGAGCCTATTTTCAAAGGAATAACCAGAGAGTAACATGGTCAATCAATTGGGTACCGAAGATAAAATGTAACGGTTGGATTTGCCTGGTATAAATTTTTTAAGAATTAAGATTTTTGTTTATAATGAGATTAGCGGATTTAGGATTAGGGTTTCAATATCGGAAATTAAAGATGCTAACTTACTCTATCTAATAGAGGATTTTAATCTTTATTGAATAAATTATTAATTAAGGTACACTTCAATTTGTAAGCTAGCAGGAAGTGCTCGTCATAGTCATCGCCCTGCTATCCAGCTCATCTCTAAGTGATTAGTGTGGATTTAATTATGTGGTGAAGTGTGATTAGTATGTGGTCCATTAGAGTGACGGGTAATGCTATTTTTTTTTTTTTTTAACGAAATTGATTTTACATTTTGATGACCAAGTGACATGCCAGAACCCACTGATGATCTCACAAACAATTATTGAAGATCAATTTTACTATCATCAGCATTACTCTACACAGAGTAAACTGTCGTTTTCTCTTCAACTCATCGTTTTCACATCGATGACCAAATGAACAGTTTCATTTCAATCATTACCTAAAAAAGAAAGAACAGTTTCATTTCAATTATTTTCGACGCGTGGGGATTGCCCAATAAGTCAACCCATCGTCTTCACTTTTCTCTTTTTAATTAGCTCCATCTAGCCAAACCTAGATCCGATTTGGTATTTCACCTAACGCCCTCAATCACGTTTATTTATAGAAGAAGCAAGTTTGTCAGTCATCAATTGCATTATAATTCATTCCGCCAATCATATTATTCATAAAATAAGTCATCCGTAATTATCGCTTGGTAAAGTACAAACAGCAATGCATGAATCATGGGTGATTGGGAAATTAAAAAAAAAAAAAAAAAAGATGCCAAAGACAAACGTGAGGGTCATCAAACTAAATGTGAGAAATCTTTCCAGAAAGGCCTTCAAAGACATCTCGTGAACATGGATCAATAATGGAAGACATAAACATTGTAATCCACGACGGTGTCCCCGGTCTTACGGTCCATCGTGTGCGTCTTTGCCTGTGCGTACCCGCGGGCGAACCGGAAGAGCCCGCTCCCGCCGACGATGGACATCTCCCGCACACCGGAGAACACCGCGTTCCGGCCGAGCACGCTCAGCGTGCTCCCGTTGTACTTCCCCTCAGTGAACACGTAGTTCTGCACCATGAGCAGCCCAACGTCGTTCTGCGACGACAGCGCGTAGATACCTTGGGCACGCCCGACCTCCTTGGAGTTCATCTCGGGGCCTTCGGTCAGTGGGTCATCGATCATGACCACGGCCCCGAACCCTGTGGCCGACGTGTTGGTCATCTTGGCCTCGGCGACGCGCACGGCGGTCGGGTTGCGCCCGCTCACGATGTCGTGGAAGTAGAAGTGGAGGTGGCTCAGCTTCTCCTTCTTGAGCCCGAGCTCTTGCGGGAGGAGGCTGCGCGCGAAGGTATGAGAGTTTGCGGCGACAAAAACGGTCGACATACAGAGGAGAGAGAAGGCTACGAGCTTTGCGATGCGAACAGCCATGGCTAGAGAGAGAGAGAGAGAGAGAGAGAGAGAGAGAAGGGCAAAAAGGGTTTCGTTGAGGGGAGGGTTTTACAGAGGGGGCAGGTGGAGAAAGACGGGGTTTGGTGGAAGGTAATAATAATATTTTTAAAGGAGGCACTTACTTGCGGAGAAGTTTAGGGTAGGAGACCAAACAAGAGACGACATGATCATATGGTATATGGTGACCCACCATTTAGGTGCTGCAAATAATGTAATTAGCATTGGAGCGATTCTTCTTAGGTGGTGATAAAAAAAATGTCCCAAATTTGAGCTCGAAAAGAAAAACTTTCTAATCTAAGTAGATTTTCATTTATATATATTGGAAGTGTTTGCATTATGAACAGTATTAAAGAGGAGCTTTTGCTTGTGAATTCTTTTATGAGATTATTAGATTATTTTGTGAGATTTTATGAGGCAAAATATTATTTAAATTTTTGGGTGTAATCAAGGACTGAGAAACATTAATAGTGTTTAAGTGAGTCTAATGTGTTTGTGATCTTCATTGTATCGTTTGATTTATGGTGGAATTCTTTATTGCTTTCCTTGTGGACATATATCACATCGTCTAAACTGCATAAATTTGATGTCTAATTTTTTTTTTGTTCATTTATTTTATTGTTCAATTGCTTGCTTCAGCGACAATTGATATCAAAGCTAAGCTTCACTAAATTGAGGCGAATCGATGTCGGTAGAAATAAGAAAAGTGAAAATCAACAAATTTGATGGAAATAATTTTAGTTTCTAGAAGATGCAAATTGAGGATTATTTGTATCATATCAATGCCAGTTGAATAAAAGATTAAAATTCAGCATTGCATTATTGTGAACCCCATTAGGACTATAGGAGGGTTTGTGGTGTTATGGAATGAAGTGGTATCAATTATCGTGGATTCTTTCATTGTGGAGTACATTAATGTTACATGAAGAGAAGAGGAGAGGAAGATAGTGATGATGATCACCTTTGTAAATGAATCGTATACTTTCAAGAATGGAGTCCTGTTGTGGGAGGAGTTAAGGAGAATTAATATGCATAATACTCTACCTTGGTTTTGCTTAGGTTACTTTGATTAAGTTATTTACCATTGGAATAACATGAACCTTCACAAAAAATTAACTAGTGATAACTCCTAGATAAAAATTGATTTGCACATTAATAACATGAACCTTAAGTTATGAATTGATATGGGCTTATGAGAACTGTGCTAAGCTTAGATTTAATAATTCATTAGTCAAATCCTAAGTGGTTCAACTCACTTCAAGCTAAGATCATGACTGCTAATATCATATAGATTGAAAATCATAAAATCATTCACATAGAGGAGAATAAAAGTGAAAAAAAACACGTTGCAAAGATCCCAGAAGCTATAGAGTAAAGTTCAACATTACTTAGAAACGATACTCCTGTCTAGAGAAACAAGATTGCCATATGGTGAAAGAGATGTCTCTACAACAGACAGACGGGTCATCAATAATCAGTCTATCAAGACCTCTTTCATCAAAGCCAATCTCTATCAAGGCCGTAATTGATAACTCAAAAGAGATTATCAAGGTAGATGGTGTAAAAACACTGAAGCAGCAGTCAAATGTGCACTGAAAACAAACCGTATTTAGTGAATAGTGAGTGGCCAAGCGGCAGGCCCATTTCCACACCAATAACCTTATTTCCGCGAGAGCCAAGAATTCTCCTGGAAGAAGAGGGCACACACGTTTTAAGACAGTATCCTAATGCCAGTATTTGACGACTATCTATTCAAAGAGTTAAGATAACTAAACGTGCAAAGAAAATACCGTTGACACTATAAGAGCTTCGATTACAGAGGACAAAGCACCTGTATGATCTCTTCATGGTTTCAATCAGTAAGTATACTTTGTAAACAGAGGCTTCTCTTTAGTGCATTGCATCAGCTTGTCTTCAACACGATTTCTGCCATGCCAGAAGGGAACTCATGCATTCAGTAAAACATTTTATCCCACACTTCTGGCCTATTTTATATTCGGTGAATGATTTCATTACACAGTTTCGCCAAGACCTCCCTTTTTTCTGAAGAGACAATGTACATGGATAGCCAGGTGAACGGGAAAGGTGGCAGGAAGCTCTTGTATCTGGATGAAATCATATTTAAACCTCTAAATGGGAAAAAGCCAGCTATTGAATGCATTTTCTCTGCATTTTCTTTGAGTAATTGCTGCAAAAATATAAAACCATTTGCACTTTATATTTGTTTGTTCAGATTAGTAACTCCTTTAGAAAACCGAAAGGAAATGATGACATGGTTATTAAGTCGTCGTAGGCCACTTTGGCGTCTGCTTGGCAACCACGTAGCGTCGATGCTGCTATTACAAATTAAATAGAAAAAAATAAAACAAAGGAAAAAATAAAAAAAAAATCTTCGGCATGCTCTGCAAATAGAGGGCAGGGACGCTCCGCCAGGCACCGGTGAAGGTGGCCAGACCCAAGCCGGGGTCAGGCAACGCTGGCCAGACCTACATGGAGCTTGGGCGACAGCAGCGTCCCCCATCCATCACAGAGGTACACACCCGCAGAGAGACACACGAGGGAAGAGAAGTCCCGGACCTCAGCTGCCCGTTGGCACACGGGCAAGGGCCACAGTCCTCGCGTCAGATCTGCAGTGGTTCTGCTGGGATTTGAACTGGTCAGAGAAAGACGGAGTATGAAAATTTTATGCGTTCATAGCTTCACTAGTTGCCAGACTGTTGTCGACAAATAACAAAAACTAGATCACGGGGATTAAGTACAACAACAAGTGCCTTGTGATTTGATTTCTCTTTCTTTTCTCTGTGGTCTGGGATTCAGAGGGCACAGCTTGAGAGCTCGTGTCATTGTAGCTTATTCATCTTCTTCTTCTTCTTCTTCTGCATTGGACTCAAATGGAGCCAACCCCAAAAAGAAAAGAGCTTGGTATGTCCTGGCTCCGTGTTTCGAGAATTTTGCTGTTTCATGTTTGTGGAACCAGCGGTTTGATTTCTCCTTTCTTGAAGATTTTGTGTTGTGCATGTGGCATCCGAAGGCCCGGTGGGCCAATTGCCTAGACCCTGGCGGTGGCTGGGTGATATGCCGCCGCCGCAGCCGCCATCGTTCCTCTGCCAAGTGACCCTGACCCTGGCCTTCCCCGTCCTCTTTTTCTCACTCTTGAGGGTTTCCTTTAACTTTTTTTATTCTCTATTCCACCCAAGAAATATTCCGAAGAAGAAAGACGGTGTGTTGTGGATGGGCAATTGGGCATGTCGGCATATCAGTCAACTGTTTGACTAGAGGACCGTCTTGAACAAAAAGCTAAAAGGACTTTTTTGCAAATTGAAAAATAATAATAACAATAATAATAATGATGATATGATTGAGATGACGATAATATAAGTCGAAAATGTTCAGAAACCTGTTATGCCGTTAGCCCATATACAAAAAACCTGTGTTAATCACCAATCCCATGATAATTTAGCTCACTAGTTTGGCCTGAAGGCTCCATTCCAGCTCAGTAGCAAAATCAAGTGTAAATGACAGCTGAAGGCATTGAACCTCACTGTACATTAAGATAAGATATAAGTTGATAAAAGAAGTGGAATAAACACAACCCAACAAGCACAAATATGAAAGCAGTTAGCATCTATATTGGTATGCAATGTACTCATAATTATGCAAAAAGACCAAGATTATCCTAGCATTCAGGAAAAGTCACACATGATTTCATCATTTGGTAATTGAAACATTCCAGGGAGGGAAGTATCAACTCCACTGGCCATAGTAACAACGTCCAAGGTAGCCAACTGCCTAAGAGCAAAGTAAATAATGAGTGACTGACTCATAAGTCGAAACTAATACAAGTGCTGAGACATTCAAACATTGATGGACTAAAAAATCAAACACTTTGACAGAATATTATTTGCCAAAATTAACTAATAAAGAAAGTAAATTCGAGGGGATGATGCCATTAAGTTCAGAAACAGAATCCTGCTTGTCATGGGAGAAACTATGGATACAAGATGACTACTATAAACCAACTGCAGTAAATGTCCCTCGCTTTACATTTGACTCATGCAATTAAGAGGGAAAATAATTTACAATTTTTAATTGTTTTGTTTCTTAATTAAAGGTAGAGTAATAAAGAGTACAAGAGTGAAACATCAAAAGGACTTGCTTCCGCTCCAAGAGGAATCATGTCAGGAATCACAAGTACTTACTTTCTCGTCTCATTTCACCACAAAAGGCCTTACACATAAATATCAAAGATAGTTTTACTGCCATGCCATGAAATGTGGAGATACCCATCTACTTATGATTCATCTGTAACAAAATATGTCCAATAATTTGGATCGTGGTACAGCTAGTCACTCACTCTGAAGGAGTTTTCTTTTGCCATCGAGATTATGAATTCAGAGCAACTTTTTTTTCTTTATTGTTACTATAAACAATCATCCAAGTTACTTTCCAAGATTTCAAAAGTTTGTTTAAACGCTTTCTAATTGTATGGTGCACTGGTTATTGTTCGGATTGCTGATCCTCAATGTAAGAGTACCCTCAGCATGTGCAAATACAGATGGCAGATTCAAGCTGTTCATCCATGACAATATAGCTAAATCTTGAGCGTACTTCCAACTGCTTATTCACTAAAATCGAAGCATCAACCAAAAACTATAAAACCAGTTTTATTCTATCGACTACATAATATATCTAAATCATAGGAATCAAGGATGACAATTCTGTTACATGAAGGTATCAAGAAAAATTTTGCACTCCTCAACATTCCCTACATATATATTGACTATTTGATTAGAAACAACAATTAAGAAAGAAAAGTATAAGCATATATATTGATTATTTGATTAGAATCATAATTAGGAAAGAAAAGTATAAAGCAGATTGATAGCAAAGTTACATATTCTTTATAAGAGAGCACTTGAGGGGCGTTATATCCCACCTTCCACTTAGTTCATTTATCATATCTCACCTCATTCAATTAAATAGTTCCACTCAAATACACTAATTCCTAAGCCGACATTTCCTCTACAGCCACAAATCCACCATTGCACATCATCTCAGCTATAGAAACTTACCATCAGATGTTGATATTTAACCCTCCAAAGTGTCGACTAGGGTGCCACCGTGGCATTTAATCGTGATTTAAGTGCCATATCAGCAGTATTTTTAACAAAAGGATCAATATGAAAAATCGAACATTTTTACAAAAGATCAGGATCTATTCGTGCCTTTATCCCTCTTTTTCTACCATAAACTTTCAATCTTAAGTCACTTGTTTGTTTGTTACAGGATTTGAGTTTAACCTCTTTAACTTCAACTCCAAGTTTGTCAAGACCATGCTAAGTTAGTTATGAAAATCCTCTGCTTTAGTTCAATTTGCTCTTAACATTAAATTGGTTAATGACATATGCTTCGGTGACATGTTTGGTAAAGGTTTCTTTTTTACATTTTCCTCTAATCTTGTCACTTGGTGGAGACACGCTTTTGTCTACTCATTTAATATTAATATGATGAAGCTTGACGTGAATTCTCTTTAAAAAAATCATGGCATTTCTTCATTTGTGTTAATCACAATTAATTTAGCCAAAGAAAAGAAAAGAAAATAGAAGAAAAATTGACAGTTGTTGGGTGGAGAAAGTGTCCACGTGAACTTCTCATAAGGCACGGCGCACCGCCACGCATTTATTTAATTAAACTAGATAAGATAATGGCAAGAAGTGAGAGTTATAATTGGACAATACTCGAAAACCAGAGAAGGCAGAGAGGACTTAGCTTCGGTTTTGCTGCTGGAATTGCAGGAAGCGCAGCTGATTCTTCTTTAGCAGCAGGCCGGGAACCTCCATCACCGGACCACCACCACCCGCTGGCCGTTCAGGAGCTCCTTCACCACGATCGACACGAGCCGGCCGAGCATATGGTGCCTCGCGTCCAGTTCGTGCAGTTGGACCCCAACCAAGCGGCAAGCTCTGGCTCGGGCCCTGCGCGCAAGACCCAAACAGCGAAAGCGCGGCGTCGTTTCTTAAGTCAATGTCGAGCGACTCGCAAGGGTTCAAGCTCATCAGCAGAAGTACCGAGAATGCGAGCTGGGGCACCATCGCCCTTTATAGTTTCGCGGGTCGAGACGAATTTGTCTCCATTGCAAAGCATGAGCGAAAATGGAAGCTTGATGGGTTGACGCCGTCATGGCCGACGTTGGTCGAGATGTTCAAGCAAGGCATGTCGTCCTCTTCTTCTTCATCACCGCGTGGAATTTCGTGTTGCTTCTTCGAGCTTCAGTAAAACCAGCGATGGAATGAAGCCCTCCCTGTTTCTTCTCCGAAGAACCCTCTCTTACGAAGCTCTCTGTCGGACGTCGCTCTCCCCCGTTTATTCCCCCCGAAGGACTCCCCTCTCTCCCGTCTTTAAGCGCCTCTCTCCCGTCTTTAAGCGCCTCTCTCTCTCCAAGGACGACGCCAGCTGCCTCTGGCCGCCCCGTACCGCACGATATTCCTCGTCGCGCTTCCTTGCGTCCTTCGGCAAGCGTCCCTCTCTCTCTCTTTTGTCCTGAAGCTAACGTCCAAGTGAGGGAAGGAGGAGGAAGAAGGAAGAGGAGAGCGGGCTGGGCTGGGTAAGAAGAAAGGTGGGCCGCGCTGGTGAATAAAAAGAAAGAAAAGGAGAAACTGGCGGGGGGGGGGGGGGTGGGGGGAAGGGTTGGAGGGGATGGGTGGAAGTAGAAAGGGGACGTTCGAGCCAGAATTCTATCTCCGATTTCCCATTGTAACAAATTTGGCACGTGTGATGTATTAAGGGCAGTTCACTTTACAAGGTGTTCGGTGTTTGCTAAGACCAAAAAAATTCACAAGAGGGCTCTTCCCATCCCATCACCAAAGAAAGGCCTTCACGACCAAAACTTCAAGAAAACTGGTGCACTACGTCTCACTTTGAGCCATTATCAGATGAATGATCCATTTGTTTCGTGAAAAATTTGACATTTTTCTAAAAAAATTTCCAATAAACCATTTTATAGAAAAATAATAATATTTTCTGATATTTAGTTAAAATAAAAATAAATTAGATATTATTTTATGTCGTTTAGAAATGAAAATCTTTTTGTTTTTAATAGACACGCACTATTCAAACACTGGTGACTTGGGCACAAGTAGGCGGGAAACTAAGCATAAACATTGGATCCCGTGTTTGGCCCTTTGTAGATCAAGGACCTAGGTGCTCATGCCCAATTGCCTATGCCCTTGACGAAAGGCCCGGGACCCTAGTACCCATGATTAAATCCTTGGAGCCCATGTTCGAGAGCTTGAGTCCATCAAGATTGGACTCAAGACTTTGTTGTCCATGCATGGATTTTCGACACTTGATCCCCATCAATCGAGGCTAGGCATGAGACCTTGGTGCCAGTCCCTAGATACTTGGCGTTGGGGCTCGGGTCCCTAGTCCATTTAGGCCGGGCCTAAGACCCTGAGAGTGTAATGAATGTCAAAACTAAAGTCCAAGCTTTTACATAATCAATCTCAAAAACCCTGGATCAAAATTTTGAGGACAATATTGTTAGAAAACTTGCTAACAAGGTGTTAAAAGCCATTTCAAGTACGGTAGAAAAATTCAGGTGACCATCTAGACCTATACATGACCAAGTTGCAGCTGATATTATTATTGTGCATGGAATAGCTCATGTAGTTGTATTAAAAGAGATAATTGTTCAATTACTTGAGGAGTATTCAATAGAAGCAAAATATACAAAATAGCAACATCAATTGGATTCTTTTCCCCCTTTATAAGAACAACATTCTCAAGTTGAAAGATTAATCTAAACAAATAATCTTGGCAAAAAAAAAAAAAAGACAATGTTTCATAGATAAGAGTACATGTGCGCACATGCCATAGGCTGTTAAGTGGATGCCTTTCTTGGAAGTGAATCAATAACATCCTTGAGAGTAATATATTCAAGAAGACATTCTTTGATTTGCTTGAAGCCATAAGTATCGGCTAGTTTCCATTACTCAACGCTATTTTCTGATTTTCCCATTTCATATAATATAAGCCTGTCTTCCAATCAGAAGTGATGCCCACAGCTCTTAATAGGACCATTATTTCTCTGATCCCGAAAGTACCACATCCTAAGAGTCTGGACCAATACCGCTCCATTAGTCTATGCAATTATGCCTATAAAATTATCTCCAAGGTAATCACCAATCGTCTAAAGCCCTGGCTATCTGATCTGATATCCATGGAACAAAGTGCCTTTTTGAGTGGCCGCCAAATCCAGGACAACATCTTAATCATACAAGAGGTGCTTCATCAGCTAAAGATTAGGAAATGTAAGAGGAATTTTTAGGCAATCTTAAAGATGGACATGCAAAAGGCGTATGACCGGGTGGAGTGAGACTTCCTTAAAAATTATCTTCTCGGGTTAGGTTTTCATCCTATTTGGGTATAGTGGGTGCTGCAGTGTATTACAATAGTCTCTATCAACGTTAAATTCAATGGAGAACAATTAAATTATGTCCATCCGATGTGGCCTTAGACAAGGAGATCCCTTATCTCCTTATCTGTTCATCCTGCTGGCAAATGTCTTGTCAACTCTCATCCATCAAGCACTTGATATGGGAAATATCAAGGGCATACGACTGAACTGGTGGTGTCCTACTCTTTCTCATTTGTTTTTCACAGATGATGCCGTATTTTTCTTAGATGGCAAAATCCAGGAATGTCAAAATCTTGCCAACATACTAAACCAATACTGTTTAGCTACGGGACAAGCTATTAATAGGAATAAATCGGGCATTTTCTTTAGTAAAGCTTGCCCAAGTAGTCTCCAAGAAAACCTAGCAAAGGAATTTAGAATCCTATGCTAGACAAAACGGGTAAATACCTTGGTATCCCATCTGATTGGGGATGATCTAAACGAGATATGTTTGCCTGATTTTGGGGAGAGTGAATGCAAAACTAGAAGGATGGAAAGAAAATATTATATCAAAGGGTGGTAAGGAGATCCTGGTTAAGACTATTGTATAGGCAATCCCATAGTATGCCATGTCCATCTTCAAAATACCTATCTCACTCTGCAACTCCATTGAAAAGAAGATTGCTTGATTCTAGTGGTAGAATGATTGTCGCAAGTCAAGTATTCATTGAAAACAATGGGAAGTACTAAAGACTAGCAAGGACAGGGGAGGCCTTGGCTTTTGAGATCTCATTGCTTTTAATAAAGCACTGCTTGGTAAATAGGCCGGTGCTTAATCCAACAACCTTTCTCACTATGGAGCAAACTCTTCAAGGGTCTTTATTTTTACTCCAGGATTTCAGATATGCAAATAAATGTGCTCGAGCTTCTTGGGGTTGGCAAAGCCTATTGCTAGGGCGGGATTCCATTTTACCAAAACTTCAATGGCCAATTGGCGATAGGAAACAGATCAGAATTTGCGAAGATTGATGGCTACCCAAAGGGATACTTGGCGGACCTGCTGCTAGAGATGAACCTATGATGGTAGCTGACCTACTTGAACCGAACTACAATATCTACAATGTTACCCTACTCCACCGTTACTTTGATGTCAGACTACACAAGAAATCCTTAGCATTCTGATAAGATCTACTTATGCAGCAAATCAACTTATTTGGACAGACACAACACAAGGTCAATATATAGTGAAAAGTGGTTACCATGCTATCAAAAATGCAACACCCAGCACTATCAACAATAGAGCCTTGTCTTCCTTTCAATCACCACAAATCCTCTGGAGAAGCATTTGGAAACTTAAACTCGCACCTAAACTTCGGATCTTTCTTTGGTCTATATGCCATAATGCACTGCCCACCAAAGATAATCTTTTTCATAGACTCATCATCTTAGAGTCGGAATGTCATCTATGCCCTAATCACACACCAAAGACGATGGAACATCTTTTTCTACTCTATCCATGGACATCCAAAATCTGGTCACACCCTCAGATTTGCATATGAATTTCACCAATAGAAGTCCAACATATAGATGTGTGGCTTGCTGAACGAATTGCACAAAAGAAGATCTTACCTGATTTGGAGACCGTAGCCTCAATCTTATGGCAGATTTGGAAGGCGGGCAACAACTTCATCTTCCACCGCCAAAGCCCTGATCCAACCTTTATAATGGATCCAGCCCTAGCACAAGTTTGAATCTCTCAAAACTCCACTTGCAACTCGGTGGGATTTGGGCGAACTCTTTCCGATCCCGGCAACTTGTGGCGGCCCCTTGATCAAGGTGCCCTAAAGATAAATATAGATGGGGCTTTTCAAATCACTAGCACTGAAGGAACAATGGCTTATATCTGCCGCGACCACACTAGGAAAATGATTGATGGCTTTACCAGAGGTGTTGTCGCTTCCTCAGCCTTGCAGGTAGAGATCTAGGGGCTTAATATAACCCTTCACCATATGTTGTAGCATGGCAAAGCTCAAGATCCACTCTTGATCGAATTGGATTGCCTAGTGTTGGTTGATGCCGTGAACGATCCTCCAATGACGCCATGGGAGGTCCAACCTTTGCTCGCTGAAGTCGCCACACTGCTCCCTTGTTTCTCTCATCTTTGCGTTAGGTATTGCAAGCGTGAAGCAAATTTTGTTGTTGATTAGGTTGCTAAGGCCAATAGAAATGGCTCTTTACTTCCTAACTAGGCCGTGTCTCCCCCCTCTTTTGCGGGATCTTCTTATCTTGGACGCTATAGCAACGGGTTGTATTGCTCCTTTAACTTGAATGAAATTTCTTTTTTTGTCAAAAAAAAAAAAGCCTGTCTTCCAATAGAGCATAATGAGATACCCATGAAAACAAGAGAAATTAAATTAAAAACAAGAGAAACTATATATTAAAAAAAAACAAAATATAGTACCAATTGCCCCTTGCAAGTTGCTTCCTATCAATTTAAGTATTAAGTTCAATATAAAACCTAGAAATTTGGTCGTTGTTCATATCCATCCCAATTCCCAACATTTTAATTTATCAAAATCATGCTTGCTCTCAAATAGATTCTACCTCCATGTATTTGCCTCACTATTTCTGTGGAAAGACTAACTACATCACGATGTTTATACTTATGACCAACTGAATGGCTATAAGATGTATGAGCTGGTCATGTTGACATAGACTTTCTTGCTCATTCTTGAGATTGGGTTGATTGGGCTTATTTAAAATAACCTAGCTGACCAAAATTTATTTAAGATCTAGTTTTAGCTAACTAAGATAATAAATTCAGTCAACTAGTATGCATCAAAATTTTCCAATTTGAAGCTACAATTCATGATTTTAGCAGTTGCTGGGTAAAACTCACAATAGATTTTGAAGTCGACAACAATAAACTATATATGTCTTGAAGATTGATATTTCATGTATATGTTTGATAAGCTTCTTGTAGCGTTCGGACTGAACCCTTTTAGACACATTCTCATATTGTCAATACATTCTCAATCGAAGAAGGAGAAAACTTTTCATTTCCATCTTGACATCCTCATACCATAAATATTTAAATAATGCATATTGTAACTTGTGTGCTCATCCAGAAGGAAACAAATCCAGAACAAGTTTATCGTAGATTCTATAACAGCTAGCAATTTGGGTTGGATTTCATGTCTTTGTGGAAGATCAACTAAATCAAATTGATTGAGAAATCAATCATAAATACAAGTTCTTTCTAAAAGAATGAGCTCTACTCATGAAAACTAAGACTCTGATTGCATGGGTAATCGGAATCGTGTAGATTCTTACCTTATCTCTCAATGGCCACCATATCTTTTTGATGCAGTTTTGTCCATCAACCAAAATGGAAGAAGTTGTCCAACGACTAGTTTGGAAGTAGAGGAGTATATAAGAAATCAAGGGACCAATGAGCAAGTAAGAGACGAGATCTAGAATTTATAATTCTAAAGTTTTAGTGTACTTCGATCATACACTTGTCTATCGTGAACTCAAACATTTGTGATCTTGAGAAAAATACCAAAAAAGTAACTTAGTGAGATAATGTGCAATGAGTGTTTGCACTCGAAATTGTAATTTTTTGTTAATCATATAGTGGAATCCAACCAATAAACTATTAATGTGGGAGAATAGACGTAAGCTTGATCTAAGTAGAACTATAATAAATCTTATGTGAAATTTCTCTCAACCTTTATTCTCTTATTGTTTATTGCAAAATTCTTTTGTACACGCTCGCATGTTGGTCTTAAATTCTTTTCTTCCGCATAACAAATTCTAAACCTTATTCCAAAATTTGAACCTTATGCAGATTGATCTTGATTTATTCCATTCCGCGTTAATTTGTCAATATTTTATATTATCACCCTTTCTAGGTGATTTGGGCTTGCAACATCAGCACTAAAGTGGACCTATCTTTTAGTCACATTATTAGTTTGAAAAAATAAAATAAACAATAGCATACTATGGAAGGCTACATCTGCACTATTTATTTAACTAACTGGATCGTTTTTGATGAAACTAGGTGGATGAACTGGGAGTGTGTGGCCATGTTGGTGCCTTTATGTGGGTGGGGGTGCCGACTCCAAGCTATTTGCTTAGCGACCATAAAGTGCATTGTTGAAATTTACTATCAATTTTATCAAAACTACCAATCAATATTAGATGCCATTGAATGTCACTCTAACTATTAAAATATATCTCTAGTTTGATTCTGTGAAACCAATCCGAGTTTTAATAATGGAAGGTATTAAATAGAGCAAAGTAGAATGTGAGAAAATAAAATTTCGCATTGAGGTTAGTTGAGTTGGTCAAAAGGGGAAACTAAAAGTTTTGTTTTATGTTCTTTTTGGGTTGATACTTCCCAATTGAAGTTTGATTGGGCATTGGAGTTTTGGCCACTAAAATAGGATAGTGCAACGCGGAGTTTGGATTTGAACATGACTTGGGTTTCATATATTTTACATGTATATGTTTCTTGTGAGTGGGATTGAAGTCTTGAAGCACGGTTTATGTGAATGCTTGATTCAACAAGGTTGATGTGAAGACAGAGTGACTCTGTTTGCTATTCACGCAGTGAAGTATTCATGTGTTGAAGCTGATTAATTTTGTGGTATGATTAATTAATTGCACGAGATTGAGAAATTATTTCATGATTGATTGTGGTGCTAAGCATTGAATTCTTAACATTGCCAACACTCCAAGAATGATATTAACTTTAATCAATCCCAAAAAAAAAAAAAAAAAAGCAATTTAACCGTCAATTCAAATTTTTCTTATTCTATAAAAATTTTTTATTTATAAATCTCATGTTTAAATCTTCGCATTGGTTGGTAACAAAACCCACATATAGAACAACCCAACATGAGTTTCACCTTTGATTTTTATCAAAAAAATTCTCAAGCACTCAAGACTCCCATTTTTATTCCTCCGATTTGGAACGCTATGGAAGAGACTTCACCTCCAAAATATTAAGAATGAAAGTGGTAAAGTGACAACAATTTCTAGTTTGCAAGCAGTAAATCAAACATGCTAGTTCTAAGAATTGCCTTTTCTATTGAGAAACATTTCTTTCTATGTGAATAAATAAACATAGTTGATGATTAATGAATGTGTATTTAGAATACTTGCAATTCTTGGTTGATGGTTGGTAAAGGAAGGGGAAGGTTCAAGAATTTGATTTAAATGGAAAGTATACTCCGATTTTGACCACAAATCAATAGCTTGAAAGATTTGAAAGTGGAAAATTCCTAAAGTTATGTAAATTGTTGGAGGTTTCCCTGATTGTCTTTCAAAGAAAAGATAGTTTTCTTGGCATTCTCCTCCACAATTTTTTAGGGCAATCAATATGCATTCAAGATGTACAATTGTACTTGAATTTCTGACCAACAGTTTATAGAATGATTTGGAGGTGAAAAGTTTAATCAAGGTGTTTTATGTGTTGATCACTTTTACTCTTATTTCTCCTTGTATTGGTGCCTAATGGTTTTCCATTTGATATAATTACAGTCTATCGATGGCAACCAAATTAAAGGTTCTAGCTCTGAGAAAGTGCGTTGGCGTTACCAAGTCTCCAGACTTCTCCAAGTGCTTGACATTAGAGAGGTTTTTTTTTTTTTAAAGGGTCAAAATAGTTCTTTATCTATAATATTAGGGGAAAAGAGAGCCCATAGAGTGGGCATCATTACATAAGAGATCTAAAAGGACTTGAGGGGAGAAGATAACTAGTGATTTGGCAAGGATTTTTTCCTATGGGCTTTAGCAACCCAATCGGCAATTAAAGTGGCTGTAAAATAGTAGGCCACCTATACATCCGAAAATTGGGCCAACAACTTGTTACACTCACTGATGATTACACCATTAGAGAGGTTGACTCTAGAAAGACGTGATAGTTTACAAGAAAATGACTGTTCAATTGGAAGATTGAAGTGCCTAATTAACTTAAAAATAAACATTAGCTTTCTTCTTGAAGAATTGCCTAAGAAATGGGAGGGCTACCTAAACTTACCCACTTCTCTTTGACAGATTGCTTCAAGGTGAGCAAATTGCCCCGACTCAATTAGGAAGTTAGGATCCTTAACAAAGTTGTATCTATAAAACATGAGAGTTACAAGCTTACCTAATTCAATTTGTGGATTAAAATGTTTTGTTGACTTTCAATGTTGTTGAGAGGTATGTATGAATTGTGTTAGAAAAATCCATATTGGATAATTGATGTGGTGTGAAATAGTTGATATAACTCTTTACCTTTAAGCTTTTTATTGAAATATAAGAGAATTTTGAAGTGACGCATGCCAAGCGTTGTGAAGAGTCAAAAGGAGGAGTTCTTAATGAAGTTGAAAACTTGCTCTTGTCAAGAATCCTAAATTGATAAGGTATACGAATAGACACAGTGCCTAGCATAATTAGCATGCTTTCTCGTCTCCACAAGGTTCAAGATGTCAGAGCTTCCCACACAAGAATATTTCTTGGTGTGATGGAATCATTGCCATACTTATCAATCGAAGATTGCTAGTTTGCAAAAAGGTTAGGTGCTATAGTCCTTAAATAATCACATTTTTTGAGTGAGTTTGTAACGATCTAGTCCTGAAAGGGAAGGAAGTGTGTTTCCTCCTTGAGAATGGCGATGGAGGCAGGAATGAACCAAATCCTACATCGCTTGGGGATAGTGAGGTAATGTGCTATATAAGAAGTAGTATCAGTCTTAATTACCAACGAGGCCTTTTCTAGGCAAAGCCTATAGGAACAAAATCATAAGGGCATGGGGTAGGTGAGTCCTAAGGGCCTAAAGCAAATAATATCGTTGGCAAGTGGAGCCAAAGATTGGCCCTTACAATAGTATCAAAGCCAAGCCCAATTGGAAGTGTGTGATTCGGGAATGAACCAGACAAAAGATAGTGGGCCTATAACAACCTAATCCTATAAGAGATGGGAGTATGGCTCCACATCGAGGATGGCAAAGAGGGCAAGAATGAACCAAATCTCACATTGCCTAGGGACAGTGAGATAATGTGCTATATAAGGAGTAGCATCAATGTTAACTATACCAACGAGGCCTAGAGGAACAAAACCGTAAGGGCATAAGGTAGGTGTTTCCTACAGCCCAAGGCGGACAATATTGTTAGCAAGTAGGGTTAGAGGTCGGCCCTTATAGAGTTAATCTTCTATGGTAAAAGAGTGCCCATTCTATCAACCACCTCAAAGAAGCTAAGATTAGAGCCTAACCGCTATTGTCTATGCTTCGATCTATTGTTATAATGTCACACGGACTAAGAAAGTACATATTGAACTTAATCATGCCTATCATTGCTCCACCAAGAACATTTCCCAATAGGTTCGAGACATGCATATGGATCTGCAACCACAAGCTTTCCTAGCATTTAAGCTAAAATTCTTTGAAAGTTCAAAAGAGAAAAAGCATTTGAAGGGTAATTTAGACTTTGAGGAGACGGAAAGACCAACTCAAGTCTTGTCATTTTGATTGATTGAAGAGCTAAGTGATGGTTTGAAAAGATAACTTCCAAACTCCTTTTGTTCATACTCAATGTGACATCCTGATTTTTCACTTCTGTTTTCAATTGAATGAATCGGGCCTTTTATCGATGTGTCTATAGTGCTATTTTCTGAGCTGATTGCTCATAAAATAACTAGACTATCTGGGGAAGCCATTAAGGGATTTTAACACAATAGACTTGAGAATTTGACCAATAATCGACTGTTCGACTGTGCTCATCTACAGAGATCATTATGACACAGTTAAAAATATTAGAGACTAGAGATAGGTCGATTTGACAAAGATATGTGATTAGTGCATAGGTGATTCCACCTAATTGCAAAATTTCTGTCGAACGATACTAGACCAATTTTTCTGTCATTTCTGTACCTTGTGTCCGTATTTGAAACCTTGAGATTTTCATGACAACCGAGAGTTGCCAATATGTCTAAGATGCACAATGTGGCTTGAGAATAATCGACCACTGATCAAATGCGCTAAAAAATTCCTAAAAACTACCCGATAGGTTAGGTCATGCTAAAATTGCGTTAGATTGAAATTAATCGCAAATTTGAACTTGATTTCAGAAATTGAAAGTTCTGTCATGTCGTGATTCATTTTAGAAACATCGACTCATCCTCTAAAGAAATTTTGGCGAGTTTAGGATTTTTACGGAAAATCAATTTGGACGATTCAAAAAAAGAAAGGAAATTCCGATGGGCCAAATTGAATAGATTTTTGGCTTCCAAAGTGAGCTAATTGGTGAAGGGAAAGTATGGAAATTGGACATCAAATTGGGGAACTTGGTAAAGAAATTGAAGTCTAAGGTTAGGAAATTCGGAACCTTGGATGGGGGCTGCAACTTTTGGCTTCAACTTTGTTATTTATGAGATTTTATAGGCAAGAAAGTATTTGGGGACAAGAGGGATAAGATTGGAGACTAGGGGACCAAGCATTGATTAATTGAGATAGTTTCTTTGACTTTTTGGTCCCCAGCTTCTCGAGCATGCCTCCATTGTTCCCTCCTTCCTTCACGTGTCGTCTTCCCCGATTCCTCTTCTATTTCTACATTCATTCTTTCCTTCCGTCGAAGCAGCCAGTCCTACTTTCTCTCTCTTTGCTGCCTACTCCTCCACCAGCCCTTGTCTCCCTCCACCGACTCTCCTTCACGCTGCCATAAAGCTGCCGGGTCAACCCAGCAAGTTCTCTAGCGAAGCCCCCCATCGTTGACCGAAGCCAGCTTCCCCGTGTCGATTTTATTGCTCCATCTTTGCTGCTCCCCTCCACTTCCATTTCCACTGAAATCCCATCTTGCTGCCACGTCCGAGTCAACCTCAACTGCACCCCCACCGAAGTTGACTCCCCTTCGTCGCCAGCAACAAAACCACCTGCCAGCCTTCCACCCCTGCTTGTCTCCTTCTGACCGAAGCAGCTCAACCCATGGGCTTTGTGGCCTTTTCGGCCTGGTCCGAGCCTCCATTGGCGTTGCCATAGACTCAAGTTTCGGCCGTCGTCGCGCCACCGTTGTCGCCATGAACCGGTTTTCGCACTAAACCGGTGAGTTTGCATTCTAATCCCTAATTAGTAGACTAATGACACTTAGAAGTTTATTAGTGAGCTAATTGGTGGGTTAGTCAAGTTAATTAAGCTTAGGATGATTTAGTTAGAGTAAGTATTTAGTTAGTTAGTTAGTTAGTTAGTTAGTTAGTTAGTTTAACTAGAATAGTTAGATGGATTTAGTTAGGAATTAGTTGGACTATACAATTAGTGTAATTAGAGTTAATTAGATAGAATAATTACATTTATTTGTTAGTTTGAGTAATTAGCCCGGTTAGTTTAGGTTGATTTAATTAAGTGCTTTTATTTATTTATTTTGTAATTTATTTAATTGCCGGTAATTTATTTAATTATCAATTATATTCGAAATTAGATTGGAATAGCTAGTGATCGAAATTTCGTGCTGATTATAATGGTGTGTTCAATTTATGCAATTGGGTGTTAATTTGTGCAAATTGAGTGCTAATTGGATTTTTGGTCATTTATTCCAAAATTTGTGAATTTCTATTATTTATTTAGAAAACCCGGGTGTCGGGTTTTAACACCAAAAATATTTTTAAGTATTATATAAAACAATGGGATTTTAAAAGGAAGGATATCAATTTTTCTAACCGTGTACCCACACATGATTATTTTCACTAGGTGTTTTGAATATGAAAAAATAAAAATGAGCAAGTGCATTATTTTAATTGAGACATTTAAATGCAATGTTCAGTGTCCTTGGCCATAATTGAGTGATCGTGTGTTGGTTAAGAGAACCCGTCCCATGCTATTAAGCTGGACGAAGCCCCTATATGGGTTGCTCTTGGAAAACGGATGTCAGTCGCAGTAGATTATGAACTTATGCTCCTTCGGGAAAGCCGCCTAAAAAAGATGTAGTTGTGCTCAATGGGGTGAGACAACGCTTGGCTATGCCAGAAGACTGCTGAACAAAGAGTAGGTTGTGCTATAAGCCGAGATCAAAACTAGGAATGCATGATTAATTGAGTTGAACGCGCCGGATTATTGGACGAAATTGTGTGGCACGGTATGAAATGTGTCATAACAATTTGACCCTATAATCAGGACCTCTATGCTTGGTTAAAATTGAGTGTGGTGTTCTAGTTGATGAGCTTATATGTTGCTCATGTTTTCGTGGCTATCTGTGATATGAATTGTGTTGACCTGCAAGAAAGATCTAAGACGAGGTAAGTCTTTGTGGTTGTATGATTATGTGGTTAGGACGCTTCTAGGCATATTACCCTCCTAATTGGGATTTAGAACGTGAACTCACTGAGATTTTTATCTCACCCCATCATGGGCTTTAACTTTTCAGGACCGTAGGGTGGAGGACCTGGAGCTGAGTTAAGGTGATTTGAGGTGTAGGTCAGATATGACAGCTTCTTTTTTGAGAGTCATTCTTTTGAAATCTTTTGGGTATAGACTCTTGTGTATGACTCAATTGGTTTATAAAAGCATGTTTTGTTTGTGAATCCGTTATCCTTCTTTTCTATCTCCAAATGGTTACTGTCAGGGGATTTGTTATTTGCTTCTGCATGTGCAATAAAATGAAAGGGTCGGTGACTCGTCCTGGGAAATCGCAAATTTTATTGACCATTGAGGGATGGGTATGCGCTTGAGGTTTGGGGCGTGACACTCAAAGACAACGAGAATCAAGGGACAACTATTCTAGAAAAAGGAACTTGTGTTGAATAGGAACTTCCTTTGCATTGGGGATTCATTATCCATGTCCGAGGTAAGTCTTTCTAACAGTGTAGTACAAAATTGATTTCCATAGGGTTCAACTAACAAAGTATTTTCCAATATCTAGCTTGCGTGTGACAGTGTCTTCAACCTTCGAAGGCATGTGATAAACCAACTGACGCAATGATAAGCAGTTGATTAGTGCTGATATATATTGTCAGCGAATGGTTAGGTGGCTGGTTAGCAGTAATGTTTGTGAACACTCATCATCCGAGATTTAGTAGAAGTCGCCTGATATCAGAAGCAGCAAGCTACTAAAAGAAATGGACTTAATGCATTTTGCAATTTTTCATCGTCTAATAGGCTCTTTTCTTTGATAAGGGAATCATTCTCGAAAGTTGATAATCTGGTAATTGTTTGATATTTGCTAGATTTCTGATGAATTGCCTCGTCATAGAATTGGGCTATGATTCAGAAAGCACCCAGCTCAAACGTGGTCATCGTAGCTTCTTCTTATTTTTTGCATTGTGCTCAAATAGAGTCAACAGCCCAAAGAAAAGAACTGGCATTTCCTCTGTGCTACTTTTGTTGATGCTTTGTTAAACTACCCTAATTTGGGTTGATGGGTTACGAAGGGTTTGATTGGCATTGTTAGTTTCGGCTTCGTGTTTTGAGAATTTTGCTATTTCATGTTTGTTGACCCAGTGATTCGATTCCTCTTTTTCTTTAAGATTTTTTGTCGTGCGAACACCACGTTATTGCTCCCCCAAAGTCCCTCTGTCTGTCTGTTGCGTGTGGCATCCAGAGGCGATGGCGGAAAGCGCCCATTCGCCTGCACCCTGGCGGTGGCCACTGCCATCGACTTCCCCCGCCAAGTCGCCCTTACCGTGGCCTTCCCCATCCCCCCCCCCCCCCCCCCCCCCTCTCTCTCTCTCTCTCTCTCTCGGATTCCACCTCAGAAATTTGCTGAAGAGGAATGATGATGCGGCGTTGATGTGGATAGGCATGTCCGCATTGTAGTCTAACTGCTGGACAGATGGACAAACTTGAACAAACAAACATGGAATTCAAAGACCTAATTGCCAAGAGAAAACAGGAGTAGCGGGACGACAAATGCAAGTCAATCGAATTTCAGGGACCTCCCATGCCATTATACCATACACAAAATCTGTGTTAATCAATCTCCAATAGCATGACAATTTAGCTTTCTAGTTTGGCCAGAAAACTATATTCCAGCTCAAAAGCAAAATCAAGTGTAATGACAGCCAACGGCATTGAACCTCACTTTACACTAAGTCAACAAAGGAAGTTGAGTAAACATAACCCCAACGAGCACATACATGTGCAGAGTACATATCTTCACGTAAAAAGACCAAAATTGTCCTAGCATTCAGTAAAAGTCGCATGCAGTTTTATCAGTTGCTAATTGAAACATTTCAAGAGAGAAATTCCATCTCCACTTGCCATAGTAACACCATTCAAGATAGACAGCTGCCCAGGAGTGAAGTAAAATAATGAGTGACCGACTCATAAGTTGAAACTAATAAAAGTGCTGAGACATTCCAACAACTTTGATTGACAGAAAAAATAAACCCCAGATGACTAAATGATTAAGCTTGCAGTTTTTACTGTGAAAACAGATCGACGAGCTAATGCCAAGTAAGCAAACACTTTGATAGAAAATTATTTTCCAAAAATAATGAATAGTGAAAGTAACTCGGCCGACATAATGCCATTAATTTTAGAACCAGAATCCTGCTTGACATGGAAGAAACTATGTATACAAGATGATTACTATAAACGCCTTGCGGTAAATATCACTCGATTTACATTTGACTCCAGCAACTTAAAAGGAAAATCTAAATAATTTTCGTTTGTTCTTATCTCTTAATTGAAGGTAGAGTATTGAGAGTACAAGAGTTAAACATCAAAAGGACTTAATTTCTCCTCTCTTCTCACCATGAATGGCCTTGCACGTGAAGGTCCCCGTCATGCAGATCTTATTTGAACATAGTTTTAATGGTCATGCCACCAATGCGGAGGTACCACATCTACTTGAGGTTCATCTGTAACAAAGTATGTCTAATAACTTGACTTGTAATAGAGCTCCAAGGATTTATCCGCCAGCACTCACTTTGTAACATAAAAAATTTCTTTCGCCAGTTATTGTTGCGAAATATCAAATTTAGAGAACATTTAATTTAACGTTCCCATAATCATTATCCAAGATGTTTTCCAAGATTTCAAAAGCTTGGGTAAACGCTTTCTAATTGTATGGCGAATTAATTATAGTTCAGACTGCCAAATTTAGCGATCCACAATGTAAAGGTACCCTCTATCAGCATGTGGTACACAGGTCGTAGCATCCACGGACATTAGTAATGTCAGTCTTGCCGGAATTCAAAAATACCACAAGATGTGAGACTCAAGCTCTTCATCCATGACAAAAAAGCTTAATCTTAAGCAGACTTCAACCACTTATTCACGAAACTTGAAGCATCAATTCAAAAACTATAAGACGAGTTTTATATTATGAACTACATAATGTATCAGAACCATAGGAATCTAGGATGACAGTTCTGTTTCTCACCATTCCCTACTCTTTGATGTCTAGCTAGTGATATTTTGAGTCAAGAGTTCATGACAAAAACTGACAGAAATTGAGAGGAAAATTCAAGCCCCAAATTATCAATTACGCGGTGCATTGACTCTCTATCTCAAAAGAGCTAAACAGTTCTCAAAACTTAAAAGGAGTTACTCATGTGTGGTTTCGAATATGTCCCTTGCAGGTCAGCGAACTTGTCTGAAGTTTTGTTTGCTGCATATATAATATATAAAATTTAATTAGAAACAAAAATCAGGAAAGAAAAGAAAAAATAACCGTAAGAACATAATCAAGGGAGTAAAAGCAGAATGATAGGAAAGTTGCACGTTCTTTGAAGAGCAGTTGGGGCATTACTCACCTTCCTCCTTACTAGTAGCAAAGTTGCAGATTGATGTTTAAGTTGCATCTATCATATTCCACCCAATTCAATATCTGGCTCCACTAAAATACCCTAGTTCCTAATTTGACCTTTCCTCTATAGCCATAAAATCCCCCACTGCACATCGTCTCAGTTAAAAAAAGAAAAGAAAAGAAAAGAAAAGAAAATTACCTTCAATATTTAACCACCGACATTGTCAACTAGGATGCCATTGTCGCGTTTAACGGTGATTTAATGGCCATGTCAGCAGTTTTTTAAAGAGAAATGAACAAAATAGTATATAGTTCAAAGGCTCAATTCAAAAGTAAAAAAGTTCAGGGAGTATATTGAATATATTACAAACATTTGAGATCTATTTGTGTCTTCAACTCTCTTCTTATACCATAGACTTTTGATTTCAATACAATATTTACTTATAAAGTCACTTTTTGTTTGTTAGATAATTTCAATTTAATTTGTTTTAACTTCGTTGCCGAGTTTGTTATGACCATGCTATGTTAGTCATATAATCCTCTGCTTTTAGTTTAATTTTCTCTTACCGTTCAATTGGTTGATGACATATACTTTAGTGATATTTTTAAAGTAGTTTTCTTTTGTTACGATTTTCCTCTAATTTTGTTGCCTGGGGGAGACAATTTTTTTTTCTACTTATTTTATACTACTATGACGAAGCATCATATTATATTTCTTTATAAAAATTCTTAGCATTTCTTCACTTGTTAATCGTAATTAAGCTAACTGTAAGAAAAACAAAAAAGATAGAAGAAAAATTGACGAGTGTAAGGTGGAGAACGTGTCAATGTCAACTTCTCATACAGCACTACAAGTACGCACTATCACGCATTTATTCAATTAAACTAGATAAGAGCAGATTGAGTTATTTTCTGATGTAAAAAATGTGGATATGCATCTTTATAAGTGAATAGGAAGAACTGAAGAAATGTTGGCTGATTGTTTGAAAGGAGACAATTAAATAAAGAAATGGGAAGGGAAAAAATTGATAAGAAAATAAGGCATAGTACGAGAGGAACGGGAGAGCTTACCAAGTGCTAACGACTATAGGAGGTCTCCTTGAATATAGGCGCGGGCAGGAGTCCCAACACCGCTGGCAAAATTCCGAAATGTCAAGACCATCGCCTAACTTTGGGCATGCATGAACATGGAGATGACACGTGTTTGGCAAACCAGGCAAATCTTGCAGTGATTCGCAATGGCCTGCACTAAATTTTCGCAATTTACGTAGCTTTGACAGATCAGGTAACCTTTCTATGGAGCCGCAATTCTCAATAAATAATTCCTCCAGCGATTCCATTTTTTCCAAATCCTGAATCTCGATTAGCTGTGAGCACCAAAAGATCCTTAGCTTCTCGAGCTTCTTTAAGCTTGATAGACCCGAGAGCCTCACTAGCGATTTACAGTCACACACTTCTAAAAAATGGAGACTCTCAAGATGTTTGAACTCGATCTCTGTCAATCCCCATTCCAAGAGTGATAACTCAGGCAAACATCTCAATTCGGAGAGGAGGGGCTGCTGTATCGGTGACTTGACACCAGTTAATCCCAAATAATGAAGACCTAGAGGAAGCCTTGGCAGAGATCGAGGATCATCACAAACTATGTGAAGTTCCCTAAGCATGGGAGGCCATGTGATATCTATATTATTACCATCATAGTAGGTCAAAAATTCAAGATTCTCCAACATCTGTATGACCTTCGGTAGCTCTCTTATCTTACTTTGTCTCGTATTTAAGATCTTCAGCCTTTTAAGATATCCAATAGAAGCAGGTAGTTCTATTATCTTTGTGTTGGACAAGTTTAAATAGAGCAATGATTCTAGTCCTCCGATGGACTTCGGTAACTCCCTTATCTGAGTTAATGATAGGTTCAGACCCTCTAAATTTTTTAGATCTTCAAGAGAGTCAGGTAACTCTCTTATTTTACTCCCTAGCAAAGATAAGCGCTGCAGTCTTTTAAGATATCCAGTGGAGGCAGGAAGTGCTATAATCTCGGTATACTGCAAGTCTAAGTTGAGCAATGATTATAGTCCTCCAATGGAGTTTGGTAGCTCCCTTATTCGAGTGCGTCCTAGATTCATTTTCTCCAACCTTTTGAGATCTACAATAGAATCCGGTAACTCTCTAATTCTTGTGTTGAACAAATTCAATTTGAGCAACGATCTCAATTTCCCAATGGAGTCTGGAAGCTTTCTAAGGCGATAACAATGCACTAAAGAGAAGTTCGTCAAGCCCGCCATCTCTCCAATAGATGGATGAAGCTCTTGCATAAACTGCCCTTCTAGCTTTAGACTTGACAGGTTCTTTAGATGGCATATTGCAGAAGGCACTGCACATAGGTCAAAATGAGGGCTTCTGGACAACTTTGAAGGCTGAACTTTGGCTGCAATTATTTCCAAGCGCTTTAGGCGCTTTAACTTACTAATAAAGCTACCAATTTTTGGTGACTCTGGACGATGTTCAGCAAAAACTAGTATCCTCAAATTCAAGCATGTTGAGATGTCAGGAGCTGTCATGAGATCACATCTTATGAGATGTATAACTTTCAATTCATGATTTGTCTGAAAAACAAACTAGAATTAGAAAAGTAAGGTGAGGCAAATGGCAACAAAGTTATATATGTGATATGAAATTATACCAAGCATGGGCCCCATCCATTCCAATTCTCTGGAATTTCACTGTTTGAAAGCTTGAGCACGACTAATTTTCCTAAATGGAGATTAACAGCTTGCAAGTCTGAAGGGCAACGATGCCAAGAGAGCCATCTCAAACTCGAGAAAAGATTCTTAAAGTCTCCTACCAAGTTTCCCCCCTCTAGTTCCAACAACCTTAAGTTAGGCAGTCTTGAAAACTCTTCACTTGTAAAGTCATGCTCTTTTGGAAGTCCAATTAATTTCAGTGCTATGATGTTTTCTGTTCCTTGACAACATGAGTAGGCATGAGTGAACTTTCTATGATGAAGAAAAAGAGTGTATTCCATGAATAAATATTGCATAGACTTGTTCTATAAATAAACCATTATGTTTGCATCTACTTTTAGATTGTAAATGTGAGCTATTGATATCTTTTGGTAGATATAAACTATGATTTTGCCTTCATTTCACTCAAAATTAACAAGTTTAGATTTCAGGGATGAGCAACAGAAACGTAAGAGCACATCCAATGATAAATTCTAATCTTCGAGCTTATGTTCCCTTGATCTAGAAAACAATAACTGTAAATAAATCTTACCTTTCTACTATGTACTACTTCCAACGCAATATGGGAACACCATAGTCTACTATGTTTCTCTTGAACAATGTCTTCCTGTTGAACAATATCTCTTCCAAGGTCTCGGAGCAAGTCATGCATCAATAGTCTATCATCATCATCAACCTTTATTAAAGATTTCCGAGTAAGGACAATGATATTACTTCTCGGGTAGAACTCCAATGCTTTCCACATATAATATGGATAGATTGTTTTTTCACCGATAAAGTAACATGCAATATCAAGAAAAATTTGTCTCTGTGCATTGTCTAGCATCTCAAAGCTAACGTATAATTTTTGACGGACTTTCTGATTTGGAACTGTATTTAATTTCTTCAATGTATCTTTCCAAAATCGTTTACTTTGGCAATAAAGAGAGGAACCAATAACCTCAAGAGCTAAGGGAAGCCCATCAGCTTTGAGAGCAATTTGGCAAGAAATATCATAATAGTCATGTGGAGGGGAATCGATTCCGAAAGCATGCTTACAAAAAAGCTGAAGAGCGTGCATATGGCACAATTCTCTCATTTGATAGAGTTTAAACTCTTCAAAATGTGGTTGGACATTATTTTCTCGATTCTCCTCTCCAATTTGCAAAAAGTTAATGTCTCTTGTTGTAATAATAATTCTGCTCCCTGGACCAAACCAATCAGGCTTTTCTGCAAGTTTTGAGAGTTGGCCCCTTTCATCTAGGTCATCAAGAACAATGAAAACTTTCTTGCGGCGAAATCTAATTTGATAAATCCCTGCATCAGAGTCAAAAAACTCCAGTGGATGGGAGTTGAGAATTTCTGACAATAATTGTTTTTGCAATTGAATGTCTTTGCCACCCTTTGAAACTTCTCGAACATTCAAAATAAAGCTGCACCCATCAAATCGATTATGAATTTGGTTAAAAATAGCTTTGGCAAGTGTAGTCTTCCCGATACCTCCAATTCCATAGATTACTAGATAACGTACATCAAGAGAACTTTCATCTATTAGGCTCATGACATCTTCAATACAACCCTGCATTCCGACTAAATGATCAGGCAGCTTTTTGTCTCTTTTATTCAGCTTGATTGAAACTTCAGCAACGATTAATCTGATGAGTTCACCGTGACTGCCATATTTGATAAAAAAAAAAGGGTTAGTAAGAAACATCCAAATAGAATATTATACTATCAAGCTCAAGAGTATTATGAATTAAACATAGACCAACCGTGGAGGTGGGGCGGGGGCGCCCAAAAAAAATTGCATGTATAATCTGTACAGATATAGGAAGAAAATCAACTATAAGTGAACTGCCCCCTCCTCGTCAAAAAAGTATATTAATATCTATAATATACAAAATAATCTCAAGCATACTTTCAAGATCTAACTCTTTTTTCAGACAAATCAACCAAAATCCAGTCAATTTACTTAAAACGAATTGCAATTGTGTATTATACTATGGTTAAACATGTAAATTTTTAAGATAATAGCGAAATCTTCAACTTTGTAAAAGATGCTTCCTCATCCATAAATTATAAAAATCGAAACCTTTGAATTTCTTCCTTTAGTGTGTGCTCGGTTGCCTAGTTTTGCGTAAAGTAAAAATAGTAATAGCTAGAACAATTGCTTTATAAAATCAAACCTACATAACATTGATTTAGAAGTTAAGAAAAGGTGTTTTTATTCAATCTAAAAGATGCAAATTGAAAAATGAATTCAGATTGGACTTGTCATGTCGTAATGGAGGATTCATCTAGTTTTGAAAGGGATTGATTTTATTGGGTGGAAAATTCATCTACTTTTGAAAGGAATCGATTTAATTGAGTGGATGTGTGTTGAATAGTTAAAAAAAAAATGTGGAAATTGAGCGACAATTTGGTGAAAAAGAGAACAATGGGTAGTGGTAACTGTTAATGCAAGAATGATAATATTTCGTATTATTTAAAGTTATATCAATTAAATATCTAATTAAAAAAAAAAATCTCAAACCTTACCCGGTATCTTTGAGATCCCACCCTTTCATACGAGCGACCTGCTTTAGAGTATCCTTCCATCGCTGCACGACCTCACAACCGAATTTCTCTTCGTGCTTCTGTAGAGCGTCTTGGTACACCTCAGATTTAAGCTTGACATCTCTCGGTTCCACGTCGAAGAAAATTGGTAGAATCATCCCTTCACAATCCATCATGTACGCAAGCTCGCGAAGACACCACGCACTGGAAGCGTAGTTTCTAGAGAAGATAGGAATACAGATTGCAGAGCTCTTGATCGCACGCTCCAATTCATTCCCAATCACTTCGCCCTTTCTAATCTCTTCATCGTCTCTGAAAACACGAATACCAGCTCCGTCCATGGCATGATAGAGGCAGTCGGTAAAGTTCAAGCCTGTATCTGGCCCTCTGAAATTCAAGAACACCTCATATTCAGCCCCTAGTGATGACTCGGCATCGCCTCTGTTGGTCGACAACACCTTGAATTTAGCCCCTTGTGATGACTCGACATCACTGCTATTAGTTGACGCTGTTGGTCCATCTGAATATTTTCTCTTTGCCATCTTCTGGAGCTAAAGTTTAGTGATCGAGTTGAATAATGAGGAGCACGTAAAAGAAAAGTGTCTAATCCATACAATTCTGGAGTATTTATGGACGAGCCACAGAATCATTGGGAAGTATCCATCGCTGCGTTGGGCATTATCTTGCAAGGACAGAGTAAATTTCCTAAAATAGAAAATTATATTTTATGCTATCCTAGTTAATAATATGAGTTTGATTACCCTCCAAAACAGATAATACAAAATTCCAATTGATTTGACCTTCCAATTCGTTAAACTAGGAACTTGCCCCCAGGTCACAACAGGACGGAGGCTACTTAATTCAGACGGCAAAGTATGTGTGTGTGTGCATGTATATTTTCATATGCATACATGTAATATGCATTCTCGGGAGTACAACTTCTGGTTACAAAGGTCACCGACAATGATATTAGTACTTGACTGCATCTTAGTCAAACTATTTAGGACTCAATTAATCAATAAATAATTTATTTAGGACTTGATTAATTTAACGTCAGAACATTAGGGCTTATACTACACTTGTTCACGCACAATTAGTGTGATTCACGGAAAGAAGAAGAGTAACTCTTCACATGTACCATGTGCTATCGGATCTATAGCAGTTCCCTTGTTTGTTTTGCGGTTACTTTATTAGATAATGTTAATAAACACAAATAAATCCATCTAATTAAATATATTCTATCGATATCCTAATTGATCTCCTCCAAAAAGAAAATATATAACATCAATTGATTCCGCTTCACGTTTTGAGTCATGAGAAGTCTCTTTCATCACACTCTGTTTTTCCTTGGAAGGGCTCGAAAAATTTCCCACGATGAAAATTTATTCTTTCATTCCATAAACAAAAATATAAAATTTGATTTGATTCCACTTCACGTTCTAATTTATTTATAAACGAGAACATCAACGACAAGAGATACAAGAGACCGTAATCCTTTATTCAACATTGTTGGGGCCAGATTCGTGGAAAATAAGGCTACTGGACTACCAGGTCCCATCTTCCTATTTCCTAGAGAGAGAAGTTTTGGAAATGATGGGGACGTCATATATGAACAATACATTGTCTTGGGATATGAAAAGTATCGATCCACAGAAAAACAAAACATGAAACATAAGTAGCCAATTAGGTTTAAGAGACGGCACTTCCATTCACATAGGTTCTATTCAATGGGTGAGGATTGCATCTGTCCATATCAAATTTCCCGTGGTGTGCGTGAATGATCTTTTCAAATTTAAGATAAAAGAAAGCATTTCATTGATGGAATACATTCGATTTAATCAAGTGGAATATGTCATATATCGGTTATTAGAATAAAAAATTCAAGGGAAAATACAGATCAATTGAGCTAATGAAAACTATAGTTTCAATTTTAATTTTACCATCGTAATAAGTTTGATCTAGCTGTAAAGGACATAAGTCTGAGTCCAGTTGATTGATTTATATGAACATTAATGACAAAAGAAAAAAGAAATCATAACCTTTTATTTGATCGCGTCTAGGCCAGATTCGTGGTCATTTGGGCACCAGAAGGAACCTTTCCTCTTTTCTTAAAAGAGAATTATAAATCGTATTAAAAAAGATTAAGGAGTCTGCATGATGGACATTCCTTGAAATAAACTGACAACAAGCGTCTAATCATGTCGGGACAAAAAAGTACCAATCTCCGGAAGAAAACATGGAACATGAGGGACCAATTATGTTGAAGGGACGACACTTCCATTCACATCCACGAATGAGGACTCCGTCGTCCATATATAATTGCCCGTGGTCTACGTTGCATGTATGATTCCACGAAGGTCCAATGCTTATAATGATCTTTTCAAATTTAATATAAAGAAAGCATTTCATTCACGTATTGCATTATATTTAATTAAGTAAATTATGTTATATATAGGTTAGATTTCCAATAGGAGTTTAAAGGGAAAAATACCTGTTGGGAATAACGGATCCCCGAAAACCGGATTCGACACCAAATCGAACCCCTAAATCAATGCGGAAGACGAAGCTCGGGAAAACACGCATCACTGATCGTAAAGCACACCACGGATTCGAGCGTACCTTGTTAGCCACAGATTAAACACCAACGCTGAAAAAGAGGAAGTAATTTTGGCACCGTTCGATCCGATGACAACTTGAAGGGAAGGAAAGCGCACCGTATGCTTACTGCATTTTCCTTTTTGGGAGAGAGAGAGCAAGGGAAGAGAAAAGACGTACGTTCTTTTCTAAAAACGTTGTCTTCTCTCTCTCTCTCATCCCTTTTATACCTTCCCCCTCCACTGGCCCTATTCCCGTGGGCCGGGCCCTTTTGGGCCCAACTTGAGCGGATGGGCCTTAAGCCCATCTCATAAATCCATCATCTCCCACTCGCACATGGTGGTGCAAAACCAACATGGGCGGATAGGCCCTACTCAGTCCCATCAAAGAAAAAATCCAGCATAGACTCTCACTTAACATGGTGGGCCGAACATAATTCTCTTTTCCTCTCTTCAACATTCATACCGGTGAATAATCCGTGCGACCAGCATACTTTGAGAGCTCTTTGCCATACATCTGTTAGGAATATATAGCAGCTCATAATGGGCATCACACTTCGAGTAGATTTAGTATGCAGTACCCTAGATCGATCGATCACATTTATGTCTCTCTTGATCTCTTTTAAACAATGATCTCTTTTAAACAATGATATATATATTGTATTCACAATTATGATTATCACAAAGACAGTCATAATTGGTTAACCGGTGAATACAAAACTACAATGTGATTCTCCAAAATCGATCTTCCTCTTTCCTTCAAACTCTCAATTTCAGTCCAGCTTGCTTTTCTAGAAATGCCTCATTAGATCGAATCACTCATGACAATTGGCAAAATCCTAAGATAGCAAACACTAAATAGAAATCTTGAGAATAAGTAAGAGTCATGAGGGGACTAAGAAATTGAGGAACTCTCTTCCTCAAGAGTCTCACACGACATAAAAGTTGAGATCAAACTTTTGCCACTCTTATTGGTCGTCTCATGCATACGTAGTATGAAATACGTATTACGGTATTAACTCCTTTCCCATGGAGCGTATGTCTACACCTTTCAATACCGTACAGATGATAGTTCAGACATACCCAATGTCTAACTTGAGTTCACGTATCTACTCATTCACAAAATTCATCAGAACTCACAGCTGCAATCTTAGACAGATAAAGTAAAATATGTGGGGTATTTTACTTTCAGACATAGTAAGTATTATGTCCCCATCTTAACACTCAGTTAAGGCGACATACGTGCTTTAAGCTTGAGCTCTCAATTATCACCTAGATAATAAGCTTATAAACAGTCTCATCTCTATTTATCACACAGTAAATAGGGGCGATTACCCGTGTGAGTGGGCTAATCTTATATCTGTCCGACATACTTCTCAACTTAAAGTAATGCACTAAGCATTAAGATGCATAAAGATTAAACAAAAATTCATAGACATTAATGATGAAAACACAAATTCATCAAATGTGAACACTTAGGGAAAATACAATATTCAGTACATCAGTCTCTACGCAATCCTAGAGATTTCATATGACCACAAAACACATCTTTAGGTATTGGCTTTGTCATAGGATCTGCTACCATTCCATGCGTAGTATGTACTTTAAGTTCACATCTTTTCGTGCAACCATATCCTTGACAAGATTATACTTGGTATCTATAGGTTTGGTCTTGCCATGATATTTTGGATCTTTGGTATACGCTTTTTGCTGCTTGGCTACCACAGTTAACCAACAATTGCAGCACTTCCAATAACACCTAAATGATCCAAAAAATATCTTAAGCCAAACACTTTCTTACATTGCTGCTGATAATGCCACGAACTCAACTTACATCGTGGACAAGGCTATACACTTTTGTTTCTTACTGCTCCAACATATGGTGCCATTATTCGGTAAGAAAACAAACCTAGAGGTAGATTTTCTTTCATCTAAATCTCCTCCCCAATCAGTATTAGAATAGCCTTTGAGTTGCAGATCCTTTCTTTAATAACTCAACGTATAATCAGCAGTCCCCTTTAGATACCTTAGTATTCTCTTAACGGCTTTCCAATGTGCTTGACCTGGATTGGATTGGTAACTACTCACCATTCCAACTGCAAAGCATATGTTGGGTGTTGTACACACCATAGCATACATCAAGCTCCCAACAACACTAGCATAAGGAACATGTTTCATTTGTTCCTTCTCTTGTGGAGTCCTTGGACACAGACTATGGCTCAATCCTTCATCTTTTTGCAATAGGAGTGTCTATGGGTTTGCAGTCTTGCATACGAAATCGTTCAAGAACCTTATTTATATAGGTTTCTTGTGAAAAAGACAATGATCTCTTCAAAACGATCTCTTGAAGTCTTAACTCCAAGAATGTATGCAGCCTCACCCATATCCTTCATCTCAAAGTTAGAAGACAACTATCTCTTGACAGTATTAACCAACTCCATATTGCTTCCGGCAATTAGTATATCATCAACATATAATGATATGATCACAAATTGGTCATTGGATCTATTGATATATACACAATGATCCTCGTCAATCATTGTAAAATCATATGTCACTATGGCATTATGAAAATGTATATACCTTTGTCTCGATGACTGCTTAAGACCATATATCGACCCACAAAGTCAACATACCTTTTCTTCTTGGCCTTTCATTATGAAACCAGTAGGCTGTTCCATATATGTTCCTTCCTCTAATTCTCCATTGAGGAAAGCAGTCTTTACATCCATTTTATGTAACTCAAGATCCATATTAGTCACTATTGCCAGAATCATGCAAATCAAGGTAAATCTCACTACAGGAAAAAGATGTATTTTCATCATCAATTCCTTCATGCTGATTATACCCCTTCACCACAAGGCGAGCCTTATGCCTTTCTATTGAGCCATCAGCCTTTCGCTTTATTTTGAAAACCCACTTATTCCCAATAGCTTTGCGTCCCTTTTGGAAGATCAACCAGTTCCCAGACTTGGTTTGATTTCATTGACTCCATTTCCTCTTTTATTGCATGAATCCATTTTTCCTTATTAGGGCAGTTCAGAGCCTCATTAATATTTCTTGGCTCATCCTCATCTTGTGGAGCAACCATAAAAGTTTCCCTTTCAATGTCAAAACATCGATGGTGAATACTTTGGCGACTTGTTCACCGTATGGGAGATTGTACACTTAGCACATCATTCCCCATCATGCTCCCACTTGGATTAGGTAATGATGATGTCGTCACATCAAGTGGTTGCAATTGAGAATGAGTTGAATTCAATTCATTACATCTCATATTACTCCCACTTGAACGAACTCCACTGACATCATTATCTTGATCCAAGGTTTCAAATAGGGAGTTATTTTCCCTTATTTCGCCCCTCTTAGAAAATTCATCCACTAAGGATGCGACATCCCGTGATTCAAATTCAGTTATACTCCCACTTTCCTGCTCACCTATGAACACATACCCTTTTGAGTGTTCGCAGTATCTCATGAAAATACTCTTATTTTCTTTGGGACCCAATTTCCCAAACTTGTGAGAGGACTCATGAGTATAGGCAGCACAACCCCATGGCTTAAGAAAACTTAAGTCCGGTTTTCTAACTGTCCATAACTCATATGAAGTGGAAATAACTGATTTGGAAGGCACCCGGTTAAGTATATAGGCAGCAGTTAACAACACATCACTCCAAAAAGTGATAGGTAAGTTAGCATGCGCCATCATGGACCTAACCATTCCAGTAGGGTTCTGTTTCTTCTCTCCGCAACACCATTTTGTTGAGGAGTATATGGAATAGACAACTATCTTTCTATTCCTTTTTCATCACATAATTTTCTGAACTTATCAGATAAATATTCTCAACCTCGATCGGATCTCAATACCTTTATTTTCCTGTCTAATTGATTTTCTACCAGGTTCATAAACCTTCTAAAACAACTTATGCTTCAGATTTATGAGAAATCAAATAGACATATCCGAATCAAGTAGAATCATCTATTAAAGTGATGAAACAAACAGCCCCTTGCCTTCCTCTCACATTCATTGAACCACAGACGTCCAAATGGATTAAATGCCGAGGAAATTCAGCTCTTTTACCTTTTCCAAATGGTCTCCTTGTCATTTTCCCTACTAGGCAATGCTCACATATGGACAAATCAACTTTTTCAATATTGCCCAACAAGCCCTTTTTGGCTAGTCTTTTCATATGTTGTTGGCCCATATGACCAAGTCTAGCATGCCATCATATTCACATCATTATCATATAAGATAGAAGACGTGAAACAAGGGGATAACATATTGACATCATCACAGTCAACATTTAGTACAATAAAACCATCTAGAAAGTGATCACAACCATAGTAGTTTGTATATAAACATAAATCTACACATTTATTATGGAAGTTCATACCAAAACCAAGCTTAACCAACACTAAGACAGACACTAAATTTCGACGAATCTCCAGAGCATATAGAACATCAAGATGCGTCCACCATGCATGTTCAATTGGCAGGTGCCAATTCCTTTACATCAGCTCTAGAGTTGTTTCCAATATAGATCCACTTAGTTCCAATTGGTATCGTCAGAATTCCACGAAGGATCCTTTATCATTTGCTACATGGTCTGTCGCTCCTGAATCTACATTTCACAAAGGATTGGATTCAGCCTATAATGCAGAACTTGACACATAAGCAAAGTTCTCAAATGTACAAGAGGTGTATAGCTTCTTTGGCTCACGATAGTCGCGAGCATAGTGACCTCTCTTGTCACAATTGTAACATCACACCCTTGACATTTTCTTCACTTGAGGACGCTTTCCTCTCTCTTGTTGGTTAATTCTTGATTTCTTGCAATAAGGACTTGATCCTTTGCATTCCCACATATTGAACGAATCAATACATTTGCGCTTAGAGCATAAAGCCCTTTATGAGCTAGAACCAGCATAGCAAATGTCTATTTTCGGCTCAAATACCGTTAAGCGGTCCTCTACTAGCTCAAGGTGGTGCACAATACCCTCAAGATCTTCCATAATGTGGTCAAGAGCTTCTAGTGCTTCTTGCTTTTCCAATCACATATTGAATCTTCATATTCAATATTTCACAATTGTTACCATTCATATCAGCAATTACATTCTTAGTTGCTAAACCATCGTTCTGAACACATCAGATATACATGCACGAATAATTAATGCCTATTATTTATGCATCCCTATTTGCATAGACCCATCATATTAATAAATAATTTCAAGTAAGGCTTCAGAATCAAAAGGTCACTATGTTTCCAATCATCTTCCAAAAATCCTAACTTAAAACTATCATTAATATGATTGTCATATGCAAAATCAATTCTATGAAGTTACAAAAACTTCTATTACTACTCATAGCTAATTACCTACAGCAACCAGCAATAGCAAAAAGCAAATAAAAATCTTAACATTCAATAAAATAATAATGCTTTCACATGATACAACTAATATATCGGTTGCTACATCAACAACAATCAGGTAGTAAACATTACATTATTAATCAAAGAAATAAATAGGGAATGTCCCTTCTAATCTATCAGCCATAATATCTGAGAAATTGGAAGGCACATTTGCCAACCATGGAAAAATTTTTTTGGAGAGCTTTCATGTCGCCTCCAAGGCGCATTCACTCGGCGCCATGTGGCGCTCAATCTAAGGGTTGAAGTTTTGGCCAACTCAATCCTATAGTGCTCTCTCACAAAAGCTTCCACCAGCCTCCTATAACCCGGGACCACGTTGACCTCCCATAGCCGATCTAACACTACTTGCCATTCAGGTGGAAGAGTGTTCATCAAAGCCGGCACCTTCTCAAAATCCGGCATAAGATAACCATTCCAGATGATTTCCTGTATCATCTGATTGACCTTGATCACATGTGATACTAAATCACCATCATGCCACTGATAATTAGCTAATTCTGACATCAGCCTTTTAAGTCTTGCATTTCCCTCGTCCATTCTCGGGATTGCAGGTATCCTTGCATAACGCATCATAGTTCCTGCAACAAATGCAGAACTAAAAAATGGATCACTTATAATCCATAATAAATATAAGATAAAATACATAATTTTCCAAAATTCATGCAACAAATGTAGAATTAAAAATGGATTACTTATAACCCACATAGGCATGACTGAAAAAGAAAACAAATTCCTTTTTTTTTTCGGGTCAACAGTCAATGGTCAAAGTCAACGGTCAACGGAAGGTCAACGGTCAACAGTCAACGGACGTTGGTCAACGGGTCAACGGGTCAATGGGTCGGGTCAACGGACGCGCGGGTCGGACCGGTCTGGCCGGACGGACCGGTCGAGCCGGTCGGACCGGCCGTGCCGATCGGACGAACCAACCGCACGAGCAGCGCGCGTGCTGTGGCTGACGTCACGCAGACGTCAGCCGGCACGTGCCTCGCGCGTGAGCGTGATGACGTCACGCAGATGTCAGCCGCACGTGCGGCACGCGCCGGGCTGATCGGGTCGAGTCGGTCGCCGTTGGGTCGGATCGGGTCGCCGACCGGTGACCGCCCGGCGAATCATCGTCGGTGATGACGTCATTGATGACGTCATCCGAGCGGTTACCGACTGTTGGATGATGTCACGATGACGTCATCACGTGACGTTAGCACGCGTCGGTCCGCGGACCGGCGCGTGCCGTTTCGCCGATTGCCGGCGCGCACGTGCCGGTTCGCCACCGGCGCGTGTGGCGCACGCGCTGGCGAAGCCAGCGCTTCCAGGCACGTCGCGCCCACACGCAGCGCCTTCCGGCCGCGCGTGTGGGCGCGTGCGGCGGCTTCCGGCGACGGTCGACACATCGCCGGACTCGTCTCGACGTCACGCTTCTCCCAGTGCCTTCAGAATTTGATTTCGACTTACGAAAACTCAGAAAAAAGGCCGAAAAGCGCTCGGGTGTCGGGATTTTCGCTTGGTTCCGTACGGCCGAAGGGATTTCACGAAAAATCAATCAAAAACATCAGAATTGATCGGGAAAAACGTGAACTAGGGCTCTGATACCAATGTTGGGAATAACGGATCCCCGAAAACCGGATTCGACACCAAATCGAACCCCTAAATCAATGCGGAAGACGAAGCCCAGGAAAACACGCATCACCAATCGTAAAGCACATCACGGATTCGAGCGTACCTTGTTAGCCACAGATTAAACACCAACGCTGAAGAAGAGGAAGTAATTCTGGCACCGTTCGATCCGATGACGACTTGAAGGGAAGGAAAGCGCGCCGTATGCTTACTGCCTTTTCCTTTTTGGGAGAGAGAGAGCAAGGGAAGAGAAAAGACGTACGTTCTTTTCTAAAAATGTTGTCTTCTCTCTCTCTCTCTCTCATCCCTTTTATACCTTCCCCCTCCACTGGCCCTATTCCCGTGGGCCGGGCCCTTTTGGGCCCAACTTGAGCGGATGGGTCTTAAGCCCATCTCATAAATCCATCAATACCAAATACTTTCATACAAAGTAAAAATTCTTAAGATGAAAAATTTCTTATTGGACAAAGAGTTCAAGCCAAACATTTTGTAATGGATGTGGAACATCTATGGCAATGTCTAGAAAGGGTAGACAAAAAAATATACTCTTTTCAAAGTGTTATCTTTATACAAAAAGAAAGATATTATTATTATTATTATTATTATTATTATTATTATTATTATTATTATTATTATTATTATTATTATTATTATTATTATTATTATTATTATTATTATTATTATTATTATCCAATGATAATCCATTTCCCTCAAGATAAAATTATATGCTACTGACTCGCATAAAATTATTTGCTAAATTATCCAAATATATTCCTCAATTCATTCATACATTGATCTATTATGTAATTGATAACTCAATACTTTTCTATTCTAAAGTCAACTATGTAATAAAGGTTCTCAAAATGCAATAAATGTGGTGTAGGAGACGTAGGCCTTCTGGTTGTTTCTTAAATGAGTCTTCTTTGTATTTAATCAATTGAATCCTAAGCTTTTTTGGAAAATGTGTGATTGAGCCCTAGTCTCCTTGCTGGTGTTTTTTGCTCATCGCAAAATTGTGTCCTTTTATTCTTTACAAAACTAGTAATTATACGGACAATAACAAAGGAAAAAAACAAATAAATTTCGTTGAAAACTGAGTGAGAATCTTAATTATGAGACTTTATTCGAAACATAATTAAATTTGTCTCCATAACATTATGTAACTCAAGAAAAAAACGAAAATCATATACTTTGGATTCTTCCTATCTATTTTTATAAAAAAGAAAAGAAAAAAGAAAAAGTAGGCTTTACGTTTCTATTGGTTTCCATTACCGATTTGTCCACTCAATGATCGATAAAATATATACGTTTTATTTCTAATTTTGGTTCAAATAATGCTTTATTATTTCATAACAATCTCAAAAAGCACAACTTCCATGGAAGGTCACCGGCAGTGATATTAGTACTTTATTGTATCTTGATCAAAACATTAGGACTTGTGTTACACTTGTTCTCGCACAACTAGTGGGATTCATTGAAAGAAGAAGTGTAAATCTCTACATGAACTTGTGTTATTGGTTTTATAGAAATTCTCCTGTTTGTTTTATTGTTACTCTAATAGATAACGTTAAGAAAACATAAATTAATTGGTCAAATTAGAAATATTTCATCAACTATTCTAATTGATACCCACGAAAAAGAAATTTATAACATAAATTGATTTCGCTTCGCATTTTAAGTTGTGAGAAGTCTCTTTCATTGCATTGCATTATTTCTTGGAAGGGCCCGAGAAATTTCCCACAATGAAAATTTATTCTTCCATTCCATCAAGGAAATTATATAATTTAAATTGATTCCATTTCACGTTCTGATCTATTAATAAACAAGAACATCAACGACAAGAGGTACAAGAAATCATAAATCCTTTATTCAACGCTGTTGGGGTCAGACTCGTGGAAAAAAAGGCTACTAGACTACCGAATCCCACTTCCTATTTCCTTAAGAGAGAAGTTTTGGAAATGGTGGGGACGTCATATATAAACAAAAATTCGTTGCCAATTAAATTCAAGGGACGGCACTTCCATTCACATCTTGTTCTATTCAATGGATGAGGACTCCATCTGTCCATATCAAATTGCCCGTCGTGTACGTGAATGATCTTTTCAAATTTAAGATGAAGAAAGCATTTCATCAACGTAATACATTCTATTTAATCAAGTGAGATATGTCATATATCGGGTATTAGAATAAAAATTCAAGGAAAAAAATTTGAGTACTTTTTTTTTTTTTCAAGATAACAATTTTCTAATATAAAATCATATCATTGGATGAAAAGTTTAGACCAAACATTTCATAACACGTATGAGACTCTTATATTAGGAGCAAGACTCCAATAATAACACCCAAAGGGATTGGCTAAACAAATTCTTCTTTTTCTCTTTTCAAAGTATTATCTTTGTTGCAAATGATAATCACATTTCCGTTTAAATAAGAATTACACTCTATTAACTTGCATAATATCATTTGCTAAATTATCCTGATATATTCACTAATTGAATGATATGTTAATATATTATGTAATCGATAACTCCAATTCTTTATTCAAAGAGTTGACTAAAAATAAAGGAATAATTACCAAAATAGTCCCAAATCTATTGTACGAATACAAAGCAGTCCTAAATTTGCTAATTTTGCCAATTTAGTTATAAATTTTTTAATGATTTTTTTAATATAATCCTTTCAGCTGATTCTAGCAAGAAGACAATGACATGGATACCAACTATCTACACGGCACAATCAGTCAGTATTTAACAATTTTTGCAACTTTTTTTTTATTTTTCTTTTCTTTTTCTTTTTATATAATTCTTCTTCCTTGAAGGCCAAGGAGGCCACGGCGATGCCCATTGACCCTTGCTGACAGCAGATTGCCTCATCTCGCCAGATCTGAACAAAGTGGCTGGCAAAGGCCACGATACCATAAACTCGCCGGATTTGTGTAAGTGGTGTGCGTGGCCAGAGAGGGCCATCAGTGGTCAATGAGGTTTTGCGATCAGCGGGGCATCACAGCCTTTGTCTATGGTCCATGACCCCGAGTTATAAATCCATTCGGTTTCAATGTTTGCATGCTTAGGCATAGGCATACATTCAGTCGATTTATAAGAAATAATGTAATGCTCATCCGCATCAAACTAATCAACATGATGTGAAATGAATTTGTTATTCTTAGTTTGCTCATTCGTTGTGCGCCCAAATTTGTCCACGACGCCAAAAAAAAAAAAATTTGATAGAGATGTCTCAAAAGGAGAAACTGATCAACTTTTTGGTAAACCAAATTGATTGATTTTAGTCCATAGAAGGAGAGAATAAAAAGTAACGATACTCTCATGCTGCATCGTACACTTGGAAGACGTCATTAGTGCGGAAATCTAAAATGATACTATCACTAAACTTTCATGAATGTGCGATTTCATTGATCAACAGAAGACACCGAGCTTCACCCATGAAATTAGGAATACTTATCCTCATATAATACATCTCACTTTGAAGTAGGGAGCGCTATCCTTATTGCCATGCTATCCTAATCCTAGCTGAAGGGTTGTGTTGGCATTCACAACCCACGAGCAATAGATTCTCGTAATACCATGACCCGAATTAAGAGACACTACGTGCATCTTTCAAGCAGCTCTCATGTTGGCTTTGGAGAAAATGTATAATGTGTCATCATGGTGAAACATACTAGAGACAATACAAAATATTTAACTTCCAGAAATATTAACAAGAATATTTTCTTCTCTAATATGGATAAGCGTCAACTCAACAAGTGCAAAATCTTCTTAACGATTGGCGACTTATAGTCGGGTTAAATTCAAGAATAGAAGACCGCAAGTGAGAGAGAGCTGAAGATCACCAGAGTCTGTTAGAAATATCTTCTCTATATAATCAGGCATCACTATTTTCAGGAATGTAATAGGCTTCGAATCCTCAGGCGCCAGCTGGTCAAATGCGACATAGTTGTGCTCTTCATCGTACACATGGCACATTGTCATGATCGTCTTCACGAGTCACCAATTCCTTGTGGCTGCATTTAAGTACCGTTATTGGCATGCGTATCAAAATGAGCAAACTACCAGATAGGAATTTTTCGACAACAATGAGAGGACTGGTCACCAAGCAAATATGCAATATAGAGCGGCATTTGAAAGTACGCAATACTGAAGCACCAACCGCTAAAATCAAGGAATCACTAAAGTTTGCCAAATTTAGTTTCAACTTTAGACTACTCCCTTCCACTTCAAGCGTCTGTTACGCATGACAAGAGAAAAAAAAAAAAAAAAAAAAAAACCGAAACTTGTTCCGAATCATCCTAATCTAGCTGGCCTTTTGAAGGCCGGAATAACATACTTGATTAAAACCAGCTCACCTTTCCCCAGTTTTCTTGTATAGACTTGTGAGCCACACACAAGTTGTAACTCGTAACCTTGGTGTGTTATATATATAATGTCATTGCACATTTTTGGACCCACGTCTTCTCTTTAAAGTAGTAGTTATTCCACATGCGGTTTATTCACGCTTCGTACCTCTTGGTGACAAATGTCCATTTGGTAATTGCATTGATGGGAGATGGTTTATAAAAGGAAGAACATTCATTTCGTAAGGGTAATGACAAGGTGTAATACAAATCCTCTCGTTTCAAATACATCATCAGTACACAAGGGGATTTGGGTTAGTAGAGTTTGCCCATAATTTCGTCGAATCTCTGTGAATTTTTTACGAACGCAAATACAAACAATGGCTAGAGGTTTGTTTTATATTTGATCCTATTTTTTCACCTATGATTTTTATGTCTAACATTTGGTATCAGAGTATGTTTAGTGCCTCTGTCTTGTATTTGTCAAATTTTTGGCGTATTTTTTTGGGGCTTTTAATGTGAGCAATAATTTGCCAATTTGGGGTCAAGAGGTAAATCGTTGATTCCAACCAAATTCTGAGGGCCCACTGCTCAGCTTCGAACCAGTACCATGAGGAAGAATAGCCGTAAGTCATTTCGGCATATCGGTATTCACTAGAGGCTAATCGGATGGTGGAAGTCATGGTGATTAAGGATTTGTGTTTTGGGAAATTTTCGTTTGATTTGGGGCCAATTTTTTGGTCATTTTTGCCGAAACTTGAACCTATGCGGTCACGCCAGCATGATCTCCAAAACCCACTATCTATTTCGGTTTGAAACCCAGACGACAAAATGATTAAGCTTGCAGTTTTTACTGTGAAAACAAGTCGACGAGTTGATGTCAAGTAAGCAAACACTTTGATAGAAAATTATTTTCCAAAAATAATGAATAATGAAAGTAACCCGGAGGACATCATGTCATTAATTTTAGAACCAGAATCCTGCTTGACATGGAAGAAACTATGCATATAAGATGACTACCATAAACCACTTGCAGTAAATGTCACTCCCTTTACGTTTGACTCCAGGAACTTAAGAGGGAAAATCTAAATAATTTTTAATTTGTTCTTATCTCTTAATTGAAGGTAGAGTATTGAGAGTACAAGAGTTAAACATCAGAAGGACTTAATTTCTCCTCTCATCTCACCGTGAATGGCCTTTCACATAAAGGTCCTCGCCATGCATATCATTATTTGAAGATAGTTTTAATGGTTATGCCACCAATGCGGAGGTACCACATCTACTTGAGATTCATCTGCAACAAAGTATGTCCAATAACTTGAATCGTAATTGAGCTCCAAGGATTCATCCGCCATCACTCACTCTATAACATAAAAGATTTCCTTTGCCAGTTTTTGTTGCGAAATATCAAATTTAGAGAAACATTTACTTTAACTTTACCACAATCATTCATCCAAGTTATTTTCCAAGATTTCAAAAGCTTGGGTAAATGCTTTCTAATCGTATAATGAGTTACTTATAAGTTCAGATTGCCAAATTTGGCGATCCACAATGTAACGGTACCGTATATTAGCATGTGTACGTTGGTTGTACAGTGCACGGACATGAGCAATGTCAGCGTCGCTGGAATTTAGTAATACTGCAAGATGTGAGATTCAAGCTCTTTATCCATGACAAAAACGCTATATCTTAAGCATACTTCTACCACTTATTCACGAAACTTGAAGCATCAAATCAAAATCTATTAGACGAGTTATATACTATCAACTATATAATTTATTGAATCATAGGAATCCAGAGTGAAAGTTCTGTTTCTCATCATACCGTACTCTATAATGTCTAGCTAATATATATTGTGTCAAGAGTTCATGAATCAAACCAAGTGAAATGTGTTCAAAAATCCAGTCCTGAAATTATCAATTACGCAGTAGACCGATTCTATATCTCACAAGAGCTTAACAGTTTACAAACTTTAAAAGGAGGTACTCACATGTGGTTTCAAAAATGGCCCTTGCAGGTAAACGAACGTTTATAAAGTATCCTCAATGTTCCCTGTAAATATATTGATCATTTGATTAGAAACAAAAAATAGGAAATACAAGTAAAAGAACCAAGAGATCCTAATCAAGGAAGTAAAAGCAGATCGATAGCAAAGTTGCATGTTCTTTGAAAAACAATTGAGAGGCATTATTTCACACCTTCCACCTTAGTTTATTTGTCATATCGCACCAGATCATTCCTAGTTTTACTCAAATACAACAATTCCTTATCCGATCTTTCCTGTACAGCCACAAATCCACCATTGCAGTTCTCAGTTAAAGAAATTACCTTCAGATGTTGATATTTAACACACCACATTGTGAACAAGGATGCTACCGTGGCATTTAATGTTGATTTAACGGCTATGTCAGCAGTTTAAAAAAAAAAAAAAAAAACGAAAGGAACAATATGAAGTAAATAGTACATAGTTCAAGAACTTAATTTGCCAAAAAAAAAAAAAAAAAAACAGTCTAGAAACCTAATTGAACATTTTACATAAATTTATGATCTATTCGTTGCTTTATCCCTCTTTTTACACCGTGGACTTCCAATCTTAATACAATATTTTCTTATAATATTACTTTTTGTTTGTTGGATCATTTGAATTTCTTCTCTTTTAACTTCAAACCCGAAATCTTCACAACCGTGCCATGTTAGTTGTGAAAGTCCTCTGCTTTACTTCGATTTGCTCTTACCATTTTATTGGCTAATCACATATACTTCAGTGATATATTTGATGTAGCTTTATTTTGTCGCGATTTTCCTTTAATTTTGTCACTAATGGAGACAAGGTTTTGTCTACTCATTTAATACTACTATGATGAAGCTTGGTTTAATTTTTCTATAGAAAAAATTCATGGCATTTTTTCATTGTTAATCACAATAAAGTTAGCCTAAGAAAAGGAAAAAAAATAGAAGAAAAATCGCCGTGCGTAAGGTTGACAAAGTGTCAATGTCAACTTGTCATAAAGTACTACGAGTACCTTCTGCCACGCATCTATATAATTAAACAAGATAAGATTATACGATGAAATAAAGAAATGGGAAAGAGTGTAAAATGGGATATGCATCTCTAGAGCGAACAGGAAGAACTCCAAAAAAGTTGGTTGATTGTTTGGAAGGAGACTATTCCGCAAAGAAATGGGAAGGGAAACGAGGCCATGAAGAAAATAACGCAAAGGACGGGTGAAATGGGACAGATTACCACGTGTCACCACCGCCTAGCTTGCGTCCACGAAAGTAGGCCCGGTTCATCTTCCACACCAACAGAAAAGGCAACCACCGGCAACGTCGGCATACTCGCCTAGCAGTGGGCATGCATGAATATCGCGATCCCACCCATTTGGTACAGCACCTTGCAGTGATCCACAGTGACTCAAACGCAATGATGGCTCAGGTGAACTTTCGGTGGAGTTTGGTAAATCAGGCAGACACTGCAGTGAACTACAGTCCTCTACGCAAAAATACTCCAGCTCATATAATTTTGATAGTTTAGGTAACCTTTCTATCGAGCTGCATGTCTCAATAACTAATCCCTTCAGCGACTCATTTTTTCCCAAATCTCGAATCTCGACTAGCTGGGGGCAACTTCTGATCCATAGCTCTTTGAGCCTCCCTAAACTTGATATAGCCAATATCTCCAGCGATTTACAGTCATTTACATTCAAATCATTGAGACTCTCTAGCTGTTCCAAAACGATCTCTCTCGAATCCCATTGAGAGAGTACAAACCTAGACAAATATCGCAATTTGGAAGGGAGTGGTTGTGCTATCGGTGACTTGATCCCTATTAATTCCAAAATATGAAGACTTAAAGGAAGCCTCGGGAGAGATCCAAGATCATCACAAGATAGATGAAGTCTCGAAAGTTGAGGAGGCAATGTGAGAGATCGAGGATCATCACAAGATAGATGAAGTATCAAAAATTGAGGAGGCAATGTGAGAGATTGAGGATCATCACAAGATATGTCAAGTTCCCAAAGCTTAGGAGGTAATTTCATATCTGTATTTCTACTACCATCATATTCCAACCTTCCAAGATTCTCCAACATCCCCATGGCCTTCGGTAGCTCTCTTATCTTAGTTCCACATATGTTTAAGTGCTCCAACATTTTAAGACATTCGATAGAAGCAGGCACTTCAGTAATCATGGTCTGCTCCAAGTTTAAAGACTGCAATGATTCTAGTCCACCGATGGAGTTTGGTAGCACCATTATCTGAGTACATCTCACAGATAAGAAATTCAATCTTTTAAGATATCCAATAGAAGTAGGTAGCACAGTAATCTTTGCTCTAGCCAAGGATAAGTAGAGCAATGATTCTAGTCCTCCAATGGAGTTCAGTAGCTCCCTTATCTGAGTCGATCCTAGGTCCAATTCCTCCAAGCTTTTGAGATCTCCAATAGAATTGGGTAGCTCTCTTAACTTGCCATGTCTCATATTTAAGCTCTTTAGCCTTTTAAGACATCCAATAGGAATAGGCAATGCAATCATCTTTGACCATGCCAAGTCTAAGTCAAGTAATGATTCTAGTTCTCCAATGGAGTTTGGTAGCACCCTTATTTCAGTGTTTCCCAAGTTCATTTTCTCCAACATTTTGAGATCTCCGATAGAATCAGGTAACTCTTTGATTCCTGTTTCAGACAAATTTAATTTGAGGAGCGATCTCAATTTCCCAATGGAGTCGGGAAGCTTTCTGAGCCAACAACAACCCTCTAAAGACAAACATGTCAAGGTTGCCATCTCTCCAATAGATGGATGAAGCTCCCGCAAACACAGCCCCTCTAGCTTTAGACTTGACAAGTTCTTTAGACGACATATTGTAGAAGGCACTACGCAGAAGTCAAAATGGGGGGTTCCAAACAACTTCGACTGCTGAGGTCTGGCTGCATTTATTTCCCAGTGCTTTAGGCGCTCCATCTTACCAATAGAGCTATCGATTTGTGGTGACCTTGGACAATGTTTAGCAAAAACCAAGATCCTCAACTCCAAGCATGTTGACAAGTTGGGAATTGTCGAGAGATAACATCTAATGAGATGTATAACTTTTAAGTCACGATTCACCTGTGAAACAAATTAGAATCAGGAAAGTAAGGCAAGGGAAATGACAATAAACGTAGATATGTGATATGAAACCATACCAAGCATGGGCCCCATCCATTCCAGTTCTCGGGAATTTGGCTTTCCGAAAGCTTGAGCACGACTAAGTTCCGTAAGCATAAATTGACCGCCTGCAAGTGTAAAGGGCAGCGACACCAAGAGAACCATTTTAAACTCAAGAAAATATTCTTAAAGTCTCCCACCAAGTTTCCGCCCTCTAATTCCAACAACCTTAAGGTAGGCAGGCTTGAAAACTCTTCACTTGTAAAGTTATGCTCTTTGGAAAGTCCACATAGTTTGAGAGCTATGATGTTCTCTGTTCCCTAACAACATAAAAAGACATAAGTGAGCTTTTCTACAATTAAAAAAGGAACGCTTTCTGTGAGTAAATTTTGCATACACTTTTTCTATAAGTAAAGCATTATTGTTTGCTTCTACTTTCAAATTGTACATGTAAGCTATTAATATCTGCTAGATGTAAACAAATTTTACTAAGTTTATTTCACTCAAAATTAATAAATTTAGTTTTCTGCAATGTGCAAAGCAGACAAAAGAACACATTCAGAAATATACTCTAATCGAGTTAATGTTCCCTTGATCGAGAAGACAATCACTGTAAATGAAATTTACCATTCTAGTCTTCACTACTTCCAACGCAATCTTGGGTTGCCAAAGTCTACTACGTTTCCCAGGAACTTTGATGTCTTCTTGTCGAACAATTTCTCTTCCGAGGTCTCTAAGCACATCGTGCATCAACAATCTATCATCATTGTTGATCTTTATCAAAGATGTACCAATAAGGAAATCGATCTCAATTTTTGGGTAAAAGTCCAATGCTTTCCACATATAATATGGATAGCGTCTTTCTTCACCAACATAAAAACAAGCAATATCAAGAAAAATTTCTCTCTGTTCTTCCCTTAGCATCTCAACACTAATCTTTAATATATCAAAGATATGTTGGTTGGGGGCTGACTGTAATTTCTTCAATGTTTCTTTCCATATTGATTTTTTTTGCGATAAAGAGAACAACCAATAACTTCGAGAGCCAAAGGAAGCCCACTAGTCTTGCGAGTAATATGGAAAGAAATATCATCATAGTCATGTGGAGGGGAATCCATTCTAAAAGCATGCTTGCTAAAAAGTTGAAGGGCGTGGTGATCTTGCAATTCTGTCATTTGATAAACTTTGTACTCTTCAATCGCCAGATTATTGGTGTCTCTCGTTGTAATAATGATTCTACTCCCTTGACCAAACCAATCACTCTTTGCTGCAAGTCGAGAGAGTTGGTCCCACTCATCTAGATCATCAAGAACAATAAGGACTTTCTTGTGGCGAAATCTCGATTTAATATGGTTAATCCCTGCATCAGAGTCAAAAATCTCCACTAGTTTGGAGTTGAGAATTTCTGACAATAATTGCTTTTGTAATTGAACGATTTTGCCATCCTTTGCAGCCTCTCGAACACCCCAAAGGAAGCTACACCCATTAAACCGGCCAGAAATTTGGTTAAAGACAACTTTGGCAAGAGTCGTCTTGCCGATTCCCCCCATGCCATGGATTACTAGATAGCGTACATCAGGAGAACCTTCATCTAATAGGCGCATGACATCTTCAACACGATCCTGAATTCCAACTAAATGATCAGGTAGAATTTTGTCTCTTTTATTCAGTTTGATCAAAACTTCAGCGACGATTGATCTAATGAGTTCACCGTGGCTGTCATATTTGATGCAAAAGTTTTAGTCAGATCTATTGCAGAAAGAATATTAACCTATCAAGGTTAGAAACATTAGAAATTAAACACAAACCAGCTAAGGGAGAGGGGGTGGAGACGGGACGACTGGCCCCTCCCAAAAAAATTTGTATATATACTTTACGGATACGTAGGAAAAAGTCAATTGTAAGTAAATTCCATCCCCCCCCCCAAAAAAAAAAAGCTGGAAAAAGAAATATTAAATTTACTATAGCTCTATCTCTTTTTTACAAAGAAAAAAATATATATCAATCAAAATTCATGTGAATGTACTTAAAATGAGTTGCAATTATATAAGTTTATAAATTTTAAACTTTACAAAAGGTACTCCCTCGTCCATAAATTGTAAAAATCGAAACCCGTGGACTTTCTTCTTTTAAATATGCAAAGGATTTTTTTTATTCCTTTTTCATTGCTCAAATATCGTGAGTGCTCTGTTTTTCTAGTTTTGCATGGATTAAAATAGTAATAGCTAGAACAATTGTTTTCTATTTCAAATCCTACGCAAATTGGATTTAGAAGTTAAGAAAAAGTATTTCTAGTCTATCTAAAAGATGCAAAACAAATAATTAATTCAAATTTGATTTGTCATGTCTTTCTAGAGAAATTATCTATTTTTGACAGGAATTGACTGTTTATTTGATCGAGTGGATGTGTAGTTAGTAGTAATTAAATATGTGTGAATTGAGTGATAATTTGATGAAAGAGAGAGCAATGGGTAGTTTCAACTTTTGATGCCAGGATGAGTATTATTAATATCAATTAAATATCTAAATCAACAAAAATGAAAAAAAAAGTGAAACCTTACCCTCTATCTTTGAGAACCCATCCTTTAATATTAGCGACCTTCAATAAAGCCTCCTTCCATTGCTGCACTAGATTGCTGCCGTACTTCTGCTCATGTTTTTGCAAAGCATCGTGGTATAGACCGGTTTTGAGTTTGACATCGTCAGGATTCACGTCGAAGAAAATCGGTAGGATCGTCGTGTAGTCACCTCTGTTTCTCGAGCAGTCCACCCTGAACGCAAGCTCACGAAGACACCACGCACTGGACGTGTAGTTTTTAGAGAAGATGGGCATAAAGATTGTGGAGTTCTTAATCGCGCGCTCTAGTTCGCCTTTGATCACTTCGCCTTTTCTAATCTCTTCGTCATCTCTAAAAACATGAATCCCAACCACATCCATGGAGTGATAGAGGCAATCGGTAAAATTTATGCGAGTGTCGGGCCCTCTAAAATTCAAGAACACTTCGAATTCAGCCCCCAGCGACAACTCGGCATCACCTCTATCGGTAATGACCGCCGCTTTTCCATGCGATGAGTCCCTTCTCCTCTTCATCTTCAGGAGCCAAGGTATTATGAGGAGAGCTGCAAGAGGAGTGTCTAGTAATTGTGATTCCGGTACATATTAGGGTAGTTGACTGCCAGGTTCCATTTCCCTCTTTTCTTAAGAAAGAAGTACAGCAATGGTTGGGGACATCGTCGTAAGCATAGATATATGATTCGAATTCGCAAGGAAGAAGGAGTCTGAGTGATGGAGGTTCTTGAAATTAACTTATAACAAGCACCCAATGATGTGGGGACAAAAAGGTGTCAATCTACGGAAAAAAATTTGAAACATGAGGGAACGATAAAATTGAAGAGATGGCGCTTCCATTCGCATTTTGTTGTATTCAATGAGTGAGGACATCATCTGTCCATAAATAATTTAATATAAAGAAAGCATTTCATTCGTGTATTACATTATATTTAATTTAGTAAGTTATGTTATATAGAGGTTAGATTTCCAATAAAAAATTAAAAGAGAAAAATACCAAATACTTCTTTTCAAAGTAAAAATTTCTAAGATGAAAATTTCGCATTGGACGAAGAGTTTAAGCCGAACATTTTGTAACAGGCATGAGACTCTTATGGTGATGCCTAGAAGGGGTGGCGAGTAAATATTCTTTGTTTCCCCTCTTTGCCAATGAGCCAAAGTATCGTGGGAAGTCTTGCGCGCATTTTCTTGGAAGGACCAAGAAAATTTCTTACAATAGAAAATTATATTTTATGCTAAAGTATCGTGGGAAGTCTTGCGCGCATTTTCTTGGAAGGACCAAGAAAATTTCTTACAATAGAAAATTATATTTTATGCTATTCTAGTTATAATATGAGCTTGATTGTCCTTCAAAATAGAAAATTAATTTCAATTGATTCCACTTTCCGTTCAAATTTATTAAACTAAAACTTTCGCCCAGGTCACAACTGGACAAAGGTTATTTGATTTAGAAAGTTAACAATGCACCGATGCTCTACTCTCCTTGCACCACATGCATGACGGCCAGTTGTCATTTGGATCTTCACAAATCTGCTTTCATTGACGGATTCATCGACTTTCAGAGATTTCTTTGGACAAAGTCTCTGTTTTTTGAACTTTTCATATGGTAAATATTTCTTAGAACATGTTGAAAGATGGACTTGTCGAAGCAAGGTTAGCCAATCAATCTGCAGATAGATTGCTTTCACACTTGCCCTGCTTCTGAGTTGCTTCTTGTTTGAAGGAAGGTCTGGTGGACCTGTTGAATCAACTTTGTGGGAAAAAATAGTGCAGTCCATTGTTCCAACCCCATGAAAAATGCTTGGAAAGGAAACCCTTGATTTTGCTCTCACGGAGGAAGAAGTAACTACAGAATTAACATAACTCCCAGGCAATCACCAGCATCATTGCACAGAAACTGCCCCATAAGTTTAACCCACCGGCCCAAGGCGAAACTCTGACCGTCCAAATTGGATTAGAGAGGGAGAGTCTCCAGTTGACGATTCGCTCTGCAACTCATTTACCTGTAACCTCATTTGCACCCTGCTGAACTTAGAGACATGTCATTTTGAGAAAGATAGAATTTTTTTGAAACACAACAGCTTATTCCTCCAATCAAGTAAGTGCTTGCAGACCAATCTGAACATAAAGTCCCATTCAGAGTTGTAGCGTTCGAAGCAAAGAAGTTCTCATGAACTAACTTAACACAGGTTTCTCTCTGAAGAACAATTCCTCAAGCCGTGAAGTAAAGATTCAAGCTTGTATTAGTAGATCTGACAAGCTGAGGATGCCGACAGTGTTTCTCGCAAATTGTGCTTCATTTGTTACGTGCAACCAGCCCCGAGATTTTTCTCACACTCTGAGGAGTGAGGATGGGTCTTAGGTTCCAATTGTGAAAGACTTTTTCTAAAAACGATCTCTTGTACCACTTAAAATAATTAGTCAATGAAAAATGTCATCATTATCGATAATAATTTATGTTTAAAATTTTTCATAGACAATAAAGATAATTTTTGTTCATTTATATGTGTAAGAGATACAAGAGATCATTTTTAGGAAAATATTTTTCAAATCACTTATTTATCACGAAACAAATGAAATATTAGAGTCTCTTAAAAGCAATTCTATGCAACATTATTGTGAGTGTGCTAACATCAATTCTTTGGGCCTTCTCATAGGAGTTCAACCCAAAACAAATCGCATAATAACTCTAATGCCTTGGGCTGGGAATGCGAAAATTCTCCAATGTCGCTTGTGCCCTAGTCTTATGCAAAAATTTTACATCTCCATCATTGCTTTGCTTTATTTATGGCTGTAAAACCTTGAAATTGTTATTTATTATAGCTTTTTTCATTGCAGCATCCGTGATTTAGATTGCTATGCTGTCTCTAATAGCTCTAGGCGATGTCGTTATTGCTCCGAGGAGGAAGGGGATCAATGTCACTGATTCCATTCTCGTAACTCTTCCTTTTTATTATTAGTAAAGTAGGTCCTATCGTCTATGCATGTCTCATATATCCTTTTAAGTAATGAAAACAATCTTCTTTCGATTAAAAAAAAAGAAGTAGGTCTTGTATAACCAACTTGATATGAAATGAATTTGAATTTGTCATTCTTATTTTAATAATTAATTGCATACCCACATTTGTTCATGATTCCATATCGTTTGATGGAAATGTCCGAAAGAAGGAGAAATTGATCTTCTTTCTTTTTTTTTTTTTTTTACTGGGAAAATGTCACAAATGGTCCATGAACTTTCATCTAATGTTCAATTTTATCATTGAACTTTTGATTTACTCAATTTGATCCCTGAACTTTCATCTAATGTTCAATTTCATCCCTGAGTTTTCGATTTGTTCAATTTGGTCCATGAACTATTAACAAATGTTCCATCTATTCCCTGACTATTTGAAAATTGACCAATTTCATCCTTGCGTTAGTTAAAGTTAACGGAATTAGCTTACATTAGTCACTTAAATATAAAATAAAATAAAATAAAGGACATGTGGAATATTCACATGGAAATTACCTTTAAAATAGGTCAAATTGTGGCCACCATCCAAAAAAGAGATACATAACCACTTATTTCCTTTGCTTTTGTGATCAGTGCTCTCATCTCTAGTTGACCCCTAATTTATTTTCCTTTTTAAAGATATATATTGACTCATAATTCTAGTCATCCAATTAGTTCCACGTCATCAATTAATGCTCTACATCATCACTTAACAATTTAAACACACATAATGACTAGATGAAATATTTGTTAATAGTTCAAGGACCAAATTGAGCAAATCGAAAGCTCATAGATGAAATTGAACATTAGATGAAAGTTCAAGGATCAAAGTGAGCAAATCGAAAGCTCAGGGATAAAATTGAATATTAGATAAAAGTTCAGGGACCAAATTGAGCAAATCGAAAACTCGAGGATGAAATTGAACATTAAATAAAAGTTTAGGGATCATTTGTGACATTTTCCCATTTTTTTCTCTGGTAAACTAAATTGATCGATTTTAGTATGCAAAAGAAGACAGAGAAGGAAAGTCAACGATGCTCTCATGCCGCTTAGTACCTTAGAAGACACCATTAGTACAGAAGCTTCAACGATAAAAGAAAAAATGTGAGAAATTATGAATACTATCTTTATATGATATAACAATTGGCAAAGTAGAATACTATCCTTATTGTGATATATGTGGGATTTAACCCTAATTAAAGGTTTTTATTGCCATGAGCAAGAGATTCTCAAGAAACATGCACTGCGCGCAAACTCATAAGCTCAACCTAATAATAACCAAGCACTCTCGTCATAGCATGACCCAAGTTAAGAGATATTAAGTGCATCTTTTGAGCAATCATCATAGTGGCATGGATCAGTTGTCACTTGAATGACACGAATTCAGTATTGCCGCTCTAACACAATGTATAACGCCTCATCATGCTGAAACATACTAGAGATAATACAAAAAAAAAAAAAATTGAACTTCCTAAAATATTTCGCAGGAATGTTTTCTTGTCTAATATGGATAATTGTCAACTCAACAAGAGCAAAATCATTCGAATGATTGGTAACCGACTGTTGGTTTGATTCAAGAAGAGACGACCACCAGCGAGAGAGAAGTGAAGATCACCGGAGACCGATAGAAACATCATCTCAAGCATAATCAGGCATCACTTCATTTCAGGAACATAATAGGCTTGGAATCCTCATACGCGAGTTGGGCAAATGCAACATAGTTGTGCTCTTTTTTGTACACGAGGCACATGGTCATGATTGTTTTCATGAGTCAACAATTTCATGATGCTTCATTTAAGTATTGTTGATGACATGTAAATTAACATGAGGAAAATAGGAAATAGCCATTTTTCTGCAACGTCGAGATGACTAGTCCTAGGCAAATATGCAATAATGAGATCACTTTTGCATTCACGGCTTTTTGTTTCATGGCTTCATTATATAAGCCCTTTTTTTTCTTGAAGATGCGATGTTCCAAAGTTAACTTTCTCTCCAAATTTAATACTTAGCACACGTACATATAACAAGTAGAGTAATATACTTTAGTTGATTTGGTGACGTTAAACTGCTTCGTCTAATGTTATTGGTACCTCAGCATTTCTCAGACATAAAATACCTAGAGGATATTCCTTTCTCTTAGGGAAGATAAAGCTACAAGGAGAAATTGGAAGCTGAGGCGTGCGGACACTGGCACATAAAAATAACGAATGTCGATCTATCAGCCAGCCAATGAAATATTTGTTGGATAGGCAAGGCGGCCTCCAGTGATGTCATAAGACGCCTACTTCTTGGTGAGGATCACTAGTTCATGGCTTCATTATATAAGGCCTTTGTCTTGAAGATGCAATTTTCCAAAGTCAAATGGCTTCAATGATTGGTAATCGATTGTTGGTTTGATTCCAAAAGAGACGACCACCAGCGAGAGAGAACTGAAGATCACTGGAGACCAGTAGAAACATCATCTCAAGCATAATCAGGCATCACTTCTTTTCAAGAACGTAACAGGCTTGGAATCATCATACACAAGTTGGTCAAATGCAACATAGTTGTGCTCTTTTCTATACACAAGGCACATGGCCATGATCGCCTTCATGAGTCAACAATTTCACGATGCTTCATTTAAGTATTGTTGATGACAAGTAAATTAACATGAGGAAAATAGGAAATAGGCATTTTTCCACAACATCAAGATGACTGGTCCCAGGCAAATATGCAATAATGAGATCACTTTTGCAATCACGGCTTTTTGTTTCATGGCTTCATTATATAAGCCCTTTTTTTTGCTGAAGATGTGATGTTCCAAAGTCAACTTTCTCTCCAAATTTAATACTCAGCACGTGTACATATAACAAGTAGAGTAATACACTTTAGTTGATTTGGTGATGTTAAACTGCTTTGTCTAAGGTTAATGGTACCTCAGCATTTCTTAGACATAAAATACCTAGAGGATATTCCTTCCTCTTGGGGGAGATAAAGCTACAAGGAGAAATTGGAAGCTGAGGCGTGCGGACATCGGCACATAAAAATAAGGAACGTCGATCTGTCAGTTGGCCCAATTCTCGAGCACGTGTCCATCCCTCGGTGGTCGATTAAATTTGCGACGTCCCAAGACGCGTTGCCAACCCATTAAATTTTTTAAGCACATGCAGAAGTGAATAAATAAATCCTCAGACAACACAAAGATGGGATAGAAAAGCAGGACTAAATTTTTGAAAACCATATCACACCTTTATACACAGCAAACTAGGTCATATACAGTACTAGTCTATATTTACAAATCTGCAAAAGTTTGGTCCCTTAAACAAAACTGTCTTATGACCAGCTAATCAGACTCATTTGCTGATTCTTCAATCTCCACAGGTGTTGGGTGCGTTGGATCCTCCACCACACCATGTGGAGGGTTAATAGCACTCTCCTCTAGAGTGTCATCGATTATCCTAGCTGGGATTTCAAAGCTCGTGAGGGGACCCACCTTGAAACCATTGGGTCCGTAGCGGAACCATGCTCTGAATCGATGAGGCAACACGTGACGTGAAGTCTCTTCGACCCAGATAGTGGTCACTACAAGTTCATAGACCCAAAAACTTCCAAGGTTGGGGTAGTTATAAACTCGCTCAATGACCCTCATTGGTCGACCGAAATGTTCAAGAGGAGCAACCATCTATGGACCTGAAAGATGTTAATCCACAATGGGGTGAAATAATGTCTCAGCAAGTTCACCCCCTAAACTCAAACTAGGAAGGAAATATGCCTAAAGGTTAATTACACACACACAAGACGGAGAACTTACCTTTGCCTTAGTCCTTCTTGCAAATAAGTATAATTCATGGTCTTAACCAATCCACTCAATTCAACTTAGTCAATCAATCAATCAATCAATCAACACAATTCTATACCAACAGTACTATCTATCAATCCAATATTACTAGTGCTCACACAAGCTGAAATAATCGGTCAATGCTCTCACAAGTTGCAATATATGGTCATAGCTCTCACAAGCTGAGATAGATAGATAGATAGATAGATAGTAGATCACACAAGCTGATAATATAGATTGTGTTCTCACAAGCTGATATAACGATCTTAGCTCACACAAGTTGATAAGGCATACTGCTCTCACAAGCTAACGTATCAAAGCCTATAGGCTGATACAATATACTGCTCTCATAAGCTGATGTGCAAAGGAGCCCAAAAGCTAATAAAATGTATACTGCTCTCACAAACTGACGTATCAAAGCACATAAGCTGATACAATATACTGCTCTCACAAGTTGACGTGCAAAGGATCCCAAAAGCTAATAATAAATATGCTTGCACAAGCTAACATGCATATATGCTCTCACAAGCTGATAAATTACCCAATTAAGCCTATCTAACCACTTAACATATAATAACGAGTAATTAAATTGCTATATCCGTTCTAACTAACCACCTAAACCATGCTTAGCCTAAACTAATCAACTCTTAATCATAATTAACTCCCTAAGTAGAGTTTAGTGAGTAAACTCATCAGTTTTGCAATCCGATGAGTTCATGACGATGGCAACGTAGAGACGGGCAACAAACTCTGAAGCGGTGGCACATTATGAGGCCCGAAAGCAGTCCTAAATGGGCCCCAAAGCCCATGGTGACCCGCTGGCTTCAGCTTTTGGTTGAAGGACTAAAGGGTTGGAACAGAGGTTGGCTTGGGCTGGAAATGACACAGAAGAGGCGGATGGGCTGTAGCGGTGGACGGCGATGCTCGACGGTGGCTGGACGACGACAACGAGGCTCCGGCTGAGCTCGATGTGGCCTGAGAAGGCTTGGGGGATGGCGTAACGGTGCGGGACGAGCAGAATGAGCGGGCTGGTGTGCAAAGCTCGCAGGTGACACATGGCGACACGGCGGGGGCAGGGGGTCCGACGGTGTGCGACGACCAAAAGGGGGTGGTTAGCTCGGTTTTTCTGCAACTCTAGGAGCTCAATATGGCCTCTAATGGATAAAGCATTCTGTAGAAGAAGAAGAGGAAGACAGCTCAAGAGTGGAGGGACCCTCTTGGCTTCATCCTATCTCTTTGTCCCCATGGCAAGGTCCCACATGTTCAGCTCTATCCTCAGCTAATTTTGTGCACACATAATCCCTTAGAACAAGTCCTAAGTGGTCCAAATCCAACTAAGATGCCCACACTTCAATTCACATTTTTCCTTGCTAATAGGACCAACTTGCATCCCAAAAACACCCTCTGAATTTTTCGGTAAAAAACGGCCTTATTTTGTAATTTCACCAAAAATCTAGGTTTTGCAAAAAAATCTTTAGAGGGTGAGTCGACGTTCCTAAAATGAATCGTGACATAACAGAACTTTCAATTTCTGAAATCGGATCCAAATTCAAGGTTAATTTCAATCTGGCGCGATTTTAGCATGACCTAACCTACCGGGTAGCTTTCCAGAATTTTTGATGCAATTGATTTGTTATTGATTTATTTTGAGTCATAAAGTACATATTTGACACATTGACGACTCTCGATTGTCGTGAAAATCTCAAGGTTTCAAATACGGACACAGGGTACCCAAAACGACATAAAAATCGGTCTAGTGCCGGTCGACTAGAATTTTGTAATTAGGTAAAATCACCCATACTTTGATCACATATCTCAGTCAAATCGACCTACCTCTGATCTCTAATTGATTTTAACAATGCCATAATGACCCTTACAGACTAGCACGGTCAAGTAGTCGATTCCTAGTCAAATTCTCAAGTCTATTGTGTTAAAATTCCTTAACAGCTTTACCTGATGGGCTAGTTATCTCATGAGTGGCTAACTCAAAGAAAAGAACTATACACGCGTCGATAAAAAGCCTAACTTATCAAATAAAAAATAGAACCTGAAAATCAGGATATTACAACTCTTCCCCTCTTATAAAAAATTTCGTTCTCGAAATTTAAACCTTTACGAATCTTTAAACCAAAGGGTGGGAGTACAATTGTCCCATCGAATCTTTACTTTCCCAAGTTGCTCCTTTTGTGCTGTGGTGTTGTCAAACCACTTTAGCCAATGGGATTGTTTTGGTGCGCTGAATCTGTTCTTTTCGATTCACAATCTGAACCGGGCTCTTCATGTACGACATTCTATCGTCCATGTCTAATTCCTTGAGATTCAGCACGTAGGTCGAGTTAGGCTCATACATCCTCAACGTCAACACGTGAAAGACGTCATGCACTTATGCCAACCTCGGCGGTAATACAAGACGATACACTAGGATCCCACTTCTTTACAGAATCTCAAAGGGACCTACATACCTCGGACTCAGCTTTCCTTTCCTACTGAAGCGCAAAGTACCCCTCATTGGTGACACCTTCAGAAAGACGTGATCACCAACTTGGAATTCCAATGGTCTCCAACGATTATCAACATAACTTTTCTAGTGGCTTTGAGCAGTATTTAATCTGTCACTGATAACTGTAACTGCATCCACTGACAACTGAATTAACTCTGGGCGTGTCATCTTTTGTTCTCTGACTTCATCCCCATAAACTGAAGTTCTGCATGCCCTACTAAACAACGCTTCATAAGGTGCTATTTGAATACTCTACTGGTAGATGTGAACCTTGGGTCTTTGTCTGATGTAATCATCACCGGCACTCCATGCAGGCGAACGATCTGACGTACATACAACTCTGCATGCCTGTCCCAATCAAGATCCTTTCCCACATCGATGAAGTGAGCCGACTTCCTCAGTTTGTCGACCACTATACAAATGGAATTATTACCCCTCTGACTCCTTGGTAAGCTTGTCACGAAATCCATCGTGATGGGCTCCCATTTCCACTTGGGAATCTCGAGAGGTTGTAGAAGTCCTCCCGGTTTACAATGTTGTGCCTTCACTTGCTGGCACGTTAGACACTTGGCGACATGCTTGGCGACGTCCGCCTTCATATCGGACCACTAATAGTGTTGACACAAATTCTGATATTTCTTTGTACTATGAGGATGAATGTTGTAACTGATATAATGAACTTCTGACAAGATCTCATCCTTGAGTGTTGCATCATCAGGTACACACAATTGTCCTTGGAACCTCAGTGTTCCATCTTCAGAAACCTTAAAGTCAGCCTTTCTCTTGTTGGTGTTCTCTTGTAGGATCTTTAGAATCTCTAGGTCTGTTAACTAAAGTGTCAATTTAAAAACGGAATCTCGAGCTCTCTCGAGTAAAACCCATTCCTTAACCATTATCTGAGCGACTGAAAACTTCCGACTCAAAGCATCTGCAACCTTATTCGCTTTTTTAGGGTGATACAGAATATCATGATCGTAGTTCTTCAAGAGTTCCATCCAGCGACGCTATCTTATATTCAACTCATTCTGAGAGAATAGATACTTGAGACTTTGATGGTCAGTGAATATTTGAAATTTTTCTCCACACAAATAATGTCTCCAAGTCTTCAAAAAAAATGATTGTTGCAAGTTTTAAGTCATGAGTCGGATAATTCAGTTCATGAGGTCTCAACTGGCGGGACGCGTACGCAACAACCCTATCATGTTGCATTAGAATGCAACCCAGTCCTCTAAACGACGCATCACTATATATCTCGTATCCTCTAGGACCAGATGGAATGGTTAGCACAAGTGTGGTAGTTAGCTTCTGCTTAAGCTCTTGGGAACTACGCTCGCACTTGTTTGTCGACACAAACTTCTCTTCCTTCATTAGTAGTTGAGTTAACAGTGATGCCAAAGCTGAAAATCCTTCCATGAACCTTTTGTAGTAACCCGCCAAACCCAAAAAGCTTCTAATCTCTGACATTGTTGTCGGTCTTGGCCAGTTGACCACTGTTTCAATCTTGTATGGTCCACGGAGATTCCTTCACCTAAAATCATGTGACCTAGAGACGCAACACGAGCCAACCAAAACTCGCACTTGCCAAACTTAGTGTACAATCCATGAATCCTTAGGGTTTGAAGTATCGCTCTCAAATGACTCTCGTGCTCCTCAGCACTTCTCGAATATACCAGAACATCGTCGATGAACACGGTCACAACTAATCCAGTTATTCTTTAAGCACTTGGTTTATCAAATTCATAAAAGCAGTTGGAGCACTCATCAAACAAAACAGCATTACAATGAACTTATAATGGTTGTATCGAGTACGAAACGCTGACTTTGGTATATTCTCCTTCCTGATCCTCAATTGATGATGCCTTGTCCTTAAGTCGATCTTTGAAAATATCGATGCTCCTTGTAACTGATCAAACAAGCCGTCGATCCTTGGGAGTGAAGACTCGTTCTTGATATTGAGTTGATAATAATCGATGCATAGGCACAACAAATCATCTTTCTTTTTCACCAACAAAACTGGTGCTCCCTAAGGTGATGCACTAGGACGTATGAATCCCTTATCCAATGATTCTTACATTTGCACCTTTAGTTCTTTCAACTCAGACAATGACGTTTGGTAAGGAGCCTTAGAGATTGGCTCTATCCTGGGTGCTAACTCAATCACGAATTCTATTTCTCTCTCTAGCGGTAGCCCTGGCAATTCCTTTGGAAACATCACAGAAAACTTTTGTACCACGGCTACGATTTCCGTATTTGGTTCCTCAACTAACACATCCATTATAGTTGCCAAGTAAAATTTGCAACCTACATCTAGAAACCGATGGATTTAAGTGACAAAATAAAAAGGGATCGAGGGTCCTCCTCGATTTTCGATAAATTGGAAACTTTTATCCTTTGATAGGTCAAACTATATTACATTACGACAATAATTCATTACAACACAAAGCTCGTTGAGCCAAACCTTTTTATACATGATATCAAAGTTATACTTAAGCAAACCAATCTAGTACAACTATAGCCCGTGATTCTTTTTTTTTTTTTTTTTTTTATAACTTTATTACAACAAACTGAAATTCTAAAACCTTAGCCAAAATTCTATTGTGCTACTCTGATAAAATCATCTCAAAAACATTATTACTTTGATTGATACATGACGGTCCATTCATGCTCCTTTCGCCCTTTTAGTGGCACCCTACTATGGTAGCGGTGCTTGTGCTCCCCTGGACCTATGCGGATAGTCCTTCACCTAGTGGCCATGCTAGTTACATCCGTAGCACACTCCTGTCAAACCAGGACACTAGATTGGTCCATGCTTCCTTTTACAAACTCGACACTTGTCCGGTGGGTCCTCTGTCTCTTGTCGAGTGACAGCATGCACTCTTCCTTGTACTAGAGGCCTGTTCCAACTACCCCACTGAATGTCCTGTAGCGCATTTCCTCTGTTTTACTCTATCGGCGGAGGTGATAGTAGCAATTGTGATCTCATATGCCTGTGCGGACAATCCTTGATCAGGTGGTCGTATTGGCAACACTTGTAACAAGTCCTTTCCCTTTTACAGCACGAGGCAAATCCATGTCTTTTCCTACAGACACTACACACAGCATTCAAGTTGGGCGTTGGGCTTCCAATCCTACTCTTTTGGTTGGGTGGAAAGGGATATCCTTCTTCAGACATCGGTCTCTTCCCTAGTCGATTTTCATCTCTACTGGAACTGAATCTTGACTCAGATACGGTAGCTTGCTCCTCAATCACAACTTCAGGTTGGGCCTTAGCAGGTGCGGCAACAACAGCAGTTACGACACTGGCGGTGGTAGTCACGGCGGCAATAGTGGCAGCTCGATCCTAAGCTTGCTGACCCAACAAGTCCCCAAGGGTCACTAGTGCCTGAATGATCCCGTCGAACCTAGGATCACTCGGTGCTGCTACACTAGTATCGACCGCAGCGTTATTCCTATGCTTGCACTGGCCTGAGCCGGTGCGCTACCACGACCACGACCTCCTCGGGTACCAACCCTCGTCGGCGTCCTGTCCCAAGTAACAGGTCCGATGGCATGCCCTCCAGGAGTCCTTTGCTCCTGACCACTTATTATGCAGATTCTTTAAAGAAACCTGCTTTCCAATTCTACACAAAATTAGAAGCTGAGTGTGACATCCCGATTTTCCGATTCTATTTTCAATAAATTAAGACGAGCATTTCGTTGGCACGCATATAGTTCTTTTCCTTGAGTCGGCCACTCATGTGAAAACTAGTCTGTCGGGTGAAGCCGCTAAGAGTTTCTAATGCATTAGACTCGAGAATTTGGCCAGGAAGCGACCTTTCGACCGAGCTAATCTACAAGGGTCATTACGGCATAAATAAAAGTTGATTAGAGACTGGAGATAGGTCGACTCGATAGAGGCATGTGATCGAGTGTGGGTGATTCCACCGGAGCGCATAATCCTTGTCGATCGACACTGGACCGACTTTTCTATCGATGGGGTACCCTGTGTTCGTATTTGAAACCTTGAGATTACCCCGACAACCGTAAGTCGCCAATGTTTCAAAGATGTACATTGTGGCTTGAGATGATCAACCACAGGTCAAATGCATGAAAATTTCTAAAGGCTACCCGGTAGGTTGGGCCGGCTAGTATCGTGCCAAAGTGAAATTAACCGTGGAATTGAGATGGAATTCAGAAATTGGAAGTCTGGGTGTGTCACAAATCATTTCAAGATCATTGAATCATCTTTGGAAGATTTTTCATGCAAGCCGAGCTTTTCAGCAAAATAATCAAGAAATGGCTAATTTGGCTCGAGAAATTAGTAGGCCATTTTTGGTCGTGCTTTTGGGACTTAAGTTGGTTCTACGGACAAGTGAAGATGTGAATTGAAGTGTGGTGACATTGGATTAATTTTATGGACTTCAATTTGATTCAATTGAAAGAGAATTGATGAGAATTGAAGAAATTTGATGTACAAAAATTGGACCCCGGCGGAAAATGGAAGTGAACCCATTGGAAGAGGTTGTGGGAGTGAGTGGAGTATGACATCATGCATGAGGTCATGGTGGACCTTTTTGTGGATTAAAGGAAAAGAAAAAGAAAAAGAAAAAAAGGGCCCCCTCCTCCTTCTCTCTCCTCCCTCTCTCTCCTCCCTCTCTTCTTCCTCCTCCCGTGCGATTCCTTCATGGGCGTTTTCTTCATGTTCTTCTTCGAACGCCAGCAGCAAGGGAGATCATCGAGCAGCCCGCCTGGAGCCACCTGTCACCGCCTCACGCCGCCGCACGCCGTCCTTGCCATCTGCTCGCTCGCCGACCAGCTCCCCGCTCCGCCTCAGCCCACATCCCCAGCAGATCTGGGAACCCCGAACCAGCAAGCCGAAGACCAGTTGAAGCCAGCAGCTCCACTCGTCGCCGTCGTCACCGCCGCCAGCCGGAGCTCCTCGCCGTCGCCGCTCGCCCGCGCGGTCGACCCGCTCGCCGCCTCCGCCTGCCTCTGTCCGCGAGTTCTAGGAGCTGCCGGAGCTCGTCCCGCCACCGTGAGGTCTCGCCGGAGCCGCCGCCTCGCCCGCCTGAGCTGCTGCCGCCCATCCCCGCCGTTCCTCCGCCCGAATCGCCGCCGATCAGCCACCGTCCAGCCGCAACCAGAAGCTGGAAAAATGGGTATTCCAGCCTGGTTTTGGCCCGTTTTGGCCGCCTTCCCGAGCCCGGATGCTCGGCCCGCTTTGAGGAAAGTCGATCCTCGCGTCGTCCTCGTCGTTTTGGTTCGCTCGGATCGTTAATCCGGTGAGTTTAACTCACTAAATCTTGATTAGAGGGTTAATGATGCCCTAAGTGTGCTTAGTCTAAGTTAAGTAAGATTAGGATGGTAGATTAGTTTATTTAAATATGGATTAGATTAAGTTGTTTAATTAAAGTTAAACATGTTTAGTTTAAGGGTTAAGTAGGTTTAATTTTAAAATAAACCTTGATGTGACATAAAGGAATTTACTTTTGATTTATTTAAAAATTTCGAAATTATTTAATAATTTAATAATATATCATTATTTGAAATTATTAAAATACGATTATTTAATTATTTTCGGAATAAATTTAATTATTTATTAAATTCCGAAAATTTTGTCGGAACCCTAAATTCTCAGAATTTCGTGCGGTCGCTGCTTGTGTATTTGGATTTTGAAATTGATGGTCGGATATTATAAATTGAATGTGGATTGTGAAAAATATGAATATTATTATTTAATTAATTTTCGGAATAAATTTAATTATTTAATAATCCGAAAAATTATTTTGGGACCCTAAATTCTCAGAATTTCGTGTTGATCGCTGCTTTGTGCATTTAGAATTTGAATTTGATGAATTGATGTGGCAAATTGAGTGTTGATTGTGATAAATATGGATTTCATTCATAAAAATCCAAGTGTCGGGTTTTGTTGCAAAAATTGGATTTTAATGATTATATTAAATAGTGGGGTTTGAAAAAGTGAGATATTGGCTTTTTGATTCGAAATTAGCGTGTCCCCACACACGTGAATAATTTATGGAATATTTTTAATATGAAGGAAAATGGCCGGGATCACTATTTTAAGTGGAAGCGTTGATTTAAATATAAAGTGTCCTAGGGCCGAGTATCTTTGTGGTTTGTGTGATAACTAAGAGGAACCGTCCTGGGCTGTTGAGTCGGACTTGCCCCTATATGGGATGCCCACGCGGTGGATGCGGGTCGCAGTAGATTCTGGGCCCATGCTCCTTCAGGAATGCCGTCGACGTACTGACGAAGCCGTGCTCCATAGGGGGAGGCGATGCCTGGCTATATGCCAGTAGATAGCCGAACAGCGAGTAGGCTATGCCCTTGTGTGGCAGTGAAAAATAACTGGAATGCATGTTGAGCGTTGTTGATGTGTCGGATTATGAGATGGAATTGTGTGGCATGGAATGGGACGTGTCATAATGATTTAGTCTTATAATCAGGACCCCCGCGGTTGTTGGTTGTATGAAAGTGAATGCGTTCTGGTTGTTTAAGTTCTTATTACTATCTGTGATTGAGTGATTTGAACTTGTGCTAACCTGCAGGGGCGAGGTAAGTCTTCTGTGTGATGTGGCTAGGCCACCCGGGGTGTATTTTCTTTCTAATAGGGGTTTAGGGGGTTGAACTTACTGAGACATCGTCTCATCCCGGTTGTGGGATTAAAATTTCAGGTCCCTAGATGGCGGTCGTGGAGGGCCCGAAGCCCTAAGCTTGGAAAGGAGGAGATTGAAGTATCGGTGAATGTGTCCTGCTAATGGGCTTTAGGATAGTTCCCCTTTTGTTGAGCTAGTTTATTTTGTAGACAGTCCAGAGTTGTATTTAGACCTATGTGTTGTAAATGAGTGTTTGGTATTGTGATTGATTGCCTGCTTTTCTATCCCAAGTTAAATGTTGTCAGGGGATTTGTTTCGCTTCCGCATGCGTAATAAAATTTATGAATGGGTCGGCGACGTATCCTGGGATGTCGCATATTTGATCGACCGCAGTGGGATGTGCGCGCGCTTGGGGTTCGGGGCGTGATACTGAGCGATCTCAAACAAACAATCTACCAAACATCTATCACTGACATGCACTAACACAAAATAAAGGCCAATCCTACTGACTATCCCATAAACTTATCGCATCTTATCACTCCAACTATCGACCAGCTCTGATACCACTCCGGGCGGGGATATCACTCCAACTATCGAGCATGTGCCCATCTCTCGGTGGTCGATTAAATTTGTGACGTCCTAGGACGAGTCGCCGACCCATTAAATTTTTTAAGCACATGCGGAAGCGAATAAATAAATCCCTAGACAATACAAAGATGGGATAGAAAAGCAGGGCCAAATTTTTTAAAACCATATCACACCTTTATACACAGCAGACTAGATCATATACAGTACTAGCCTATATTTACAAGTCTACAAAAGTTCGGTACCCCAAACAAAACTGTCTTATGACTAGCTAATCGAACTCATTCGCTTATTCTTAAGTCTCCACGAGCGCCGGGTGCGTCGGGTCCTCCACAACACCATCTAGAGGGTCAATAGCACTCTCCCCTAGAGTTGTATCGATTATCCCAACAGGGATTTCAAAGCACCTGAGGGGACTCACCCCAAAATCATTAAGTCTATAGCGGAACCACACTATGAATCGATGAGGCAACACGTGACATGGAGTCTCTTCGACCTAGACAGTGGTCACTACAAGTTCATAAACCCAAAAACTTCTGGGGTCGGGAAGTTATAAACTCGCTCAGTGACCCTCATCGGTCGACTGAAATGCTCCTAGAGGAGCAGCCATCTACGGACCTGAAAATGTTAACCCACGACGGGGTGAGACAATGTCTCAGCAAGTTCACCCCCCAAACTCCAACTAGGAAGGAAATACACCTAAAGGTAAATTACACACACACAAGATGGGGAACTTACTTTTGCCTTAGTCCTTCCTGCAAATCAGTACAGTTCATGATCTTAACCAATCCACTCAATTTAACTCAGTCAATCAATTAATCAATCAATTAGCATAATTCTATACCAACAGTAATATCTATCAATTCAGTATGACCAATGCTCACACAAGCTGAAATAATTGGTCAATGCTCTCACAAGTTGCAATATATGGTCATTGCTCTCACAAGCTGATATAGATAGATAGTAGCTCGCACAAGCTGATAATATAGATCATGCTCTCACAAGCTAATATAACGATCTTAGCTCACACAAGCTGATAAGGTATACTGCTCTCACAAGCTGACGTATCGAAGCCCATAGGCTGATACAGTATATTGCTCTCACAAGCTGACGTGCAAAGGGGCTCAAAAGCTGATAAAATGTATAGTGCTCTCATAAGCTGACGTATTAAAGCGCACAGGGTGATACAATATATTGCTCTCACAAGCTGACGTGCAAAGGGTCCCAAAAGTTGACAATAAATATGCTCGCACAAGCTGACATGCATATATGCTCTCACAAGCTGATAAATTACCCAATTAAAAGTACTCAATAAAAATAACTGTGTGTGGATACACGGTCGGCCTGAGCCAAAACACAATATCTTTCTTTTATAAAATTCCACTAATTATAATAGTCCATAAACACATTTTTGGCGTTGTAAACCGACACCCGTTATTTTCTAATTAAATACCGAAATTACTCAATTTTGGGATAAATACCTAAAATTATAAATTTCACTTAATTTGCACAATTCAACACTCAATTAAATAAATCAATCACACCATTGCAATCAACACGAAATTCTGGTCACTAATTATCTCGGTATAATTTTCAAAAAATAATAAATAATTAAATAAATACAAAAATAATTAAATAAATACATTTAAATGCCATAAATGCAAACTTAGGCCGGAAAAACCTAATTAAATACCGAAATGGGCCCAGAAAAATTCTGAACCTAACTAGATAAATAATACAGCCTATCTAGTTGCTAATTAAGCCGATCTAACCACTAAACATGCAATAACGAGTAATTAAATTGTTAATCCGTTCCAATTAACCACCTAAACCATGCTTAGCCTAAAATAATCAACCTGTAAGCATAATTAACTCCCTAAGCAGAGTTTAGTTAGTAAACTCACCGGTTTTGCAATCCGATGAGTTCACGATGACGACAATGTAAAGACGGACGAAAAACTTTGAAGCGGCGGCACACTACGAGGCCCAAAAGCAGTCCTAAATGGGCCACGAAGCCCACAGTGACCCGCTTGCTTCGGCTTCTAGTCAAAGGGCCGAGGGGTTGGAACGAAGGCTGGCTTGGGCTGGAAATGGTATAGAATAGGCGGACGGGCTGCAGCGGTGGACGACGACACTCGACGGTGGATGGACGGCGACGGCGGGCTCCGGCTGAGCTTGATGTGGCTTGAGAAGCTCGAGGGATGGCGTTACAGTGTGGGACGAGTAGAATGAGCAAGCTAGCGTGTGGAGCTCGCGGGCAACGCGATAGTGACGCGGCAGGTGCAGGGGGTATGGCGGTGTGCGACTGCCAAGGGGGTGGCTAGGTCGGTTTTTTTTGCAAGTATAGGAGCTCCATATGACCTCTAATGGAGAAAGCATTCTGCAGAAGAAGAAGAGGAAGACAACTCAAGAGTGGAGGGACCCTCTTAGCTTCATCCTATCTCTTTGTCCCCTTGGCAAGGTCCCAAATGTTCAGCTCTATCCTCAGCTAATTTTGTGCACGCATAACCCCTTAGAACAAGTCCCAAGTGGTCCAAATCAAACTAAGATTCCCACACTTCAATTCATATTTTTCCTTGCCAATAGGACCAACTTGCATCCCAAAAATGCCCTCTGAATTTTGTAGTAAAAAACGGCCCTATTTTGTAATTTCAGCAAAAATCTCGATTTGCAAAAAAATCTTCGGAGGGTGAGTCAACATTCCTAAAATGAATCGTGACATGACAGAACTTTCAATTTCTGAAATCGGATCCAAATCTGCGGTTAATTTCAATCAGGCATGATTTTAGAATGACCTAACCTACCGGATAGCTTTCCGGAATTTTTGGTGCAATTGACCCGTGATCAATTTATTTTGAGCCACAAAGTACATATTCAACACATTGGCAACTGTTGGTTGTCGTAAAAATCTTAAGGTTTCAAATACGGACACAAGGTACCCAAAACAACAGAAAAATTGATCTAGTGTCGATTGACCATAATTTTGTAATAAGGTGGAATCACCCACACTTTGATCACATATCTCAATAAAATCGACTTATCTGCGATCCCTTATCGATTTTGACAATGCTGTAATAACCATTGCAAACTAGCACGGTCGACTAGTTGATTCCAAATCGAATTCTCAAGTCTATTGCATTAAAATCCCTTAACGGCTTTACCTAATGGACTAGTTATCTCATGAGTGGCCAACTCAGAGAAAAGAACTATAGGCACGTCGATGAAAAGCCCAACCCATCCAATTCAAAACAGAATCTGAAAATTAGGAAGTCACACAAGGTGGCCTCCAGTGGTGTCATAAGGTGCCTAATTCTTGGTGAGGATCACTAGCTCATGGCTTCATTATATAAGACCTTTTTCTTGAGGATGCAATGTTCCAAAGTCAAACCACATCAATGATTGGTAATCGACTGTTGGTTTGATTCCAAAAGAGACGACCACCAGCGAGAGAGAACTGAAGATCATCGAAGATCGGTAGAAATATAATCTCAAGTATAATCTAGCATCACTTCTTTATAGGAACGTAATAGGATTGGAATCCTCATACGCGAGTTGGTCAAATGCAAAATAGTTGCGCTCTTTTATGCACACGAGGCACAAGGCCATGATCGCCTTCATGACTCAACAATTTCATGATGCATCATGTAAGTATTGTTGATGACAAGTAAATTAACATGAGGAAAATGGGAAATAGGCATTTTTCCGCAATATCGAGATGATTGGTTCCAAGCAAATATGCAATCATGAGATCACTATTGCAATCATGCTTTTTTGTTTCATGGCTTCATTATATACGCCCTTTTTTTGTTGAAGATGTGATGATTCCAAAGTCAACTTTCCTCTCGAAATTTAACACTCACCACGCGTACAAATAACAAGTAGAGTAATTTACTTTAGTTGATTTGGTGACATTAAATTGCTTCGTCTAAGGTTAATGGTACCTCAGCATTTCTTTGACATAAAATACCTAGAGCATATTCCTTCCTCTTGGGGGAGATAAAGCTACAAGGAGCAATTGGCAGCTGAGGCGTACAGACACCAACACATAAAAATAAGGAATGTCAATCTGTCAGCCGCCGGCAACCGAAATATTCGTTGGATAGGCAAGGCGGCCTCCAGTGGAGTCATAAGGCGCCTACTTCTTGGTGAGGATCACTAATTCATGGCTTCATAATATAAGCCCTTTGTCATGAAGATGCGATGTTCCAAAGTCAAATGGCTTCAATGATTGGTAATCGACTGTTGGTTTGATTCCAAAAGAGACGACCACCAGCTAGAGAGAACTGAAGATCATCGGAGATCGGTAGAAATATCATCTCAAGTATAATTTGGCATTAATTCTTTTTAGGAACGTAATAGGATTGGAAACCCATACGCGAGTTGGTCAAATGCAACATAGTTGTGCTCTTTCTTGTACACGAGGCACATGGTCATGATCGCCTTCCTGAGTCGACAATTTCATGATGCTTCATTTAAGTATTGTTGATGACAAGTAAATTAACATGAGGAAAATAGGAAATAGGCATTTTTCCACAACAATGAGATGATTGGTTCCAAGCAAAAATGCAATCACGACATCACTTTTGCAACCATGGCCTTTTGTTTTGTGGCCTGATTATATACGCCCTTTATTTGTTGAAGATGTGATGTTCCCAAAGTCAACTTTCCTCTCCAAATTTAATACTCAGCATGAGTACATATAACAGGTAGAGTAATTTACTTTAGTTGATTTGGTGCCAATAAATTGCTTCGGCTAAGGTTAATGGTACCACAACATTTCTTCGACATAAAATACCTAGAGGATATTCCTTCCACTTGGGGGAGATAAAGCTACAAGGAGCAATTGGCAGCTGAGGCGTACAGACACCAACACATAAAAAAAAGGAATGTCAATCTCTCAGCCGGCCAATGAAATATTCGTTGGATAGGCAGGGCGGCCTACAGTGGAGTCATAAGGCGCCTACTTCTTGGTGAGGATGACTAATTCATGGCTTCATAATATAAGCCCTTAGTCATGAAGATGCCATGTTCCAAAATCAAACGGCTTCAATGATTGGTAATCGACTATTGCTTTGATTCCAAAAGAGACGACCAGCAGCGAGAGAGAACTGAAGATCATCGAAGATCGGTAGAAATATAATCTCAAGTATAATCGAGCATCACTTCTTTATAGGAACGTAATAGGATTGGAATCCTCATACGCGAGTTGGTCAAATGCAACATAGTTGCGCTCTTTTCTGTACGCGAGGCACATGGTCATGATCGCCTTCATGAGTCAACAATTTCATGATGCTTCATTTAAGTATTGTTGATGACAAGTAAATTAACATGAGGAAAATAGGAAATAGGCATTTTTCCGCAACATCGAGATGATTGGTTCCAAGCAAAAATGCAATCACGACATCACTTTTGCAATCATGGCCTTTTGTTTCGTGGCCCGATTATATACGCCCTTTTTTGTTGAAGATGTGATGTTTCCAAAGTCAGCTTTCCTCTCCAAATTTAATACTCAGCACGAATACATATAACAGGTAGAGTAATTTACTTTAGTTGATTTGGTGCCATTAAATTGCTACGTCTAAGGTTAATGGTACCTCAGCATTTCTTCGACATAAAATACCTAGAGGATACTCCTGTTGGAGAAATCTTTCCAGAATATTTTGAAGCTGACAAAACGTTTCTATCAGTCTAGTCTGGATATCTGCAGATCGTCTAATTTAAAGTCTGAAGACTTTCTGATCACCAGACTCAAGGTTCAAGACTCAATATTCAAGACTCAAGACTTAAGACTCAAAATTATTCTCATTGTGAGTCTTTTCGATCGAGTGTCGAAGGAAATCCAGATCCAAAGTATATGGTTGAGGATTTAATCCTATTCTCTGGAGAAGATTTTTTTGGCTAGATAAACATAACGGATTCTTTTGTTCGTATCTAGATCAATTGAAGATCCGATGGTCGACGAAGTATTCTTGGAATGTTCTATTCTTGGAAACCAAGATCCTGATTGTATGGGCGAACAGGATTGATGGGCTATCGTCAGGTTCCTTTTATAGCTCGAATGATCTCCTTAATTGATTCCGTCCAACGGGTAGATTGGAGGAATTCCTTTGGTAAGTGCCAACGGTATGATGGCATAAAAGAGTATAAAAAGGAAGACGTTCTAGTTGTGAAAGTGTGTGATCGATAGAGAAATTCCAGAGTCTGAAGCACCTTGATTATTAGTCGATTCATTCTGAGCAAAATTGTATACACAGAGAGTGTTCATACTTGGTGATACCATGAGTGAGTGTGGTAGATCATCTACACCTAGAAATCAAGGAAGATCAACACTGTAACATCTCTTTGTTCATAGTGGAATCCAGCCAAATTGGCTGTCAGTGCAGAAGAGTGGACATAGGCTTGAATCAAACCGAACCACTATAAACCGCGTGTTCAATTCTCTCTTTCCTTTACTTAGTCTTGCGTTGATTATTACTTGTTGCAAATTCCTCAACTGTCTAAGTATTGTGCAATTATAAAGTAATTTTCCAGAAAAATCTTTTATATGCCTATTCACCCCCCTCTAGGTACTCGTACTAGCTATATCAATTCCTTCCTCTTGGGGGAGATAAAGCTACAAGGAGCAATTGGAAGCTGAGGCATACAGACACCAACACATAAAAATAAGGAATGTCAATCTGCCAGCCGCGCAACGAAATATTCGTTGGATAGGCAAGGCGGCCTCCGGTGGAGTCGTAAGGCGCCTACTTCTTGGTGAGGATCACTAATTCATGGCTTCATAATATAAGCCCTTTGTCATGAAGATGCAATGTTCCAAGGTCAAGCGGCTTCAATGATTGGTAATCGACTGTTGGTTTGATTCCAAAAGAGACGAGCACCAGCGAGAGAGAATTGAAGATCATCGGAGATCGGTAGAAATATCAACTCTAGTATAATCTAGCATCAATTCTTTTTAGCAACGTAATAGGATTGGAATCCTCATACGCGAGTTGGTCAAATGCAACACAGTTGTGCTCTTTTTTGTACACGAGGCACATGGTCATGATCGCCTTCATGAGTCCACAATTTCATGATGCTCCATTTAAGTATTGTTGATGACAAGTAAATTAACATGAGGAAAATAGGAACTAGGCCTTTTTCCGCAACATGGAGATGATTGGTTCCAAGCAAAAATGCAATCACGAGATCACTTTTGCAATCATGGCCTTTTTTTTCGTGGTCCGATTATATACGCCCTTTTTTGTTGAAGATGTGATGTTTCCAAAGTCAACTTTCCTCTCCAAATTTAATACTCAACACGCGTACATATAACAAGTAGAGTAATTTACTTTAGTTGATTTGGTGACATTAAATTGCTTCGTCTAAGGTTAATGGTACCTCAGCATTTCTTCGACATAAAATACCTAGAGGATATTCCTTCCTCTTGGGGGAGATAAAGCTACAAGGAGCAATTGGCAGCTGAGGCGTACAGACACCAACACATAAAAATAAGGAATGTCAATCTGTCAGCCGGCCAAGAAAATATTCGTTGGCTAGGCAAGGCGGCCTCCAGTGGAGTCATATGGCGCCTACTTCTTGGTGAGGATGACTAATTCATGGCTTCATAATATAAGCCATTTGTCTCTCAGATGCAATGTTCCAAAGTCAAACGGCTTCAATGATTGGTAATCGACTGTTGGTTTGATTCCAAAAGACGCGTCCACCTGCGAGAGAGAACTGAAGATCACCGGAGGTCGGTAGAAATATCATCTCAAGTATAATCTGGCGTCAATTCTTTTTAGGAACGTAATAGGATTGGAATCCTCATACGCGAGTTGGTCAAATGCAACATAGTTGTGCTGTTACTTGTACACGAGGCACATGGTCATGATCGCCTTCATGAGTCAACAATTTCAGGATGCTTCATTAATTATTGTCGATGACAAGTAAATTAACATGAGGAAAATAGGAAATAGGCATTTTTCCGCAACATCGAGATGCTTGGTTCCAAGCAAATATGCAATCATGAGATCACTTTTGCAATCATGGCCTTTTGTTTCATGGCTTCATTATATACGCCCTTTTTTCTTGAAGATGTGATGTTTCCAAAGTCAATTTTCCTCACAAAATTTAATACTCAGCACACGTACATATAATAAGTAGAGTAATTTACTTTAGTTGACTTGGTGACATTAAATTGCTTCGTCTGAGGTTATTGGTGCCTCAGCATTTGTTTGACATAAAATACCTAGAGGATATTCCTTCCTCTTGGGGGAGATAAAGCTACACGGAGCAATTGGAAGCTGAGGCGTACAGACACCAACACATAAAAAAAAAAAATGGAATGTCAATCTGTCAGCCGGCCAACGAAATATTCATTGGATGGGCAAGGCGGCCTCCAGTGGAGTCATGAGGCGCCTTCTTCTTGTTGAGGATCACTAATTCATGGCTTCATAATACAAGCCCTTTGTCGTGAAGATGCAATGTTCCAAAGTCAAACGGCTTCAATGATTGGTAATCGACTGTTGGTTTGATTCCAAAAGAGACGATCAGCAGCGAGAGAGAGCTGAAGATCATCGGACATCGGTAGAAATATCATCTCAAGTATAATCTTGCATCACTTCCTTTTAGGAACGTAATAGTATTGGAATCCTCATACGCGAGTTGATCAAATGCAACATAGTTGTGCTCTTTTCTGTACACGAGGCACATGGTGACGATCGCCTTCATGAGTCAGCAATTTCATGGTGCTGCATTTAAATACTGTTGATGACAAGTAAATTAACATGAGGAAAATAGAGAATAGGCATTTTTCCGCAACATCGAGATGATTGGTTCCTAGCAAATATGCAATCATGAGATCACTTTTGCAATCATGGCTTTTTGTTTCATGGCTTCATTATATACGCCCTTTTTTGTTGAAGATGTGATGTTTCCAAGGTCAACTTTCCTCTCGAATTTTAATCCTCAGCACGCGTATATATAACAAGTAGAGTAATTTACTTTAGTACATTTGGTGACAATAAATTACTTCTTCTAAGGTTAATGGTACCTCAGCATTTCTTCGACATAAAATACCTAGAGGATATTCCTTCCTCTTGGGGGAGATAAGGCTAGAAGGAGCAATTGGAAGCCGAGGTGTACAGACACCAACACGTAAAAATAAGGAATGTCATTCTGTCAGCCGGCCAAGGAAATATTCTTTGGATAGGCAAGGCGGCCTCCAGTGGAGTCATGAGGCGCCTACTTCTTGGTGAGGATCACTAATTCATGGCTTCATAATATAAGCCCTTTGTCCTGAAGATGCAATGTTCCAAAGTCAAATGGCTTCAATGATTGGTAATCGACTTTTCTTTTGATTCCGAAAGAGACGACCACCAGCAAGTGAGAACTGAAGTTCATCGGAGATCGGTAGAAATATCATCTAAAGTATAATCTGGCATCACTTCTTTTTAGGAATGTAATAGGATTGGAATCCTCATACGCGAGTTGGTCAAATGCAACACAGTTGAGCTCTTTTCTGTCCACGAGGCACATGGTCATGATCGCCTTCATGAGTCAACAATTTCATGATGCTTCAATTAAGTATTGTTGCTGACAAGTAAATTAACATGAGGAAAATAGGAAATAGGCATTTTGCCGCAACATCGAGATGATTGGCTCCAAGCAAATATGCAATCATGAGATCACTTTTGTAATCATGGCCTTTCGTTTCATGGCTTCATTATATACGCCCTTTTTTGTTGAAGATGTGATGTTTCCAAAGTCAACTTTCCTCTCCAAATTTAATACTCAGCACATGTACATATAACAAGTAGAGTAATTTACATTAGTTGATTTGGTGACATTAAATTGCTTCTTCTAAGGTTAACGGCACCTCAGCATTTCTTCGACATAAATTACTGATAGGATATTCCTTCCTCTTGGTGGAGATAAAGCTACAGGGAGCAATTGGAAGCTGAGGCGTACAGACACCAACACATAAAAAAAAGGAATGTCAATCTGTCAGCCGGCCAACGAAATATTCGTTGGATAGGCAAGGCGGCATCCAGTGGAGTCATAAGGCGCCTACTTCTTGGTGAGGATCACTAATTCATGGCTTCATAATATAAGCCCTTTGTCATGAAGATGCAATGTTCCAAAGTCAAACGGCTTCAATGATTGGTAATCGACTGTTGGTTTGATTCCAAAAGAGACGAACACCAGCGAGAGAGAACTGAAGATCATCGGAGATCGTTAGAAATATCATCTCAAGTATAATCTGGCATCAGTTCTTCTTAGGAACGTAACAGGATTGGAATCCTCATACGCGAGGTGGTCAAATGCAACATAGTTGTGCTCTTTTCTGTACACGAGGCACGTGGTCATGATCGCCTTCATGCGTCAACAATTTCACGATGCTTCATTTAAGTATTGTCAATGACAAGTAAATTAACATGAGGAAAATAGGAAATAGGCATTTTTCCGCAACATCGAGATGATTGGTTCCAAGCAAATATGCAATCATGAGATCAGTTTTGCAATCATGGCCTTTTGTTTCGTGGCCTCATTATATACGCCCTTTTTTGTTGAAGATGTGATGTTTCCAAAGTCAACTTTCCTCTCCAAATTTAATAGTCAGCACGAGTACATATAACAGGTAGAGTAATTTACTTTACTTGATTTGGTGACATTAAATTGCTTCGTCTAAGGTTAATGGTACCTCAGCATTTATTTGACATCAAATACCTAGAGGATATTCCTTCCTCTTGGGGGAGATAAAGCTACAAGGAGCAATTGGAAGCTGAGGCGTACAGACACCAACACATAAAAATAAGGAATGTCAATCCATCAGCCGGCAAATGAAATATTCGTTGGATTGGCTAGGCGGCCTCCGGTGGAGTCGTAAGGCGCCTACTTCTTGGTGAGGATCGCTAATTCATAGCTTCATAATATAAGCCCTTTGTCTTGAAGCTGCAATGATCCAAAGTCAAACGGCTTCAATGATTGGTAATCGGCTGCTGGTTTGATTCCAAAGGATATGACCACCGGCAAGAGAGAACTGAAGATCACCGGAGACCAGTAGCAACGTCATCTCAAGCATAATCAGGCGTCACTCCTTTTCAGGAACGTAATAGGCTTGGAATCCTCATACGCGAGTTGGTCAAATGCAACATAGTTGTGCTCTTTTCTGTACCCAAGGCACATGGTCATGATCGCCTTCATGAGTCAACAATTCATGATGCTTCATTTAAGTAGTGTTGATGACAAGTAAATTAACATGCGGAAAATAGGAAATAGGCATTTTTCCGGAAATCGAGATGACTGGTCCCAAGCAAATATGCAATAATGAGATCACTTTTGCAATCACGGCTTTTTGTTTCATGGCTTCATTATATAAGCCCTTTTTGTTGAAGATGCAATGTTGCAAAGTCAACTTTCTCTCCAAATTTAATACTCAACATGTGTACATATAACAAATAGAGTAATATACTTTAGTTGATTCGGTGACATTAAACTCCTTCATCTAAGGCTTAATGGGACCTCGGCATTTCTCAGACATAAAATACGTAGAGGATATTCCTTCCTTTTGGAAAAGATAAAGATACAAGGGGAAATTGGGAGATAAGGTGTCCGGACACCAGCACTTAAAATTAAAGAATCTAAATCTATCAGCCTGCCAATGAAATATCCATTGAGCAGAAACGGCGGCCTCTAGTGGTGTTGTAAGGCACCTACTTCTTGGTGAGGATCGCTAGTTCATGGCTTCATCATATAAGCCCTTTGTGTTGAAGATGCAATGTTCCAAAGTCAAACGGCTTCAATGATTGGTAATCGGTTGTTGGTTTGATTCCAAAACAGATAACCACCAGCAAGAGAGAACTGAAGATCACCGGAGACCAGTAGAAACATCATCTCAAGCATAATAAGGCATCACTCCTTTTGAGGAACGTAATAGGCTTGGAATCCTCATACACAAGTTGGTCAAATGCAACATAGTTGTGCTGTTTTTTGTACATGAGGCACATGGTCATGATCGCCTTCATGAGTCAACAATTTCATGATGCTTCATTTAAGTATTGATGACAAGTAAATTGACATGAGGAAAATAGGAAATAGGCATTTTTCCGCAACATTGAGATGACTAGTCCTAGGCAAATATGCAATAATGAGATCACTTTTGCATTCACGGCTTTTTATTTCATGGCTTCATTATATAGCCCTTTTTGTTGAAGATATGATGTTCCAAAGTCAACATTCTCTCCGAATTTAATACTCAGCATGTGTGACTTCCTAAATTTTACAGATTTGCTTTCAATTAATACCCGTCGCCGCCGCATGCTGCCGTCCGCTGTTCTCGCGCACCACCGCTGCCCCGCGCTTGCATTCCAGCCTTGCTGTCTCGCCATTTTTCTGCTGTCCAACAGGTTGCCAAGAAAGCCTAAGCCGCTGTGAGCCACCACTGGAGCTCCTACTGCCACCGCCTTGACCCGATTCGGCCTCCTCAAGTCATTTTGGTCCATCCCCGCCTCAACCGAGCCTCTCTCGGCCTCAATCAGCCCTGGACAGAGATAGAACCGAGTGGGTCTCGTGGCTGCTATGTTGGCCAATTTTGGTGCTTTCCGGACCTCGGTTGGCAAGTCTGCTTTGGAGATAGTTGATCCTCGCCTTGTCCCCATCAATTTGATCCGAGCGGATCGCTGAACAAGTGAGTTTAACTCACTAATCCTCGCTTAGTAGGTTAATGTCGTTTAAGGGTTGATAGTTTAGGTTAAGCATGGATTAGGTGGTTAGTTAGATTAGATTAGTCATTTAAATATCCGTTTATGCATGTTAGGTGGTTAGGGTAGTGTAGTTAGAGCCTAGACAAGCTCTAGTATTTATCTAGAGTGGTTTGGGAATTTTTCGGGCCTAAGTTGCATTTTTGGCATTTATTTATAATTTTCGCAATTAATTAATTAATTAATTATTTTTCAAAAATTAGACGGGATAGTCGGTGATCGGAATTTTGTGCTAATTGCAGGGATGCATTCCGTTTATTTAATTGACTGCTGATTTGTGAAAATTGATGGTGATTGTGGTTGGGGATATTTTATCCCAAAATTAATTAATTTCAGTAATTAATTAGAAAATCACCGGGTGTCGATTTGTAGCGCCAAAAATATGTTATGGGCTGTTAAAATTGGTGGGATTTTCAAAGGTGAAAATATTATATTTTGGCTAAGGCCGACCATATACCCACACATGAATTTTTTATTGGGAAAGATAAAAATGGCAATTTGATTAAATGATCAATTTTCAGTATACTATGAGAGTATGGCTAGTAGCTTCTAGTGAGCATTATTATTATCAGTATACTACAGCAATATAGCTGGAAGCTTCTGGCGAGCATAATTAAAATATCAGATTAATGGATTTGGCAGCTTCTAGTGAGCATTATTTTGTTAGAGTACTATGAAAATACGTTTGGCAGTTTCTGGCGAGCATATATAATCTATTATCTTAGTACTGAGACAGCTTCTAGCAAGTTATACTATCTATTATCGGCTTAAAGTAAGCAGTCCTGGATTATGATCGGACTTTATAGATAGTATTTATTGAAATGATTGGGGAATGGTCTCGTTGACATATAATCGATTGAGTCGATTGATCAATGATTCGATATGACTGGATGACTTGATTGTGTAGTGATTGGTTATGATATGAATTGAACTAACCTACAGGAAGAGACTGAGGCCAAGGTAAGTCTTCCGACCTATGTTGTGCTTAGGCAGTATTTTCCTTTTAATCGGGTCTTAGGGGATAGAACTCGTTGAGATGTAGTCTCACCCCGTTGTGGGATAACCATTTTCAGGCCCATTGATGGTAGCTCCTCAAGAGTATTTTGGATAACCAAAACAGATCAGGGAACAAGTAACTTATATTCCGCTACCTGGGAACCTAGGGGATGGGAATATGTGCTGTACAATTCGTGGTCTAGGTTGACGTGGGTTTACCCCACAAGGTGCCCCATCATTACCGGTCATGGTACCGTCAAGAGCATAATGGACAGAGAGAGGGCCCTATACTGGAATCTGAGGTACCTCGTTTCGTGCTGGAGGTTACTTTTGGAAAAGGCATAGCAGATTCTCCTGGCGGTTCATTGGAGGACCCAAGACAGTCAAATCCAGGAGCCCTAGTGTTTTCAAATAAGGATTCGAATGTCTAGTGTGCCTATAGCTTTTTAGAAAACCCCTACTTTGTAGACCTTGTGTATATATATATCGACTGGTTGTGTGTAAACTTGGTTTGATATATGTATATAAGTGTGTTGTTGTGGTTTTAAAAAGTGGCCCTACTTTTCTATCCCATTGTGTTATTGTCTAGGGATTATTTATCTGCTTCCGCATGCCTATTAAAATGAACAGGTCAGCGATGCATCCTGGGATTTCGCTATGAATAGACCAAGAAGGGATGGGCACGTGCTCAGAGGATCGGGACGTGACATCCCTGTTTAATGGTATCAGAGCCCAAGGTTAGTGTTTGGAGTGATAAGGTGCGTTGGGATTCGGGATAGTTAGTAGGAAAAGGCCTTTAGTTCATGCCGATGCATGTGAGTGATAGCTGTTTGGTAGAATTGCTTGTTTGAGTGGATCACTTAGCTTCTAATCCAATTTGGATTTAGAAGACAGGTTTAGTTTAACCGAGCCATGAGCAATTAGGAGCAGAGGACTCCAAGGAAAAGTACCATTAGGCTTGCAGCTCGGGGTAGGACGCCGACGAGGATCGGTACCCAAGGAGGCCATGGTAAAGTGCCAGCTTAGGCTAGCGCTAGTGGAGTAGCATCACCTCCCATTGGTGCTAGGGTAACAGCCCCTAGTGATCCCAGAATGAAAGGGATCATGCAAGCGCTTGAGGCTATGAGAGACTTGATAAGGCAGCAGGCCTGGAATCAAGCCGCCATTGTTGCAGCCGCTGCTACTACTGCCATTACCCCCGCCGCTAAAGCCACACCCGCCGCCATACCTGTCGCTGCACCCGTCGAAGTTCAACCTAAGAATGTGGTAGTGTAGAGAGAAAAACCAATTCATAAGTTGGTGGAGCAATTCTTGAAGCTGAACCCGCCGAGGTTCATTGGTGAAGGAGATCTCGAGAAAGCTTTTGCACTTCTGATGTGCAACGAAGAAGAGAAAGTGGTTTTGGATGTATACCAACTGCAAGGTAACGCCAATATCTGGTGGAGAGTTGCCAGGGAGACTATGTTTCCAGAATGAGTGGTCTCGGTGTGGGACGCCTTCCTAAAAGCCTTTAATGATCAATATTTTTCAAGTAGTGCAAGAGAACAAAAGATGGAGGAGTTTTAGCGCCTCCATCAAGGATTGATGTCTGTTGACCAGTATGGGGTCAAATTCGCGGAGCTTTCTCAGTATGCTCCAAGGTTGATTAAGGATCCAGAGGAAAAAGCTCGAAGGTTTAGGAATGGCCTTTGACATGAGCTGAAGCAAACGTTGATACCATTGGATTTGAAGGAATACTGTGAGGTTTATAACCGAGCCCAAATGTTGGAAAGAAGTTCGAATGAGCAAGTAGTCTCGTATGGATCGCGGTTTAATTCGAATCGAGAAGGTATCCATCGCTAGAAGAAGCCCATGATCGAAGGAAGATTTCAAATTCCACCCAACAGGAAGGGTGGAATTGGGAAATCGGGGCCAAGTTAGAATGGTCAGTGTCGTTTCTGCGGAAGGCGACATGGTACAGGCCAGTGCCCTCAAAGATCAGGCGCTTGTTTCGAGTGTGGCCAACAGGGTCACATGGCCAGAGATTGTCCTAGGAGGCCAAGAGGACAACAACAGTTACCTCCGCTGCCATCGTTAGGACAGATCAGAGGATATGCGCCTCAGAACGCACTGCAGGGTGGATAGCTCAAACCCCCATCTCAAATAACAGTTTATGCCATCACCCGACGTTAGGTAGAGGACGCACCTAACGTGATTACAGGTACAGTTTCGCTAAACAACCATGCTGCTTATGCTTTGTTCGACCCTAGAGCGACTCATTCTTTTATTATTGAGCAATTTGTTAAGCTGATAGGATTAAGTCTTGAGTTGCTAGAGTCTGTTGTTAGCATATCTACACCATTAAAGGATAAGGTGTTATCTACTTTGGGTTGTTTTGGTTGCAAGTTAGCAATTGGTGAGTGAGAGGGAAAATAGACTTATTAGTCCTAGCCATGTATGACTTTGATTTGATAATTGGCATGGACTGGCTTACCAAGCAAAGAGCTAAGATGGACTGCTATCGTAAAGTGATTCAGTTTGACGTGTTAGAAGTGGAAGTTTCGAGTTTGTTGGAAGTCAAGGAAGACTCTCGATTACCTTGATCTCATCACTTGAAGCAACCCGTTTGTTAGACGATGGTTGTCAGAGTTACTTGGCAACTGTCATGGATACGACAGTTGAGGAGCTGAAATTTGAAGATATTTTAGTAGTGCAAGAATTTCCAAATGTTTTCCCGAAAGAATTGCCAAGTTTATCGCCAAAGATAGATTGAGTTCGTAATTGAGTTAGCCCCCAGGACAGAGCCAATCTCATAGGCTCCTTACCGGATGGCGTTATCTGAGTTGAAAGAATTGAAGGTGCAGATGCAAGAGTTGTTGGGTAGAGGATTCATCCGTCCTAGTGCATCATCTTGGGGAGCACCAGTTCTGTTCGTTAAGAAGAAGGATGGTTCATTGCACTTGTGCATCGACTATTGACAACTCAATCAGATGACAGTCAATAACAATTATCCACTTCCAAGGATCGATGACTTGTTTGATCAGCTTCAAGGAGCGTCGATATTCTAGAAGATCGACTTGAGGACAGGGTATCATCAGCTGAGGATAAAAAAGAAGATATACCGAAGTCAGCATTTCGTACTCGATAAGGTCATTATGAGTTCACTGTAATGCCGTTCTGGTTGACGAATGCTCCAGCTGCTTTCATAGATTTGATGAATAGGGTGTTTAAAGAATATCTGGATTGATTTGTAATAGTGTTCATCGATGATACTCTGGTGTATTCGAGGAGTGCTAAGAAGCATGAGAGTCATCTGAGACTGGCACTTCAGACATTGAGAACTCATCAGTTGTACGCCAAGTTCAGCAAGTGCGAGTTTTGGTTGACTCGTGTTGCTTTCTTAGGTCACGTGATTTCAGGTGAATGAATCTTCGTGGACCCGAGTAAGATTGAAGCAGTGATCAATTGGTGAAGACCGACTACAGTGACAAAGATCAGAAGTTTTCTGGGTTTGGCAGGCTACTACAAACGGTTCATGGAAGGACTTTCAGCTTTAGCTTCGCCGTTGACTAAACTCCTGAAGAAATAAGAGAAGTTTGTGTGGATAGACAAGTGCGAGCGTAGTTTCCAAGAGCTTAAGTAGAAGCTGACTACCGCGCCTATGTTGACCACTCCATATGGTCCCGAAGGATACGAGATCTATAGTGATGCGTCGTTCAAAGGACTAGGTTGCGTGTTGATGTAACATGGTAAAGTTTTTGCATACGCCTCCCGTCAGTTAAGACCTCATGAGCAAAATTACCCGATGCATGACTTGGAACTCGCATTTATCATTTTCGCGTTGAAGATTTGAAGACATTATTTGTGTGGAGAAATGTTTCAAATCTTCACGGACCATCAGAGCCTTAAGTACTTATTCTCACAGAAGGAGTTGAATATGAGGCAACGTCGATGGATGGAACTTCTAAAGGACTATGACTGTGATATTCTATATCACCCTAAGAAGGCGAATAAGGTCACCATTGCCTTGAGTCAAAAGTCTACAGTTACTCATATGTTAGTTAAGGAGTGGAATTTGATCGAGAGAGCGCGGGATTCGATGTTCAAATTTGAGGTAGGCCACTTTTCGCATCTTATAGCCATCCTCAGGATTGAGCCAGATGTCCAGATAATGATCAAGTTACTCCAGTTGATAGACCCGGATGTTTAGAAGATTCTACAAGAGGATATAGAGAAAAGAAAGGTTGACTTTTAGATTTCTGAGTTTAGAACGCTGAGGTTCCGAGGATGATTAGTTGTACCTGACGATGTGGAGCTTATGGAGGAGATTTTATTAGAAGCTCATCATAGCAGTTACAGCGCATTCATCTTGATAATACCAAGATGTATCAGAATCTGCGTCAACACTACAGGTGGTCCGGTATGAAGGCAGACATCGCCAATCATGTCGCCAAGTGTTTGACGTGTCAGCAAGTCAAAGCTCAGCATTGTAAGCCGGGAGGACTTCTGCAACCTCTCGAAATCCCAGAATGAAAATGGGAGCATATCATGATGGATTTCATGATCGGATTATCAAGGAGTCGAAGAGGAAATGATTCGATTTGGGTAGTGGTCGACAGATTGACGAAGTCAGCTCACTTCATTGTAGTGCAAAAGAACCTTAATTTGGATAGGCACACAGAGCTGTATGTGCATCAGATAGTCCAACTGCATGGAGTGCCGGTTACGATTACCTCATACCAAGACCCGAGGTTTACAGCCGCTTTTTGGAAGAGCTTGCGAAGTGCTTTAGGTACGAAGCTGCAGTACAGTATGTGTTGGAGAAATCTTTCCAGAATATTTTGAAGCTGACAAAACATTTCTATCAGTCTAGTCTGGATACTGACAGTTTAAAGTCTGAAGACTTTGTATTCACCAGACTCAAGACTCAAGACTCAAGACTCAAGACTCAAGACTATTCTCACTGACAGTCTTTCTAATCCAGTGACGAAGGAAATCCAAAGCCGAAGTATATGGTTGAGGATTCGATCCTATCCTCCGGAAGAGATCCCTTGGTTGGATAATCATTTCAGATTCTTTGATTCTTATCTAAGATCGATTGAAGATCCGATGGTCGACGAAATATTCTTGGAATGTTCTATTCTTGGAAACCAAGATCCTGATTGTATGGGCGAACAGGATTGATGGGCTATCATCAGATTCCTTAAATAGCTCGGATGATCTTCTTGATTGATTCCATCCAACGGGTAGATTGGAGGAATTCCTTTGGTAAGTGCCAACGGCTATGATGGCATAAAGGAGTATAAAAGGAAGACGTTCTAGTTGTTTTAAGGGTGTGATCGATAGAAAAATTCCAGAGTCTGAAGAACCTTGATTATTAGTCGATACAGTTCGAGCGAAATTGTATACACGGAGAGTGTTTATACTTGGTGACACCTTGAGCGAGTGTGGTAAATCATCTACACCTAGAAATCAAAGAAGATCAACACTGTAACATCTCTTTGTTCATAGTGGAATCCAGCCAATTGGCTGTCGGTGCGAAGAGTGGACGTAGGCTTGAATCAAGCCGAACCACTATAAACCGCGTGTTCGATTCTCTCTTTCCTTTACTCGCTTACGATTGATTTTTAATTATTGCAAATCCTTCAACTGTCTAAGTATTGTGCAATCTTCAAGAAAATTTTTATATACCTATTCACCCCCCTCTAGGTACTCGTACTAGTTATTTCAGTATGGTATATCATCCACAGATGGATGGCCAGTTTGAGAGGACAATTCAGACCCTCGAGGACATGCTATGAGCCTTGCATACTAGATTTTAAAGGAAGCTAGGACGAACAACTTCATCTCGTGGAGTTCGCCTACAACAACAGTTATCAGCAGAGTATTCAAATGGCACCATTCGAAGCGTTGTATGGTAAAGCGTGCAGAATGCCGATGTGTTGGAATGAAGTTGGGGAAAGAAAGATCACAGGCCCAGAGTTGGTTTAGCAGTTAGTGGATGCAGTTGCAGTGACTAGAAGCAGACTAAAGACCGCTCAAAGTAGACAAAAGAGTTACGCAGATATGCGCTAGATGTCATTGGAATTCCAAGTTGGTGATCACCTTTTTCTAAAGGTGTCACCAATGAGAGGAACTTCGCACTTTGGCAAGAAATGAAAATTGAGTCCGAGGTATGTATGTCCGTTTGAAATTCTTGAGAAAATTGGGACCGTTGCGTATCGTCTTACGTTGCCACCAAGGTTGATGCAAGTACACGACGTCTTTCATATGTCGATGTTGAGGAAATATGAGCCTGACTCAACCCACGTGCTTAATTTCGAGGAATTAGACGTGGATGAACGAGTGTCGTACGTTGAAAGCCCGATTCAATTGTGAATCTGAAGGAACAAATTCTACGTACAAAGACCATTCCGTGGGTTAAAGTGGTCTGGCAACACCACGGCATTGAAGGAGCAGCCTAGCAGAGCAAAGAGTCAATAAGACCATTGTAACCCCACTTTTTTGCTTAAGTATTGTAATTGTTTAAATTTCAAGGACGAAATTTTTATAAGAGGGGAAGAGTTGTGATATCCTAAATTTTACAGTTCTACTTTTAATTAAATTAATCGGACATTTCATCGACGTGCCTATAATATTATTCTCAAGGGAAGTCATTACGAGATTTCAATGCAATAAACTTGAGGATTCGACCAGGACTTAACTAATCGACCGTGCTCGTCTACAGAGATCATTACGGCACAGTTAAAAATCAATTAGAAATCAAAGATAGGTCAGTTGGACTAAGATGTGTGGCTAAACGTGGGTCATTCCACTAAATTGCAAAATTCTCATCGATCGGCACAAGACTGATTTTTCTATCATTTTGGTATCCTGTATTTGCATTTGAATTCTCGAGATTTTCACGATAATCGAGAGTTGCCAATGTCCCGAATAGGTTCATTGTGGCTCGAAGAAAATCGACCATGGGCCATTTGCACTAAAAATTTCTGAAAGCTATCCGATAGCCTAGGTCACGCTAAAAACACGCTAGAGTGAAATTAACAGCGAATTTGAATCCGATTTTAGAAATTGAAAGTTCTGTCATGTCACAAATCTTTTTAGGAATACCGACTCAGTCTCCAAAAGTTTTTCTGCAAACCGAGACTTTTTGGGAAAAAGTCGACATAGGGCCGTTTTTGTCCCAAAAATGTCGGGAATTGTTTTTGATTGCAAAATTGAGATGCAAGATGGATTAATTGATGAAGAAAAATACAAATTGGATCAATGAGGTGTTGGTTGAATTTATAGAGACCAATTTGTGTTGATTCAAGAAGCTTTAGAAGTCTAATTAGAGGGAAATCACTTGAAATTCGTAGCCCCCCTTGCCATGACTTCTGGACCACCTCAAAAAGCTTCTAGAAGGCTAGGAATGGCTGAGGAATGGCTGAGGACTACAAGCTGTTGTGGTGGGCCAAGGTTGGGGGACAATTTATGAGAAAATAAGCCTTGGTGGCCCCCTCTTGCCCCGTCTCCCCCTTAGCCGATCGAGCAGCCCTTCCCCCTTCCTCATCGTGCTTTGAAGACTTCAAAATTTCTAGAGAAGACCAACAAGAGCAGTTGAGCCACCCCATCGCCGCTGCACGTCGACGTCTGCCGTTCTCGCGCACCGCCGCTACCCCACGCTCGCCTGTGCGTGCTCTCCACCCCAACCGCGTCCCCCGCTATTCCAGCCTCGCTATCTCGCCCTTTTTGCCGTCTAGTAGGTTGCCGAGAACGCCTGAGCCGCCGTGAGCCGCCATTGGAGCTCCTACCGCCACCACCTAGACTCGATTCAGCCTCCTCAACTCATTTGGGTCCATCCTTGCCTCAACTAAGCCTCTCTCGGCCTCAATTAACCCTAGACAGAGACAGAACCAAGTGGGCCTCATGGCTGCTGTCTTGGCCCGTTTTGGTGCTTTCCGAACCTCGGTTGGTAAGTCCGCTTTGGAGATAGTTGATCCTCGCCTTGTCCCCATCAATTTGATCCAAGCGGATCGCCGAACAAGTGAGTTTAACTCACTAATCCTCGTTTAGTAGGTTAATGATGTTTAAGGTTTGATTAGTTTAGGTTAAGCATGGATTAAGTGGTTAGTTAGATTATATTAGTCATTTAAATATCCGTTAATGCATGTTAGATGGTTAGAGTAGTGTAGTTAGAGCCTAGACAATCTCTAATATTTATCTAGAGTGGTTCGAGAATTTTCCGAGACCGTCTCAGCTTCCAATTAGGCTTTTTCGGGCCTAAGTTGCATTTTTGGCATTTATTTATTATTTTTCATAATTATTTAATTAATTAATTATTTTCCGGAAATTAGACCGGGATAGTCGGTGACTGGAATTTTCTGCTAATTGCATTAGTGCATTCCGTTTATTTAATTGACTACTGGTTTGTGAAAATTGATGGTGATTGTGGTTGGGGATATTTTATCCCAAAATTAATTAATTGCAATAATTAATTAGAAAATCATCGGGCGTCGGTTTACAATGTCAAAAATATGGTATGAGCTGTTAAAATTGGTGAGATTTTCAAAGGTGAAAATATTATATTTTGGCTAAGGCCGACCGTGTACCCACACACGAATATTTTTATCAAGAATGATAAAAATGGCGATTTGATTAAATGATCAATTTTCAACATACTATGAGAGTATGGCTAGCAGATTTTGGTGAGCATTATTATTATCAGTATACTACGGCAGTATAGCTGGCAGCTTTTGGCGAGCATAATTAAAATATCAAATTAGTGGATTTTGCAGCTTTTGGAGAGCATTATTTTATCAAAGTACTATGAAAGCACGTCTGGCAACTTCTGGCAAGCATATATAATCTATTATCTTAGTATTAAGGCAGTTTCTAGCGAGCCATACTATCTATTATCGACTTAAAGTAAGCAGTCCTGGATTATGATCGGACTTTATAGATAGTATTTATTGAAATGACTGGTGAATGGTCTCGTTGAAATGTAATCGATTGAGTCAATTGATCGATGATTCGATCTGGCTGGATGACTTGATTGTGTAGTGATTGGTTGTGATATGAATTGAACTGACCTGTAGGAAGAGACTGAGGCCAAGGTAAGTCCTCTAACCTATGTTGTGCTTAAGCAGCCCTCAGGGCGTATTTTCCTTCTAAACGGGTCTTAGGGGATAGAACTTGCTGAGATGTAGTCTCACCCCGTTGTGGGATAACCATTTTTAGGCCCATAGATAGCAGCTCCTCCAGAGTATTTTGGACAACCGAAGCAAATCAAGGAACAAGTAACTTATATTCCGCTACCTAGGGACCCCAAGGGATGGGAATATGTGCTCGTATAGTTCGTGGTCTGGGTTTACCCATAAGGTGCCCCATCATAACCGATCATGTACCGTCAAGAGCGTAATGGGCAAAGAGAGCCCTATACCGAAATCTGAGATACCTCGTTTCGTGCTGGAGGTTGCTTTTAGGAAAGGCACAGCAAATCCTCCTGGCAATTCAGTGGAGGACCTAAGACCGTCAGATCCAGGAGCCCTGGTGTTTTCAGATGAGGATTCGAAGGTCTAGCGTGCCTGTAGCTTTTTGGAAAACCGATCTAGCTTGTAGACCTTATGTGTGTGTGTGTGTGTGTGTATATATATATATATATTGACATGTTGTGTGTAAACTTGGTTTGATAGATGTATATAAGTGTGTTGTTGTGGTTTTAAAAAGTGGCCCTACTTTTCTATCCCATTGTGTTATTGTTTAGGGATTATTTATCTGCTTCCGCATGCGCATTAAAATGAACAAGTCAGCGATGCGTCTTAGAACGTCGCTATTAATCGACCAAGAAGGGATGGGGCATGTCACGCCCCGATTGTCGGGCATGCATCCATCCCTCACCTGGTCGATAGAATAGCGATGTCCCGAGACGGATCCCCAACCCATTTATTTTAATATACGCATGCGAAAGCAGATATAAATCCCCAGACAATAAAAGAATGGGATAGGAAAGTAGGGCTAACATTTTTCAAACCAACACAACCACACTTATATATATTGCAAACCATAATGCAAATATATACAAGGTTAACTATTAAACCAAATCCTAGACCACACGTTCACAAAATAAAGTCTAAGGACAAGGGTGGGGTTTCAATCCTCCTGTGATCCTCCTCTTACTCATCGATCTCTCCTTCTTCCTCGGTCTAGTTGGCGCCCTTGACTGAGTACACCAGAGAGTCAGAATCGTCCTCGAGCTTCGGATCCTTAGCATCCACCACTGATCCACCCTTAGGATCTATTGTACCCTTCGCGAGCACAACCTCCAAAACGTACCGAGGCACATTAGATTCCGGCACAGGACTCTCCCTTCGTCCATCATGATAGTGACAATACCATGACCGGTACTTATGAGGCACCTTTTTTGGTCCACCCACATCAACCTAGACGGTAGACTTCACCATCACATACTCTAAACCTTTAGGGTGTTGGTGTATCGGAATATAATAACCTACTTCTATGATTTCCTCAGGTGTACGAACATGCTCGGGAGGAGCTAGAGGTGCTGCCATCTACAAACCTGAAATGTTGTCCCACAACGGGGTGAGACTACATCTCAATAAGTTCTACCCTCCTAAGACCCGATTAGGAAGCCAATACACCCTAAAGGCTACCTAAGCACAACACAGGTCAAAAGACTTACCTTGACCTCAGTCTCCTTCCTTCAAGTCAGTACAATTCATAATTTCATCGAGTCACATCAACACATCAAATCTTTCACTCAGATCGATTCATCGATCAATCGACCTAGTTGATTACATGCCAATCATATGATTCCCAGGTCATTTTAATCAATACCATGCATTCCCCAGGATGACATAACTAGTCGTCGAGCCCACGTGTATTCTCCAAGATGACATATCTAGTCACCGAGCCCACGTGCATTCTTCAAGACGACATACCTACTCACCGAGCTCACGTGCACTCTTCAAGATGATATACCTAGTTACCAATCCAATATAATATAACTTCTTTCTCCGAGATGACATACATAGTCATAGAGCCGACATAATATAACATTCTTTCTCACTTTTTACTATACTCGGTAAAATAGCCGTGTGTGGGTACACGATTGGTCTTAGCCAAAAATATAATAATTTCATTTCCATAAATCCCACCATTTTATACGTTTCACCAAAATATTTTTAGCATTATAAACCGACGCTCGGTTATTTTCCAATAAATTACTGAAATTAAGTCAATTTAAGAATAAATTCAAAAAATACAATTCATGCACAATCAACACAATTTAAGGCTCAATTAAATAAACAGAGAGCACTACTACGATCAGCACAAAATTCCAGTCATTGGCTATCCCAGTCTAATTTTGGGAAATTAATTAATTAATTAATTACGGAAAAAATATTAAATAAATGCCAATAAATCCACTTTAGGCCCGTAATGCCTAATTGGACGCCGAAACGAATCCGAAAAATTTTCGAGACTCGTTCAATAAATACTAGAGTCTATTTACTCGCTAACTACACTAACTATCCACCTAACATGCATCTGAAACTAATTTAAATTAACTAACCAAGTCTAACTAACTACCTAATCCTAGCTTAGTCTAAACTAATCCACCCTAAGCATAATTAACCCACTAAGCGAGGATTAGTGAGTTAAACTCACTTGTTTCGCGAGCCAGTCGGTTCAAATCGATGGGAACGCAACGGGAACGAATTTCTCCAAAGCAGGCCTAGCAACCACGGTCCGGAACCACCTCAAAACGGGCCTTGAAGGTTGCTAGAAACCCACTCTGTTTGCTGCTGTATAGGGCTGAAACAGAGGGCAACAAGGCTGGTTAAGGGCGGGGATTGATTGAGGAAGGGTGAAAGGGCCAAACTGGGCCTAGGCGGGGACTCATGGGGGTTGGAGGCGGACCAAATGACTCCGACACGGGCTGAGATGACTGCTGGGACATAGGACAAGGCTGTTGGGCGTCGGGGTCGCACAGAGGAGGCGGAGGGCTCGCGTGTGACGGCAGACAGCGTTCTGGCATGGACAGCGATTGGACGGCAATTGTGACGGCATGCGAGGCTATCCGGCAGTCTTGCTAGACTTCTCCTTGGCTACTAGTTCTGAAACTTGCACAATGAAGAAGGGGAGTAGGCTGGTCGACAGCTAGGTGAAGGGAGAGGGAGAGATAGGGGACAAAGGGGGCCACTTTGCCTTTTTTTCCATTAACTTGTCCCCTTGACCATCCTCAGCCACCAACACCTCCTCGGTCCTCATTCAACCACTCATGCTTCACTTTACAACCCTTAAAATGCTCCAAAAAGCCTAGGTAAGGGGAGCATACGAATTTCAATGGTTTTATTCCAATTGGACCATTGTTCTTGCTTGATTCAACATAATTTAGTCTCAATAAATTCAATCCACACCTCACCGATCCAGTTTGTATTTTTCCTCACCAATGAATCCTACTTGCTTTCCAATTTCAAAATAAAAAACGATCCCTACATTTTTCTAGACAAAAACGATCCTAGGACGACTTTTGCCCAAAAAGTCTCAATTTGTGGAAAAATCTTCTAAAACTGAGTCGATGCTCCTAAAATTAATTGTGACATGGCAGAACTTTCAATTTCTGAAATCGAACTCAAATTCGTGGTTAATTTCAATTCGGTGTGATTTTAACATTACCTAGGCTACCGGGTAGTTTTTAGAAATTTTTAGTGCAAATGACCCTTGATCGATTTTCTTCGAGTCACAATGAACCCACTCAACCCATTAATGACTCTCGGTTATCGTGAAAATCTCGAAGGTTCAAATACAAACACAGGGTATCAAAAAGACAGAAAAATCAAACTAGTGCCGATCGATGAGAATTTTGCAATTTAGTGGGATCACCAACGTTTAACCACGCATCTCAGTCGAATAAACCTATCTTTAATCTCTAATCAATTTTTAACTATGTCGTAATGATCTCGGCAGATAAGCACGGTCGAGTGACTGATTCTTGGTCGAATTCTCAAGTCTATCACATAAAAATTCCTTAATGGCCTCCCTGGATAATTTAGTTATCTCAAGAGTGATCAGTTTTGAGAACAGCCCTATAGGCGCGTTGTGACGGCCTGAGCGGCGGTGCGCGGGGAGGAGAATGTGACGACCAGAGCGGCGGTGCGCAGGGAGGAGGGATGGCGGTGCGTCCGCGCCTCCGGTCCTCGGACGTTCGCAAGGGAAGGGGAAGGGATTCCTCTCCCTCTTGTCCCACATCGCTTAAGGAGGAGTTCTTGGGAGCCTTTAGAAGGTTTGGGTGCCCCTTAACTTGAGAGACGTGTTTTAAAGCCGTGAGGACTCAGTGTCCAAAGCGGACAATATCACACAAGTGGGACCCGAGATGTTACACGTGTTGATGAAATGCCCGATTTATTTAATAAAAAACAGGATTGAAAATTTGGGATGTCACAACTCTTTCCTTATAAAAATTTCGTCCTCGAAATTTAAATCTTACAACACTTAAGTAAAAATGTGGGGGTACAACTGTCTCATCGACTCTTCAGTCTCCCATGTTGCTCCTTCAATACTGTGGTATTGCCAGACCACTTTGACCAATGGGATGGTCTTCGTACGAGAACTTGCTCTTTTCTGTCCACGATCTAAACTAAGCTTTCAATGTATGACACTTAGTCATCCACGTCTAATTCCTCGAAATTGAGCATGTGGGTCGGGTTAGGCTCATACTTCCTTAACATCGACACGTGAAAGACATCATGCACTTGCGCCAATCTCGGTGGCACAGCAAGACGATACGCCAGGGTCCCAATTCTCTCAAGAATCTCAAACGGACCTACGTACCTTGGACTTAGTTTTCCTTTCTTACCAAAGCGCGAAGTTCCCCTCATTAGTGACACTTTCAAAAAAATGTGATCACCAACTTAGATTCCAATGGTCTTTGGCGCTTATCTACGTAACTTTTTTGTTTGCTCTAAGCGGTCTTTAATCTATTTCTGATCACTGCCACGACATCTACTAATTGCTAGACCAACTCTAGGCCTGTGATCTTTCTTTCCCCAACTTCATCCCAACACACTAGCGTTCTACACGATCTGCCATACAACACTTCGAATGGAGCCATTTGAATACTCTGCTGATAACTATTGTTGTAGGCAAATTCCACCAAGTGTAGTTGTTCTTCCCAACTCCCCTTGAAGTCTAGTACACAAGCTCGCAGCATGTCCTTGGGGGTTTGAATTGTCCTCTTAGATTGGCCATCCATTTGAGGATGATATGTCGTACTGTACTGTAGCTTGGCACCTAAAGCACTTTGCAAGCTCTTCCAAGAAGTGGCAGTAAATCTCGGGTCTCAATCTGAAGTTATTGTAACCGGTACTTCGTGTAGTCGAACTACCTGATGCACGTACAAATATACGTGTCTATCCAAACTAAGGTCCTTTTGAACCGCAATGAAGTGAGCCGACTTGATCAGTCTATCAACTACCACCCAAATCGAATCATTACCTCTCTGACTCCTTAGTAGTCCGGTCACGAAATCCATCATGATATGCTCCCATTTCCATTATGGGATCTCAAGAGGTTGTAGAAATCCTCCCGACTTACAATGCTAAGCTTTGACCTGCTGACATGTCAAACACTTGGCGACATGCTTGGCTATGTCCGCCTTCATACTTGACCACCAATAGTGTTGACGCAGATTCTGATACATCTTGATACTACCAAGATGAATGCCATAACCGTTACGATATGCTTATGATAGAATCTCCTCTCTAAGCTCCATATCGTCAAGTACAACCAAACGTCCTCAGAACCTTAGCGTTCCATCATCAAAAATCTAAAAGTCAGCCTTCCTTTTTTTAGTATCCTCTTGAAGGATCTTTTGCACATCTGGGTCTATCGGTTGGAGTAGCTTGATTATGATCTGGACATTAAGTTCAATTCTAAGGGTGGCTATAAGACTCGAAAGATGGCTTACCTCAAATTTGAATACCGAATCTCGAGCTCTCTCGATTAGGTTCCACTCCTTAATTAGTAAATGAGCAATTGAAGACTTTCGACTCAAAGCATCAGCGACCTTATTCGCCTTTTCCAGGTGATATAAGATATCACAGTCGTAGTTCTTCAGCAATTCCATCCATTCGCGCACTGTCCCATGTTCAACTCTTCTAAGAGAACAGGTACTCGAGACTTTGATGATCCGTGAAGATCTGGAACTTTTCTCCGCACAAGTAGTGTCTCCAAATCTTCAAGGCAAAGATAATCGCCGCGAGCTCTAAGTCATGCGTCAGATAGTTTTGCTCATGAGGCCTCAACTGACGAGAGGCGTATGTAACAACTCGACCATGTTGCATCAGCACGCAACCTAGACCTTTGAATGATGCATCACTGTAGATCTCGAATCCTCCAGGACTAGATGGAATGGTCAACACATGTGCGGTAGTCAGCTTTTGTTTAGCTCTTAGAAGCTATGCTCGCACTTGTTTGTCCACACGAATTTCTATTCTTTCTTCAGGAGTTTTGTCAATGGCGATGCTAATGATGAGAACCCTTTTACAAATTGTCTGTAATAACCTACCAAACCCAAAAAACTTCTGATCTCTACTACTGTAGTCGGTCTCGGCTAGTTGATTATGGCTTCAATCTTGCTCAGGTCCACATAGTTCCTTCACCTGAAATCACGTGACCTAAGAAAGCAACACGAGTCAACCAAAACTCACACTTGCTGAACTTAGCGTACAACTGATGGACTCTTAGTGTCTGCAACACTAATCTCAAGTGACTCTCATGCTCTTCATCACTTCTCAAATACACTAGGATATCATCGATGAACACGATCACAAACCGATCTAGATATTCCTTGAATATTCGGTTCATCAAATCCATGAAGGTAGTTGGAGCATTTGTCAACCTGAATGGCATCATTGTGAACTCGTAATGACCATCCCGAGTACGAAATGCTAACTTAGGAATGTCCTCCCTCCTGATCCTCGGTTGATGATATCCTGTCCTCAAGTCGATTTTCAAGAATATCGATGCTCCTTGTAACTGATCAAACAAGTCATCAATCCTCGGGAGTGGATACTTGTTCTTGATCATTACCTAATTAAGTTGCCGATAGTCAATGCATAAGCACAATGAACCATCTTTCTTCTTCACAAATAGAACTAATGCTCCCCAAGGTGATGCACTGGGACGAATGAAACCCTTATCCAATACTCTTGCATCTGCACCTTCAGTTCCTTCAACTCGGATAACGCCATCCGGTAAGGAGACTTAGAGATTGGCTTTATCCTAGGTGCTAGCTCAATCACGAATTCAATTTCTCTCTCTAGCAGTAATCAATTCCTTCGGGAATACATCCGGGAATTCTTGCACAACTGAAATATCTTCAATTTTCAACTCCTTAACTGTCGTATCCACGACAGTTGGTAGGTAACCTTGACAACCCCCGTCTAACAAACGAATTGCCTCTTGCAACAAGATTAGGGAAATCGAGAGTCCTCCTCAATTCTCGACAAACTCAAAGCTCTCACCTTCAGATGGGTAAAACTGGATCGACTTGCGATAACAGTCCATTTTAGCTCATTGTTTAGTGAGCCAGTCTATGCCAATTATCAAATCAAAGTCATACATGACTAGGACTAACAAGTCTATTTTCCCAACTCGCTCATTAATCGCTAACTTGCAACCAGAACAACATAAATCAACAATAACTTTATCCTTCAATGGTGTAGATATGCAAACTACCGACTCCAACAATATAGGACTTAATCCTAACATCTTAACATACTGCTCGGCAATAAAGGAATGAGTTGCTCCCGAGTCGAATAAAGCATAAGCAGGATGGTCGTTCAACGAAACCATACTTGTGATCACGTCAAGCACAGCCTCTGCCTAACCTTGTGTGATGCCATACACCATGCCTTGAACTAGTGGTCTTAGCTGTCCTCCTTGTAGCACATTTTGCAGTAAATACCCCCTAATCTGACCCATAGAGGGCGGCGACAGCAACTGCGGTTGTCCTCTTGGTCGCCTAGGGTAATTTCGGGCTATGTGGCCTTGCTGGCCGCATTCAAAACACGCATCCGGCCTAGATTGGCACGGGGCTAACCCATGTCGTCTCCCACAAAAATGACACACTTCATTCCTATTGGGCACTAATCTACCAAATCCACCCTTCTTGTTGGGCGGAACCTGGAACTACCTCCAAGCATGGGCCTCTTTCCCTGGCGGATTGCATCTCTGCTCGAATTAAACCTCGATCCAGATGAGGTAGCTTGCTCATTCAAACCTCTCTCTATCATCTGAGCTCAACGATAGACTTCTCGATATTCTTTCAAATCCAGTGGTAGCAGAGGTTGTTTTAGTTTAGAACAAAGACCATTTATGAATCTTTGGGCTTTTTCCTCAAGATCTCCAATCAGTCTTGGAGTGTACAGAGAAAGTTCTGCAAATTTTAACCCATATTGGTCAACTGTCATACTCCCTTGGTGGAGGCGTTGGAACTCCTCCATCTTTTGTTCCCGGGTGCTGCCCGAGAAATACTTATCATTAAATGCTCTAAGGAAGGTGTCCCACACCTGGACCACACCTTTTGAGAATACCGTATCCTTGGCGGCCCTCCACCAGATATTCGCATTGCCTTGAAGTTGGTACACAGCCAATACCACCTTCTCCTCTTCGTTGCACATTAGGAGTGCAAACGCTTTATCTAGGTCTTGTATCCAAAGAGACACGGCCTTAAGATCTCCAATACCCGTGAACCTCGGCGAGTTTAGCTTTAAGAATTGTTTCACTAACTTGTGGATTAGCCTCCCAGCGGCCACATTCCCAAGTGGAACTTCAGTAGGAGCTACGACAGGTGCAACAGTGGGGGCGACCTCAGCGGCAGCAGCAGCAGCAATAGCAGTAGTAGGAACGGCTTGAGCAGCGACAGCAACAGCAGCGGCTTGATTTTGGGCTTGCTGCCCAATCAAGTCTCTCATAACTTCCAACGACTGCAAGATCCCGTCTACTCGGGGATCACTAGGGATTGCTACCCCAGCACCAACTGGAAGTTGTACTATTCCACTGGCGCCAGCCTATGCTGGCGCCTACCTCTGCCTCCTCAGGTACCGACCCTGGTGGATGTCCTACCTCGAGTCGTCAGTCTAATAATTCTCTTACTCGAAGTTCTCTGCTCCTGCTTGCTCATGGTTCGGTCTTTTTACTAAAACCTACTTCCAATTCCACACCGAATTAGAAGCTGAGTGATTAACACAAGAAGCAATTTTATCAAATAGCTATCACAGACATGCACCAGCATAAATTTAAAGGTCATTCCTACTACTATCCCATGAACCATCGCACCTTATCACTCCAATTCCTAACAAATGCTCTACTACTACTTAAATAGGGATGTCACGCCCCGATCCTTAGCCACGCAACCATCCCTCACCTGGTCGATATAATAGCGATGTCCCAGGACACATCGCCAACCCATTTATTTTAATATACGCATACGGAAGCAAATATAAATCCTCAGACAATAAAACAATAGGATAGGAAAGTAGGGCCAATAATTTTCAAACCAACACAACCACAATTATATACATTGCAAACCATAATGCAAATATTTACAAGGTTAACTATTAAACCAAATCCTAGACCACACGTTCACAAAATAAAGTCTAAGGACAGGGGTGGGGTTTCAATCCTCCTCTGAATCCTCCTCTTCCTCATCAATCTCTCCTTCTTCCTCGGTCAAGTTGGCGCCCTCAACTGAATACACTGGAGAGTCAAAATCGTCCTCGAGCTTGGGATCCTTAGCATCCACCACTGATCCACCCTTAGGATCTGTTGTACCCTTCGCGAGCACAACCTCCAAAATGTACCGAGGCACATCAAATTTTGGCATAGGACCCTCCTTTCATTCATCATGATAGAGACGATACCATGACCGGTACTTATGAGGCACCTTTTCTGATCCACCCACGTCAACTCAAACGATAGACTTCACCATCACATACTCTAAACCTTCAAGGTGGGGCTATATCGTAATATGATAACCTACCTCTGTGATTTCCTCAGGTATACCAAAATGCTTGGGAGGAGCTGGAGGTGCTGCCATCTACGAACCTAAAATGTTGTCCCACAGTGGGGTAAGACTACGTCTCAGCAAGTTCTACCCTCCTAAGACCCGATTAGGAAGCTATTCTAAGCACAACACAAGTCAAAAGACTTACCTTGGCCTCAGTCTCCTTCCTGCAAGTGAGCACAATTCATAATCTCATCGAGTCACATCAACACATCAAATCTTTCACTCAGATCGACTCATCGATCAATCGACCTAGTCGATTATATGCCAATCATTACATTCCCAAGTCATTTAATCAATACCATGCATTCCTCATGATGACATAACTAGTCGTCGAGCTCACGTGTATTCTCCAAGATAACATACCTAGTCACCGAGCTCACGTGCATTCTCCAAGATGACATACCTAGTCACCGAGCCCACGTGCATTCTCCAAGATGACATACCTAGTCACCGAGCCAATATAATATAATGTCTTTCTCCGAGATGACATACTTAGTTATTGAGCCGACCTAATATAACGTTCTTTCTCACTTTTTACCATACCCGGTAAAATAGTTGTGCGTGGGTACACGGTTGGCCTTAGCCAAAAATATAATCATTTCCTTTCCATAAATCTCACCATTTTATACGGTTCACCAAAATATTTTTGACATTGTAAATCGAAACTCGGTTATTTTCCAATCAATTACTGAAATTAAGTCAATTTAAGAATAAATTCCAAAAATGCAATTCATGCACAATTAGCACAATTTAAGGCTCCATTAAATAAATAGAAAGCACCACTACAATCAGCAAAAAATTCCGGTCACCGGCTATCCAGGTCTTATTTCTGGAAAATAATTACGGAAAAATATTAAATAAATGCTAATAAATCCAATTTAGGACAAGTAATGCCTAATTGGACTCCAAAACGAACCCGGAAAATTTTTGAGACTCATTCAATAAATACTAAAGTCTATTTATTTGCTAACTACACTAACAATCCAGCTAACATGCATTTGCAACTAAATTTAAATTAACTAATCAAGTCTAACTAACCACATAATCCTAACTTAGTCTAAACTAATCCATCATAAGCATAATTAACCTACTAAATGAGGATTAGTGAGTTAAGCTCACTTGTTTCACAAGCCGATCAGTTCAAATCAATGGGTACGCAACAGGGGACGACTTTCTCCAAAGCAGGCCAAGCAACCGACGTCCGGAACCACCTCAAAACAAGCCTTGAAGGTTGCTGGAAACTCGTTATGTTTGCTGCTGTATAAAGCTGAAATGGAGGGCAACAAGGCTGGTTAAAGGTGGGGATTGATTGAGGAAGGGTGAAAGCGCCAAACCGGGCCTAGGCGGGGACTCACGGGGGTCGGAGGCGGACCAAACGACTCCGGCACAGGATGAGATGGCTGCTGGGATGTAGGACAAGGCTACTGAGTGTTAGGGTCGCATGGAGGAGGCGGAGGGCTCGCATGCGACGGCAAACAGCATTTCGGCGTGGACAGTGATCGGACGGTGGCTGTGACGACGTGAGAAGCAGTCCAGGGGTCTTGCTGGACTTCTCCTAGGATGCTGGTTCCGAAACTTGCACAATGAAGAAGGGGAATAGGCTGGTCGACGGCCAAGTGAAGGGAGAGGGAGAGATGGGGGACAAAGGGGGCCATATTGCCTTGTTTTTCTACTAACTTGTCCCCTTGACCATCCTCAGTCACCAGCACCTCCTTGGCCCTTATTCAACCACTTATGCTTCACTTTACAACCCTTGAAATGGTCCAACAAGCCTAGGTAAGGGGGCATACGAATTTCAATGGTTTTGTTCCAATTGGACCCTTGTTCTTGCTTGATTGAACATAATTTTGTCTCAATAAATTCAATTGACACCTCACCGATCCAATTGGTATTTTTCCTCACCAATGGATCCTACTTGCTTTCCAATTTCGAAATCAAAAACGGTCCTAGGACAACTTTTTCTCAAAAAATCTTGGTTTACGGAAAAATCTTCTGAAACTGAGTCGACGCTCCTACAATTAATGATGACATGAAAGAACTTTCAATTTATGAAATCGGACTCAAATTCGCGGTTAATTTCAATTCGGCACGATTTTAGCGTGACCTTGGCTATTACGTAGTTTTCAGAAATTTTTAGTGCAAATGACTCGTGGTAGATTTTCTTCGAGGCAGAATGAACCCACTCAACCCATTGGTGACTCTTGGTTGTCGTGAAAATATCAATGATTCAAATACGGACACAGGGTACCAAAACGATAGAAAATCAAACTAGTGCCGATCGATAAGAATTTTGCAATTTAGTGGGATCACCCACGTTTAACCACACATCTCAATCGAATCGACCTATCTCTGATCTCTAATCAATTTAACTGTGTCGTAATGATCTCGGTAGATAAGCACGGTCGAGTAACAGATTCTTAGTCGAATTCTCAAGTCTATCGCATAAAAATTCCTTAATGGCCTCCCTAGATAGTCTAGTTATCTCGAGAGTGATGAGCTTTGAGAATAGCCTTATAGGCACGTCAATGAAATGCCCGATTTATTTAATGGAAAACAGGATTGAAAATCTGAAATGTCACAAGGCACGTGCTCGGAGGATCGAGGCATGACATCCCCGTTTAATGGTATCAGAGCCCAAGGTTAGGGTTTGGACCGATAAGGTGCGTTGGGATTCGGGATAGTTAGTAGGAAAGACCTTCAGTTGATGCTAGTGCATGTCAGTGATAGCTGTTTGGTAGAATTGCTTGTTTGAGTGGATTGCTCAACTTTTAATCCAGTTTGGATTTGGAAGACGGGTTTAGTAGAACTAAGCCGTGAGCGATCAAGAGTAGAGGACTCCTAGGAAAAGTACCATCAGGCATGCAGTTCGGGGTAGGACGCCGACGAGGATTGGTACCCGAGGAGGCCATGGTAAGGTGCTAGCTCAGGCTAGCGCTAGTGGAGTAGTACCACCTCCCGTTCGTGCTAGGGTAGCAGCCCTTAGTGAATCCTAGAATGGAAAGGATCATGTAGGCGCTTGAGGCTATGAGAGACTTGATAGGGCAGCAGGCCTAGAATCAAGTCGTTGTTGTTACAGCCGCTGCTATTACTGCCTTTGCCGCCGCCACTGAGGTCGAACCTGCCACCGCATTTATCGCTGCACCCGTCGAAGTTCAGCCTGAGAATGTGGTAGTGCAAATAGAAAGACCAATCCATAAGTTGGTGGAGCAGTTCTTGAAGCTGAACCCGTTGAGGTTCATTGGTGAAGGAGATCCAGAAGTTGCGTTGCTCTGGATCCAAGATCTCAAGAAAGCTTTTGCACTTCTGATGTGCAACAAAGAGGAGAAAATGGCTTTGGCCATATACCAACTGCAAGGTAACGCCAATATCTGGTGGAGAGCCAAGGAGACCGTGTTTCCGGAAGGTGTGGTCCCGTTGTGGGATGCCTTCCTAAGAGCCTTTAATGATCAGTATTTTTGGGTAGCGCCTGAGAACAATAGATGGAGGAATTTCAGCGCCTTCGTCAAGGATTGATGTATGTTGACTAGTATGGGGTCAAATTCGCGGAGCTTTCTCAGTATGCTCCGAGGTTGATTAAGGATCCAAAGGAAAAAGGTCAAAGGTTTAGGAATGGCCTTCGACATGAGCTGAAGCAACCATTGATACCTTTGGATTTGAAGGAATACCGTAAGCTTTATAACCGAGCACAAATGCTGGAGAGAAGTCTGAATGAGCGAGCAACCTCGTCTAGATCAAGGTTTAATTTGAACCGAGAAGATATTCGTCGTGGGAAGAAGCCCATGACCGGAGGAAGATTTCAAATTCCGCCCAACAAGACAGGTGGAATTGGAAAATCGGGGCCAAGTCAGAATAGCCTGTGTCACTTCTATGGAAGGCCACATGGTACAGGCCCATGACCTCGAAGATCGGGCACTTGTTTCGAGTGTGGCCACCAGGGTCACATGGCCAGAGATTGTCCTAGGAGGCCAAGAGGACAACCGCAGTTACCTCCGCCGCCACTATTGGGATAGATTAAAGGGTATGCGCCTCAGAACGCACCGCAGAGTGGAAAGCTCAGACCCTCAGCTTAGGGAACAGTTTATGCCATCACCTGAGGTCAGGTAGAGGATGCATCTGACGTGATTATATGTACAATTTCGTTGAACAACCATGCTACTTATGCTTTGTTCGACCTTAGAGCGACTCATTCTTTTATTGCTGAGCAATTTGTTAAGCTAATAGAATTAAATCCTGAGTTGCTGGAGTCTGTTGTTAGCATATCTACACCATTAAAGGATAAGGTGTTATTTGCTTTTGGTTGTTCTAGTTGCAAGTTAGCGATTAGTGAGTGAGAGGGGAAAATAAACTTGTTAGTCCTAGCTATGTATGACTTTGATTTGATAATTGGCATGGACTGACTCACCAAGCAAAGAGATAAAATGGACTACTATCATAAAGCGATTCAGTTTGAACTATTAGAGGGTGGAAGTTTCGAGTTTGTTGGAAGTCAAGGAACACCCTCGATTACCTTGATCTCGTCACTTGAAGCAACCCATTTGTTAGATGAGGGTTGTTAGAGTTACCTGGTAACTACTGTGGATACGATAGTTGAGGAGCTGAAATTTAAAGATATTTCGGTAGTGCAAGAATTTCTAGATGTTTTCCTGAAGGAATTGCCAGGTTTACTACCAATGAGAGAGATCGAGTTCGTAATTGAGTTAGCCCCCGGGATAGAGCGTAAAACTCCTTACCATATGGCATTATCTGAGTTGAAAGAACTAAAGGTGCAGATGCAAGAGTTGTTGGATAAAGAATTCATCCATCCTAGTGCATCACCTTGGGGAGCACCAGTTCTATTCATTAAGAAGAAGAATGGTTCATTGCACTTGTGCATCGACAATCAACAACTCAATCAGGTGATGGTCAAGAACAAGTATCTACTTCGAGGATCGATGACTTGTTTGATCAACTTCAAGGAGCGTCAATATTCTCGAAGATCGACCTGAGGACAGGGTATCATCAACCGAGGATCAGAAAAGAAGATATACCGAAGTCGGCATTTCGTACTCGATATGGTCATTATGAGTTCACTATAATGCCGTTCAGGTTGATGAATGCTCCAGCTGCTTTCATGGATTTGATTAACAGGGTGTTTAAAGAATATCTGGATCGATTTCTAATAGTGTTCATCGATGATATTCTGGTGTATTCGAGGAGTGCTGAGAGCATCAGAGTTATCTGAGACTGGTACTTCAGACATTGAGGATTCATCAGTTGTACACCAAGTTCAGCAAGTGCGCGTTTTGGTTGACTTGTGTTGCTTTCTTAGGTCACGTGATTTCAGGTGAAAGAATCTCTATGGACCCGAGTAAGATTGAAGCAGTGATCAACTAGCCGAGACCGATTACAGTGACAAAGATCAAAAGTTTTATGGGTTTGGCAAGCTACTACAGACGGTTCGTGGAAGGATTTTCAGCTTTAGCTTCGTCGTTGACTAAACTCTTGAAGAAAGAAGAGAAGTTTGTGTGGATAGACAAGTGCGAGCGTAGTTTCCAAAAGCTTAAGCAGAAGCTGACTACCGCGCTTATGCTAACCATTTCATCTAGTCTTAGAGGATACGAGATCTATAATGATGTGTCATTTAGAGGACTGGGTTGTGTGCTAATGCAACATGGTAAGATTGTTGCATACGTCTCTCGTTAGTTGAGATCTCATGAGCATAATTACCTGACGCATAACTTGCACTTGCAGCTATCATTTGTCACGTTGAAGATTTGGAGACATTATTTGTGTTGAGAAAGGTTTCAGATCTTCACAAACTGTCAGAGCCTCATGTACTTATTCTCTTAGAAAGAGTTGAATATGAGGTAGCATCGATGGATGGAACTTCTAAAGTACTATGACTGTGATATTCTATATCACCCTAGGGAAGGCGAATAAGGTCGCCGACGCCTTGAGTCGGAAGTCTGCTATGACATCCTAGATTTTCAACTCTACTTTCAATTCAATAAATCGAGTATTTCATCGACGCGCCTATAAGGCTATTCTCAAAGCTGATCACTCTTGAGATAACTAGACTATCTGGGGAAGCCATTAAGGATGTTAAGGCAAATAGACTTGGGGATTCGACCAAGAATTGGCTATTCAACCATGCTCATCTGCCGAGATTATTACGGCATAGATATAAATCGATTTGAAATCAAAGATAGGTCAGTTCGACTTAAATGAATAGTTAAACGTGGGTGATTCTACTAAATTGCAAAATTCTCATCGATCGGCACTAGTTTGATTTTTCTATCGTTTTGATATCCTGTGTCCATATTTGAAACCTTGAGATTTTCACGACAACCGAGAGTCGCCAATGTGTCGAATAAGTTCATTGTGGCTCGAAGAAAATCGACCACGGGTCATTTGCTCTAAAAAGTTCTGAAAACTACCCGATAGCCTAAGTCACGCTAAAAACACACCAGAGTGAAATTAATCACGAATTTGAATACAATTTCAGAAATGAAAGGTTTTTTCATGTCACAATAAATTCTAGGAACGTCGACTCAGTCTTAGAAGATTTTTCTGTAATCCAAGATTTTTTAGGAAAAAGTCGACATAGGATCATTTTGTTCAAAAAAAGGCCGGAATCATTTTTGATTGCACAATAGGGATGTAAGATGGAATTATTAGTTAGGAAAAATATCGATTGGATCAAGGACTCGACAATGGGATTTGTTGAGGCTAAATAGGATTGAATTGAGCAAGAAACTATGTCTAATTGAGGGAGAAATGTAGAAATTCGTAGTTCCCCCTTGGCCTATGGTTTTGGACCATTTCAAGTGTCTAAAGAGGTGCCTTGGTGGCCTAAGGAGCGCCAAGGAAGACTTGCTTGGCTGTGGATGAAGAGTGAGGGCCAAGGAAGCCAAACTTGGTGGACAAGTTCAAGGGGACAACAAGCTTGTGGAAAAAATTGGCCAAGGTAACCCCTCCATCTCTCTCTCTCTTCCTCTCCAAGCCAACCAGCCATCACCACCCCTCCTTATCTCTCTCTCTTGTAACTGTGCAAAGACCAAAGGAGCTGCCATCCATGCCGCACGAAGCCACCATCGTCGGATCACCGCTCACCTTTGCCTTTTGCCCTCCCGCGCACACACGGTGGACCGCCCCTACCTTGCTGGCCACCGCCTCCCTCTCACCCTCATGCTATCCTAACCTTCTATTCGTGTGTCCAAGGGACTGTCCAGCCACCGTGAGTGGCTGAGGAAGCTCGCTGGAGCCGTTCTTCAACCCACCTAACATCCTAACCACCTCCACCGGTCTTGCTTTGCCTAACCAAGCTTATTTCCTCTCTGTTTCAGTAGCAAACAGAGGCTGAGTTTATGGGTTTCCAACAAGCTTCCAAGTCCGTTTTGAGGTGGTCCTAAGCCTCAGTTGCTTGGCCTGCCTTAAGGATAGTCTGTCCCCATCGTGTTCCCGACGTTTCGCACCGACCGGCTCGCAAAACAAGTGAGTTTCACTCATTAATCCCCACTTAGCAGGTTAATTATGCTTAAGGGTTATTTATATTAGCTTAAATATGGATTAGTGATAAGCTAAGATGGTAAGATTAGTGTTAGAATGGATTAGTATAACTTAATTAGTGAGATTTGTACAATTGATGATGGATTAGTCAACTCTAGTGGAGTTCCTGCAGTTCGAAATCCTAGACCCTTGCCATTTGCCATTTTTGTATATCAAAATGGATTGCAAATTTGAGGTTAATGTCTTCTTAAGAAATGTTTTAGACATCCTCAGATACAACATATATTTTTCTTAAGATTTTTAGAGATTTAAAAGATGGAGATATCAGCTCTGTCATTTGTAAATAGAATCTTGGACTGTGCTGAAACTAGTGACTTTTGAGGATTCTAGGGGTTTTTATCAACTCTTAGGGTTTGAATTTCAAAATGGTTTCTTCACAAATTTTTTTTTTCATTTCTTCTAGTTTAACATAGTTAAAGTTCAGATCAAATGGGAATGTTTTGGACCTCAAACCAAACTGATTTCAGAAAACAGACTTTCTGGAAACAGACCCAGTTTTGGTGCTAAATTGAGCGATTTACTAGGCCGAATCTAGAAGGATCTAAGTTGTGATGTCTTCAAGAAAAATGTCCGTTTATGTGTCTATTATAACATATTCACATTTGGGAATTTTTCGAACTCATTTGATTAGATTTCTGGATTTAAACTTGGAGACATGCGAGTGGGCCTATTCTGTCGGTTAGAGCCAATTATGAGTTGTGATAGTTCTTGATGCTTTGCTTGCTAGAAATTGCATATTTGGTGATGTGGCTGACCTATGATATGCTTGGAGCTTGTGCGTGATGAGATGTGAATGGTTGTGCTATGGTATTGGTTTATGGTCATGGCAAAGGATGGCCATTGATGGATGATATGTGATATGGATTGCTTAATTGTGCAATTGGTTGATAATTTATGCAATTAAATATGAAGCACAGCGTTCTTGGCCAATTATGATTGTGCGTGTATGGGTTGTGCGCAAGTAAATGACTAAATACTACACGAGGACGAAACTCGTGTGGGTCACCTCTAGAGCCTTGTACTATTATTATTTGTGGTCAAGAGCTAAGTACTACACGATATTGGAACTCGTGTGAGTCACCTCTAGAGTTTTGCACTATTGTTATTTGTGGTCAAGGACTAAATACTACAGGATGGCGAGACTTCGTGTGGGTCACCTCTAGAGCCTCAGACTATCACTTATTGTAATCAAAGGCTAAGCGTTACATGGCGACTTGAGTCGCATGGGAACTACCTCTAGAGCCTTGAGTTTGTTTATTGAGTGGAAATGTTGAGTGGAAAATTATCGGGTATAATAAAAAGTGAGAAAGAATGATGTATTACGTGGCTCGGTGACTAGATATATTATCTTGGAAAATATATAGAATTGTAAGCCGGGAGGACTTCTGCAACCTTTCGAAATCCTAGAGTGGAAATGGGAGCATATCACAATGGACTTCATGACCTGATTACCAAGAAGTTGGAGAGAAAATGATTTGATTTGGGTCGTGGCGGACAAATTGACGAAGTCGGCTCACTTCATTACAGTGCGAAAGGACCTTAGTTTGGATAGGCACGTAGAGCTGTACGTGCGTCAGATAGTTTGACTACATGGAGTGCCGGTTACAATTACTTCAAACCGAGACCCGAGATTTACAACCATTTTTTAGAAGAGCTTGCAAAGTGCTATAAGTACGAAGCTGCAGTACAGTATGGCATATCATCCACAGATGGATGGCCAGTCTGAGAGGACAATTCAAACCCTCGAGGACATGTTATGAGCTTGCGTACTAGATTTTAAAGGAAGCTGGGAAGAAGAACTTCATCTCGTGGAGTTCGCTTACAACAACAGTTATCATCAGAGTATTCAGATGGCACCATTCGAAACATTGTATGGCAGAGCGTGCAGAATGCTAGTGTGGTGGGATGAAATCGAGGAAAGAAAGATCACAGGCTTAAGTTGGTTCAGTAGTCAGTGGATACGGTTACAGTGATCAGAAGCAGATTAAAGACCCCTTGGAGTAGACAGAAGAGTTACGCAGAAAAGCCTCGGAGGTCATTGGAATTCCAAGTTGGTGATCACCTTTTTCTGAAGGTGTCACCAATGAGAAGAACTTCACACTTTGGCAAGAAAGGAAAAATGAATCCGAGGTATGTAGGTCCATTTGAAATTCTTGAGAGAATTGGGACCTTAACATATTGTCTTACGTTACCGCCAAGGTTGGTGCAAGTGCATGATGTCTTTCTCGTGTCGATATTGAGAAAGTATGAGCCTAACCCGACCCACGTGCTTAATTTCGAGGAATTGGACGTGGACAAACAAGTGTCGTACGTTGAAGGTCCGATTCAGATTGTGGATCGAAAGGAACAAATTCTGTGTACAAAGACCATTCCGTTGGTCAAAGTGGTCTGACAACACCACCGCACTGAAGGAGCAACCTAGGAGAGCGAAGAGTCGATGAGACCGTTGACCCCCACATTTTTGCTTAAGTATTGTAATGATTTAAATTTCAAGAACGAAATTTTTATAAGAGGGAAGGAGTTGTGACATTCTGAATCTTACAATTCTGCTTTCAATTAAATTAATCATGCATTTCATCGATGTGCCTATAGTGTTAATCTCAGAGCTAATCACACGTGAGATAATTAGACTATCAAGAGAAGCTATTAAGAGATTTCAATACAAGAGACATGAGGATTTGACCAAGACTCAACTAATCGACCGTGCTCATCTACAGAGATCATTACGACACAGTTAAAAATCGATTAAAGATTAGAGATAGGTCAGTTCGACTAAGATGTGTGGCTAAACATAGGTGATTCCACTAAATTGCAAAATTCTCATCGATTGGCACTAGACTGATTTTTCTGTCGTTTTGATACCCTATGTTCGTATTTGAATCCTTGACAACTAAGAGTCACCAATGTGTCAAATATGTTCATTGTGGCTCAAGAAAATTGACCACAAGTCATTTGCACTAAAAATTTCTGAAAGCTACCCGGTAGTCTAGATCGCGCTAAAAACGCGCCAAAGTGAAATTAACCACGAATTTGAATCTAATTTTAGAAATTGAAAGTTCTTTCATGTCACAAATCTTTTTAGGAATGCTAACTCAATCTCCGAAAATTATTTTGTAAATCGAGATTTTTTGGGAAAAAGTCGGCGTAGGGCCGTTTTTGTCTAGAAAATGTCAAGAATCATTTTTTATTGCAAAATTAGGATGCAAGATGGATCAATTGATGAGGAAAAATACCAATTGGATCAATGAGGTGTTGGTTGAATTTATAGAGGCCAATTTGTGTTGATTCAAGAAGCTTTTGAAATCCAATTGGAGAGAAATCACTTGAAATTCGTAGCCCCCATTGCCATGACTTGTAGACCACCTCAAAAAGCTTCTAGAAGGCTAGGAATGGCTGAGGATTGGCTGAGGACGACAGCTGGTGTGGTGGGCTAGGGTTGGGGGACAATTTGTGAGAAAATAAGCCTTGGTGGCCCCCTTTCCCCCTCAGCCAGTCGAGTAGCCCTTCCCTCTTTCTCATTGTGCTTTGGAGAGTTCAAAATTTCCAGAGAAGACTAGCAAGAGCAGCCGAGCCACCCCGCCGTCGCCGCACGCCATCATTTGCCGTTCTTGCGCACCGCCGCTACCACGTGCTCATCTGCGCGTGCTCTCTGCCCCAACCGCATCCCCCGCCATCCCAGCCTTGCTATCTCGCCCTTTTTCCGCCGTCCAGTAGGTTGCCAAGAACGCCTGAGCCGCCGTAAGCCACCACCAGAGCTCCTACCGGAACTGCCTAGACCCAGTTCGGCCTCCTTAACTCATTTCGATCCATCCCCGCCTCAACCAAGGCTCTCTCGGCCTCAATCAGCCCCAGACAGAGATAGAATCAAATGGGTCTCGTGGCTGCTGTCTTGGCCCGTTTTGGTGCTTTCCGAACCTCGGTTAGTAAGTTCGCTTTGGAGATAGTTGATCATTGCCTCGTCCCCGTCAGTTTGATCCGAGCAGATCGCCGAACAAGTGAGTTTAACTCACTAATCTTCGCTTAGTAGGTTAATGACGTTTAAGGGTTAATTAGTTTAGGTTAAGCATGGATTAGGTGGTTAGTTAGATTAGATTAGTCATTTAAATATCCGTTAATGCATGTTAGGTGGTTAGAGTAGTGCAGTTAGAGCCTAGACAAGCTCTAGTATTTATCTAGAGTGGTTCGGGAATTTTCCGAGACCGTCTCGGCTTCCAATTAGGCTTTTTTAGGCCTAAGTTGCATTTTTGGCATTTATTTATTATTTTCCATAATTATTTAATTAATTATTTATTTTTTTCGAAAATTAGACCAAGATAACTGGTTATCAGAATTTCGTGCTGATTGCAGTGGTGTATTCCGTTTAATTGACTATTGGTTTGTGAAAATTGATGGTGATTGTGGTTGGGGATATTTTATCCCAAAATTAATTAATTTCTGTAATTAATTAGAAAATCATCGGGTGTCGATTTACAGCCCCAAAAATATGCTATGAGCTGTTAAAATTGATGGAATTTTCAAATGTGAAAATATTATATTTTGGCTAAGACCGACCGTGTACCCACACACAAATATTTTTGTCGGGAAGGATAAAAATGACGATTTGACTAAATGATCAATTTTTAGCATACTATGAGAGTATCGCTGGTAGCTTCTGATGAGCATTATTATTATCAGTATACTTCAGCAGTATAGCTGACAGCTTCTGGCAAGCATAATTAAAATATCAGATCAAGTGGATTTGGTAGCTTCTGGTGAGCATTATTTTATCAGAGTACTATGAAAGTACATCTGGCAGCTTCTGGCGAACATATATAATCTATTATCTCAGTATTGAGGCAGCTTCTGGCGAACTATACTATCTATTATCGGCTTAAAGTAAGTAGTTATTGATTATGATCGAACTTTATAGATAGTACTTATTGAAATGACCGGGGAATTATTTCATTGACATGTAATCAATTGAGTCGATTGATCGATGATTCGATCTGGCTAGATGACTTGATTATGTAGTGATTGGTTGTGATATGAATTGAACTATCCTGCAGGAAGAGATTGAGTTCAAGGTAAGTCTTCCGACCTATGTTGTGCTTAAGCAGACCTCAAGACGTATTTTCCTTCGAATTGGGTCTTAAGGGATAGAACTCGCTAAGACGTAGTCTCATCCTATTGTGAGATAACCATTTTCAGGTCCATAGATGGCAGCTCCTCCGGAGCATTTTGGACAACCGAAGCAAATAAGGGAATAGGTAACTTATATTCCGCTACCTAGGGACCCTAGGGGATGGGAATACGTGCTCGTACAGTCCGTGGTCTAGGTTGACGTGGGTTTACCCCACAAGGTGCCCCATTATTATTGGTCATGGTAACGTCGAGAGCGTAATGGATAGAGAGAGGGCCCTATATCGGAATCTGAGGTACCTCGTTTCATGCTGGAGGTTACTTTTTGGAAAGGCATAACAGATCCTCCTGGCGGTTTAGTGGAGGACCCAAGACCGTCAGATCCAGGAGCCCTGGTGTTTTCAGGTGAGGATTCCAACATCTAGCGTGCCTGTAGCTTTTTGGAAAACCCCCTACCTTGTAGGTTTGATATATGTATATAAGTGTGTTGTTGTGGTTTTAAAAAGTGGCCATACTTTTCTATCTTATTGTGTTATTGTCTGAGGATTATTTATCTGCTTCCGCATGCATATTAAAACGAACAGGTCGGTGATGCGTCATGGGATGTCGTTATTAATCGACCAAGAAGGGATGGACACGTGCTTGGAGGATCAGGGCGTGACAGCATGCGCACATATAACAAGTAGAGTAATATACTTTAGTTGATTTGGTAACGTTAAACTACTTCATCTAAGGTTTAATGGGACCTTGGCATTTCTCAAACATAAAATACCTAGAGGATATTCCTTCCTTTTGTAGAAGATAAAGATATAAGGGGAAATTGGGAGCTAAGGTATCCAGACACCAGTATGTAAAAATAAAGAATGTAGATCTATCAGCCCGCTGACGAAATATCCATTGGACAGGCAAAGCGGCCCCTAGGGGTGTTGTAGGGCACCTCCTTCTTGGTGAGGATCACTAGTTCATGACTTCATTATATAAGCCCTTTTTTTAAGATGCAATGTTCCAAAAGTCAACTTTCTCTCCAAATTTAAAATTCAGCTTGCGTACATATAACAAGTAGAGTAATATACTTTTGTTGGTTAGGTGACTGACGATTTTACTGGATTTGGGAGTGATTGTTTTCTTTTAACTTCTGTTCTTAGGATTTAAAATGTGAAGTACATTAGTTAAAGCAAGCAACCATAATAATAGAACGAGACTAAATCACGTCACACAGAGAGTTAATACAAATACTAGCCCTGATCAAAAAAGAAGGAACAGCAAAAATTTATCCCAAAAACATTGGCTGGATTGAACAATGGTGTGGTATGTAATGCATACCGAAATAACTAGGAACCAAGCCAAGTCGAGTTGAATATAATATACTACCCAACTATTACTCGTTAAGAACAAGAAAAGAAAATTGTGAGTAGTACAAAAGATAGGTCTGCGTGAAATGGTTCTGCTAATGCTATTTTCTAAACTTGGCCTTGGTCTCTTTATTAGAATATGTACATCAATATAGAGCAAAAGGCATGCAAAGCCCTAAGTAATTCTACGCCAATTTTGCCCTTATTGAAATATCCCCTTTGCTTGACAATAGAGTTTATATACTTTTTATATATATGCGGTCTCTCTCCATCTATTAGCTTAAGCTTTTGGGGTTTGACTTTCTAATTCGATATCAGGGTCAAGTGCTACCCTTTTATAGAATAATAAAATATTAAATTGTGCATTCATCTAACAATTTACACTTTTAGAATGGTTGGTTTAAGAGGTGTCTATCTGCCTCCCCAATTATATATTTCCATGGTTAGTACTAGGTAAAAAGACCACACTAAGTGTAAAACGGAGTAATAGATATCATGATAGGAGGTTTTTGTTTGCCTTCCCTTCAGAAAAATATTAAGTTGTGTAGAAAATCTTATAAATATCAATCATATTTAATTATTTACGTGAGCTGTGACGACCCGAGCGGCGATAGTGCGCGGGGAGGAGGGATGGCGATGCGTCCGCTTCTCGGTCCCCGTACGTGCACAAGGAAGGGATCCCTCTCCCTCTTGTCCCACATCGCTTAGGGGGGAGTCCTAGGCCAATTTATAATGGCTTGGGCCCCTTTAATCTGTGTGATGTGTTTTAAATCCGTGAGGACTCAATGTCCAAAGTGGACAATATCACACAGTGGGGCCTGAATCGTTACAAATGGTATCAGAGCCGACTCCCGACCGTGTGTGGGGCCACAGTGAGGACACTGTTCTGCTAAGGGAGGAGAGTGTGACGACCCAAGCGGCGGTGCGCAGGGAGGAGGGATGGCGGTGCGTCCGTGCCTCGGTCCCCGGACGTGCGCAAGGAAGGATCCCTCTCCCTCTTGTCCCACATCACTTAGGGGGGAGTCCTTGGCCAGTTTATAATGGCTTGGGCCCATTTAATCTGTGTGACGCCTTTTAAAGCCGTGAGGACTCAGTGTCCAAAGCGAACAATATCACACAGTGGGGCCCGGGTCATTACGTGAGCAATGGAAGGAAAAAAGGTGTCCTAAAAGACGAAATTTGACAAGAGACGATCAAATTGGCTGAGTTATAACTTTGAACAAGTCAGGGAATCCAGAAGCCACCAGACATGGAATTTATCCCCAAGAGTCAGAAAGCGACACTCTGGGCTACTACTCTGGAATTTTGGATGGTCATGTTGGCCAAAATGGTGACCCCGGCAAGTTTGTCTGGGACTGAACTTAAGCTGAGACGGTACCACGATGGGGACCACCCACTGAGAATGTAGCTCTGACGGTTCGCACAATTTCCGTGGCCGCATTCATGAAGAAATTCAACTTCTGTAAATACCCATCAATACAGTTGCGACACTCATAGAGTCTCTGTCATCTAGTATTCTTCATCTATATTTGTTCAGTCACCTGGAGAATAGCGAAAAAGAAATGTCTCGTGAGATTTCAGCAATCCCATCTTCTTCTCCTGCTCAAGAAACAAGCCGCATTGTGGAACGCCAATCAGCAAATTTTTATCCAGGCATATGGGGGGATTATGTTATTAAACATGCTTCTAACTTCAACTCGATGGTGTCATTTAAGTTGTTCATTTTCTTGAATTATATTCAGAAATTTTTTTTCCATTGTTATGTTTTCTGAAAACTAAGGGCATAGAACATAATATTCTTGAATGATTGGGCACCATCCCATAGCATATGATAAAGAAAAAGAAAAGAAGTTCCAATTGATTTGAAACTCATGCATGGATTGGTCCTTAGATGATTTAAAATTTCTATGTGAACCTCGTGGCATGCACATAGTGTTGGGGATACTATTGTTTCTAATCGATATGATGAAGATATCTTTGGCACCGATTTATAACTTAGTGATTCCTTTGATTGATACTATATATTGTGGAATCATTTTTTCTTCTTTTTTGTATATTCTTGCTTGGTTTATTTAGACTCTGTGTAATATAAATAGGGTGGTATACATACATCTTTGATATGAGAAAGCAATACATCTTTCTATCCTTTTCTTCCTCCATCTAGCTTTCCATTAGTTTTTATTTTGTGACATGGTATTAGAGCCTCTCGCTCTAAATTAGCTTCTGCATACCTTTCATTACCCTGCAAATAATAAGGCCCAAAAATCATAATGTCAATTCTGGCGCGTCACATAACCCCAATGACCCACCTTCGGATCCATGCATCAGTATACCCAGCGTGACCGAAGAGAACCAGACAGAGGAAGGGCAACACGGGCGACCAGATCAGGTTCAATAAGGGCAGCCTTTCCAAGCGCCAACTCCAGTTTAAGCCCATTCAGGGCAATTTTTCTCGGGCCCATTCGTCTAGTGGGTTCCCAATCCAGTTCAGCCTATACAGGGCCAGGCAAATCCATCAAGCTCAGCCCAAGCAATTTCTATGGAGAATAGTGGGCCAGGAGAAGGTCCACATCTTGCTGCTGAGCCCAATCCGGTTCTTGGACTAGGTTGGCATTTTCCAAAGCAAACCGGTTCGGGTCCGCCGGGTTTTGGGACAAACCTAGCTCCAGTTTTTAGCCCTAATTTTTTTTCATTTTTCAGGCATCACCAGCGGCCAATTGAAACCCAGCGACCGTCTTTATACTTCCGCCACCAACAGCCTAGAACTCTAGCCGATCTCCCTACAACTCTCGGGATTAGAGAATTACTCCGTTTGGTTTAGAGAACTTCAATGAGCACTTGTCACAAAGGACAAGGATGGGTTTATTGACGGCTGATCCCATCTGACAAGCGACTCACACGACATTGGATGAAGTGCAAGCAACTCGTCTGGACGTGGATCGACAATTGCCTTAGTTCCAAGGTGACTGTGGGACTTCCCCAAACTGACACAAGACAAATCTGATAGAATATTGGAGAGATGTACGGCAACCTTGATAAGGCCAAATTTTTTTTGCCTAACTTAGGCCCCATCAGAATTAAAACATTGCAACCTTTCGGTCGCCACTATTTTCAACCGGCCGTCGGCGATTTGGAATGCACTTCAAAATGGCCGAAGACAAGCTTGAAGGCCCCGCAGCTACCTTAGCACAATTTCGAGAAATCAAAGAACAGGATAAGGTAACGAGATTTTTGCTCATTTTAAACAAAACCTATTCACCTTTTCGAAGCCATATTCTCCCCATGGACCTGATTCACTCGCTCGGGAGGATTTATCAGCTTGCAATTCAAGACGAATCCCAGTGGCTAGCCTGACCGTGTTGTTCTTCCAGCAAAGGTGACACCGGAGCAGCGAAATGCCACGACCAAGTCCGTCCATGGAGGCTTCACTTACTCGAGCACGACACTAAGGTTCCTAAGCAAGGAAAACGATGACCTTTCTTTTAGAATGGGCGGCCACGATTTGACCGTGTCATCTCGATCTGGCGGTCCAGGACACAAAATCTTCAGTGCAGGCGAGAGGCCACGATTCAATCATGGGATCGGACGATCTAGGATATGCAGCGCAATCTGACGACTCCTCTTTCATCCTAGTCGCGCTCACGCGACGTCAGCCCTACCGTGGAAAACATCCAACGGCCGAGATTCAGCCATGTCATCCAAATTAAATGGCCAAAATTCTAACAAAGGTCAAATTTTCGATTATTATAAACGTCCTTACCATACTAGGGAAAACTGTTGGAAATTACATGAGAAATCAACAGAAAAGGAAAGAAGGAACCAAAATATTTCAGTTGCAGCAAATGCTAAGGTCAATTAGCCTATCAATCGAGATCAGTCCGATCAAATCATGAGAGCTCTAAGTTAGTCAGGAATCCAAGACAAGTCAGCCAACTATACAGGTATATCCGCCTAATAAATTCTATTTCAACCAAGGCATGGATTATTAATTTTTGACTATTGATCACATAGTTAGCGATGAACATTTCCCCTCTCATATTTGTAGGCCCACTCATAATACTTTGATTCGCCTTCCAAATGGAAGTTACACATTCGTTACTAAGATTGGACACCTCCAATTTAGTCCATCCATATCTTTAAAAAATGTCCTACTCATTCCTTATTTCAATTTAATCTCATTTCAACTTCGAAACCCTATGAAGACAATTCCTATCGAATCCTTTCTTATTCCGATCTCTATTTCTTTCAGGCCCTTTCAACTAGGAAACTAAGGGATTTGGGTATAATCATTATGGGCTTTATTTCTAGGCCACAAATATTGATTTTCTTTTCCTTGAATAAGGGCACCTCCTGTAATGTCAATCTCAATAATAATGTTATTTTATCATATCAAAGGTTGGGACACAATGCCTATTTTCCTCATTCCAAGTGCTCTATTTTTCCATTGGTCAAACAATCATGACTATCTTTCCGTCAAAGCACGTCACAAACCAATAATGCATTTGCTCTCTTGCATACAAATATTTAGGGACCATATCACAAATCACATTGTGACGGGTCTCTTTTTTTCTCACAATTGTGGATGATTACACATGTGCAACTTGGGTCTTTCTCATGCAATCTAAGGCCCAAGTTCTTTCCCATCTTATTAATTTTCTTACCCTAATAAAACAATAGTTTCATAAATCCATTTGATGTGTTCGCATTGATAATGCTCATAATTTTTCAACTATGAATGTTCCTCACTCTTCACCTCCAATGACATCTTTCATGAAACTTCACATGTATATACTCCTCAACAAACTGAGATTGTCGAAAGAAAACATTGTCACCTCTTAAAGGTTGCTCGTGCTCTCAAATACCAAGCTTCCATTCCTGAAACATTCTGGGGAGACTGTGTGATCACTAAAGCCTACTTAATCAATAGAATGTTGACCGAGATCTTGGAAGGATGAACTCCTTTTGAGCTACTCTTCGGCGAAAAAAACTGATATCAGACACCTTCATATTTTTTAATGCCTATGTTATGTATCTTGTGTGGGCCCTTTGAACAAATTGGGTTCCCATCCCCTTAAATGTATATTTATAGGATACCCAACTTTTCAAAATGGATATTTGGTTTTAGATCCATCAACTAGACTATTTTTTGTTAGTAGGGATGTTGTTTTTCATGAGGATGTTTTTCCTTTTCAAGATGAAAAATCTTCAGAGTAATAGGTGGGAGAAATTACCCATCGTCAACCATTCTTGAGTGAGGAAGATTTATTCCCTCCATAGTTGTTTATTGTTCCTCAAGTCGCACCTCCTGCAACTGAAACTCGTTTTGGTTCACCATTGGAGATAAACAGAGGGACAACGACTTTACTCTCCAAGGACTCTATGGTTCTTTCTATAAATTCTTTTCATTATTGACGACATCTATAATGTCAATGGGACATTGGAAGAACCAAAAGTCTTCACGGAAGCAATTGAAAGGTATATCTCACACTCGGATGCTTTTCTCGATTACCAATTCTAAATTTACTTATTCTAATTTGATCAACTATTTATTAGGGTAAAATGTGATACTTTTTGAACTCAAACTTGTTGATACCTAAATTTTTCTAATAGCTGTATAATAGTCGTCTAATGGCTTTATAACTTTTGATTTATTACTTTATAAACTCTTCATTTTTTTATAATGGTCATTCTTTTAATTATCAATTGATTTATGATATTCTCCTAATGACCGTCTCTTTTGCTTGTTTAAATATAAATTGAACTTCAAACCACAATCTTTGAAATACAATATGTTCTCGTATCTTTCCTTTTCTTTTTGCTGGGTTATACACATAAGTTGTTTTGTTTCCTTCTAATATTCAATATAGAATATAGAAGAAGGTCTTTTGTCTCTTGGGAGGATAGCCACTAAAGCCCTATGCACTGAGTTTCATACTTCGAGAGGCAGAATTATCTTTAAGGACAGTGCTTGCACATCTCAGACATTTGTTTTTATTTTCTAATATTTTGTAATGTATTTTCAATAATTATTATTATTTTATATATTCTAATTTTTTTTTCCAACAATCTTAAGGATAATGAGTTACGATGTGATTTGGTGATGTCACAACTCGAGAAGTGATGGGGTGAGCCTGGGGATACATTCGTGTGAGGTGGAGGTGATGCTGAGCAACAACGTGGGCGACAGATTATTGATACTGCTAGGAAATTTTTAATGAATTGTCGAAGAGAAGAAACTAGTGATGTTGTCTCGTGAAATTTGATGGTGCTCAAGTGTGGATTGTTGAATGTGCTGATAATATTTAAAGGATCTCATCTCCAACGAATAAGCTAAGTCCAATATTTCGTTCTTTTGATTTTCAGTAACCTTACGTATGTGTATTTCTAGTTTAAACCTATGCACTTTTTATTAGCAAAGGCATTGACCGCTGGGATCAATCTGGAGCACCGTACATTGTCCCTGCAGTTACTTTTCTCAGTGAAAATTTTGAAGCTATATTAATGTTGCTTTGCTTTAGGATAATGCCTATGGATTCCCAAGTTAAAATTGTCATAGCCACCACCATCACTATTGGAATTGAAAGAGGACTCGGAGATGGTGAATAACAAGTTTTGCATATTCATGGATGGTTTGTCGTGCGTCATTGCTGAGCATTAGCGAAAAAGAGCTTTTAATCATTTTGGTAAGGTTATTAAGTGCTAGGTAAAATTGTTCTTTGAAACTTCATCATCTATGTCTTTCCAAAGGAAGGTGGATGTTTGTTGGTGTTTTCTCTCAAGTTTGTGATTATTATTTGGTAAGCATGCATCTAGAAATGGAGTTTGGGCACTCAATGACTTCATAATTTTCACTGATGAATTCATTAGTCAGTGCTTGGAATTTCACTTTTAGTATGATCAATCCATTTGATGCTGGATTTATGTGGTATTTCATTTGGAGGTAGTCTTTGAGAATGCTTGTGACATTGTGTTTCTAGCCAAATTATCAGGCGAATTTTGGTAAATCTTGATTTTATCCTCGAGGAACAATAGTCCATTTTGGTTAACGATGTTTCTTTGTTTTCATCTTTGAATTGTTTAATTGACAGTAGGATCCTATGAATGTGGGGCTGATTGGGCCATGCGTGTTTGGATTGTTAAGATATAATGTGCATTGCACATCTTATGGCATTCGATCCGAAGCTTTTGGGATTGTTTTGCTTCTTTGAGATCCGAGTGTAATGAGAAGTTTTAGTTGGTCGGATCTGGTGGCTGTTTGGCTTGTGTAGGCATTCTCTTTTAAGGACTTGTGCTCTTATTCTGTTGGCTACATTGTTGGTGCTTGAGATGAAAGCTTTTGGCCTAGTGATCTTGGTTTGTGTCGTGAATTACCATGTGCATGAGGTGAAAGCTTTTGGCATTCTATGCAAAGTTGGAAATTCTTTATGTAAAATTGTATACTTATTTAAGCCAAATAAGAATAGTGAGAAAATTTTAATGGTGATATTTGATCAGCATAAGAAAACTTAGTTGCTTATTAGGGGAGAAAGACAAAAGTAAACTTTATAGTTACCATATTGTGTAGCGATCTAGGATGATATTTCTTTCTGTCTTTGCTTGTTTTAAATTGTTTCTTCGGATTGTCTAAGAATGCTTCTTCATTTATTAGAGTGATTACCAATTTGGTAAAGGGAATGAAGTGCAAACTTGATTCATACCTATTTGCTGCTTATTGTTCATCATCATGCTACACCATATACATTGCCACCGTTTCTACAAGTCTATTTGACTAGCTGCCTCCTAATGGTATCTAAAAAGCTTGAACTCCTAATTCGATTATCATCTTGTAAATTTTCTTTTTCTGGTGGAGAGTCAGATTCAATTAAGTGGCAAATGAATTTTATGAGATTATTGCTATGTTTTTAGGGGCAATCTTAAATCACGTAATACCAAGTTGACAAAAATTCTTGTTATTTCTTTAGGCATCTAGCATGTGCACATCACATGAATATTCTGAGTTTTATTTACTGTCATGTTTGTGTACATTAGCTTTGGATGGTTGGTGAAAAGATTCACCACTATATTTAATATAATGGGCATTATTTTGTTTTATAACATGAACAGAACATGAACATGCATATCTATATGTTTGATATGATGTTTATACATGGCGTATCACTTGTTGTGACATGGTGAATTTATGTATATGTTAGGGCTCTAGCCATGGGCTGTTTTGCTCTTCTCAGTGATATTTTCATTGCTAGGGATGCCTCATTCATCTAGATTATTTTGTAGTCGATATAAAATGGAGGCATGGCTAAAAGCTATATGTTCTCCACTATCTAGGATGCCTCGCTATGATATAATTAAGGCATCTTATATAGTGTATTTCCCGCTATATTAGAAGGATACAATGATGTAACTCGATTTCAAATTCAGATGAGACAAAATCTAGTAATGGATATATGTTCACCTTCGTGGAGGTGCTATAGCTTGGAAATAAAACAAAATTGTGGGGAAAACCAAAAGTCGACTTAGTTGAAGCAGATGATTTGATGAAGTAATTGATGTGGTCATTCCCATGCCAATATGTGGCTAATTGAAATTATGGGTGGTAGACTCAAGTGCTACCAGGCATATACATGTAAACAAATTGCCTTATCCTCTTAAGCTCCAATGGGGAAATGAGAAGAAACTATTTGCTATTTTTTGGTAAATTGAGAACTATTCAAATTCTTGAGAGAAAGGAAAATTCTTCTCAAACTCATATATGAAAATGAGGCTACGTAGTTGAGAAACTCTTAGCAGATATTCCTTTGGGAATAAATTGACACCTTATGTGTCTAAGTATCGTGATTGGCAAGTGGCAATAACCATTGCAATGAAAAATTTCAATGGTAAAAATGGACACATTTGATTGAAGGATGATGTGATAAAGCAGTTACTTAATGATGGAATTATGTCCATTAATTATGTGACATCCCGATTTTTCAATTCTATTTCAATAAATTGAGACGAGCATTTCGTTGGCACGCATATAGTTCTTTTCCTTGAGTTGGCCACTCATGTGGAAACTAGTCTATCAGAGGAAGCTATTAAGAGTTTCTAATGCATCAGACTCAAGAATTTGACCAGGAAGCGACCTTTCGACCAAGCTAATCTGCAAGGGTCATTACGGCACAATTAAAATCGATTAGAGATCGGAGATAGGTCGACTTGACAGAGGCATGTGATCAGGTGTGGGTGATTCCACTAGATTGCACAATTCTTGTCGATCAGCACTGGACCGACTTTTCTATTGATTGGGTACCCTGTGTTCGTATTTGAGACCTTGAGATTACCTCGACAACTGAAAGTCGCCAATGTTTCAAAGATGTACATTGTGGCTTGAGATGATCAACCATAGGTCAAATGCATGAAAATTTCTAAAGGCTACCCGGTAGGTTGGGCTGCGCTAGTATCGTGCCAAAGTGAAATTAACCGTGAAATTGAGATCGAATTCAGAAATTGGAAGTCTGGGTGTGTCACAAATCATTTTAGGAATATTGGCTTATCTTCAGAAGATTTTTCATGTAATAAGAATTTTTTTAGAAATTAAATCAGAGAATGGCTATTTTGGCTCGAAAAATCAGTAGGCCTCCCTTTGGCCTTACTTTTAGGACTTAAGTTGGTGCTATGGACAAATGAAGATGTGAATTGAAGTGTGGTGATATTTGATTAATTTTATAGGCTTCAATTTAATTCAATTGGAAGATAATCGAGTGAAATTGAAGAAGTTGTTGTTCAAATAATTGGACCCCGGCGGAAATTGCAAGTGAACCCATTGGAAGAGGTTATGGGAGATAGTGGAGTGTGATGTCATCGTAGGTCATGGTGGGCCATTTTTGTTGAATAAAAGAAAGAAAAAAAGAAAAGAAAAAGCCCCCCTCTTCTCTCTCCTCCCTCTCTCCTCTCTTCTCCGCCTCCGGTTTCTGCTCGAAGACCCAGCAGATCTGAGCACGCCGAGGATGGCTGCAGCTCAGATGGACCGCCGTTCGTCGCTCACCTGACTAGCTCGCTTGTCGCCAGAGCTTGCTGTCGCTACCCATCCGCCCGCACTCACCCGCGCTTGGCCGACGCCCAGCCACCTCCGTCTGCCCCTATTCGCGCCTTCCAGAAGTTGCCGGAGCTTGTCCCCACCGTCGGGAGGCCTTGCCTAGCCACTGCCTCGCCTGTCCAAGCCCCGCCGGTCCTCCTCTGCCGTTCCCCCGCCCGAACCAGCGCCGAATCTGCTCCCTCTTGGCCCCGATCAGCAACCCAGAAAATGGGTATGGCAGCCCATGTTTGGCCCGTTTTGGCCGCCTTCCCGAGCCCCGATGCTCGGCCCGCTTTGAGGAAAGTTGTTCTCCTCGGCGTCCCCGTCATTTTGGTCTGCTCGGCTCGCTAATCCGGTGAGTTTAGCTCACTAAACCTCGCTTAGAGGGTTAATTATGCTTTAAGTGTGCTTAGTTTAAATTAAGTAAGTTTAGGTGTGTGGATTAGTATATTTAATTATAAATTGGATTAAGAGGTTGGTTTATGTTAAAGTGTGTTTAAATTAAAGGTTAAAAGAAGTTATTTAAAGTTAAGCCTTGATGTGACATAAAAGGATTTTAGTTTTGAATTATTTAAGTGCTTCGAAATTCTGGAAAAATATAATATTATATTATAATCCGAAATTATTAAAATATTATTATTAAAAAAAAACAGAAAAATTATTTTTGACCCGGTTGCTCGGAATTTCGTGCGATCGCTGCTATGCATTCGGATTTTGAAATTGATGGTTGGATATTATAAATTGAGGGTGGATTGCGAAAAATATGGATATTATTATTTAATTAATTTTCGGAATAAAATTAATTATTTATTAAAATTCGAAAATTTTCGGGACCCTAAACTCTCAGAATTTCGTGCCGATCGCTGCTGTGTATGTAGAATTTGAGTTTGATGATTAATTGTGGCAAATTTGAGTGTGATTGCGATAGATAGGGATTCTTTATAAAATCCAAGTGTTGAAATTGATGGGAGATTGGCCGTGATTAACCACCTATTAGAGGTCGTGCCCAGTGAGGCCGCGATTAACCACCTATTGGAGGTCGTGCCTAGTAGGGCCGTGATGAACCACCTATGAGAAGTCGTGCCTAATAGGACCGTGATGAACCACCTAAGAGAGGTCGTGCCTAATGGGGCCGTGATTGACCACCTATTAGAAGTCGTGCCCAGTGAGGCCGTGATGGACCACCTATGAAAGGTCGTGCCCAGTGAGGCCGTGATAGACCACCTAATTAAAGGTCGTGTCGAGTGGGGCCGTGATTGCCACTGGTTATTAAACCTTCCTATAGGGCCGTAATTGAGAGCAATGATTGATTTGCTAGAATGACATGTAATCGGCCAAGTCGATTGATTGCTGAGACGATCCAAGTGATTGAATTGTTCTGATGGTGTGATTGTGCCTTGGTTGTTTGGTTATCATAATTGCACGTGGTTAAATTATATAAATTGTGTTAACCTGCAGATGAAGGCTAATGCGAGGTAAGTCTTCTGTGTGATGTGGCTAGGCCACCCGGGGCGTATTTTCTTTCTAATAGGGGTTTAGGGGGTTGAACTTGCTGAGACATCGTCTCATCCCGGTTGTGGGATTAAAATTTCAGGTCCCTAGATGGCGGTTGTGGAGGACTCGAAGCCCTAAGTCTGGAAAGGTGGAGACTGAAGTATCGGTGATCGTGTCCTGCTAGTTGGTTTTAGGATAGTTTCCCTTTTCTCGAGCTGGTCTATTTCATAGACAGCCCAGAGTCGTATTTAAGCCTATGTGTTTGTAAATGAGTGTTTGGTATTGTGATTGATTGCCTGCTTTTCTATCCCAAGTTAAATGTTGTTAGGGGATTTGTTTCGTTCCGCTTGCACATTAATAAATCAATGGGGTCGGTGACACTACCTAGGAATGTCGCATTTGATCGACCGAAGTGGGATGTGCGCGCTCGGGGTTCGGGGCGTGACAAATTATATAAAGTCAGAAATTGATTTTGGCTAATCCTTTGACTATACATCAAGGGGAATAGGACAAGCAAATTGAAGAAAATCAACAACGACGGTTTCCCAACCTATATGATTAGCGATCCCATGAATTAGATTCCTATGGGTAATAATAAATCATTTGTTGATCTAGTGCACTATTAAAACAATTGTGTCCCGCCTATGATGAAAGTAGTGCAAAATTGCAAGGAAAAAGAGTTTGAGTTAAGTTCTTAACAAAATTTCATAGCTATTGTTGGTGGTGTATTAAGCTACAGAGTATACTTGATGAAATCACCAATATAAGTGTAAAGTGAGGCCACTTTTATGAGAATTATTGGCGATAATCTTTAGAACACTTATGAATAAATCATGCACGCGCATGGCCTATTAGCACAAAATCGCATTAAACAACAAAGTTTGTGGAAGTGTAATGTCATTGGTGAAAATTATAATTTACAAAAAGAAATTCTTGACTTATGGAAGTTTCAAACTTCACCAATGATTTCATGAATTATATTTCATTCTTTTTAAAATTGGCTCTTAACCTAACAAGCACCAGTTTCGATGCATTACTCTCTAATAACCCAGTGTTATTCTATTTTTTCTTTTCAAAAATTTTTAAAATATGTGGGGAATTGTTGGATATTTTAGTAGTTGTTAAATATTTACTAGAAATTATGACCATTATTAAAGTCATCATTTTTTAAAGGGTTTTACAATGGCCATATAACGGCTTTCTAATGGCCGTATACTTGATCAGGCTTTATAACTTTTGATTTATTACATCATAAACTCTTCATTACTTTATAACGGTCATTCTTTTAATTACCAATTGATTTATGACATTCTCCTAACGACTCTCTCTTTCGCTTGTTTAAATATAAATTAAACTTCAAACCACAATATTTGAATATACAATATATTCTCATATCTTTCCTTTTCTTTTTACTAGGTTATACACATAAGTTGTTCTGTTTCCTTCTAATATTCAATGTGTAATATAGAAGAATGTCTGTTATATCTTAGGAGGATAGCCACTGAAATCTTACGTACCAAGTTTCATACACCGAGGGACGGAATTATCCTTAAGAACAGTACTTGCACGCCTCAGGCATTTGTTTTTATTTTCTAATCTTTTGCAATGCATTTCCAATAATAATTATTATTTTATGTATTCTAATTTTTTTTTTCTAACATAGACCATATTGTGGCACAAGTAAAATGAAATAGTCCATCTCAAATGCTAAGTGTACGATATTACATCTTTCGGAACAACGCAGAGGCATTACTGTATGATGACTATCTCTTACTCTTGCCACACACAAAATCCTTAACATTTCATGAATGATGTGTACTGCATGATTCATACCGTGTCTAGATGATATTGAATGAGCCATACAAATACAATTGTATGGAAACTGTTGAAAATTACAAGAAACTTCATTTCTAAACGCATTTTTCAAAGTTTTCTTCAGACAAAGTCTCCGACTTTTTCTCTTTTCATATGGAGATACTTCTTAGAATCCAGTTGGAGACTCTGACCATCTAAATTGGATGAGAGAGGGAGAGTCCAGTTGACGACTCCTCTGCAACTCATTTGTCTGTAACCTCATTTGCATCCTGCTGAACTTAGAGACAACATTTTGAGAAAGATAGAATCCTTTTGAAACAACAGCTTATTCCTCCAATCGAGTAGGTACTTGCAGACTAATCTCAACATAAAGTCCCATTCAGAGTTGTAGTGTTCGAAGCAAAGAAGTTCTCATGAACTAACTTAACACTGGTTTCTCACTGAAGAACAATTCCTCAAGCATTGAAGGAAAGATTCAAGCTTTCTTTCGTAGATTTGACAAGCTGAGTATTCCGACAGAGTTTCTCGCAAATTGTGCTTCATTTGTTACGTGCAACCAGCCCCGTGATTTTTCTTACCCTCTGAGGACGGGTCTTTGATAGTAGGCATCTATTAGATGCACTCTTTGAAGGTTTAAGTTTAGCTCTTAAGCTCCGTTTATGAAAAATATTTTTCTAAAAAAGATCACTTATATCATTTAAAATAATTAGTTAAGGAAAAATGTTGTCATAATCGATAATAATTTATATTTAAACATTTTTGTAAACAATAAAGATAATTTTTATCAACCAACCGTGGATAGCTGTGTTGGTTGAGAGTCTCTCCTTCATAGCGGAGATCAAGAGTTCAAAATCCGTAGTTGCTAACGTTGTAAGTGGGGAGCCATGATGTTAGGGTCCTATGCTAGTCTCCCCCGAGATAAAGGAGTCTGGCCCTTCGGTACCGTCTAGGCACCGGGGGGGAGGGGCGTGGTGGAGTCCTCGGTTATCAAAAAAAAATTAAAAAGAAGATAATTTTTATCTATTTTTGTAAGCAATGCAAACAATCATTTTTTAGGAAAATGTTTTTCAAATTATTTATTTTTAGCGAAATAAATAGAACATTAGAGTCTTTTAATAGCAGTTCTATGCTGCAACGTTGTGAATGTGCTAACACCAATCTTGTGCCCTAGTATGCAAAAATTCCCCATCTCCATTTTGTTTGGCTTTATTTATGGCTGTAAAAACTTGGACTGTTATTTATTATAGCCTTTTTCATTGAAGCGTCCATGATATAGATTGTTATGCCGTCTGCTCTAGGCGATGTCATTATTTCTCCGAGGAGGAATGGGAGTCATGTCACTGATTCCATTCTTGTAACTCTTCCTTTCTATTATTAGCGAAGTACGTTCCGTAGTCTATATACTTTTTATGTATTCTTTTGAGTAATGAATATAGTCTTCTTTTGTCAAAAAAACAAAAACAAAAAAGTGGGAGTGGGTCCTATAATGCAGCCCTTCATTCGGAGTCCACGGAAGCCTCAAATCTTGTTCCGCTTCTGTTTTTATTGTGCTCTAATAATACGTGCCAAAAAAAAATACTGAAATTGATTAGAATTGTTGCTACAAGGACCTGATTATATAATTTAAACAAATTCCAAGATTTAATTAGGTAAATTAACAGTGTAATGATTAAATTGAAAAAGTACATAAGTTCAGTATTAAATAATAGAATTTACCAAAAACAACTTACCATGAACTCTAGTATTTGTCAATAATGACTAGAAATTACCGACGGAGTATACTTACGGCGATAGCTAGTGGTAAATTTATTTTTTAGTGAAGAAGGTTACGAACTCATTTAAGGCCTTATTTATTAATAGAAATTTTTGTCTTATCAAGTGACCTGAATGTTAAATATTTTACTCAATAAATTAGAGTAATTGGTAAGTAGACTTTAAAATGGGCCCGGCGCCAGAAGGGCCCACCCAGATTCGGCCCGATCCATAAGGGCCGTCCGAAATGTATCTTTGTGGGCCTGAGCAAGGGCCTCCATTTATTAGGTCTTGCCCGGTCCGTTTGGGACCGAGCCAGGCCCACCCAGCCCGCACACTTCTACATCATTCTTTGTTGATGCATCTTCGTTGGCACCTCGCAGCGTTGCTGAGGTGAGGTTGCAACCCTCCCTCGCCACTACGTGCTCCGCCGTGTTAGTCGTGGCTCGCCGCCAGCTGCTAATTGAAGGTGGGCACGTGGAGATCGGAGTACCCAATGAGTCTAAGCATCCAAGCGTCTTCATGTTAAAATAAAGAAGAAAAAAGCGAGTCTAGGTCTTCTTAAATCCGGGACTTATGCTAATTAGTTGAGTAGATCAAATTTGCTCTTTCGCTTTTCCTCTTGTTCGTTTCAGTTTCCTTTTTGTCTTGGCAATCTCACTTTATTCTCATCTGAAAGTTAATATTTTAGAAATTATATACCATTGGCACAAAACAAGGAAGTACATGAGAGAGAGAGAGACAGGGAGAACACGCGTGTGAGGGGCTCTAGCGAAGGTGTTACTTTGCTACACATTCGAAACGAAGATGTCTCGATCGTAATGTCTAACAAAATTTCAATGAGCAATTTTGAATTTAAATATGATGTCACGCCATGCCGGAGCAATTATGTAATCAAAGCATTGAGTGTTGGACTTCTTAAAAGGACCCGATTGATTTCACTAAATCGTAATTATTCATTTTCCTTCTATCACAGTAATCATTCGCTAACCTAAAAATTGAAGCTCAAGAGCTCAATTGGCCAAAAAAAATAAAATAATAGCTTAGAGACTCAGTTGAACGTTTTCCCTCTATAATTCTTTTTATACGGTAGACTTTCTATCTTAGTACAATATTTACTTATAGTCACTTTTTGTTTGTTAGAAAACTTAAGTTTAACCTCTTTTAGATTTAATGCCAAGCTTGTTGTGACCATGCTATGTTAGTTATAAAAATCCCCTGCTTTGGTTTAATTGGCTCTAACCATTCAATAGGTTGATGACATGTCGGCTCCATTTGGTTAGGCTCGAGACCCCAATGCTTGTACTTGGATCCCGGCGCCCAAGCTCAGGTCCATCGAAAGTGGATTGGGGTCCACGGAGACCAGGTCTGGGAACATAGAGGCCAGGTGGACCATATTTTAATACTAAATGTACATTTTCCTCTGTTAATCAACAAATGCGAGTTGAGGGCCCATCACACGTTTTCATGTAAATGTAGTGCTACACTCAAATGTTTCTCAAGAAGCAGCATTAACCAGCTAGGCAAATTCAGTCTCATGTTTCACTACACAAGAAGATGATGCACAATAAAACTTCTTCATTTTGATGATCACAAACACACTAATTCTCTCTCCTCCTTACACTTCGTTTCGCTCCCTTGTAGTACTCTCAGAGAGAGAAAGAGAGAGCTTGTGCCAGAGCGAGCTAAAATGCAAAATAGTTGTACATATGAAGATGACCCATAGAATCAACCTAATGATATGCATACTATAAAAAGTGTCACTGTACTAATAAATAACAACATACGAAGAAAGAATAAATATGAGTGTTTTGGCAGCAAAACTCAATAAAATGTTTCACTAAATATGTTCTCCTTCACTTAGAAAATCTCAATCCATACTTCTAGAAGATTTGCGCTCTTCATCATGAGTGCATTTCCAAATTTTTCATTCTCAATTAGATAATCAAAAACTGATACAAACATAACTCCATCATATCCATTCACTGTGCTTCCCATGGCATCACTACTCGTAAGGGTAAACCCTCAAATCAATATTACCAAAAGAGAATCGAGTCCAATGTACTTTCAACAAAATTAACTAATAAGAATGCACTTCACCAGGATATCACATAATATAGCATTAGATCGTGAAAACTCTCTCAAAATGGAGGTTCGTGACAAAGTGGAACATGTCCTGATCGGGTTGCATGAACTCTCCCAGGAAGACGCGGTTTTATGCAGCTGCTGCTGAGTGGATGGTATGCGAGGCAGGGTCTTTTGGGACCAAAATATTGCGGTTTGTTTTGAGCTGTTTGCTGGAACATCATTCGGACAAAATAACTAAGTAAGAGTATATAAGAGACACGTAATTGAAATGAGACTTTTTTCTTCTTCTATTTTTTTTTTTTTTTTTGGTGAAAATCGAAATGAGACTTCATGTCCATGTAATGTAAAAATTACCAAGGCTACTTTAAACGAAGAGGCCAGACTTACCAGTACAGCGCATCGGTACCATAGCTCATGCGGGCAATGCAACCGTTATCCGGGAAGTTCGTGGCCACCAACGCATCAAGTGTCGTGTTAATTCGGCCCTATCGTCCAAACCAGCTCTGAGCGTCTCCGATGTACACTGCACGTCCACCTTAAAGCCATCTAAGCCTATGCATGCCTGCCACCAAGGCGCTACTTTGTGTGAGAGGTGGGTTAAGAGAAAATGATTTCCTTTTTTTTTTCAGTGTAGAAATCATTTTTCAGTACTTTAAAAGTGTCTTTTTCGTTGACTGAAAATCTTTTTCTTGACTGATCTGTTTTCCGTGTATCAAACGCCAAAAAATATGGACAACTTTTTCTTGACATTTATTTTTTGCAAAACAAATAGAATTATACTATAGTGATCTTTTTTGGTGTAGCTTTTTTTGTCACGATTTTCCTGTAATTTTGCCACCTGGTGGAGACGACCATTTGTCTACTTAATTTATATTATTATGATGAAGCTTGATGTGATTTTTCTTTCAAAAATAAATTATGGCATTTCTTTACTCGGTAATCATAATTAAGTTACCATAAGAAAATAAAAAAGTAGAAGGAAAATTGGCAGTTGTTAGGAGGAGAAAGTTGTCAATGTCAACGTCTCATAGAGCACTACGGACCGCCACGCATTTATTTAATTAAACTAGATAAGATTAGACTGAACTATTGTGTAATGTGCAAGATGTGGATATCATCTCTAGAGGTGAACAGGAAGAACTGATAAAAAGCTGGTTAATTGGTTGAGAAGAGACAATAAAGAATGGGAAGGACAGAGGATAAATGTAATTACAGCAAAGTAAGCCTGAAATGGGAAAGAGTGCCACTTTCAAGTAAACATACCCATCCACCTTCAAGATAGGCAAGGTTTGGATTTCCGACACCATTTGCAGTACATATCAAAGTCACAGGACACGCCTAACATTGAGCATGCGAACAACGCGATGGCAACTGTTTGGCACATTAGGCAAACCTTGCAGCCAGTTAAAATGACTTACGCTCAAGTATCACAACTTATGTAGTTTTGATAGGACAGGTAACCTTTTTATAGAGCTCAAGTTATCCAATTTTAATACTTGCAGTGATTCAGATTGATTTACGAACAAACTTAATAACTTGCGTAGTTTTGATTGTTTAGTTAACCTTTCTATGGAACTGCATTCATCAATAAAAATAATTCGTAGACTCAATTGAACATTTTATAAAAGTTCGAGATCTATTGGTGCCTTTATCCCTCTTTTTATATCCTAGAATTTCTATCCTAAGTTGAGTTTAACCTCTTTTAGCTTCAAACCGTGAATTTGTTACGACCATGCTACGTCATCTTTATAAATCCTCCACTTTAGTTCAATCTTCTCTTACCTTTGAATTGATATACATCAATGATATTTTTTGTGTAGCTTTCTTTTGTTATGATTTTCCTCTAATTTTATCATCTGATGGAGACAAAGGTTTATCTCCTCATTTAATACGACTATGGTGGAGCTTGACTTAATTTTTCTTTAAAAAAAAAATTGGTGGCATTTCTCCACTGTTAATCACAATTAAGTTAGCCTAAGAAAAGGAAAAAAATAAGAAGAAAAATCGCCATGTGTTCAGCGGAGAAAGTGTCAATGTCAACTTCTCATAAAGCCCTACGAGTATGCACCACTACGCATTTTATCTAACTGAACAATATAAGATAAGACAATGAAATAAAGAAATGGGAAAGAGTGAAAAATGGGGATATGATATGAATCTTTAGAGTGAACAGGAGGAACTAAAAAGAGGTTGAAAGGAGACAAAGTAAGATAGAAATGGGAAGGGAAAAGACAAATGAAGAAACTAAAGGCAAAGTACGAATGAATTGGGAACGAGTACCATGTGTCACCTCCCATTGCTCGCCTCCTTGCGCATAGGCCCGGGTTTGACTTCCGTCAACGTCACCGGACTTGCCTAACAGTGGGCATGCATGAATAACGGGACGCCATCCGTTTGGTACAGCACCTTGCAGTGATTCACAGTGAGACAGTTCCATTGACCGCAGCCTTCTATGTTCTGGTAGCTCGGGTGAACTTTCCGTGGACCTCCAATCCCCAATTGACAAAAGCGAGTTTGGTAAATCAGGCAAACACCGCAGTGATCTACAGTCTTCTACACGCAGCCTCCTCAACTTATATAGTTTCGATAGTTTAGGTAACCGTTCTATCGAGTTACCTGTCATAATTTGTAATTCCTTCAGCGAATCCATTTCTTCCAAATATCGAATCTCGATTAATTGAGGACACTCCCAAATTGTTAGCTCTTTGAGCCTCTTTAAACTTGATAGATCCAATATCACCAGCGACTTACAGTGATACACATGCAAATGATGGAGACACTTTAGCTGTTCAATAACGATCTCTCTTGAACTGCATTTACAAAGTGTTAACTTGGACAAATATCTCAATTTGGAAATGAGTGGTTGTACCATCGGTGACTTGACACCCGTTAATACCAAACTATGAAGACCTAGAGGAAGCCTTGGGATAGATTGAGGATCATCACAACATAATGAAAATGACGAAAGCTGAGGAGGCAATATGAGAGATTGAGGATCATCACCAGATATGTGTAAATCTGAAAGCTTAGGAGGCCATATCATGTCCATATTTCTACTACCATGGTATGCTAACATTTCAAGATTCTCCAACATCCCAATGGTTTTTGGTAGCTCTCTTAACTTACTCCATTTCATATCTAAGTGCTCCAGCATTTTAAGGTATCCAATGGAATTGGATAACTCTCTTACCATGCTACATAACATATATAAGAACTTCAATCTTTTAAGATATCCAATTGAAGCAGGTAGTTCAGTAATCTTTGTACCGCACAAGTCTAATTGGAGTAATGACTCTAGTCCTCCAATGGAGTTTGGTAGCTCCCTTATTTGAGTCCATCCTAGGCTCAAACACTCCAAGATTTTGAGATCTCCAATAGAATGGGGTAACTCTTTTATCTTGCTATGTTGCATAGTTAAGAACTTCAGTTTTTTAAGATATCCAATAGAAGCAGGCAGTGCAATAATATTTGAACCCCCCAATCTTAAGTCAAGCAATGATTCTAGCCCTCTAGTGGAGTTTGGTAGCCCCCTTATTTTAGTGTCTCCCAAGTCCATTTCTTCCAACATTTTGAGATCTCCAATAGAATCAGGTAACTCTGTAATTCTTGTGTCATACAAATTCAATCTGAGGAGCGACCTCAATTTCCCAATGGAATCCAGAAGCCTTCTAAGCCGATAACAACGCTCTAAAGACAAGCATGTCAAGCCCGCCATCTCTCCAATAGATGGATGAAGCTCCGGCATACACAACCCTTCTAGCTTTAGACTTGACAAGTTCTTTAGATGGCATATTGCAAAAGGCACTACGCCCAAGTCAAAATGGGGGCTTCTAGACAACTTTGATTGTTGAATTCTGGCTACAATTATTTCCAATCGTTTTAGGCGCTCTAGCTTACCAATAGAACTACCAATTTGTGGCAACTCCGAACAATGTTCAGCAAAAACCAATATCCTCAACTTCAAGCACATTGAGAAGTCAGGAGTTGTCAAGAGATAGCATCTCATGAGATGTATAACTTGCAAGTCATGGTTCACCTGCAAAACAAACTACAATTAGAAAAGTAAGGCAAGGGAAATGGCAACAAATGTATATATGTGATGCGAAACCATACCAAGCATGGGCCCCATCCATTCCAATTCTCAGGAATTTCGCTATCCGAAAGCTTGAATACGACTAAGTTCTGTAAACATAGATTGATTGCCTGCAAGTGTGAAGGGCAACGATGCCAAGAGAGCCATTTTAAATTCGAGAAAAGATTCTTAAAGTCTCCCACCAAGTTTCCCCTTTCTAATTCCAAAAACCTTAAGCTAGGCAGCCTCAAAAACTCTTCACTTGTAAAGTTGCGATCTTGGAAAGTCTAGTTAGTTTGAGAGCTATGATGTTCTTTGTTCCCTGACAACATGAAAAGGCATAAGTGAGCTTTCCTACAGTAAAAAAAAGGAACACATTCTGTGAGTAAATATTGCATATTCTTGTTCTATAAGTAAAGCATTATTGTTTGCTTCTACTTTTAGATTTTAAATGTACGCTATTAATATTTTCTAGATATAAATTTTTGTTACCATCTTCAGTCACTCAAAATTAATAAATTTAGTTTTTTATGATGTGCAAAGCAAAAGAACACATTCAGAAATATACTCTAATCGAGCCAATGTTCCCTTGATCGAGAAGACGGAAACTATGAATGAAATTTACCGTTCTAGTCCCCACTACTTGCAATGCAATCTTGGGTTGCCAAAGTCTACTACGCTTCCCAGGAACATTGACGTCTTCTCATCGAACAATTTCTCTTCCAAGGTCTCTAAGCAAGCCATGCATCAATAGTGTATCATCATCATTGATCTTTATCAAAGACATACCAATGAGGAAATTGATCTCAATTTTTGGGTAAAAGGCCAAAGCTTTCCACATGTAATATGGATAGATTCTTTCTTCACCAATATAGTAACAAGCAATATCAAGAAAAATTTCTCTATGTTCTTCGTTTAGCATTTCAATGCTAATCTTTAATTTGTCATAGATATGTTGCTTAGGAATCGACTCTAATTTCTTCAACATATCTTTCCAAATTGTTTTTGTTTTGCGATAAAGAGAACAACCAATAACTTTAAGTGCCAAAGGAAGCCCACCAGTCATGCGAGTAATATGGCAAGAAATATCATCGTAGTCACGTGGAGGGGAATCCATTCCGAAAGCATGCTTGCTAAAAAGTTGAAGGGCATGGTGATAAAGCAATTCTGTCATTTGATAAATTTTATACTCTTCGATTGCCAAATTGTTGGTGTCTCTCATTGTAATAATGATTCTGCTCCCCAGACCAAACCATTTACCCTTCGCTGCAAGCATAGAGAGTTGGTCCCACTCATATAGATCATCAAGAACAATAAGTACCTTTTTGTGGCAAAATCTCCTTTTAATCTGGTTAATCCCTATATCAGAGTCAAAAATCTCCACTGGTGTGGAGTTGAGAATTTCTGACAATAATTGCTTTTGTAATTGGACAATTTTGCCATCCTTTGCAGCTTCTTGAACACCCAAAAGGAAGCTACACCCATCAAACCGACCAGAAATTTGGTTAAAGACAACTTTAGCAAGAGTCGTCTTACCAATGCCGCCCATGCCATGGATTACTAGATAGCGTACATCAGGAGAACCTTCATCTAATAGGTGCATGACATCTTCAACACAATCTTGAATTCCGACTAAATGATCGGGTAGAATTTTTTCTCTTTTATTCATTTTGATCAAAACTTCAGCGACGATTGATCTAATGAGTTTACCTTGGCTGTCATATTTGATACGAAGAGTTTAGTCAGATCTATCACAGTTAGAAATATTAGAAGTTAAACACAAACCAGCTAAGGGAGAGGGGGTGGAGACTGGGCGACTGGCCCCCTCCCAAAGATTTTTCTTTATATACTCTACGGATAAGTAGGAAAAAGTCAATTGTAAGTAAATTGCACCCCCCCCCAACAAAAACAAAAAACAAAGAAGCTGGAAAAAGAAATATTAATTTTACAAAAGCTCTAACTCTTTCTTTACAAAGAAAAAATATATCAATCAAAATCCATGTGAATGTACTTAAAATGAGTTGCAATTATGTAATTTTATAAATGCTAAACTTTACAAAAGATGCTCCCTCCTCCATAAAATTGTAAAAACTGAAACCCGTGGACTTTCTTCCTTTAAATATGCAAAGGATTTGTTTTTTCATTTTTGATTGCTCAAATATGGTGAGTGCTCTGTTTTTCTAGTTTTGCATGGTTTAAAATAGTAATAGCTAGAACAATTGCTTTCTTGTTTCAAATCCTACACAAATTGGATTTAGAAGTTAAGAAAAAGTATTTCTAGTCTATCTAAAAGATGATAATCAAATAATTAATTCAAAATTGATTTGTCATGTCTTTCTAGAGAAAGTATCTAGTTTTGACTGGAATTGACCGTTTATTTGATTGAGTGGATGTGTAGTTAGCAGTAATCAAATATGTGTGAATTCAATGATAATTAGATGAAAGAGAGAGCAATGGGTAGTTTTAACTTTTGATGCCAGGATGAGTATTATTAATATCAATTAAATATCTAAATCAACGAAAAAAAAAAACTGAAACCTTACCCTGTATCCTTGAGATCCCATCCTTTGATATGAGCGACCTCCATCAGAGCCTCCTTCCATTGCTGCACTAGATTGCTGCCGAACTTCTGCTCATGTTTTTGCAAAGCATCGTGGTATAGCCTGGTTTTGAGTTTGACATCATCAGGATCCACGTCGAAGAAAATCGGTAGGATCATTGCGTTGTCATCTCTATTTCTCAAGCAGTCCACCTTGAATGCAAGTTCGCGAAGACACCACGCACTAGACGCATAATTTTTAGAGAAGATGGGCATAAAGATTGTGGAGTTCTTAATTGCACGCTCTAGTTCGCCTTTCATCACTTCACCTTTTCTAATCTCTTCATCGTCTCTGAAAACATGAATCCCAGCTCCATCCATGGAGTGATAGAGGCAATCAGTAAAATTCTGGCGAGTGTCGGGCCCTCTAAAATTCAAGAACACATCAAATTCAGCCCCTAGTGACAACTTGACATCATCTCTATCGGTCATGATCGCCGCTTTTCCATGCGATGAGTCCCTCCTCTTCATCTTCAGGAGATAAGGTATTATGAGGAGAGATGCAAGGGTAGTGTCTAATAATTGTGATTCCGGAGGATTTATGGACGAGCCAAATGAAGAAATCATAATCCTTTATTTGATGTTGTCTAGGCCAGATTCGTGGAAATTAGGGTAGTTGACTACCAGGCCCCATTTCCCTCTTTTCTTAAGAGAGAATTATAGTAATGGGTGGGGACATCGTCGTAAGCATAGATATATAATTCGAATTCAAAAGGAATAAGGAGTCTGCGTGATGGAGATTCTTTGAAACTAACTTACAACAAGCAGCCAGTCATGTGGGGACAAAAAAGTATCAATCTACGGAAAAAAAAAAAAATCAAATATGAGGGACCGATTAAATTGAAGAGACGGCACTTCCATTCGCATTTTGTTGTATTCAATGAGTGAGGAGATCATCTGTCCATAATTAAATTAATATAGAGAAAGCATTCATTCATGGATTACATTCTATTTGATTAAGTAAATTATGTTCTATAGAGGCTACATTTCCAATAAAAAAAAATTTAGGGAAAAATACCAAATACTTCTTTTCAAAGTAAAAAGTTCTAAGATTAAAATTTCTTGTTGGACAAAGAGTTGAAGCCAAACATTTTGTAATAGGCATGAGACTCTTATGGTAATGCCTAGAAACGGTAGGGAAAAAGAATTCTTTTCTTCCCCTCTTTTCAAAGTATTATCTTTTTATCTTCCCCTCTTTGCAATGAGCCAAAGTGTTGTGGGAAGTCTCCCATTGCGCATTTTCTTGGTAGGACCGAGAAAATTTCCTGCAATAGAAAATTAAATTGTATGTTAATCTAGTTAATAATATGAGTTTGATTGCACTTCAAAACAGAAAATACATAATTTCGATTGATTCCAGTTTCCGTTGAATTATTAAACTAAGAACTTTCCCTCAGGTCACAACTGGACAAAGGTTATTTGATTTAGAAAGTTAACAATGCACCGATGCTCTACTCCACGCACCACATGCATGCGCGGCCAGTTGTCGCTCGAATCTTCACGAATCACTCTCCATTGACGGTTTCATCAACTTTCAGAGATCTACTGTCCTCAGATCTTACGTTCCTTCAATCAATTTGTTCTGTGAATAATAACTCGTCTAATTTATTCGCACCGTGAATGATAAAGAAGTCTTATTTGAGCTTGAAAGTTTTTGATTTGTTTCTAAATACGACTGAACTGTTGTTTTAGAGGTAATTTATAATGGATATTCCAATCAATTTTATTTCTTTGTTGAACACCAGAATTTCTTTCAAAGTGATTTTCCACAAAATCAACCGTAAGAAAACAACTCATTTTTCTTGAAAACAATTTTCTTAAAATTATTTTCCATTGATCAGAAAGTATATCAATTGATTTCACTTCGCATTTTAATTGGTCATATGAGTTTGATTACCCTTCAAAATAGAAAATACCAAACTTCAATTGATTCCACCTCAGGGGTTAATTTATTAATCTAAAATCTTTTGCACGCACTAGATAAATCCAATCCGACATGTTGGGTTAGGTATAGAAAGACACGCATTTGAGTGGGTTAATTAACAAAAAAATTTATCAGCAAGGTGTCCCCATTTCATAAAACGATAGTTTCATAAAAAGTTTAGAAGCTTTTAATTCTGCCACTGTCTCGCGTTATCTTCCCCCATGTCACAACAGGACAAAGGCTCTCTCATTCAGGCAGCTAGCAGTGCACCAGATGCATGAACCCCGTCCCTAATTTCAAACTAAGAAAACAAACAAACAGAAGATGTACTCTAAAAGAATACCTACTTGTGGAAGGAAGGCAAGACCAACAGGACCCAGTCAATTGACAAAAACGAGGGATGTAACGACAAAACTTGTTCATATGTCAATATGAAAAGATGATGATGTTCTTTTCTTGAATTATCGGACGACACTTTCCTTCACATTTTGTTCTATTCAAGGAGCGAGGACTCCCTCCGTGCATATATAACTGCCCCGTCATTTACGTGAATTTATGATTCCACGAAGGTTCGATGCATGTATTCATCTTTCCAATTTTAAGATAATGAAAGCAATTCAGTCATCTAAATTTAATTAAGTAAAATATGTCATATATAGTTACAGTTCAAATAAGTTTCTAAAGGAAAAATACTACACATTTCTATTTCAAGATTATAATTTCTAAGATAAAATTTTCTTGTTGGACAAAAAGTTCAACTCAAACGCTCCGTGACATATGGGGGATTCCTATGATGGGGTCCAAAGAGATAGCTTAAAGAATTCTTTTTCCCCTCTTTTCAAAGTAATATCTTTGTCGCTACTCGCTAATGATAATAAATTTCCCTCTCACTAAAAATTAAGCACTATTAGCTTGCAAAGATTACTTGTTAAATTATCCAAATATATTTCCTAACCGAATATTATGGTAATCTATCATGTAATTGATGACCTAATATTTTTGTAATTCTAAAGTGTCAACTAAATGATAAAGGTTCTCAAACTACGATATACAAGCAATAGGAGGCCCAAGCTAATTGGTTGTTTGTTGATTGAATCATAAATATTTTTAAAGAATATGTAACTCACCTAAGCTCCCTGCCAGTGACATTAACTCATTGCAAATATCATGTCCTTTTAGTTATTAACAAAATTAAAATTTACTTTGACAATAATTAGGAAATATGACACTTAAGTTTCATCTAAAATTGAGTGAGACACTTGATTATGAGATTCTATTATAACATAGAATTTAAAAAAAAAAGTCATAGCTTTATGTGACTCAAAAAAAAGTCAAAATCATATGGTTTGGGTTTTTCCTATCAGTCTAGGTAAATTTTACACTTTACTTCTTAATTGGTTTCCATAATCAAGTTCTCTATCCAATGATCGATAAGATTTATATGTTTTATATTTTATTGAGGTTAAAATGATGCTTCCTTTCATAAGAATCTCATAGAGTGTGACTGTCCAGTTACTAAAGGTCACACAGCTAGGGTGATTAACTTAAAAAAGAAGAAAAAAGGAAAAAGAAAAAAGAAGAGTAACTCTCCACATGAGCTGTGTGTAATTGATTCTATTGGAAGTCCTTGGTTTGTTCTGTCTTCACCGTATAAGATACTATAAAAAAATACTCGTAAATTGACCTTACGAAAATATAGTTTTAGATTCAATTTCACTATAGTAGCTAAAAGTACTAGTACGAACACCTAGAGGGGGTGAATAGATGTTTAAAATAAACCTCGGAATAAAATAAATTTTGAACAAAGTCTAAATAAGGATCAGTGTCTAATAAGAGAGTCACCAAACTTCTGGTAGATGTTCAGAATCTATTATGCGATAGAACAGACTTCTAAAATAACTTGTAATTGTGCAACAGACTTATATAATGAGAGTTAAGGGAAGAGAATGCTACACGTGAAATTTATAGTGGTTTGGCTTAGATCAAGCCTACATCCACTCTCCCACGCTAATAGATTCCACTATGCAATCAATAGATTACAACTTTGAGTGCAAACACTTAGTGATAGATCACACTATCTCACTAAGTCACTCTTTTGGTATTTCTCTCACGATCACAAACGTTTAAGCTCACTAAAAATAAGTGTATGATCGAAGGTCACTCAGACTTTGAAATTATAAATTCTATGCTTCTCTCTTACTTGCTCATCAGTCCTTGATCTCCTTAAATACTCCTCCACTTCCAAACTAGCCGTTGGACATTATCTAGATGATCGTCTTCAAATCTACCCATTGGATAGATCTGTATCTAGAAAATTTAGTAGCCTTTGAGTGATAGAAGTAGAATCCCAAATTGATTCTGATCGTCCATACAAACAGAATCTTGCTTTCCATAAATAGAGCTTCTTCGTTTAGAAAGTTCTCGTCTTCAATATCTAATTGTCAATCAATTAGATTAAGTCAATCAAATCTATCTTGATGTGAAATCCAAACCAAATCACTAGCCGTTATATGTTTTGGGCTTGTGTTATATTCTATCAAGTTGTCTCGTTCTGAACATGCTTCGTTTTGAATTTATTACATTCCGAACTTGTGTTACGTTATGGACCTTGTCACGTTCTGGATGTAAAGTCTAAGAATATTCTGTCTGAAGTAGAGTCTAAGTGTGTTCTATCTAAAATAGACTTTACAATCTGGACGTAAGTCTGAACATATTCTGCTTCTAAACATATTTAGCCTTAAGATCTGAGCACAATCTAAATAAGTTCAACTTCAGCATAGAGTCTATCTTCCGGTTCTTCCAAATATAAACTTCGACAATATCATTTACATGTTCTATCATTTACATAGTCTATTACTCAACCATTAAACGCATTAGTAACTTTTGATTTATTTTGTCATCTTTAAAACATTATAAGGAATTTCCCTAACAACAGCAAGTTTGATGTAGCTATAAATGATGTAAATCTTAGTCCGGTGTTGTGCACTTTTCATGTGAAATTAATTTCTACAATTTCATTATATAGTTTTCGTGAGGCTAAGTTCACTTTGCTTTTAGTTTGACATGAGGCTTCATCAAGCTATCGTTGATGATATGTAATTGAAAATGAGCAAAATAGCAAATAGGCATTTTTTGGCAACAGCGACAAGACTGGTCTCCAGGCAAAGATGCAATGTTTAGATCGCTTTTGCACTTGCGAATAATTGACGAGCCAAATGCTAAAAACAAGGAACATACTTCATGAAAATTGCCGTTGAGGATGTGTATTGGCATAGTTGATGAAGTGCGACTGATAGATTCTAGGGGCCAACAGTATCCTCATTTTTCAAGCGGGTCTTGTCTAGTAGTGCTGTGTTACTGTATATTCAGATAATAATGTTATATAAAAAAAAAAATTAAAAGGTTTAAATGGCAAGTAACCCGTGATTGCTGGTATATGGAGTTTTCGGAGCTATAATATGGCTCGACGTATGAAAGCTAGAGGAAAAAATAAAAATTCATAGCCTTTGTTGACAAAATATATAGAAGTTTAAAACCTACCCACATTTTATTTCCCAGACGTTCAGCTTTAGTAAATAATAATATTATCAAACTACGCCTCATGTCTTTTCCTGCTATATATATAGTACAAAATTGAGAAAAATCCTTTACCAAAAAAAAAATATTTTAAACTTTACCAAAAAAAAATTGAGAAAAACCAGAACTTCTTTTCTTATTGATGAAAGCTCAACACAAACATATAGTAACCCTAAACGTTTTGTAACAGGCACGAGACTATTATGGTGATGCTTAGAAGGGGTAGCGGGAAAAAAAAAATCTCCTCTGTTCAAAGTATTATCTTTCTTGCCGATGACAATTCATTTCCCTCAAAATAAAATTTATATGCTACTAACTTGCATGATATCATTTGCTAAATTATCCAAATATATTCCTTATTTCAATGGTATGTTAATCTATTAGGTAATTGATAACTCAATACTTTTTTATTCTAAAGTGTCAACTACATAATAAAGGTTCTCAAAAAGCATTATATGCGGTATAGGAAACTTAAGCATTTTGGTTGTTTCTTGATTGAGTCTTATTTGTATTTAATCAATCGAATTCTAAATCTTTTTAGAAAATGTGTAATTGAATCCTAGTCTCCCTGCTAGTGATATTTACTCATCGCAAAATCATGTTCTTTTAGTTCTTAAAAAAATTAGAAATTATTTTGACAATAACCAAGGAATGAAGTGAATAAATGTCATTGAAAACTGAGTGAGAAACTTGATTCAAAACACAATAAGATTTTTCTCCATAATATTACGTGACTCAAGAAAAAACGAAAATAACATGCTTTGGGTTTTTCCTATCTGTTTTGGTAAAATGTAGGCTTTATTTCTCTATTATTTTCCATAATGAAATTGTCCACTCAATGATCTGTAAGATTCATATGTTTAGTTTCTAATTGTGGTTCAAATGATGCTTCATTTCACAATAAGCTCAAAGAGTACTTCTAGTTATGAAAGGTCACCGGCAGTGATATTAGTACTTGAGTGCATATTAGCCAAAACATACAGGATTCATTTAACGAAAAATAATTTGTTTAGGACTTGATTAATCAACCGTCAAAACATTAGGACTTATACTACACTTGTTCTCACACTAGTGCAATTCATTGAAAGAAGAAGAAGAGCAACTCTCACAGGTACCATGTGTTATCGGTTCAGTAGTAATATCCTTATATATATATATATAACATTAATAAATGTATACTTCACATTTTATGTCATGAGAAGTCTCTTTCATTGCATTGTGTTATTTTTTGGAAGGGCTTGAAAAATTTCTCACGAAAATTTCTCACCATGAAAATTTATTCCTTCATTCCATAAACAAAATATATAATTTGAATTACTTCCGCGCTTCACGTTCTAATTTATTAATAAACAAGAACATTAACGACAAGAGATACAATAATCATGATCATTTTATTCAACGTTTTTCGTGGAAAATAAGGCTACTAGACTAGCAGGTCCCATCTTCCTATGTCCTCAAGAGAGAAGTTTTGGAAATGATGGGAACGTCATTAAACAATAAGTCATGTCGGGATATGAATAGTATCAATTCGCCAAAAAAAAAAACATGAAACATAAGTGGCTAGTTAAATTCAGGGGACAGCACTTCCATTCACATCTTGTTCTACTCAATGGGTGAGGACCCCATTTGTCCATATCAAATTGCCCGTGGCGTACGTGAATGATCTTTTCAAATTTAAGATAAAGAACGCATTTCATCGTTGATAGACATTCTATTTAATCAAGCAAAATATTTCATATATCGGGTATTAGAATAAAAATTCAATGGAAAAATAAGGAATATTGTTTTCAAGATAACCATTTTGCAAGATGAAGCCATATCATTGGACGAAGAGTTCAAGCCGAATATTCTGTAGGAGACTCTAATAACAGGTGCAAGACTCTTATAGTAACACCCAAAGGGATTAGCTAAAAAAGTTCTTTTTTCTCTTTTCAAAGTATTAGTTTTGTTGCAAATGATAATCACATTTCCATTTAAGTAGGAATAATCATTTGCTAAATTATCCAGATATATTCACTAGTTGAATGATATGTTAATATATTATGTAATCGATAACTCAATATTTTTTACATAAAGTGTCAACTAAAAAATAAAGGGATACTTACCAAAATAATCCTAAAGTTATTGTATGAATACCAATCAGTTATAAACTTGTTAATTTTGCTAATCTAGTCATAAAGTTTTTAACATTTTGCCAATATAGTCTTTGTCCGACTAATTCAAGCCAAAAGATAATGATGTTGACGTCGACTGTCCTACATTATACAATCAATGCTGATATTGACAACTTTTGCAACATTTTTTTAAAAAAATTTTATGTATATTTTATTTATATATATATATATATATATATATATATATATATATTTGTAGCATAGTTCTTTTTCCTTCAAGGCCAACAGGGCCCCAACAATGGCCGTTGACCCTCGCCGACCGCTGGTTTGCTCACCTCACGAGATTTAAACGAAGTGGCCGGTGAGGGCTGCAATGACATCACCTCGCCAGATCTGTGTAAGTGGTGCCCATGGCCAAAGACGGCCGTCAGTGGCCAACGAGAGCTTTGCAATCGGCAAGGACATCATGGCCCACGACCCCGAGTTAAACATCCAGTCGATTTCAATGTTTGCATGCATAGGTATAGGCATACATTCAGTCGGTTTCATCCTATAAGTATCAAACTAACCGACGTGATGTGAAATGAATTCGTTATTCTTAGTTTCCTCATCTATTGATCGCCCACATTTATCCATGATGCAAAACAATTTGATAAGAGATGTCTCCAAAGGAGAAACTGATAATTTTTTTGGTCAACAAAACGAGAGAGAAAATAAAAGGCAACAATGCTCTCACGCTGGGTGGTACACTTGGAAGACGTCGTTGGTACAGAAATCTAAAATGATAGAACTAAACTTTCACGAAAGTGCGAATTCATTCATCAATGGAAGATGCCGAGATTCGCCCAAGAAATTAGGAATACTATCCTCATACGATACGGCTACCTTTGAAGTAGGGAGCGCTATCCTTATTGCCGTATTTGTGGGACCTAATCCTCACTAAAGGGTTGTGTTGACATATTTCAATTAACAACCCATGGCCATGAGCAAGAGATTCTCAAGAAATATGCACTTTAGCGCAAACTCATAACAAAAATGTCTAAACAAGCAGCTTCTTCTAATTATAATCAAGAAGTCTCATAATGGCATGACCAGAATATAGAGATACTAGGTGCATCTTTTTTGAGCATTTATCATGTTGGCATGGAAGAAAATGTATAATCTGTCATCATGCTGATGCTGCAACATACTAGAGACAAAACAGAAAATTTAACTTCCAAAAAAGTTCCAAGAACATTTTCTTCTCTAATATGGATAAGCGTCAACTCAACAAGTGCAAAATCATGCAAAATCATCTTAATGATTGGTAAATTATTGTCGGGTTAATTCAAGAAGAGAAGACCACCAGTGAGAGAGAGAGAGCTGAAGATCACCAGAGTCCGATAAATTTATCTTGTCAAGCATAATCAGGCATCACTTTTTTCAGGAATGTAATTGGCTTGGAATCCTCAGGCGCCAGTTAGTCAAATGCAACATAGTTGTGCTCTTCATCATACACATGGCACATCGTCATGATTGTCTTCATGAGTCGCCAATTCCATGTGGCTTCATTTAAGTACTGTGGAAGACATGTAAATCAAAATGAGCAGACTAGCAAATGGGCTTTTTTCGGCAACAGCGAGGCCACTGGTCACTAGGCAAATGTGCAGTACACTGATCACTCTGCATTTACAAATATTTGAAGCACCAAACGCTAAAATCAAGGAACATCTCAAGTTTGTCAAGGAACCATCTCAAATTTGCCATATTTAGTTTCAACTTTATTACTCCCACTTCAAGCACCGATTACTCATGACAAGAGAAAAAAGGGATCTTGTTCCGAATCATCCTAATCTAGCTGCCCATTGAATGCCAGAATAACATACTTAACGAAAACCAGCTCACCTTTCCCCAGTTTTCTTGTACAGACTTGTAAGCCGCACGCAAGTTGTAACTCGGAATCCTTGGTGATATCTGATGGGTTATGTGAACATTTATGTGATGGCATAGAATTTCAATCCTGCACAAGAGAAGAGCATTACAGTTTGCTTTTTGATCATTCTACTCATCCTTGCACCTAAAGGTCAACTAAGATGAATTTTTAAGATAAAGCAAGCGACAAAACCTTCTTCTAAAGTGTGCAGCCAGCTAAGATAGCTATTCCGCCGATAACCACGTGAACTTGATAATAATTTCATCTTCTACTTTCAAAAAAGAAAAAGTTTCTTGATACACATTTTTGCATGGCAATGCCCAGAAGCAATGCCAAATGTGTTAAAGTTTAGAGGTACAAGATCCAATTGCCTAAGGGTGATTAGTTCCCAGTCAAGTATGGTTCCAACAAGGAATTGGACTGGGAGGATCAATTCCCAAAATTTGGAACCAAGGACCGAAGCAATTGGTACTAGAACCAAGAACCGGATCAAACCATCAATCGGTCCGATCCACTGGAACCGGTAACTTATTTTTTCTCACTACCTTTTTCCCATTACTTTGTTTCCCACCACTTGGAACGGGACCAAGATAGTGTTTAATTCACATTTTATTGATATTTTTGAAGAAATAATAACACAAAAATTATATTTAGTCAATCCGGTCTAATCTGGGCAATCCTAGTTCAGGCAGTCCATTTTGCACACCCCTATATTGCCGCCACCATCATGTCATCAACAGTTCATTTATATCTGAGATGCGAGCAAAAGAAGGCAAGTAATTGAGGAAAATAAAAGTTTTTTACCATTTAGGATAATCACAGTTGATGGTTCCATTCAGCTGGGCTTGAGCAGCATTCCACTCATTGGAAGATTTGAAAGGAATATGAGGTGCCGTGTGATGGACCATTGTGAAAGTACTCAACTATAAACATGAAACAGATTGCTCCTCATTCAGCAGTGGACACCTTAACTTGAACAGCCAGGGCAACTAAATTACTAGAGCAAAAAAGCTTGAAGTGAAAGCTCCTAATTATACAACTTGGAATTTTCAGACAATCCAAATCCTAAGATTGAGGTTTTGCAGTCCTCAGCTGCACTTGGCAATAATGACCGACTATGATCTTCTGACCAAATATCCTGAATGATCAAAAGCTACAAAAAGATGAGAAACCACTAGATTCTTATGGAAGTTTTCTTTATTATGACTGTGAGTATCACTCGTCAACGAATTATTGGTGTCTTCAGTAAAGAAGGGCAACGAAGCATACATTAATGCAGATGAAAAAGATCATTACCCAAAAGTGATAGCCCAGCCATGGCATCAACCAGAACTTAATCCACCCCAAAATGCCAGCCTTGTAAATATCAATGGCCACCCAATCCCCATAAAAGCAAAAACGCAAGCCAAACTGATCTTCACCCTTTTGACTTCATTTGGTCTGAACTTGTTCAAGTCGAAGTGCCATATCAACCTAGTAGGGCATTTAGTCAGATAAAGATCAATGCATTTACAAGAAAAGGCAACAAATAAGAATTATAATAAGCCACCATCAATTTGATATTTTGAATTCACAGGCATGGAGAGCGAGAAAACAAGCATCTAAATAGAAATAATAGTCCCATACATACCAATGAGCTATAGACATCCAAGGACGAATTGGGCCATATCCATATATAATTGCCTTGCGTGGAAGAGGTGAAGAGTCAAACTCCTCTTTCCAAATAGGATGCCAAGCTGTGTCTTCAGACAGCCTATTATTTACAGAAAAAAGGGAAGAAAAACATCATGAAGTTTGTATAAAGGCAATTAAGAGGAGATTATCCAGACAACTACAACAATGTGAGCATGCTAACCAAGGGGAATTTTCTCACGAAAGTAAAAAATAAAAAGAAGAAGAAGAAGCAAGCAGAATGTGTCCAAAACATAACATCATAAACATGAAAGAGTGTGCGAAGTGCAAACAAGTGTCTTCATGTACATTTGCTCACTATATCCAAAGGGTAAAGAAGGGTCTTGTAGTATGTAGATTATGCAGAGTAGATAGCCTTAAAGTGGACTATTTGATAAAAAACAAGGGAGAATATACTGTCACAAGAGTGTTTTGCTTGTTGTTAAAGGACCATCTGTCACGCCCCGATCCTCAAGCACGCACACATCCGTCTCACTTGGTCGATTTTATAATGCAATATCCCAGGACAATGCATCGCCAACCCTTTCATTCTTATACGCATGCGGAAGCAGTTATAAAATCCTCAGACAATAACACAATGGAATAGAAAAGCAGGGCCATATTTTTCATATTGAAATTTATAACCAAACTTTTATACAAACCACAAATCACTTCATAACTATTCATATCAAAAAGGAGATCTTAAAAGAAGATAGGATCTCAATCCATCCAGATCGTACTCAAGGCCCCTCTCGGGACTATCTTCTTCTTTTAAAAATCCTTTTCTTCACCTCCGAGTTCTCCTTCTCGGATTCCTCCTCCTCAGCTCAGCGGGGTCCTGAAATGGTTTTCCCCAAACTGGGATGAGACTACGTCTCAGTGAGTTCTACCTCACTAAGCCCGATTAGTAAACTATTATACTAAAAGCTGCCTAAACACGCACAGGGTAGAGGACTTACCTTGGCCTCTGATCCCACCTGCAAGTCAGTACAATTCACAATAGGCACCCATTTACTTCAAACAAATCGAACTAGTCGATTACATGTCATACAATTCAATCCCCACTGTGGGATATTTAAAAGCTAGGCCACGTGCATTCTCCAGGACGACCTTCCAAGTCTCCGAGCCACGTGCCTCAAACCTTGGACCCACGTGCATTCTCTAAGGCGACCTCTTCGCCAAGGTGGTACATCAAGCCACCAAGCCACATGTCCTTTTTACGATGCCCAGGCCCACGTGCATTCTCTAAGGTACTCGCTTACCAAAGTGACGCATCAGATCACCGAGCCACGTGCCCTTTAAGATACCATTCCGAATACTGGACCCACGTGCATTCTCTAAGGTACTCGCTTACCAAAGTGACGCATCAGATCACCAAGCCACGTGTCCTTTTAGATGCCTGGGCCCACGTTCATTCTCTTAGGTGCTATCTCACCAAAGTGATGCATCAATTCACCGAGCCACATGCCCTTTTAGATGCCAAACTCTGTCACCGAGCCACGTGCATTCTCCAGGACGATATACCGAGTCTCCGAGCCACGCGCATTCTCTCAGGTGACCTTTTCGCCAAGGTGACATACTTAACCACTGAACTCACGTGCATTCTCCAGGTGACATTCCAATTCACCGAGCCACGTGCCTCTTTCAAGTGGTTACCAATTTACTTTCAATACTGACAACCAATGCCAACAATTTCTCAATCAAATAATTCAATCAACTCAACAAAGCATTATAAATACTGAATAACATACTTGGCCATTTACCGATCAACAATTCAATCTCAATCAATTCCAATCAATTTAGGGTAAATCCCTAAAATATCACAATTTATTCAATTTCATACAACGTGAAACTCAAATAAATAAACAAACTACGCCACGACGATCAGCACGAGATTTCGGTCGTCGGCCATCAAAATCTTAATTTCCGAAAAATAATTAATTAAATTATTAATTTCGAAAATTAAATAATTATTATTAAAAATTCAATTTAGCTCAAAATAAAGCCCGATTAAATAAACAGACTTCACCACAGTCATCAGCATAATTTTCCGGTTCCGGACCATCTCAGTTGAATTTTCGGAAAATAAATAATTATTTAATTTAATTCCAAAAATTAATATTTAAATACAAAAAAATCCACTTAGGCTGGAAAAGCCTAATTGGAGCCCACCAAGGGTCGGGAAAAATCCCAAGGCACTTCCAATAATTAGTAGACCAAGTCTACTTGCTAATTACACATTCAATTTATCTAATTCACATCACAATTGGCTAATAATTGCTAATTTATTCTAATCTAACAATATAAACATAATTAATTGAATCTAAACCAACCTTAAGCATAATTAGCCAATAATCCTTGATCAGTGAGATTACTCACCAAATCGCGCGCAAATCGGATTAATCCGACGGCGGCGACGCGAGAAACGATTGTTCCCAAAGCACGGCTCGGGTTCGGGGCCGGGAAACGGCCCAAAAGCGGGCCCGAAGTGCTGGATACCCACTTCGTGGGTCTGCTGGATGGAGCTGATTGGGGCCGCTCCGGCGGCTAGGGCGGCGAGGGGAAGCCGGCGGAGGGCGAGGGGGTCGCGGGGGAGGTCCGGCAGGGCTAGGCGGTGGCTGGAGGTGGCCGGACGGGGCTGGAACAGGAGCGAACAGAGCTGGGTCGCGGCTGGATCGCACGGCCTAGGCGTGCGCGGACGGCAGGACGGCGGTGGGCGCGCGGGCATGGCGCAGGCAGCGGTGCGGCGGCGGGATGGGCGGCGACGGTGCAGCGACGACGAGCTACAGCTTCTGGTTCGGGCTTGCTTGCTTGAGCGCGAAGAAAGAAGGAGAAGAAGAGGCCGGTTCCGTCGAGCGTGCGAGAAGAAAGAAGAGAGAGAGAGAGAGAGAGAGAAGGGATAAGGTTGGACCGGTCAAAGAGGAGGGAGAGAGAGAAAGATAGGCGGTGGAGGGGGGAAATCGCACGAAGGGGGAGGGAAAAAGGGGAGAGGAGAGAGAGAGAAAAGAAAAAAAAAAAGAAAGAAAAGAAAAGAGAGGGAGAGAGAGGAAAAAGGAAATACATGATTAAATAATTAAATTTTCCTTTTCCTTTCAATTTTCTTTTTGATCTTTAAATTTTCTTTCGATAATTTCTTTATTGAAATTTCGGATCCGTCAATAAATTGACGAGCGATGAGACAGGATCCTAAAAATAAGAATTATGACACGCTTAAAATTCGATTCCCGAAATCGAGTTCAATTTCGTGATTAAAAATCGATCAGACGTGATTTTAGTTCAATCCAACAAATTAGGTAGCTTTTAGGGATTTTACAGCGGATACATCCCTTAACGGCTTCACTCAATAGGTTAGTTAACTCGTGAGTGATCAGCTCAGAGAAAAAGGGCCATAGGCACGTCGACGAAATGCCCATTTCACTTTATCGAAACGGGGTCAAATTTCAGGATGTCACACCATCTACTCCTTTATTTCAAATGAAAAGGTATTTAAAATGGATTATCAAATGGAAAAATCTAAAGGGAGTGTCTTACAGACATGTTAGTTTTTGCATGATGTCGGTCGTGCTTAAACCTCCATGGCTCGCAAGGATATATCAACGGTAGGAATGCCAGCGTTCCCACTATATCTTCCACTAATTTGTTCTTCGCAAATGACTTGTGAGCACAATCATGCCCTATAACAAAGAACTTAAAAATGGGAGGAAAAACAAGAAGGGATAAACAGAGCTGTCTAGGAAGTTAATCTAACATATGTTACGGAATGAAAAGACAACCCATATGAGGAACAAGCAAGGGAATTTTTTACCAAAGAAGAAAAATAGCAAACAAAGCTTACCCCAGTAACAGCAGTTCCTGTCCATGCCCATGCCAAAGGGAGTAGGTACCATGGGGCTTTTGAAATCATGAACAACCCCAATGCATAGGAAGTAACAGATATCAAAACTGAAGTCCAGGCTTTCCCATCGTTGATCTCAAAAACCTTCAATGAAATTAGAGGGCAATAATTGTTAGAAAACTTGCTAAAAAGGTGTAACACTTTCGGCTATACCAGAAAGTTTCTTGTGACCATCTAGCCCTAGATGACCAAGATGCAGCTGATATTATAATCACTTAGTAAAAAGCTAATGTAGTAGTATTAAAAGAGACAATTGTTCATTTATTTGAGGACTGTTTCCAAAACAATAGGAGCTAAAATTTCAAACTAGGAACATCATTGGATTTTTTTTCACCCTTTACCAAAACAACATCCTTAAGTGGAAAGGATAATCTAAATAAACAATCTTAGCAACGTATATGACAAGATGGGAATGCTTCATGGATAAGAGTACATGTAAGCACATTCTGCAGCCAGTCAAGCATATACCTTCCTGGGAAGTGAATCAATAACATCCTTGAGCGTAACATTTTCAGGAAGAGGTTCTCCAATTTACCTGAAGCCATAGCTATCGGCTGATTGTTTCCGGTACTCAGCACTGTCTTCTGAAATCGGTGCAACCGGAACTGCCAGCCCTTACAATGTGAATCTTTTTAGGGGAGAATGAATGTCCTTTATTTTTTATTCCCTTCCGGAGTTGATTTTCCCAATTTAGATAATATAAGCCTGTCTTCCATCAAAGTACTATGAGAAACCCAACAAAACCAGTACAGTACCAATTGCCCCATGCAATTTGTTTCATGTCATTTTAAGTGTATGTTCAAAATAAAACCCAGTAATTTGGTTGGTTTCATCCCAAATCCCAAAATTCTATTATCAAAATGATGCTTGCACTCAAATAAGTTCTAGCCTATATGATGATGTCTAAGTTTTTAAACAACCGAATAGCTGCCGGATGTATGAGCCCGTCGTGTTCACATAGACTTTGTTGCTCATACCTGAGATTAGATTCACTTGTTCTTATTATCGGAATCAAACCGATGACCATCGCATTACAAATGCGATGCTCTAACCTCTGAGCTAAGCGGGCTCAAAAATAGTAGAAATTGTACATGCATAGGAATTTAGTAAACTCTTGGGATCTTTTCTATTAATAAGAACTATTCATTATTAGCTATTCATAATGAATATGATGAATATGAATTGAATATTGAATATGGAAAAGTAGAATATCCAATAAATATTGGATAGTATAGAAGATAAGGATTCATATAGTGATATAGAATTTTGATCTATTTCTCAATTATATGCTTATCAATACTTAATATTTTAATATTAATTAGATAATAAGAAATAAGATTCTCTTTTTCATTTTCAAATGCATCAAATGAATATGGATTCATCTGAGCGAGTAAATCTAATTAAGATCAAGTTTCAGCTGACTGATATAATAAATTTGGTCAGCTAGTAGGAATCCACCAAAGTGGGCAAAATATCATTCCACTCGAAACAGAACGTGTTCCAGGTTCAGACATAAAACTGCCGAAGACCAATGTTTGGAGTCTTTGGAGCGCTTCGCTGCCGGCAGTCAGATTAGAAAGCGATTTCGAGCCGTACCTTGGATTGCCTTAACATAGAATCCACCAAAGTCGTTTTTCCGTGATCGACATGCGCGACAATGGCTATATTCCTTATGTCACTTCTCCTTATCAACTGGCTCTTCTTCTCCTCTGCCAGAACAAAATTTCGGAATCAGTACTCTCTCAACGCACCGATGATGTAATAAATCTCTCGCCATTTCTCCGGTCACGAAAGTTCATTTCCAGCTAAGAAATCGGAATCCCCGGGACAACGACATAAACAGAACCCCACGCTTACACGCGCGGCACAAGACATCAAAAGCAGACCAGAGAGCAGTCGCGAGTCGCGAGTCGCGAGCCGTGAGTACTCAACTCCGCCGCAGCGACATCCCCAGCCGCCCTTGATCTTGGCGAAGAAGTAATTCAAGATGTTGGCCACCAAATGCCAATGGTGATGGATAACTGGAACCCAATGTTCAATGCTCCTCTGAACTTGTATGGGGCCATCTCAGAGAGGTACAACGGCACGGCCTGTAATTAAATTTCCAACCAAAAAAAAAAAAAAATTTATATAAATCTCCATCACTAAAGTTCTTTTACTGAATAAATGAAAAGAGCTAGTTCAAGAATAGAGAACAGGACGCTCATATTCAAATCAATAATTGGTTTAATAAGATGAAAGTGGAGACATCAAGAGGCATCAAGATTCAATTATTCTACTCAACGCCGTTGCGCCACGAGTAAACTCTTGGAAGAGGTGCGAGTGCAGGAAGAGACGACCCAAGAAAAAATACAACGAAAAATTTGCCATCTGCGACCTGGAAAAATTGATTAGTTTATAATGACAAGCTGGCCGATGATTACGTAATCTTTAAAAAAATAAAATCGAAGATTAATACAAATAAATAAATTGGAGTTCTAAGAGCATCTGTCGTTTTCGGTATTTCGACTCTTTTTCTTTTCTCTTCTGAGCGACCAAACAACCAACACTTTCTGATCCGAAGAACTTCAAATTGCCACATCCGAAAAATAGAAAAAGGTGAAGAACAAAAACTGATTAATCAGGTCCTTAAAACTTTTTTTGTTCATGCCTTCCATCAAGTAATTGGATTTACTTACTGACGTGGAATAAAATAAAAACAACGAAGAAAATTAAAAATCTAAAATGATAAACACTAGAGAGGGAGGGAGACAAGGAAGAGGAAGGATGGGCGGTGGCACCGATGAGCGTCCAGCATCTCTCGTCGGACTCGAGTGAAAGCGTCACGCCTCATATGTCGCCCACATCGTCATGGCTTGCCACCAATCAAAGGTGGCCACATGGAGATCAGAGCACCCGATGAGTCTAGGCGTCCAAGTGTCTTCATGTTTTGGAAAAATGGGCCTACGACTTCTTAAATCCAGGCCTTATGCTAATTAATTAGTTAGATCAGATTTGCTCTTTTACTTTTACTCATGTTTTTAAATTAATTAATTAATGAGATCCGTTAGCTTTCGCACTATTCCACAAAGATGACAAAGGCCATGAACTCGTGATAAATGTTCATTGTACACTTTTTCAATCCTAGTGAACATAACTTCAAATAAACTTTTACTCGATAAATTATAGTTATCGTCACTACTGCCACACTATTATTAAACCAAATGAGGAAGAGAACTTATATTTAGCAAGAACGAGTTAGTTTTATGAGATAACTACTCGTGTGTTGACTAAGAACAACTTGTATATGCTAAAAAGTAGTAATTATCAAAAACAACTTATATTTACCATGAACTCTAGTATTTGTCAAAAACAACTAGAAATTACCATTAGGTTATGCTTACCGCAATAGCTAGCGGTAAATTCATTTATTGGTGATGAAGTTCATGAATTCATTTAAGACCTTTTTCATTAATAGAAATTTTGTTCTTATCGAGTGACCTGAATTTAAATATTTTTACTCAATAAATTAGAGTAATTGGTAGTAGACTTTAAAATGGGCCCGGCTCCACAAGGGACCCACCCAGATTCGGCCCGTGCCATAAGGGCCAGCCGAAAAGCATCTTCGTGGGCCTGAGCAAGGGCCTACATTAATTAGGTCCTGCCCCGTCCGATTGGGACCGAGCCAGGCCCATCCAGCCCGCACACTTCTGCATCATTCTTTGTTGATTGCATCTTCGTTTGCACCTCGCAGCGTTGCTTAGGTGAGGTCGTAAACCTCCCTCGCCACTACGTGCTCCGCCGTGCTAGTCGTGGCTTGCCACCAGCCGCCAATCGAAGTTGGGCACGTGGAGATCGGAGCACACAATGAGTCTAGGCATCCAAGCGTCTTCATGTTAACAATAAAAAGCGAGTCTAGGATTTCTTAAATCAAGGACTTATGCCAATTAGTTGATTAGATCAAATTTGCTCTTTCGCTTTTCCTCTTGTTCGTTTCGGTTTCTTCTTTGTTTTGGCATTTCACTTTATTATTATCTGAAAGTTAATATTTGAGAAATTATATACCGTTGCCACAAATCAAGGAAGTACATGAGAGCGACAAAGAGAACACCCGTGTGAGGGGCTCTAGCGAAGTTGGTACTTTGCTACACCTTCAAAACAGTGACATCTCAATCACGGCGTCTAACAAAAATTTAATGAGTGATTTTTGATTGAAATACGACGTCACGCCATGCCTGAGTGGCCATGTAATTAAGTGTTTGGACTTCTTAAAGGATCCAATTAATTTCTCTAAATCATGATTATTCCTTTTCTTTCTTTCATAGTAATCATTCGCTAGCCTGAAAATGAAGTTCAAGAACTAAATTGGCCAAAAAAGATAAAATAATAGATTCAAAACTCAATTGAACATTTTACCTCTATACCTCTTTTTATACCGTAGACTTTCTGTCTTAATACAATATTTACTTATCAAGTCACTTTTTGTTTGTCCGATAACTTGAGTTTAACCTCTTTTAGCTTCAATGCCAACCTTGTTCTGACCATGTTATGTTAGTTATAGAAACCCCTTTAGTTTAATTGTCTCTAACCTACCAATTGGTTGACGACATGTAGGCTCCGTTTGACCAGGCTTGGGACCCCGATGCTCGTGCTTGCATCCTCGGTACCGGAGCTCAAGTCCATCAAAAGTGGGCTCAAGTCTATGGAGACCAGGCCTGGGTCCACGGAGGCCGGGTGGACCATATTTTAATGCTAAATGTATATTTTGGTCTCTGTTAATGAACAAATGCGAGTTGGGGGCCAGTCACACGTTTTCATGTAAATGTGGTGCTACACAAATGTTTCTCAAGAAGCAGCATTAGCAAGCTAGGCAAATTCAATTTCATGTTTCACTACACAAGAGGATGATGCACAATAAAACTTCTTTATTTTGACAATCACAAATACACTAATTCTTTTATCCTCCTTACACTTCGTTTCACTCCGTTGTAGTACTCCAAGAGAGAGAAAGAGAGAGCTTATGCCAGAGCGAGCTAATAAGCAAAATAGTTACAATTATGAAGATGACCCATAGAATTGACCTAATAATATCCATACTATAAAAAGTATCCCGGTACTAGTAAATAGCAAAATAAAAACAAAGAATACATGAGTGTTTTGGCAGTAGAGCTCAATAAAATGTATCACTGAATATGGTCTCCTTTACTTAGAAAATCTCATTCCATACTTTTTGAAGATTTGCGCTCTTCATCATGAGTGCATTTTCAAATTTTTCATTCTCAATTAGACAGTCAAAAATCGATCCAAGATGTAACTTCATCATATTCATTCACTGTGCCTCCTAGGGCATCACTGCTCAAAAGGGAAACCCTCAAATCAATATTACCAGAAGAGAATCGAGTCCAATGTACTTTCAGTAAAATTAACTAATTAGAATGCACTCAACCATGATATCACATAATATAGCATTAGATAGTGAAAACTCTCTCAAAATAGAGAGGGTCGTGACAGAGTGGAACATGTCCCGATCGGGTTGCATGAACTCTTCCAGGAAGACGTGGGTTTCTGCAACCGCTGCTATGTGGATGGTATGCGAGGCAGGGTCTTTTGGGTGGAAAATATCGCGGTTTGTTTCGAGCTGTTTGCTGTAGCATCATTCGGATAAAATAACCAAGTTAAGAGTGTATAAGAGATTCATAATCAAACTGAGACTTCATGTCCATGTAATGTAAAAATTACCAAAGCTACCTTAAACGAAGAGGCCAGACTTACCAGTACAGCGCATCGGTGCCGTGGCTCATGCGAGCAATGCAACCGTTTTCCGGGAAGTTCGTGACCACCAACGCATCGAGTGCCATGTCAATTCGGCCCTACCGCCCAACCCGGCTCCGAGCGTATCCGATGTACACTGCACATTCACCTTAAAGCCATCTAAGCCTACGCATGCCTGCCACCAAGGCGCTATGTTGTGTGAGAGGTGGATTAAGAGATAATGATCATTTTTCGGTACTTTAAAAGTGCCTTTTTCGTTGACTGAAAATCTTTTCCTTGATTGATCTGTTTTTCATGTATCAAACCCTGAAAAATATGGACAACTTTTTCCCGACACTTATTTTTCGTAAAACAAATGAAATTATACTATAATGACATTTTTTTGGTGTGCCTTTCTTTTGTCATGATTTTCCTGTAATTTTATCACCTGGTGGAGACGACCATTTGTCTACTTATTTAATATTATTATGACAAAGCTTGATGTGATTTTCTTTCAAAAATAAATGATGGAATTTCTTTACTTGGTAATCATAATTAAGTCAGCCTAAGAAAAGAAGAATTTTATTTAATTAATCTTTTTCCTGATATTTATTTTTTGTGAAACAAACGGAGTTGTGCTATAGTGATATTTTTTGGTGTAGCTTTCTTTTGTCACAATTTTCCCGTAATTTTGTCACTTGGTCGAGACGACCATTTGTCTACCTTATTTAATATTATTATGATGAAGCTTGATGTGATATTTCTTTCAAATATAAATGATGGAATTTCTTTACTTGGTAATCATAATTAAGTTAGTCTAATAAAAGAAGTAGAAGAAAAATTGCCAGTTGTTTGAAGGAGAAAGTGTCAATGTCAACTTCTCATAGAGCACTACGGACCGCCACGCATTTATTTAATTAAACTGGATAAGATTAGACTGAGCAATTGCGTAATGTGCTAGATATGGAAATGCATCTCTAGAGGTGAACAAGAAGAACCAATAAAAGTTGGTTAATTGGTTGAGAGGATGCAATAAAGAATGGGAAGGACAAAGGATAAATGTAATTGCAGCAAAGTACGCATGAAATGGGAAAGAGTGCCACGTTCAAATAAACCTACCAATCCACCTTGAAGATAGGCCCGGGTTGGATTTCCAACACCATTTGCAATACATATCAAAGTCACAAGAAACGCCTAACATTAAGCATGGACGAACAACGCGATGGCAACTGTTCGGCACATTAAGCAAACCTTGCAGCGAGTCAAAGTGACTTACGCTCAAGTATCACAACTTCTGTAGTTTAATAGATCAGGTAACCTTTTTATAGAGCTCAAATTATCAATCCTTAATACTTGCAGTGATTCACATTGATTTACGGACAAACTTGATAACTGCGTAGTTCTGACTGATTAGTTAACCTTTCTGTGGAACTGCATTCATCAATAAAACTCAATTGAACATTTTATAAAAGTTCAAGATCTATTGGTGCCTTCATCCCACTTTTTATATCCTGAATTTCTATCCCAATACTATATTTAATTATTAGATAATTTGATTTTAACCTCTTTTAGCTTCAACGCCGAATTTGTTATGACCATGCTACGTCAGTTTTATAAATCCTCTGCTTTAGTTCAATCTTTTCTTACCTTTGAATCGATATTCATCAGTGGTATTTTTTGTGTAGCTTTTTTTTTATGATTTTTCTCTAAATTTATCACCTGATGGAGACAAAAGGTTTTATCTCCTCATTTAATACGACTATGGTGGAGCTTGACTTAATTTTTCTTTTTAAAAAAAATCGGTGGCATTTCTCCATTGTCAATCACAATTTAGTTAGCCTAAGAAAACGGAAAAAAAAATAAGAAGAAAAATTGCCATGTGTTCAGTGGAGAAAATGTCAATGTCAACTTCTCATAAAGCCCTACGAGTATGCACCACCACGCAATTTATCTAATTAAACAAGATAAGATTAGACAATGAAATAAAGAAATGGGAAAAATGTGAAAAATGGGGATATGATATGCATCTTTAGAGTGAGCAGGAGGAACTTAAAAAAAAGTTGGAAGGAGACAATGTGATAAAGAAATGGGAAAGGAAAAGACATGAAGAAACTAAAAGCAAAGTACGCATGAATTGGGAACAAGTACCACATGTCACCTCCACATAGCTTGCATCCTTGCGCATAGGCCCGGGTTTGATTTCCGACACCAGTGGCAATCTGGGTCAACGTCCCCAGATTCGCCTAATAGTGGGCATTCATGAATTTTGGGACGCCATCCGTTTGGTACGGCACCTTGCAGCGATTCACAGTGAGACAGTTCCATGAACCGCGGCACTCTATCTTTTGATAGCACGGGTGAACTTTCTGTAGTGTATACGGGAATGAAATGGAAAGGAATAATAACAGATAAAAACAATCTCCTTCCAAGGTATAAAGGCAGCGCCACCAACCAAGGATGAGGATCGAGATCTACGAAGTTCACCACCAAGGCCTAAAGCTTCCACCAGCCAGGGATAAAGGACTTCGGGATAGGAGAAGCTTACCACCGAGGCTTAAAGATTCCACCAGCCAAGGATAAAGGGCTTCTTGGTTCACCACCGAGGAGTGATCTACGCTCCAAGGATAAAGAAACCGAAAGGAGTTATCTACTCTCAAAAGGAATTCACTCAAGCAGAGGAAATCTCACAATTCTCATTCATAAAATTATTATCCCTTACATTGGATAGTTTTCCCTCTTTATAGGAGGGTTTTAGTGTTAATACACATTAAAAACGGACCTTAATAGCCTAGAAACTGACACCTTAATACATATTAAAAACAGACCTTAATAACCTAAAAACTGACACCTTAATACATATTAAAAACAGAACTTAATAGCCTAGAAACCGAAACCGTCAACTCTTGGACTGCATGACAGTAAAGACACATAATAACTTAATAAAAGCCTTTATTAACACGGGAATTAAATGCCTTTAATCTTCGGCCTTCTGCATTCTTGAACCTTCAAATTCGAGCTCCTCCCTTGACCAGAAAATAATCCTTTTTAAACTTCATCAACTGGTCATTCAAGACATTTAGAATGGCCTCCCATTGAAAGTTATCGATATACCATGAAGTATCGATAAAAAATTGACGTTATTCATTGAAAATAATCCAACGAAGTACATAATGTCCAATTTCTCTCTTGGCTTGGATAAACATTGATTGTTCCGAGTTGGTGGATGGAGCTACGTTGGATGCTCCCGCATCACTTTTCGTAGACTTCCAATCCCCAATTGACAAAAGCGAGTTTGGTAAATCAGGCAAACACCGCAGCGATCTACAGTCTTTTACGTGCAACAAATTCAACTTATATCGTTTCGATAGTTTAGGTAACCGTTCGATCGAGTTGCATGACATAATATCTAATTGCTCCAGCAACTCCATTTCTTCCAAATTTCGAATCTCGATTAACTGAGGGCACTCACAGATCTTAGCCTTTGAGTGTCTTTAAACTGGATAGATCCAATATCACCAGCGATTTACAGTAATACAGTTGCAACTCATGGAGACTCTTTAGCTGTTCAATAACGATCTCTCTTGAACCACAATCAAAAAGTCTTAACTCAGACAAATATCTCAATTTGGAAAGGAATGGTTGTACCATAGGTGACTTGTCACCCGTTAATAACAAACTTTGAAGACCTAGAGGAAACCTTGGGAGAGATTGAGGATCATCACCAGATATTTGCAGATTTGAAAGCTTAGGAGGCCATGTCATGTCCATATTTATATTTCCATTGTACACCAACATTTGAAGATTCTCCAACATCCCAATGGCCTTTGGCAGCTCTCTTAAGAATAACCATTGAATATCTAAGTGCTCCAGCATTTTAAGGTATCCAATGGAATTGGGTAACTCTCTTATCATGCCATGAAACATAGATAAGCTCTTCAATCTTTTAAGATATCCAATTGAAGCAGGTAGTGCAGTAATCTTTGTACAAGACAATTCTAATGTAAGTAATGACTCTAGTCCTCCAATGGAGTTTGGTAGCTCCCTTATTTGAGAGGATTTTAGGCTCAATTGCTCCAAGGCTTTGAGATCTCCAATAGAATGGGGTAACTCTTTTATCTTGCTATATTCCATATTTAAGAACTTTAGTTTTTTAAGATATCCAATAGAAGCAGGCAGTGCAGTAATCTTTGAGCTCCCCAAGTTTAAGTGAAGCAATGATTCTAGTCCTCCAATGGAGCTTGGTAGCCCCCTTATTTTAGTGTATTCCAGCATCATGTCCTCCAACATTTTGAGATCTCCAATAGAATCAGGTAACTTTCTAATTCTTGTGTTGTATAAATTCAATCTAAGGAGTGACCTCAATTTCCCAATGGAATCTGGAAGCCTTCTAAGCCGATAACAATGCTCTAAAGACAAGCATGTCAAGCCCGCCATCTCTCCAATAGATGGATGAAGCTCCAGCATACACAGCCCTTCTAGCTTTAGAATTGACAAGTTCTTTAGATGGAATATTGCAGAAGGCACTACGCCCAAGTCAAAATGGGGGCTTCCAGACAACTTTGATGGCTGAATTCTGGCTACACTTATATCCAATCTCTTTAGGCACTTTAGTTTACCAATAGAACTACTGATTTGTGGCGACTCTGGACTATATTCAGCAAAAACCAATATCTTCAACTTCAAGAACATTGAGAAGTCAAGAGTTGTCAAGAGATGGCATCTCATGAGATGTATAACTTGCAATTCACAGTTCGCCTGCGAAACAAATTACCATTAGAAAAGTAAGGAAGGGAAATGGCAACAAATCTATATGTGTGATGCGAAACCATACCAAGCATGGGCCCCATCCATTCCAATTCTCGGGAATTTCACTATCCAAAAGCTTGAGTATGATTAAGTTCCATAAACATAGATTGACTGCCTGCAAGTGTGAAGGGCAATGATGCCAAGAGAGCCATTTTAAATTCAAGAAAAGATTCTTGAAGTCTCCCACCAAGTTTCCCCCTTCTAATTCCAACAACCTTAAGTTAGGCATCCTTGAAAAGCCTTCACTTGTAAAGTTGTGATCTTTGGAAAGTCCAGTTAGTTTGAGAGCTATGATGTTCTCCGTTCCCTGACAACATGAAAAGCATAAGTGAGCTTTTCTATTGCGAAAAAAAGGAATGCATTCCGTGAGTAAATATTGCATAGACTTGTTCAGTAAGTAAAGCATTATTGTTTGCTTCTACTTTCATATTGTAAATGTAAGCTTTTTTTACTACCTTCAGTCACTCAAAATTAATAAATTTAGTTTTCTGCAATGTGCAAAGCAAAAGAACACATTCAAAAACATACTATAATCGAGCTAATGTTCCCTTGATCAAGAAGATGGTAACTGTGAATGAAATTTACCATTCTAGTCTTCATTACTTCCAACGCAATCTCGGGTTGCCAAAGTCTACTACGTTTCCCAGGAACTTTGAGGTCTTCTCGTCGAACAATTTCTCTTCCAAGGTCTCTAAGCAAGTCATGCATCAACAGTCTATCATCATTGATATTTATCAAAGACTTACGAATAAGGACACCGATCTCAATCTTTGGGTAAAAGTGCAATGCTTTCCACATATAATATGGATAGGTTTTTTCTTCACCAACATAACAACAAGCAATATCAAGAAAAATTTCTCTCTGTTCTTCACTTAGCATTTCAACACTAATCTTTAATTTCTCAAAGATATGTTGATGGAGAGCTGACTGTAATTTCTTCAACGTTTCTTTCCATATTGGTTTGCTTTTCACGATAAAGAGAACAACCAATAACTTCGAGAGCCAAAGGAAGCCCATCAGTCATGTGAGTAATATTACGAGAAATATCATCATAGTCATGTGGAGGGTAATCCATTTTGAAAGCGTGCTTGCTGAAAAGTTGAAGGGCGTGGTGATAATGCAACTCTGTCATTTGATAAAGTTTGTACTCTTCGATCGCTAGATTGTTGATGTCCCTTGTTGTAATAATGATTCTACTCCCCGAACCAAACCAATCACCCTTTGCTGCAAGCATAGAGAGTTGGGCGCCCTCATCTATATCATCAAGAACAATAAGGACTTTCTTGTGGGAAATCTCCTTTTAATGTAGTTAATCCCTTCATCGGAGTCAAAAATCTCCCCTGGTTTGGACTTGAGAATTTCTGACAATAATTGCTTTTGTAATTGGACAATTTTGCCATCCTTTATAGCCTCTCGAACACCCAAAAGGAAGCTGCACCCATTAAACCGACTAGAAATTTGGTTAAAGACGGCTTTAGCAAGAGTCGTCTTACCGATGCCCCCCATGCCATGGATTACTAGATAGCGTACATCGGGAGAACCTTCATCTAATAGGTGCATGACTACTTCAACACGATCCTGAATTCCGACTAATTGATCAGGTAGAATTTTTTCTCTTGTATTCAGTTTGATCCAAACTTCATCGACGATTGATCTAATGAGTTTACCTTGGCTGTCATATTTGATAGGAAAGGGTTTAGTCAGATCAATCGCAGAAAGAATATTAACCTATCAAGGTTAGAAATATTAAAAGTTAAACACAAAACAGCTAAGGGAGAGGGGGTGGAGACTGGCCCCCTCTCAAATTTTTTTGTATATATACTCTACGGATAAGTAGGAAAAAGTCAATTGTAAGTAAATTGATGGCACCCCCAACCAAAAAAAAAAAAGCTGGAAAAAGAAATATTAATTTTACAAAAGCTCTAACCCTTTTTACAAGGAAAAAATATATCAATCAAAATCCATGTGAATGTACTTACAATGAGTTGCAATTATATAAGTTTATAAATGTTAAAACTTTATAAAAGATGCTCCCTCGTCCATAAATTGTAAAAATCGAAAGCCGTGGCCTTTCTTCCTTTAAATATGCAAAGGATTTGTTTATTCCTTTTTGATTGCTCAAATATAATGAGTGCTCTGTTTTTCTAGTTTTGCATTGTTTAAAATAGTAATAGCTAGAACAATTGCTTTCTTATTTCAAATCCTACACAAATTGGGTTTAGAAGTTAAGAATAAGTATTTCTAGTCTATCTAAAAGTTGCAAATGAAATAATTAATTCAAAATTGATTTGTCGAGTCTTTCTAGAGAAATTATCTAGTTTTGACAAGAATTGACTGTTTATTTGATTGAGTGGATGTGTAGTTAGTAGTAATTAAATATGTGTGAATTGAGTGATAATTTGATGAAAGAGAGAGCAATGGGTAGTTTTAACTTTTGATGCCAGGATGAGTATTATTAATATCAATTAAATATCTAAATCAACGAAAAATGAAAAAAAATACTAGAACCTTACCCTTTATCTTTGAGATGCCATCCTTTGATATGAGCGACCTCCATCAAAGCCTCCTTCCATTGCTGCACTAGATTGCTGCCGAACTTCTGCTCATGTTTTTGCAAAGCATCGTGGTATAACCCGGTTTTGAGTTTGACATCGTCAGCATCCACATCAAAGAAGATCGGTAGGATCATTGCGTTGTCATCTCTATTTCTTGAGCAGTCCAGCCTGAATGCAAGCTCGCGAAGACACCACGGACTAGACGCGTAATTTTTAGAGAAGATGGGCATAAAGATTGTGGAGTTCTTAATCGCATACTCTAGTTGCCTTGATCACTTCGCCTTTTCTAATCTCTTCCTCGTCTCTGAAAACACGAATCCCAGCTCCATCCATGAAGTTATAGAGGCAATCGGTAAAACTCAGACGAGTGTCGGGCCCTCTAAAATTTAAGAATACTTCAAATTCAGCCCCTAGTGGCAGCTCAACATCATCTCTATCGGTCATGACCGCCGCTTTTCCATGCGATGAGTCCCTTCTCTTCATCTTCAGGAGCCAAGGTATTATGAGGAGAGATGCAAGGTTAGCGTCTAATAATTGTGATTCCGGAGGATTTATGGACGAGCCAGATGAAGAAATCAGAATCCTTTATTTGATGTTGTTAGAGAAAGAGCCGAACAGAGAGAAAGAAGAGAGAAAAAGCAAACTCCCGCCGGCGAGACGAAGCCACGCAACGGACCACCGCGACGGCAAGAGACGGCGAGAGAGAGCAGCCGCCACTGTTGCGATGGATCGGCGACGAGGAGGAGGAGGAGAAGGATCAAGAGGAAGAGGAGAGGAAGGGGGTCGTGCGGAGAGGAAGGTGGTCGTGCGGCGAGGAGGAGGAGGAGAAAGATCGAGAGGAAGAGGAGAGGAAGGGGGTCGTGCGGCGTGCGGCGTGCGGCGAGCGGCGAGAAGGAGGAGGAAAAGTTTGCTAGGGTTTGCTAGGGTTTTCATGAGGGAATAAAAAGTAATAAAAAAAAATATAAAAAAAGGGGGACGATGGAGGGAAATGGACGAAGGAAGTGCCTGACTTTTGAGTTTTGGGGGAGGGGAAGTGAAGGTTGACAGCCTGTTTGTCATTGGTGGGGGAGGGAAAAAATTTAAAATAAATTTGGGGGTGGGGGAAATGGACGAAGGAAAAAAGGGGTGGATTTTGGGGATTTTTTTTTTTTTTAATGGGAAAATCAAATAAATGAGATTAACAAATAATTTCGAAAAATAAAAGTATTGAATTTTGAATAATGATAAATTTTGATTATTATAGAAATTTATGGATTTATTTAAATAAATTGATTATAATTTTTTTATTAATTATTAGTTTCATCAATAACTTTTGTTAACGGTAAAAACATGTTTCGCATTAACTATAAATATATTTTTCGAATTTTTAATGAATTGATTCATTAATATTATTAGTGTATTTATTATAGGCACTTTTTTATTTATTTATTTATTTATAAATTTGAATCAAATTAATTAAAAATAAAAATATTAATTTAATATACAACGTGTCGCAACGTGTCGGAATTCTCTATTTTTTAGAAATGACGTGTCGACGTGTCGTGTCGCGTCGTATCGCGTATCGTGCTACATAGTTGACTACCAGGTCTCATTTCCCTCTTTTCTTAAGAGAGAATTATAGTAATGGGTGGGGACATCGTCGTAAGCATAGATATATAATTCGAATTCAAAAGGAATAAGGAGTCTGCCTGATAGAGATTCTTTGAAATTAACTGACAACAAGCAGCCAGTCATGTGGGGACAAAAAAGTATCAATCTACAGGAAAAAAAAAACATGAAATATAAGGGACCGATTAAATTGAAGAGACGCACTTCGATTCGCATTTTGTTGTATTCAATGAGTGAGAACATTAACTGTCCATAATTAAGTTAATATAGAGAAAGCATTCATTCATAGATTACATTCTATTTGATTAAGTAAATTATGTTCTATAGAGGCTACATTTCCAATAAAAAAATTTAGGAAAAAATACCAAATACTTCTTTTCAAACTAAAAATTTCTAAGATTAAATTTTCTTGTTGGACAAAGAGTTGAAGCCAAACATTTTGCAACAGGCATGAGAATCATATGGCAGATTACCAAATAGGGAATAATTTTTAAGCATTTTAAGTCGTTTAGTAACTATCCAAAATTTCAATTTCCGGAATAGAATTGTATTTGGTACCATGCTGGTGGCTGAGCTTACCTCCGACAAGCTCGTTTGACCAGTTGCCGATGTGGGTGGCAAACACCAGACGGTGGCAGATGGCAACCGTGGTGGTGGCAATAGATGAAGAAGAACAAAAGGGAAGAAGAACAAAAAAAAAAAATAAAAATATGGGCTTGATTTTAAAATTGTTCTAAGAAAAAAGAATCAATTTTTTTTTTTTTATTGATTCTATTCCAAATCTACTTCTAGAAACAAAAAAAAAAAAAAAAATAGAAATTTGTTTCCGGGAACAAAAATTTTATTCCAAAACTACTCTTGGGAACAAAATATTGTAAATTTTTACTATTTGGCAGATTACCAAATAGGGCCTTAGGGACTGTTTGGTAATAATCCATGAACAACTTTTTATGTTTTTTTTGTTTTCAAGAAAAAAATAGAAATCTATTTGATAAATTTTTTATTTCTAAGAATAAAAATTCTTTTTTTTTCTATTCCCAATAATATATTTGGAACAGAATCAAAAAATAGAGAAAAGTTGATTCTTACTCCCAAGAACAATTCCTAAAATTAAGTCTAATTTTTTTCTTTTATCTTCTCTTTTTTTCTCTTTTATCTTCTTCTATTTCCTCTTATTCTTCTTCCTTTTGGCAGGCAACCTTGCCAGAGTTGCCAAGCCATGGCAAGGCTCATCGGCCTAAACCTCATTGTGGTTGAGAGTTGCCAAGCCATGGCAAGGCTCATCGGCCTAAACCTCATTGTGGTTGGGTGAGGCTTGGCATCGCTAGATCTAGACAAGCTCAAGTTCACCCAGTCAAAACAAGGCCGAGCTTTGCCAAGCTAGGGTGAGACCGATTGTCTGCCGCCTCACAGTCACGGTGGCTAGGTGAGCCTTCGGCGAGCTCACCGAAGCTCGCCTAGCTAGTGGTCAACAACCAGCCACAAAGAAGGAAGAAGAAGAAGAGAAAAAGGAAAAAGAAAAAGAAAAATACAATAAAAGTATTAAAAAATTAAATAAAAAAATTTAAGAATCTTACTAAATGCATTTCTATCTCGAAAATATAAATATTGTACAATTATCAAACGTATTCTTTTGCTCAAAAATTATTCCAAAGAACAAAATTAAAAAATAAAATCATTTTTGATAAAAAAAATTACTCTCAAGAATAAAATAGTTATCAAACGTGCCCTTACCTGCCTCAAGCCCTATGGGCTTTGCTTTGTAATGACACTCCTCTTATGGGCTCTTTCGGTTTTGAGTAGTAAGTGAATACAAAATCTTTATGACACCACCGGCCGCGGTGGCTCCACTGGATAAGACTCTGCTGATCCTCAACGAAGAGGTGAAGGGTTCAAAACCTAGGGAAGGTGCTAGGTGTATTAAGTGTGACTCAGGGGTATTGGGTCCTCCTGCTTAAGTGTCACTTGGGGGTTTACGACGCGGCTGTCGGCTGCAATTTGGTTCCTCCAATAAAAAAAAAAAAAAAAAAATCTTTATGACCCAAAAAAAATGATATTTTCAAATTTAATCATTTCATTCATGTATTACATTATATTTAATTGAGTAAATATGTTAAATTTGGATCAAAATAATTCTTTTTCAAGATAAAATTTCTAAGAAAAATTTTCTAATTGGACAAAAGGATCAAACTGAACATTCTACAACAAATATAGAACTCTTATAGTAACACCCGGAAGAGGTAGCTTAAAAAAAAAAAAATCTCTCTCATGACAATTCGTTTCCCTCACACTATTTTCTTGCCTAAAATCATATGCTAACTTATCCAAATATATTCCCTAATTGAACAATATGTTAATCCACTATGTAGTTGACAACTCAATATCTTTTGTATTCTATAGTGTCAACTAAATAATAAAGATTCTCAAAGTACAACATATATGCTCTAGGCACACAAGGCGTTTTGGTTGTTTGTTGATTGAGTCTTTAACATTCTATTTAGTAAATTGACTCCTAAATATTTTTGGAAAATCTGCAATAATCCTAATCTCCCTAACGGTGACATTTACTTATCACAAAATAATGTCCTTTTAGGTTTTCACAAAAGTGAACATTATTTTAACAATAATCAAGATATAAAGCACATAAATTTCGTTGAGAATTGGGTGAGAAACTTGATTATGAGATTTCACTGAAAATTAGAATTGAAGTTTTCTTCTTAACTTTATGTGACTCAAGAAAAATGTTAAGTAAAATTTAGGCTTTATTTTTTAACTAATTTTCATAATCAAATTCTCTACTAAATGAAAGATTCATATGCTTTATTTCTAATTTTGGTTAAAATGATACTTCAACTAAGGGAAAATTATCCAAAAAATCATAAACCTTACTTTTACTAATTCAATTTTATAAGTTGAGTCCCAAACTTTTTTACATTTTGTTAATTGAGTCTATCTGACTAATTTTGACTGAAAATCATTAACATGGACACTAGTATAGCATGGTACTGACATTGACATTTTTTAATAATATTTATTATTTTTCTAATTTTTGTATTTTTTCTTTTCCTCTTTTTTTTTTTTTTTTTTTTTTTTTTTTTACTATGGCTAGGGAGGGTCGTCGAGCCCTTGTCAACCATGGGCAAGGCAACCTTACCCTGGGTGAGGCCGCCTTCACCTGAGACTAGCGAGGCTAGCCTCACCAAAACTTGGGCAAGGGTCACGGGAAGCCTATAGTCAACAAGGGTGTCACAACCCCTGACCAGCAACTAGTAAGGCTCGGTAACCCTTGTCAGCCACTATAACTAATAATAATAATAACACTACTACTACTAATAAAAGGAAAATTAAATTAATTAATAAATTAATCATTTCCAAAAAATATCAAAATATTTTGAAGTGTACATGTTAATGTATTCCAGCCAAAGTTAGCCAAATGGACTTAAGTAGTAAATTGTGAAAATATTTAAAACTCAATTGACAAAATTAAAAGATTTAGAATTCAATTAACAAAATTACAACATGTTTAGGACTTTTTGGATGATTTTTTCTTCATTTCATAATCACCCATAGAGTATAACCATCCAGTTACTAAGGTCACCAACAATGATATTGGCACTTTTAGCATGTTTATTAAGTTATTTGAGACTTAATTGACTAAAAATAAAACATTTAGAACTTAAGTAATCAACCATCAAAAGATTAGGACTTTTATTACACTTATTGTCACATGACTAGTTGTGATTACCTCAAAGAAGAAAAGTAATTCTCCACATGTACTATCCGTTCTATCTACAATTCCATTGTTTGTTTAGAACGCGCATGAAAAAATTTCTATTTCAGAAATTGATTTTTGGGCAAAATTTGATTTCTTAATTTTTATTTCCCGGACAAGTTTATAAGCAAAGAAACCCGTTTGATAACGACTTAAAATTTCTATTTTCTGAATCGTTTGATAACAGAGTAAAATTTCTATTTCTAGGAATAAAAATTGATTAGATAACAATATAGGAAATCCTCAAATACAAAATAATAGTCGAAATAATACTAATACATTACAAAAGTTTAAAATGCAATTTCATGAAATTTCCTGCATATTATTATCCCTTGCCATTTTATTGGCAATGGTTTTCCTAAACATATTTATTTGGTTTCCCTCCTCGGTTAATGTATCATTTATAAGCTCATCTTGCGTAGGTTCAAACAAGTATTGCGGAAGCATAAATATGAGTGCCATCAATGGCGCCTATATAACCCTATCATTTTATCAAAGACTAGTATTATACAAGATTATCAACAAAATAAAATTGATGGTGTAAAGGAATATTGAGAATTCTACATTGAAGTAATGTTTATGGTTAGGAACCAATCGGGGGAAGGTCGGTTTATTTTGATTCTCGAATTGAATCAGTCCAGTTGATCATTCTTAATTTCTTTATTGTTGCTCAATGAACCTTTAATATCCTTTGCATAGCTAATAGAGAGATTCTCTTGAATCTCTTGCCTTCGAATTAAAATTCAAGATTGTGTAACAATATAATTATTTTGATTTTGTAAGAATTTTGAATCCGTAAAGAAACAAGGTTAAATTTCTAGGCACGTTTTTTATTTATCTATTGCGTAAGAACTTTTCTTCAATTGGCCATGCGCATGCCCTTTCTAGGAGGAAAGAGCCCAATTGTTTTTAAGTAAGCATTTAAGAACTTTGGTCGCTTTTTAAAATTGGGGACCCATTCTATTGCCTTTCATCCTAAAGAGGAAGTTATAAAAAAAATTGAAAAAAAAAACACGAGCAAAATAAGAAAAAGAAAATTAGCAATAATTTGTGAAGTTGTGGTTATGAGTGAATTAAGTTAGCAAGAAAGCGCAATGTTCTTTTATATGGTTTGATTTCAGTTTCTGATTTCTATTTCAAAAATTAAGAAGTTAAAAATTTCAACTTCGATTTCTTCGATTTCTCTATTTACGTAATAGAAATCTATTTTAGAAATAAAGAAATTAAATTGCATTACCAAACGGATTTCTGTTCTAAACTTATTCCGGGAACAAAGAAACAAAGAAATCGAGAAATAGAAATTTTGTCATGCGTGCCTTTAGTTATTACTTATTTAGATAATGTAAAAAAAAAAAAAAACACACATATAAATTGAGCTAAAAAAGTTATAGTTTTAATTTCAATTTCACTATAGCAACAAGTTTGATCTAGCTATAAATGACATAAGTCTGAATCTGATGTGATGCATTTGTCATGTGATATTAATTTATAGGTATTTCATTATGTAGTTCTGGAGAGGAGAAAAATATAGTGCATTGATTTTTAGTTAGTCCGGCAGATTCTTTTCCCTTTCAGAGTCAGGCAAAGTTGAATGGACTTATGGGTACTTTAAATATGCATGCTTGGACCATCGGGTATTAACTTATGACATCATTCCGTGCAAATCACACTATATCAACTATTATCTACATTCTAGTTTTCTTTCACAGAGCGTACTCTAACAGAACTTGATATATGGTTATTATTTCGGTAGCCTAAGAAAAGCCCGGATGTAGTGCTCCCCAAAAAGCTAGTTTTTGTTCGTTTGGAGTCGACATGTACATCAAGCATCATCACTCCCCACTTGTATGCATCATTGCATAGAACAAGGATCCTGTAGATTCGCATTTTTTCAACTATTATTTTTACGGTTTGACCTAGTAAATACAATTTGGAGAGAGCCTTCACATGATATCGATCTGTTGAAACTTAAGAGATCACGTCTTGAGATACCATGCCATCAGATCTTGGCGATTCGATCTTGATGATATCAATAGTTCTGTAAATTTCTCAATCTAATGGTGTCAGTTGAAAGTAGGAGCCATGATTATTTCATGTCGTCGAAAACCACATCAAGGGGATCTAAAATTACAAGTCAGAATCGGCTATAAGAACAAATAAGAATTAAATGAAAGGGGCTAGGTCTCCACCCAGACAAACTTCTGAATTGATTTTGAGCACCAATGATTGGGATGATCTTTAACCGAACTAGGGCAGACTCGGCCATGATAAATTCACTTCGCTTTAGTTTGACAAAAGATGGATTCAAGTTCGTTTGATACAAGAACCTGCAACGGAATAAATCCCATCCGATCATGTTTTTCGAAACTTGGCATGACAAGCTTTCTATTGTCAGGATATTTACGATAATTTGATATTAGGCGTTCTATCCATTTTATATAATAAAACCACCTTCGACCCATGAGCGAGATATTGTCATATTTGTGGGATCTAATCCTAATTAAAGGTCGTATGGCCATCTTCTATCTACAACCCATGAGCAAGAGATTCTCGAGAAGCACCCTGCGCAAACTCATACCAAAATGTTTAAACAACAAGCTTAATCGATTCAAAAACAAGTACTCTCGTAATAGCAAGACCAGAATTAAGAGTTGCTAAGTGCATCTTTTGAGCAACTATCATATTCGCATGGATCAAGTGTCACTCAAACGACACAAATTCAGTATTGCTGCCGTAACAAAATGTATATAATGTCATAATGCTGAGACACCAGAGACAATACAAAAAATTGAACTTCCAAAGATAGTTCACAAGAATATTTTCTTCTCTAACATGAAAAAGCCTCTACTTAACAAGGGCAAATCATTTCAATTACTGGCAACTTACATTCGGGTCAATTCAAGAAGAGAATACCCCATGAGAGAGAGCTGAAGATCACCAGAGTCCGATAGAAATATCTTCTCAAGCATAATCAGGCATCACCTTTTTCAGGAATGTAATCGGCTCGGAATCTTCAGGCGCCAGTTGGTCAAATGCGGCATAGTTATGCTCTTCATCGTACACATGGCACATCGTCATGATTGTCTTCATGAGTCGCCAATTCCATGTGGCTTCATTTAAGTACTGTGGATGACATGTAAACCAAATGAGCAAACTAGCAAATAGACATTTTTTGACAACAGCGAGACAACTGGTCCTCGGGCAAATATACAATACCAAGATCACTCTGCATTTACAAATATTCGAAGCACTAAACACTAAATTCAAAATACTATCTCAAGTTCGCCAAATTTAGTTTCAACTTTAAAATACTCCCTTCCTCTTCAAGCATCTGTTACTCACGAGACAAGAGCACCAATGATTGGGATGATTGATGGAAATCAGCTCACCTTTCCCCAGTTTTCTTGTATAGACTTGTGAGCCACCCGCAAGTTGTAACTCGGAATCCTTGGTGATATGTGATGGGGTATGTGGACATTTATATGATGGCATAGAATTTCGATCCTGCACAAGAGAATAGCATCTAAGATTGTTTTTTGATCATTCTACTCATCCTTGCACCCAAAGGTTGTCAAATAAACTTTTTAAGGCAAAGCAAGTGACAAAACCTTCTTCCGAAGCATGTGGTCATCTAAGATAGCTAGTTCCCCTAAAACCACCTCAACTTGATAATAATTTTATTGTGCACTTTCAAAAATGCAAAAGTTTCTTGATACACATTTTTGTATGGCATTGCCCAGAAGCAATGTCAAATGTGTTAAGTTTAAAGGTACAGGACCCAATTGCCACCACCATCATGTCATTGCTAGTTCATTTATATCTGAGATGCAAGCAAAAGAGAACGAGTAATGAAGAAACTTCAGGAAAATAAAAGATTTATTACCATTTAGGATAATCGCAGTGTATGGTTCCGTTCAGCTGGGCTTGAGCAGCATTCCACTCATTGGAAGATTTGAAAGGAATGTGTGGTGCCGTGTGATGGACCATTGTGAAAGTACTCATCTGAAAACAAGAAACAGATTGTTCTTCTCATTCAGCAAATGTGGATGGCTTGACTTGAACAGCCAGGGCAACTAAATTAATTGAGCAAAGAAGCTTCAAGTGAAAACTCTTAATTATACAACTCATGATTTTCAGACAATCCAAATCCTAAGATTGAGGTATTCATGGTCCTCAGCTGCAGTTGGCAATAATGACTATGGCTTCTCACCAAATATCCTACATGATCAAAAGCTACAAAAAGATGAGAGACCACTAGATTCTTTTGGAGGTTTTCTTTAGTATGACCGTGGGGATTACTCGTCAACTAATTATTGGTGTCTTCATTAAAGAGGGGCAAGGAACCACACGTCAATGCAGATGAAAAAGACCATTACCCAAAAGTGATAGCCCAACCATGGCATCAACCAGAACTTAATCCAACCCAAAATGCCAGCCTTGTAAATGATCAATGGCCACCCAATCCCCATAAAAGCAAAAACGCAAGCCAAACTGATCTTCACCCTTTTGACTTCATTTGGTCTGAACTTGCTCAAGTCGAAGTGCCATATCAACCTAGTAGGGCATTTACTCTGATTAAAAATCAATGCATTTACATAAAATGGCAACAAATAAGAATTATAATAAACCAACATCAATTTGACATTTTGAATTTGAAGGCATGAAGAGTGAGGAAACGAGCATCTAAATGGAAATAATACATGTTTATAGTTCCATACATACCAATGAGCTATAGACATCCAAGGACGAATTGGGCCATATCCATATATAATTGCCTTGCGCAGAAGAGGAGAAGAGTCAAACTCCTCTTTCAAAACAGGATGCCAAGCTGTATCTTCAGACAACCTATTACAGATAAAAAGGAAGAAAAACATCATGATAGTTGCATAAAGGCAGTTAAGAGGGGATTAACCAGACAACTACAACCATATGGTCATGCTAACCAAGGGGAATTTTCTCACAAAAATAAAAATAAGAGGAAAAAAACAAGGAACATGTGTCCAGAAGATAACATCATAGACATGAAAGAGGGCAAGGAAATAACAAACGACACATGTGCAAACAATTGTCTTCATGTATATTTCCTCACTATATCCAAAGTGAGTCTTTAAGTATGTAGATTATGCATGGAGTAGATAGCCTAAAATGGACTAATTGTTAAAAATCAAGGGAGATATACTGTCACAAGAGCATTCTGCTTGTCATTAAAGGACCATGTACCCCTTTATTTCATATTAAAGGGTATTCAAAATGGATTATCAAATGCAAAAATGTAAAGGGAGTGTCTTACAGACATGTTAGTTTTTGCATGATGTCGGTCGTGCTTAAACCTCCATGGCTCGTAGGGATATATCAATGGAAGAAATGCCAGCGTTCCGACTATATCTTCCACTAATTTGTTCTTTGCAAATGACTTGTGAGCACAATCGTGCCCTATAACAAAGAACTTGAAAAAGGGAGGGAAAACAAGAAGGGATAAGCAGAGCTGTCTAGGAAGTTAATCTAATATCTGTTATAGAATGAAAAGAAACCCATATGAGCAAAAAGCAAGGGAATTTTTTAACAAAGGAGAGAAACAGCAAACAAGATTTACCCCAGTAACAGCAGTTCCTGTCCATGCCCACGCCAAAGGGAGTAGGTACCATGGGGCTTTGGAAATCATGAACAACCCCAACGAGTAGGAAGTAACTGATATCAAAACTGAAGTCCAGGCTTTCCCATCATCAATCTCAAAAACCTTCGATGAAATTTGAGGGCAATAATTGTTAGAAAACTTGCTAAAATGTTGCAATTATTTCAGCTACACCAGAAAGTTTCTTGTGATCATCTAGCCCTACATATGACCAAGATGCAGCTGATATTATTATTGAGTGAAAAGCTTACATAGTAGTATTCAAGAGACATTTGTTTATTTATTTGAGGACTATTCCCAAGCAATAGGAGCATGAACTAGAAACATCATTGGATTCTTTTTCACTCTTTACAAAAACATCCTCAAGTCGAAAGAGTAATCTAAATAAACAATTTGGCAATGAAAATGAGAAGATGGGAATGCTTCATGGATAAGAGTACATGTAAGCACACTCCGCAGCCAGTAAAACAGATACCTTTCTGGGAAGTGAATCAATAACATCCTTGAGGGTAACATTCTCAGGAAGAGGTTCTCCAATTTGCCTGAAGCCATAACTATCAGCCAATTGCTTCCGGTACTCAGCACTGTCTTCTGAAATCGGTGCAACAGGAACTGCCACAGCCCTTACAATATGAATTTTTTTAGGGGAGAATGAATGTCCTTTATGTTTGATTCCCTTCTGGAGTGGATTTTCCCATTTCAGATCATATAAGCCTGTCTTCCAACAGAGAATTATAAGAAACCCACCAAAACCAGATAAACCATTAAAAGCAGTATAGTACCAAATGACCCATGCAATTTGTTTCATGTCATTTAAAGCGTAAGTGCAAAATAAAACCCAGCAAATTGGTCGGTTTCATTTCAATTCCCAAAATTTCATTATCAAAATGATGCTTGCACTCAAATAAATTCTAGCCGTTACGACGATGTCTATGGTATTACCGAACTGAATAGGCACCAGATGCATGAGCTGGTCATGTTCACATAGCCTTTCTTGGTCATACCTGAGATTAGGTTGACTTGGTCCAGTCCAAAATACATCCAAGCAAGCAAATCTAATTAAGATCCAGTTTCAGCTGACTGAAACACTAAGTTGGTCAACTAGTAGGGATCAGATTTTCCAATTTGAAGCTATATTTCATGATTCTAGCACTTAAGTGGACCTATCCTTCAGCCACATCATTAGTTTGATGGAAAGAAAGAACAGCATACTGAACAAGGCTACATCTGAACCACTTATTTAAGTAAATGGATCATTTTGATAAAATAGGGTGGATGAACTGGGAAGTGTGGCCATGTCACTGCCTGGGTGTGGGTGTGGGTGTGGGAGCCAACTCCAAGCTATTGCTCAGCGACCGTACAATGGTAAGAAAGTGCATTGTCAACATTTACCATCATATATTACCAATACTGTAATCGATGTCAGAAGTCCATGAATGGCCCTTCTAACAAAATGGACCCTTCAAGCCTCTAAACAGCATTGCATTAGGTAAGACAATTAACTTGATATATATTAAACAGAGGTTTCAAAACATAAGAGTACTTCTAAACTCGATGCATGCCTTGGGCAATCCAATCATCAATTGCAAAAAGGGTTAATTTCAGAATTTTACCAGAAGAGTAGAGCCTGTGACTGTCAATGCAAATTCTATGCAACAAAACGCAATGCACATAAATGGCATAAAATGCGTACTCTTAGAAGAAAAAAATGGTGGCTTTGAGTGCCATGCATCGTCCTAATTAGGATCCTAAATCCCACCATTGAGCAAAAAAGTAAATCACTTTTCTAAAAGTAAAGAGTTAAGAACTAGTTTCACCTATCACACGAATCATCAACTGCAGCCATCACAACCAAATTCTAAACTTAACAGAATAGATTTAAAGCTCCAAATTTACAGCTACTTTGGCCGCTAACAGAGTGTACCACCACCGGGGCACAACCAACGGAGGAGGTTTTGAGAAAAAGTATTAAGTGACTCAATTCACACATGAGATTAGCAAAAATTAAACTCCAGGCGAAAAGGCATAATAGAAAATCAAATACCAGGTGAACAATGGGTAGCAATTCTTCGGCTCCGAATCGACGTCTGATGGGGGCCCTGAATACAAAATCCATACGAACTTGTCAATAGGGAGGGGCAGACAGTAAATGCCCATTGACACGTTACACTAAAATTACACAACCGAAGTCCAAATTCAACCAAGAATTTGGAACCCAAGAATCAAAATATCCAAAAGAAATCTTGCATTTACAGAAAGAATCAATCTTGAAGGCCACAGAGAGAGACACAGAGACAGAGACAGAGATGGACACACCCTGAGGAGGAAGGCGGAATCTGCAAGCCTGCAAGCCATGAAGAAGCAGAAATGCAGAAAGAATTTGCAGCTCTGCTCAAGAGGACCCCCAAACACAGACACACAAACTCAAGTATCCAAAAGATAAGCCCCCCCTCTCTCTCTCTCTCTCCCTCAGTTATTGCAACTGGGGTTACAATACATGGGACGAGGCGGTGGAACCCCAAGGAGAGGATCTCCAAACGGCGTCTCTTGCTGGCTATTTATGTGCGGGCAGTTGCCTTCCCCAAACTTCATCTTCTTTGTCCGTGGTCGGCATCGAAAGTGTGGTCGGCATTTCGCAGGTATCCTCAACCATTTGTTTCCTCCTAGTTTTTTTCCCCCCTCTTTTGGAGGGACTTTTTCCTTTCTTTGCCTTTTTTGCCAACAGTAATTTTGTAAGGAAAATAAAAAAAAAAAAAAGGATTTATGCCACTTTTCTTTTTATTGCTTTAATATGACTAATTTTGTCCAAATGATGGAGCTGTTTCCACCCTGCAATATGATTAAATCCATCTCATTTCCTTTATACAATAAAGCACACGGCGTAAAAAATTTATGGACATTGAGGCACCTTGAATTTTCTTATAACGAACGCTCTATCAATGATATTACCTTTAATCCATCGAAGTGAAGTGAAATTTAACTACACTTTAAGATTGTTGTTGTCTTTTACAAATTTTGATTTAATATTTTTTTTTTTTAAAATTTTTGAATTGGAAGATCTAGTCATGGTCTTATATTAACAAATCTTTAATGAGGGCCTCTTTTTTGTTGCATCCGGTCATCTCATTATATGTATATAAAGAGACGACCGATAAAAAAGAGCTTGGGGGTAATATGTGCAATAAAATTAAAGTGTATAAATGCTCAAATTTTCTTAATTTTTACTTGACAATCAATCTATAAATTTGCTCGATTAACGTGAAAATGATTGGGAACTTTCTTGCTAACATGTGCGAGGTAAAATCCAAAAACTTAAAAAATAATACATTACACTTTTAACATGCATGGTGACATGTACCCCCATAAAATTAGTCAAGAAAAAAGAAAATATAGGAAAATATGGCCTATTCTCATTGCGACAATTAGATTTTTAGTAATAAATTTTAAAAAAAAATGAAGAAAAGGAAAAGTGAAGAAATTTGGAGCTCCATCACTTGAAGTTTCGTTTAGATGGTTAAACAATTGTATTTCTTTACTAGAAATTGGATGGATATAGTCTTATAAAGAGCATAAATAGATTCACCCGTGTCCAAATAGCTACTTAGACTTCACCCTATCAATTCGTACGCAAATAAATGTTTTCTGAACAGAACATAGATTTGTTTGTAGACAGAATAACTATTAAACTCGTCTTAGTCTTCAACTTACTCGTAATAAAGCGGGGATTGTTCATTGCGATTGTTTAAAACATATAACTAGACGCCATATACTTTTGATAGGGCAAAACATGTAGAACACCGTTTGTTTATATATATATATATTTACGAATAATTTTTTTCCAAATTTTTGATATTTAGAGAATGAAAGATTAATTGATTTATGAAAATTGTTTTCCATGAACTGAAAACAATAAGTTTAAATGGAGGAAAACAACTTTTCCATGTGTTTGTTTTTTGAAGAAAATTTTATAGTAAAAGAAAATGCTTTCTATGTAAATCATTATAAGAATTCATTATAGAAAATGTTCAATCCTTTTTAGATTGTAGAACGCCTAATTCAAAAATTTAAATTAATATATTGAGGAAGATTGCATAAAACTAAAAAGCATATAGGACCCACTATTAAGTAATGTGAGATAATATTTCAATAAAAGCAATGACAGCGTAATTTGTAAAGACATGATGACTACTTATCTATAGAGAATTATATGTTTAGTCAGTATTTATGTTTGTGTTGTTAACAATACTTACGTTTATTATGTGTTAAGTTAGGATTTTTGTTCAAGTTGTTAACAATTATTTAGGATCACAAATCATGTGTTCGTGTTTCTCTTACTTAGGATCGACTCCATTTAAGTAGTGCATGTAATTTTGCATTTAATCTAAGGTGTCGATCACAAATTCATATGCTGATTGAACTTCAATAATATCTACATTTGCGTGAGGAAAACATAATTTATAATATTTGTTATCTTACCATGACTTAAATATTTACCTGCGGTTTGTAACTTTGTATTTACTATTGACCGTTAATCTTTACGTTTTAAAATATTGCAGCTCACCAACTTTTATTTTTCTTTTCTTTTTTCTTTTTACGTCAAATATCGAAAACTTTTAGAACATACAAATGTTGACATGATTTTGATTAACATTTCAGAAGTTGGCAAAGATGCAAAAAGAATGTACCTTTTTACTTTGGAAAAGGTCTAAAAGAAAGATATGGTAGAATATGAAAATTTCAGAATTTATTGTTATGATAGATAGAAATACCCTATTTAATCCTTGATATCATAAAATTTAATATGCATAAATTAACTTATCACCCCTCTTTAGCTCAAAAATAATAAGGCCGGATGGTACTTTATCCGAATGCTTAATCAAATTAAGAGATAGTTGAGTGTATCCACAACACATTTATAATTACATTATGATATTTCATAGATGTGGCAATTTAGAGCTAAGTAATTACATATCAAGAAAAGAGCAAGACCCATATTGAAGGCTTATTATATTTTCTAAACCATCAAATCACTTCTATCGACCACGTCATACATCAAACAGTGTATCAATAACATATTTTCTTCATCTATGGAGAGCTAGTGCAACGCTAGACCCATTTGGGAATAGCATCGTTGGCATCCCACCGAGTTTAAGGCGTGTCTCAGTAAACTTATTTGGAAGAAAGATTTTTGGGGCATCCTTGTTCAATCTTGACAGCTGAATGATAAAATTAGGGCATTTCACGTTGTGCACGTTTCCCATGAAATTCACACATAATCATATATGACCCTTTGAGTCTTTCGTGTCGGTCGTGAATACGAGTCAGAAACCAGCCACACCAATCGTCGTGGAGTGCGTAAGTTGATTCACTTGTCCTGTCGCTCTTGCCGTCCTACGGACAGTGACCATCACATGCACGCTTTGTCTTTCGTTTGGCCATGTCACCATATGCACTTGTCAAAAGTCAATAACCGACTTTTCGCGTGGGGGTGGGAAGAAAAGCGTTTTAGACTTTCAGCAAGACTCATCGTTCTCAAATTGAAATTCACAAAAAATTATATTTTGTATTATTTTTTTTTATCTTACATAAATTTTCAAACCGGTATCCGAACCCAAATTTACCCTCCATTGGCATTCCATCCAATACCTTATTAAAATGCTCACGTGTCAACATACTCAATAGACAACTACTAAGAGGGGAATGAAAGTGTTTAGACTTCTAGCAAGACTCTCGTTGTTCGATTATTAACATTGAAAATCTCAAATTGAAATTCATAAAAAATTAATTATATATTATTTTTTTTATCTTACATATAATTTCAAATCAGTATCCAAGTCCAAATTTACCATCCGTTGGCATTCATCAAATACCTTATTAAAATGCCCACGTGTCAACATACTCAATAGACGACTACCAAACAAATCGAATGTGGAGAATGATGGATTCAATGTGATAACTTCACATATGTTGACATGTATATATTTAATGGAATATTGACTGAAATGTAGGTATGTGTTTGGGCTAATAACTTTGAATTTTACTTTAGGCAAAAATTTAATTTGAGATTAATCCGCCATTGAGTTACAGTTTTGGATTTTCAATGGTATTAACCCCTCATTCTTTTTCTATCTGTAAGGCGTTATGAATCTTTGTAAAGTAACACGACATTGTTAATTATCACATAATGTTGCATGTCTTTCAATTGATTGAAAATTTTTGTGCTGATTTACATAAATCGTTACCATTACGATTTCAAAAATCGTCTTCAAATAAATTTTCTCTCTCAATCAATATGGGAGTAAATACTATTAATTTTTACGTTGACTCACTTTGTCAACTTTGTATAACTGGTGGTGGAGGTGGAAACGTGGAACAAGCATGAACTTTAGAAAATGACTTTGCACCTTTTAGTTAGGTACGTATAGCTTTCAACTTTTAAGAATACTTAATTGTTTAATGAAAAAAAAAATCTTTCCATTGAATGAGAAGATATCCTTCGTTGACCAATTTTCATCGTGCCGAACATATAGGATGACAATTTAAAAAAAAAAAATGTTTTCTGGTGTTATTTTTAAACAACCAATAAATAAACGGAGCTCAAAACAGGCTATAATTTTGGGTTTTTGCTTTGCCACACCAAACTTTGGGTTAACTTTCGAGATTTAGACAACTTCAAATAATTTTACAATTTCGGTTTTGCCTAATAAACAAATGTTTATCTCTTTAAAATATAAATTTTAAAAGAATTTAAGTTTCAAAAAACTATGTATAGTTACATACGAATTTGTACATTGATATATGTAGGTTATGAAATGTTTAAATAAGAGTCGCGTGAAAAGGCAAGTAGACGTGTGGTTATTAACTAAACCTTGCATTTTCTAATTTTTGCATGTCAAAAGTTTAATATTGTAAGCATTTTTATCTAATGCCCTGTTAGTTATCTGTTTGAAACACAAAATTCAATAAAACATGTGCTCTTAGTAATAGTATTATTATTATTATTATTATTATTATTATTATTATTATTATTATTATTATTATTATTATTATTATTATTATTATTATTATTATTATTATTATTATTATTATAGTAATTTTTAAGTTAATTCTTATTCTGATTCCTCATAATTCATTTCGATTTGGCAGAGCTAAGGGATTCAAATATTGATATCGTGTCGGAATAAATTTTTGCAAGATAATGGAACTTCCTCAAGTGAAGATTATATCATTGTCTTGATACTCGAGTTAAGTTTAGTTGAGTCCAAATTGGTCATGCCTTATATGTGAATTAAAACTCAAACTTGAGAAACCTAAGTATCATCGAGCTCAAATCAAATAGGTGATTTTTGAGAACTACACAAGAAAAGTCTATTTTGATCGGCATGTAGTGTGGAATTTAATTCAATCGATCACTGAACGTCCCTCGGTGCCAAACAATCCAATCATTGCCGATACCGTAAGCTCATGTTCAGATGATTGAATTCAAAAGTACTATTGATGTGTTGCGCGGATGTGGGACAAGATTGTCGTGGGGGTTCAAATCTTTAGCATAATTGGCAATGGCGTGCCCTTAGTGCTTCTTTGTAGGCCAATACCCAAAATCAACACGCGTTTCACAATTCCACTAAGATTATAATATGGCCTTCTTTTCAATGGATTCTTTCATCATATGGCTCCGGTTCTCCAGTAATTAGACAATTTTCTTCACCTTATAATATGGTTCATCAGTTTCAAGATGAGTTAGTTTTTGATTTAGAACTGAAAATCACCTTGTGCAATTCCAAAATATTAGAAATCGCAATCCTAACTAATCGATTTGGAAACTACCAGTTCTAGTCGCTTTTATGTTTTGAGTACATAATCAAATTCTTGTAATAATATATCAAAGTTAACGCTTTTCACTATGAAAACATTTCTTAGTCCATCGGTTATGATATTTGTTCATGCTGAAGATTCAACATCTAATAGGTAGAAAAAATACTTTCTTTCTAAGAGAGGCTTCAAACAAGTTCAACCTCAGTAGAACATGTGGTTTCGGCCGTGGAACCATAGTTGAACTGATCTTGGCCCGGTTCTTGGTTTGGAAAATTAGAAATTGAAGCAGTTCCTCTTGGAACAGACTAGTGTAGGCCAATGAAGCATGGACATATTCTAGGAGCTTCCATCTTGTGTCGGATACCTCGACACATGTTGACCACACTCAAACACAAACACGTGTAAAAAAATCCGATATGTGGTTAACTCTTTCAACACGTTCCAACATACGTGTTCGAAATTGCGAGAGGCATGGTGGAATCTAGGGTGGGTCTATAAGTGCAACGGGAGAGAGAATTGCTGAAGAAGGTGACAGAGAGTGGAGGCAAGGCGTGAGCAACATCGAGGTTGCGAATGCAAGAAGGGTTAGAGGAAAAGCAGAGATTGAGGCAACCCAAAGGGCCATAACTACGATCCCGCGATGGAGGGCCGAAGGTGAGGTGACGAGTTATTGTGATGAGATGACCAAGAGAAAGTAGAGATTAAGAGGAAGAGGTTCGTGTGAGGAGGAGGAGGAGGAGGCCATGGTTAGGGTTTTTGAGTTACCTCCTCTTTTAGTTTTAGGCTTTAGCAAGAAGAGTAGGTAAAAAGAATTAAAAGTAGGGATTTTGATGGGACTTGGTGTGATTTTTTCCTTTTTGGAGGGAGGGGGTGGAGGATGACTGCAATTCTCAAGAAAAGAAGTGACAAGTGATGTGAGGAAAGAAATGAGGAAGGGAAATTTTTTGGGGGGGGGGGCTTTTTCTTTTGTTAGAAAAACAAAACTAATGAGGTTAAAAAGTGCTTTCAAAAAATAAAAGCACTTAATGTTAAATAATAATAAATTTTAATCATTATATAATATCATAAATTTATTTAAATAAGTTGATTCTAACATCTCTTTTTTTAAAAAAACAAAAAATGGGGTTAAAAAGTGATTTCGAAAAATAAAAGCAGTTGAATGTTAAATAGTGATAAATTTTGGTCATTATAGAATATCATAAATTTATTTAAATAAGTTGATTCTAATATCTCTTTTTTTCAAAAAAAACAAAAAATGGGGTTAAAAAGTGATTTCGAAAAATAAATGCACTGAATATTAAATAGTGATAAATTTTGGTCATTATAGAATATCATAAATTTATTTAAATAAGTTGATTCTAATATCTTATTAGTCATTAGTTTCACAGATAACTTTTGTTAATTAGAAATGTGTCCCTAAAGCGGAGGGGCGTTTTCTTTTGTTAGAAAAACAAAAATAATGGGGTTAAAAAGTGATTTCAAAAAATAAATGTTGAATGTTAAATAATGATAAATTTGGTCATTATAGAAGATTAGACCAGGTGGAGTGGCACAAGGCCTAAATTTATTTAAATAAATTGATTCTTATATCTCTATTTTTGTTAGAAAGACAAAAAATGGGGTTAAAAAGGTGATTTTGAAAAATAAAAGCACCTGAATGTTAAATAATGATAAATTTTGGTCATTATAGAAGATCATAGATTTATTTAAATAAAAAGTTGATTCTAATATCTTATTAGTTATTAGTTTCACATATAACTTTTGTTAATTAGAAATGTTCCCCAAACATAGATATGCATTAATTATGAATATGTCTTTTGAATTTCCTATGAATAGATTTATGAATATTATTGTGTAAATCCATTATAAGCTCTTTTTTATTATTTATTTATTTGTAAATTTGAATCAAATTAAAAAATATAAAAGTATTCATTTAATATACAATATATCCCAACATGTCGGAAATTATCTATTTTTAAGAAATAATATGTCGGCAAGTTGTATTGCATGTATATGTCGCATGTTGGTGTTATTTAGATGTAGGCCGATTTGATCAGTTCACAAGTTAAACCAAATCCAGTGCTTACTCCTAGATAATGCATCATTAAACTAATGTTCCCTTTTGAAAATTAGAGAACATGGAGAGAGAAATGAAAATTCGGACGGAAAATTGGGAAAATTTTCAAATTTGTTGTATAATGACGGGTCGGAAATTTAATATTCTTTTCCCATTTTCATGCCCTCATTTCTTCAGTGTCCCATACCTAGCACAAAAGTTGAATTAGGTTCTGCACAAATATATTTTAATCTACTTTCTAAATTGAAACCGGCCCATGTTCATGGAACATATGGTTGATAATATAATATTCGCTTCGATGTTGATTTGCCCCTCCAATTTATCAAAGAATATATACTAGAAATTATTTTAAAAAAAAATTATTAGAGTTTGTTCGTATTATGACTAGTTATGAGCCTGATAATATCATGGGCTGGGCCTGACTAAGCCCATTATACATTGGGGAAGGTTTGTGCGAATATTTTTTAATAAGTCCGACCAAGCTGGTCAATCCAATATTTTTTTTAAGCCCAATTAGTAGTTTTGCTTAAATCGGCCATAGCTTGGCCCGACTTGTCCAACGGGCCTAACATCTAATAATAAATGTGACTTTTAAACGTCACGTGCATCAAAGTCAACCATTTTTTTTTTTTTTTTTTTGTTAAATTAAGTTTCGAAAATTTTCAAAGAGAGGTAAGGAAAATTTCTTAAAAGTCTCCGTCGTGAATTGAGCATGAGGCTTGAAGGCCCTACCGCATTCCGGCTCACGGAATCCCAATTGGTCCTCTCTCACTCCTCTTTTACCGGTAAATGTTAAGACTTTCATTATTCCTTTTTATAGATGGTACCTCTTGGATTCAGAGTTCGTTTCCGCAAATGCCACGCGTGAGATATTGAGAGTCCTCCCCCTAATTTTGTATCCTACTGAAGAGGATTTCAAGCAGCATGAACCCCGTGCGTTCACATGAAGCAAGGCAACATTTCATGCCACTTTTAATCCAATATGCCTCTTAACTATTTGTTCAAGACGGTATATTATGCTAAAGCCTCTCGACTCAGTTACTCAATTGTATAATTTATGTTGTTTGTACATGCGCCATGAAATTTAAAAGAAAAAGGAAAAGGCTCGAATGTTAGACCAGCTTGGCAGAGGCTCAGAAAAAGACTTCGGATAGCTACAATACATAGGTATGTACGTGAATAGCCATGAAATATTGAATTATTTGCATCAAATCAAGTTGCACAAGTCAAAACCAAAGCCATTATCTGAATATGTCAAAAGCATTTATCTTGGCACCATCAAAAGAAAATTTTTTGTTCGCGATAACACTAAAATTATTAAGTTTCATGTTCCCAAAATTATCATTAAAGACTTCGGTAATTATTGGTGTCTAACCTACGAGGGGCTGACCACTCAAAAGATTTAGTGAAGTCACTCGAAACCCAATTCCATTGACTGCAGAATTTGTGACAATGTCATTAGAGATGCATCATATTCCCCCTTCTCCTTGCCTACATATAATTGTAACCCATCAATGCTTCGCGTGGAAAAGAGAGTAAATACTAGCTCAGAATGACTATACCTGTCCCTGGAGCATAGCGCTCGTTTCTCTTCCTTGCTTGCCGTGTCCGAAGTCCACTTTCTTTAACTACAGGGTTCTCCATTTTGGTAGGGAATAAATTTCTAGCAGGATGATAATGGTATAGTCGAAGCCATGAAGATAGGGTGACAACAGCCTTCATCCAATCAAGTTTCCTAACAAAAGATGTAATACAATTCGAGTAACATCTTGTTCAGCTTGCTTTTTTCAAGAAATTTGTAGTCCGATATAAAGTTATCCCCATCTACATATACGGTTGATCTAAATCTCGGGGCACGTTGAGATTCTTTATTTATAGTATTATAATAGGAAACGACACCTTCCATTAGAACACTTGAATAAATTACAATATATAATATATGCTGCGTACTTTTATTAATAATGCATACATCAACCCACTTTATAACAGTACCATCCAATTTTTCGAAATTAAACCTCACTTTAATCTACTATGAAATATGAAAAAGAAAATAATGAATTTCTTGTTTGTTACTCAAATAGCAACTAGAATTCAAAAACCTTTATACATCATAGGAAGGGCAACTAGAAATATTAAATGCCAACCTCGATTTTCGATTGGAAAACTATTAATAGCTCCAAGAATTGAAAATTCCAAAATATCCAAAAAGATACTAAGCTAAACATAGCACGAAAGTCATTAATATATATGATCATCATGTTTTATTTCCACTTGTGATTTTTATTTTTTTTGGTATTTACAACACAAACTTTGTGAGATGACGGTGCATGTATTGATGGTATCACCAAAGAAATTAAACATATTATGAGGTCCTTTTCATTTCTTCATAAAAACCTACTTTCGAGCGTGATGCAATTAACAATCTTGAGTGAGATACCTAACCAATATCGATCATAGTTAGTCATAATGCTTATTTGTACTCTTATCCATATAGGCCTTCTCTTTCTCCTCCGCCATATAAAGGTAGATCAGCTGCTAGTCCTTCGACACAAAAATAATTATGCATCTAAGCGCTTTTTCTAAGAAAAAATAAAATAGCAAGAATATTTAAATTTTGCTTCTTCTTTTTTTTTTTTAATGGAAGGGGTAATTTTATGCATTATGTAGATGGTGTTTGATTAGGGACCAAGGCTCCCTGGAGAGTATGGAAGGTGACGAGGCCTTATACTAAGTTGCCATTGGAACCTATTAGATGGCTTTAGATGAGCAATGTGATCAACTGGCATCCTTTTTGCTTCCAATATCTTCAAAGGAAGAAGGAATGAATCAACTATCTTAGTCCAGAATAAGGGGAGAAGGACATTAGAAATACCAAAAGTTGTGTACAGTACTCATTTTAGTACTATTTTTTTTCTAATTACTTAAGTGCCACTTAATTTAAAAAACGATCATTTAAGTATCAACTCTAATTTGGATCACCGAAAGTCCGATGTATCCATATTTTATTAATTTCTTGATCCTACATGACTTGCTAACATGCCTAGTCAGTATATAAGTCTTAGCGGGTTAAAATGTGATCTCTTTAGTAACAGACTAACAATCATTATTAAAGAATGATCGCTTCAGTGTCAGTTGTTATTAAAAAGTTATCACTTCAATGTTAATCTCAATGAAAAAGTCGATCACTTCTGTATCAAAAAAATTCCACCTCAAACAAAAATTTTTATTATAGAAGCCATGTAATTTCTTTGACTAGAATTTCTTGTCAAAAACACTTAAATGAATATTTTTTATGATTTGGCATTTAAGTGAGTTGACGAAAACTTTTAACACTAAAGTAAATGCCATACACAACTTTTCACACTTCTATTGTTCTTCTCTCCCAAAATAAGTATACAAACTTGTATGCATGAAAACATATAAGACCACACCTTAATGATGTAGCTAGTATGTATGAATACAAGCCGTGGAATCCCATTTTATGGGATGCAACTCTATGGTTTTGTGGATAATCATCCAATATAAAACTAATAATAATAATAATCTCAATGTTGTTAGTTGTGAAAAATCAATCAACTAGAAATTTTAGTAAACATTGGAAGTAGCAACAGATGTTATGAGATAGTCTACCATGAAATGACAAAATTAAACATTCCAAAAAATTATCCATAGGCCACAACATCAATCTTTTCCTAGTACTAATGTGTTAATTTCTAATGAAAGAGCTGAATATCCTTAACTATTGAATATCTACTCTTGAAACACTAAATATGAAGAAGAAGTCAACACTTCATCTAGCCAATGCACAAGAGCACTTGCATGGTTGGCATTGGCAAGTCAACACTTCATCCAACTAATTTCGATTTATTTCCATAAGTGGCACACAACCATCATCATTTTGTCTTCTAAACACCCAACAAACAACAAATCGATAGAGATTTACATTTGTACATGGAGAGTTTGCATGACAATACATGACACAACCTTGTAAAGGAGTTTTGTCTATCGACTTGGACAGAGGTTGCACTATATTTCAAAGCTAAAAAAGATAGATCACATGAAATATCCACTGTGAAATGCATTTTACACTAATATTAGAGAATTTGAAGTCCACAAATTCAAACTCAAAATATCAAGCGGCTATATTAATTGACAATGACGTTCCAATCTTATTTAACTAAAATGCTGAAGCAAACACAGAGAAAAGCGCTCTCTACATCAACCTCAAAGGTTCAAATGGATGGAACAAAGCAGTAAACACAAGGATTGTTGCGACCCGACCTTGGCGCCCATTCGATGATGCGATGAGCATAAAGGCGGGGTTTGAAAGTGTTTGACCATGGGAGTTCTCTCATGGTATATAATTTCAAGAATGTCATCACCTCATTCTTTGAGATCAACCATATGAGTTCACTTGGTTATGGTCATGACCTCTCCCAAATTCATACCTCACATAACAGTGGAATTTGTCATAATTTTACCTCGACACCATGGCATACCTTAATTGACAGTTTTAAGATTGAAAGGAAATTGGACGTGAATGTGGGTTTAAAGATATTTCGACTATGATACCCCTGTTGAAGGTCCATCCGCTTAAGATGACATCGCTTCATCTTTTTGGCTTCATCACTACAAGTATGCTAAATCATGACTATGAACTTTTTCCAAAAGTTCATACCCCTCATGACGGATTTACTTATTAGTTCTGAGTTATCTTAGACAACTCATGTGATATTTAGGAGTTGCCATAAGCCTTGTTTTTGGGAGCTAGCTAAAGTGTCTAACCGAGGGTTGGATTATGCTAATGTTGCTATTAGCATCCTCTAGGTGCCTAATTGATGTGTTTCATTACCTAACATGGCCACGCATCTCTTTGTACATTTTAGTGCAAGTTCAATAAACAAAAACAGTGATTAAGCATGGATGGCTCGTTCATGCCATCCTCCTCTATTCTAATAAGAACAAGAATGAAACAAATAATTAATTGAAAGATAGTGCATAAAAGTAAATAACCTAAGTAGTTAAAATGGCAAAATCAAATCTAGGTGTACAACTCTAAATGCGATAGAAAGCAAAACCCACAACTCGTTGGGCATTTATACAATACAAAAAGCAACCCAAGACATGTGTTAGGGAATGAATAGTACAAGTGAAAGGTCAAATTGGACACTGACCATTCATCATCTTCATATCTTTGGGATCGCCACCTCCATGAGCCTATCCTAATTCTAGTGTAGCACTCAAACTAAATTGATAATTCAAAAGTACTTTTTATGCACACAATGCAAATAACAAATAACAAACAAAGCATCCAAAGTATTAAAAGAGAACACCCATCAATCATGAACGGCCTCGAGGTCGGTCTTTGGATGATGCATGCAAGAACCTACCTAGAACACCTACCCAATTCGTTTTAATGTGATTTACAGCTATTAGCCATCACTTTGCATGGTGGCTAATGTTAAAAAGTCCCTAAGTCGGGTTCTAATTGTTGTCCCAAAATAAACCACATGATCATGCATCGCCCTTAGATCATACATCTAAAATTCACAAACGAAGTGCATAAGATAACATGCATGTAGGTTATACAACCTTATTTTGTAATCAATTAATCAACTGAGTGAGCCAATAATGAATCGCTTATTGAATCATCATGCACCAAACACAACCATGATTCATGGCAAGAATGAACACATAAAAAATGCAATGATTCATGTGATATCCTTAAAACAACTTAGCAAACAATTGGGATATTGATTCGAAAAGGTTTGATAAAGAGAGGGAATATCTTCATCAAGGTTATGAAACACATTTAGCCATTAAAACTAGCTTGGGTGTATCTTATGCACAACTGATCAAACGTCGCAAACATTCTAAATATGATCCAAACTTTGATGAAATCAATGCAAAATCAAAGAACACCAATTGTAAATTTTAGTAGAAAGAAGACATAATTTCATCAGCGACTTGGAGCACATTTAGCCATCAAGGCTAGCTTGGGTGCATCTTGGGCACAACTGATCAAGCATCACAAACGTTCTAAATATGACTCAAACTTTTACGAGATCCATGTCAAATCAATATTCAAGATATTTTAACCATTTCAATGGAGAAAGATTTTTCATATGGGCATCACATGAATGAAAATCAAATTCGGTTTGTATGAAAAATGCAAAATTCTAGAATACCTTGCAACTTTGAGGGCTCAATAAAAATACTAAACATATTTTATTTTTCGAAATTTTTTTGACAAACGAGGTCTTGATGAGTAGAGCAAATCTCATGAAGATATCAAGATCTAATTTGGCACGCATGGTCTAGGGTTCAAGAAAATATTATCACCTCAAAATCTATTTAAATAAAGATTTGTTTCTAGAAAAACCAAAACAAAGCTTTTACTACTTCCCACGCCAAATTGAAAGATATTTGCGGGATACTTTTATTTAAATATTTAATCTTATCTTTTGTTGAATCTATTAGATATATTCAACCCAAAAAAATCTATGAGAAATAGAGTAATGCTTTTGTGGTTAGAGACTTTTAGAGGAGAGGCTGAGAGATTCTTCACTAACATTTTCAGATTCGATTTAGAAAAATCGACTTTACATCGCAACTATGTTTGTCCAAGGTTCAAGAAAATATTATCATTTTAAAATCCATTTAAATAAAGATTTGTTTCTGGAAAAACCAAAGCAAAGCTATTACTAATTCATATATGAAACAAAAAGATATTTGTGGGATACTTTTATTTAAATATTCAGTCTTATTTTTTTGTCGAATCTTTTAGATATATTCGACTAAAAAAAATCTATTAGATATAGAGTAACGCTTCTATGGTTAGAGACTTTTAGAGGAGAGGTAGGGAGATTCTTCACTAATGTTTTCAAATTTGATATAGAACAATAGTCTTTACATTAGAGACCATGTTTGTTTAGAGTTCAAGAAAATATTATCATCTCAAAATCCATTTAAATAAAGATTTGTTTTTGGAAAAACCAAAACAAAGCTGTTACTACTTCATACATAAAATGAAAAGATATTAGTGAGATATTTTTATTTAATCATCTGTAGGTAATTTCTTATTCATTTTCATGAAAAACTCAAAAAAGTCAAATGATTGACTTTTGAGTTGACTTTTTTATCAACTCTTTGACCAAAAGCATTACTTCAAACATGAAACGAAAAGATATCTTGGGGGGGGATGCTTTATTTAAATATTTAATCTTAACTTTTGTCAAATCTATTAGATATATTTGAACAAAAAAATCTATTAGAAATAGAGTAATGCTTCAATGGTTAGAGACTTTTAGAGGAGAGGCAGAGAAATTCTTCTCTAACATATAAATTTGATATAGAATAATAGACTTTACATCAGAAACCATGTTTGTCTAGAGTTCAAGAAAATAATATTTTCTCAAAATCCATTTAAATAAAGATTTGTTTTTGCAAAAACCAAAGCTTAGCTATTATTACTTCATACGTGAAACGAAAAGATATTTAAGGGACACTTTTATTTAAATATTTACTCTTATCTTTTGTTGAATTTTTTTAGATATATTCGACCAAAAATTTTCTAAATAGAAATAGAGTAATTGCTTCCGTGGTTAGAGACTTTTAGAGGAGAGGTAGAGAGATTCATCTTTGACGTTTTCAAATTTAATATAGAATAATAGACTTTACATCAGAAATTATGTTTATCTAGGATTCAAGAAAATATTATCATCTCAAAATCCATTTAAACAAAGATTTGTTTCTAGAAAAACAAAAACAAAGTTGTTACTACCTAAGTAGTACTAACACTGACATGCGACACGACACTATACACTAATATTTTTTTTTTTTTGGTGACCCAGGGGAACCCCGCACAGCCGACAGCTGGGAGTAAACCCCTAGGGAGGCACGTAGGAAACCACCACCCACGCACCCCGGGTAAGTCGCCAAGTGTCTCCACTTGCCTCCCTACAACTTGCGTCGCAGGAGCTTCGAACTCCAGCCTCCAGCGTGGAAGTCCAGGAGCCTACCAGCGGAGCCACCCTTGCGGGTGGTACTATACACTAATATGTTATTTCTCAAAAAATAGAGAATTCCAACACGTTGAGACACGTTGTGTATTTTATATATTTTTATATATACATAATAAATTATCATTTTTATGATTATTTCAATCAAATTAATTTGAATTAAATTCATAAATAAATAAATAATTTAAAAAGTCTAGAATGATTTTACACTAAAAACATTAATCTCTCATTTATTAATATCATTCATCATTTCAATTTGACAAATTCAACTCTATTTCAATAATTCAAAAAACTTGGAGAAAAAACAAGCGATCCATATTCAGAACTCATATGTTAGATATGTTGGAAGAGGAGAAAAAAAAATTAAGGGGTGAATTCTGTATCACAGAAATGGGAGTCAGAGGAGAAAAGAAGGCTAGGTTTTTCTTATTTCTCCATTTATTATTTTTATTATTGTGTTTTATTTTTTCACATCTATATTTTGACCTCTATTTATTAAATTTTTAAATTGAGCTCAATATCGTAATCACGTGTTGGAAACTCATATGTTAGAATTCCAACTCGAGTGTTGGAGAGTGTTGAAAAAATTAACTAGATGTCGGATTTTCCGACACGTATTGATCAAGTGTCAGAGAATGTTGAACACGTATGGAAGTGTCCGACACTATACGAAGACGTTTGAAGAGTGTTGGTGCTTCATAGGTTACTACTTCATACATGAAACAAAAAGACATTTGTGGGTTCAAGATAATATTCTCCTCTACAATCTATTTCTAATATATTTTGGGATGTGTTTATTGTTTGTTGATTTTCTACTGAATTTTGTGTTTAAATTCAGAGGTTGATGTCTCAACGAAAGTTATTCGAAATGTCCTTATCTAAAACATATAAAATTTTCAGAATTTTTTAGGTCAGTTTGGTTAGGATAATTATAAGGAAATTGTCCTCAATGTGATATGTAATGCTTTTGACCTCATTGTTACTTGTCATAACACGAGCTAACAAACGCGCTCAATTGCCTTAGGCATAGTCTAAACATTTGTAAAGGACACCTCAAGCTTCAAAACAACATATGACATGCATCATTTTTGTATCATTTGATATGTCAAAACTCTTATCCAAGTCATTGCGTCTGTTCTACAATTTTGATCATGTATAGCTATGAATAACTTGACTAATTTATTTAGCTTCATGAATTTTTGTGATTTTTTGTATATTGATCTAGGACGATGTGTCTTCATTATATTTGCTCTTAACATCTAGACCTAGGACATACCGAAATGTCATAAAATTCATGCATCATCTAAATAGGATAATAGCCCAAAAATTGCGAGTCATGTTCTACTTGCCCTAATCTGATTTGATCACTTGTGTGAATGGCTTTACTTGTCTAGCCACTTGATCAATAAACTATGCGTATCAAACAATTACATCGTTGTATATATTTTTTTACAGAACTACCAAAAGTGAAAGCAATAATTTTAACAAAAACTAGCCTTAATCTATTAGAAAAAAGGAAAAAGAATGTAATCGTCAATCTATCGAACATGATCAAAATAAGGCTCGAAATAATAATTGACAAAGGTCTTACCATGAGGGATCGGCTTGCTGCAGAAATAAAAGTTGAATAATATTCCAGACCTCACCACTTCACTCTTGTGTGATTGTTAGACGTCAAAGTAGTGACGACAGTGTGGAGCGATGGTCAGTGCAGAAGAACACCCCATTTAGAACTTCCCTTTTATAATCTATCCTCTCTAAAGCAAGGCCCCGCGCAGGTGAGTCTTTTGGATAACTCTTCATAACAGAGTGATTGGAATTAGATTTTATCTAATTTTAAATTCTATATTTAAATTATTTTAAGTTACCTAATCCCAACACTTTCTCTTTGTTCATAAAACCATTCTACTCTCTCTAAGAGGGAAAAGATTCAACTTTTTCAAATCATAGAAAAATTCTCTTGAAAAATCTCTCGGTAGCCTTGTCGATTATAGGGTCTATCTCCACTAGGTTTATCAAGAAGAAGAAACCTGGGCCAAGCGTTCCTCATTGATTAGGACACTGTTTTCTTGCTCCTGAATATGAACTCGCCAAGAACCTTGAGGTTCAGGAATATCCGGCAACTGAACCTCGAGCTCAGGTTCTACTTGACGGTATATGTAATCGATGGTAGCTTGATGAGTCTTCATCTCTCTTTCCAAATCAACTTCATCAATGGCAACGATGTAATGCGAGGAATGGGAGTACCAAATCCTAATAGCAGCTTGAATTGCGGCCTTGATATGGTCAATTTGGTTTTCCTTGATGACTTTATCGTGATAATCAATACGATATAACCCCAACTTAAGGATTGGTGGGATCGTTTGAAGCGCGCGATATTGGCGGAGTACCCTTAAAGGGTAATATGACGTTAAACCCGTCAGTTCCACGAGGGGAAGCGGATTGTCAACTCCACTAAAAAGGCGCACTTCGGGATTCCCAAGCCACCGAGCATGCCATTGAATTAAGTTCTCTAATCGTATTTATGATACGAAAATCTAAATAATATACCACTCGACCAACCCAGCAGCCACCAGCCCTGTCAAACCGTCCACCACCCCCGGCCTGTACGTTTGCCTTTCCACCACCTCAGCTAGCCACGCCGTCTAGCCCAGCACCACTCAACCAGCTCAAACAGAACCGAACCGCCCTTTGGACGTGACTTGCAAGGCTGTTTTCAGTCTCGTTCGGGCCTCCGTTGGTGATGCCGTAGTTGCGGGATCTCACCACCTTCGCACCGCCGTTGCAATGAACCCGTCGCCTCACTAATCCAGTGAGTTAACACCCTAATCTCGGATTATGAAGTTAATTACACTTAGGGGTTAGTTTAGTCTTAATTAAGAATTAGTAGTTAGTTCAGTTGGTGTAACTAAGTTAGTAAGGTTAGTTAGTTACCTAGACTAGTTAGTTAAGTGATTAGTTTGGTTAGGTTAACTACCCTAGGTTAGTTAGCTAACCATGGTTAGTTTAATTAATTTTGGTTAGTTTAATTAACCATGGTTAGTTTAATTAAATTAAATTTATTAAATTTAATTATTTAATAAATTATATTGAGCATAAATTATGCCGGGATAGCCGATTAGTGAAATTTTACGTTGATCGTCGTTGTTGAATTTATATGTGAAATTGATTGCTGAATTGTGCAATTGGGTGCTTCATTGCCGTTTTGGATTATTATTGTAAAAATTAATTTTATGGTATTTAAATAGAAAAATACTTGGTGTCGTTTTTTGATGCCAAAAATATTTTATGTACTTATATAAAATTGTGGAATTTTGAAATGGGAGAGTATCACGTTTTACGGTTCGATTTGAACGTGTGGCCACGTACAATTATTTTACCGAGAATTTTTAATATGAAGAAAATTGGCCAAGTCCATTATTTGAAGTTGAGATATTTTAGTGCAAAGCACGATATTTTTGGCCAAGTATGTGCTGGTGTGTAATCACCTAAATACCCTAATGCGTTTACGCGGGGTAGTGAACCCATCCTGATGCGTTTACAATGCATGATTAAGTTCGAATGCCTCACGTCAACAGATGCCGATTGTAGTAGAGGCCGTGCCAATGCTCCTTATAGAATGCCATTCTAATGCGTTTACGCAGGACAATGCCATGCCAGACGGAGCGGGACGACGCCTGGTTATGCCGAATAATTGCTGACTGTTGAGTTGGACATGGCAAATGGATCGTAATAACTAGGACACGTGTGAGTGATTGAGATAGCCACGCCTAATTATGAGATAAAATTGTGTGGCACGGAATGTGACGTATCATAACGGTTTGGCCTTATAATCAGGACTCATGTGATTGTTTGAGAATGAAATGAAGTGTCCTGGTTATTAAATACATTTGCTGTGTGCAAATGATATATGTGATGAACTAATGTGCAGGGAGGTGCTGAGGTGAGATAAGTTCTGCGTGACGCCTGTTTAGGTTGTCTTTGAGTGAATTCTCGTCCTAATCGAGGTTTAAGGTGTTGACTCACTGAGATTTTTATCTCACCCCGTCGTGGTTAACTCTTTTTCAGATTCTTAGATGAAGGTCCGCCACGTCCGTTTTGGGTGTCTACAAGAAGAGACCGAGTCTACCCTTCTCCCCATCCTTGGGACCACCTGGACCCGTGATCTTGTGGTGACCACTATTTGGATCGATGAGGGCCCTACCTCACTTGGTATCTCATCACTTTAAAGAGTGGTTCCTTAACAAGCCTAACGGGGTTCAAGAGGGTCATTTGGAGGGTTTTGACAGGCCTGCCGTCGAAACCAAGTATGAGGAGGTACTCCACCCCCATGGACATCGATATACTGGAGGATATTATGGCGAACTCGAGACTTGAGGCAGAAGGGTCCGGAGTAGAGGCAGCTGATCCTTTGGACATCGACATCCCAGATGGTGTCATGGAGGATCCAAAGCCAGAGTTGGTGGGATATGGGGCTTAGGTTGCCGAGGACCTTCTTTTGAGATAGACCTTTTGTATATAACTCTGTAGGCTAACTTGATTTGTTTATAGAGTAAGGTTTGTGTTTATCGGTTGTCCTACTTCTACTATTTCTCTATTTGTTGGTTGTCTGGGTGTTTATTTAATTCGCTTCCGCATGTGCATAAAATAATTGGATTGGCGATGCGTCCTGAGAACATTGCAATTTTAGTCGACTACCAAGGGATGTGCGCATGATTGAGGTTTGGGGCATGACAAAAGTAGTCCTTTTGCTATCGCACTTTTGTCATTATAAGATGCGAAATGATTTTCAGAAATGGATGAGGAGAAATTGAATAGATGCCAAACTAGAGCCCGACATGTGTGGCGTCCAACTTGCAATGATTACCCGAATCGGGTCATTAGCAAGCTAATGAGGGTTGCTGCCCAAATTCCAGACTTGTTTATAACGTGTCAATTTTTTTTCCTACCTTTTATTTATTTATTTATTTTTTCTGATTTCCATTTTGCTAAAAGCAATTAAGATAATGGGAGCTTGGGAGAATGATATACGTAATTATTAGACTAAAAACCATGAGTTGAATCAATTTGCACCCATCAATATGTCCATTTTCAGATACTTTTGAAATGCCGTATGGATACGGTCTCAGTTGTATAATTCATAGATCACTATCAAATAGTAATGAATTCAAATGAACCAATGAATGTTAAATAAATAAAAAAAGATAAAATGTGAATGTCATTTTAAACTTATCGTAAAGCCGAAGAATTTAACCCTAAAATTTCAACAATTAATGGGCAAGAAAAATGGAAATTATCAGATAGGACCATAGAAAACTTGTTCTATGTTTTGCTGGCTTCGAAATATATTTTGGCAAAATGGACGTAAATTGGGACTCGAAAAGGCCAAACAAAAAAGTGATAATTGCCATTTTTATCCAACATTTTAATATTTCATCTCCCTTCAATTCTCTCCTATTCGAACACTTGCATCACAGATTGAAGTTAATTTCAATTGTTGATTAGATGATGTTGCTACAAAAAAAAAAAAAGAAAAAAGAAAAAAGAGTAGGACGTGAAATATACATGTAGAAGATAGAATACGCTTGATTCATTTCAAAGCCAAATCAAAATGCATAAGGACCACATAGACCATTTATGAATTTCTTCTAAATTAATAAAATTCTCTAATTTTCAAACCATTTATAAAACACCTTAGGAAATTAAAGGGAGATGGTCACGAAGTAAAAGAGCAAAATGAAAGAATATGGTCAATCTAAAAGCTGTATTGGAACCGCAAGAAAGGAAAAATTGTCCGAGTGCCACTTAAATTGTCTGAGTGTCACTTAGAACCCTTAGTTCAAATAATTTGAATGTCACCTAAAACTTGTTGCTACACTAAATCCTTAAATTATACCTTTTCAACATAAATTTTGGACGTAATTGACCTGATTAAAATATTTAGGGCTTAATTATGTGTATGTTTATAAAAATACAACATCCAATCGAATTAATTAGAATATTTAAAAGTACGATTCGATTTTGTATATAAGGGACTAGCCTCATCGTTGACTTATCCACCATCTCAATTTGATTAACAAAGAGGGACGGAGAGAGACTGAGAGCGAAAACCTTGAACCAAAAAATGGCACTTGCACATCACATTCGTAGACCACACCCGGTCCATTTTGAGCACAAGCCTTTTAACTTTTAATGGGGTCAACTCATGCAACAAAACAAAACATGTGAGGCATAAAACTCCATGTTATTTTCTTTTTAGTACATCCTTAAAGGATGCTCAAGAGTCACGGCCTAAGGGTGAAAAAAGAGGGAGCATTGTGGGAGTTTTACTGCAATGGGGCTGCAGTTGCAGCTTTGTTCAAACAGCAAGTTGCTTCCTTTGAGGTAAGTTGTTGTTGGAGCAGGTAAGATTACCGGCAAGGAAGCAAGTCCAATCTATGCTTGCATATTTAAGGTAAGTTTTGGTGACGCGGTGCGGTGCGCTTTCTTTCTAGACTTTCCACTTCTTTTCTTGTAAATGGCAGTCTCTTGGTCCTTGTTACGTTTTCATTATAAAATTACTTCTCTGTAAGAACAATGGAGTCCAATTAATGTTTTTTTGGTAGAAGTATTCGGGCAGCCCTTCATGGTTTAGTTCTTAAATTTGATACAATTTGATAGTAGAAGCAGTCAATTGCTGAACCGTTGGTTTTGGGCACAGATAAGAAAGCGGGACTGGAATGAACATGGTCCAATTTTGAAAGCCAGGCTCAATGCAAAACTATCAGTTTATCGAGCCATCACAATATTCAAGATGAAGAGGTCATCATCTCTTGATTTGGATGGTAAAGCTTTGAAGAAGTTTTGGCTTGAGACTCTTGTAATATTCCCTAACGCAGGTGAGGCATGTTTACTATTCTTCTTGAGAAAATTAAGGATGTTCGAAGATCGATTCAGTGCTTTCCTTAATAGGTTGGTTCAAATTGTTGTCACTTAGGGTGGACAGCAGGACAGCAGGAACGAGTGCTGCTCAATTGCCACAAGCTATTTGTACTGACTGCATATGCTCAGGCATGTCTAAGAAAGGAATTATGCCTGTTAGCATCATCCATTTGCAATAACTCTAATTGATCTGTTTTTTCATATTATTCTGTTTCTGGGACTACAATTTGTAGCAGGCCGATGCGTGGACCAATAGCCATGGAGCCATTATTGAAAGTGTAATGAAGGCAAGCTATCTAGTGATTGAACATGGCTAAGCAAGTCTGAAGTTGTATCCTGCCACTTTTTATTGAAAGTTATTGAAAGGGGCAATGCTTTAATTCCTGGTTTACTACGGATTCTTGTATGAACCTCTACTTTCTAGTGTATTTGCTCATATATAATTGGAATGTTACCCATGAGTTTGCTTTATAAATTGCAAGGTTCCCACGGGAGCCCAGTTTCTCAAACTTTTCTTCCTCCATTAATTCTTGTCAACATTTCTTTTGTAGAAATGGTGCAATTCAGGTTCTTCCCAAAAGCTAAAGTTAGTAGCTAGGATAAATGGTTAAGGCCCCGCATGGTAATGTTTTTGTTCCTTTTTCGTTCCCGGGAACGAAAACCAAAAAAAGTGTTTGTTCGGGGAACGGTTTTTGAACAAAAGAACGCGTTTGGTAACGTTTGTTCCGAGAATAAAAAATGAATAGAAACACGTTTGGTAAATTTTATTCCTTTCTTGTTTCTTTTAATTTTTTAATATTTTTATTTTATTTTCCATTTTTTCCTTTCTTTTTTATTTTTTTCTTCTTTCGGCCGATCACCAGCCTCCGGCGATCGGCCGACGAGGCCGGCAGCCTCGCCCAGCCACGGCGAGGCTCGCTAGCCCGGCGAGGCCGAGCCTCGCCGTGGTTAGGCGTGGCTTGGCCCCGCCTTGGTTGGGCGAGCTCGGGCTCACCCAGATTTGGCGAGGCCGAGCCTCGCCCGCGCCGGCAACGCTTGGCCTCGCCGGGGGCCGGCGACGCTCCGGTGAGGTCACCGACCCCCGAGGGCATCGCCGGCCCTCGACGGCCGGTCGCCAGCCATGGCCGAGGCCTGCGACCGGCCAAAGAAAAAAGAAGAAAAAAAGAAGAAAAGAAGAAGAGAGAGAAGAGAAACGTTTCTCCAAAATTGTTTTCGGAACAAGAAGTAAAAATTTTTTGTTTCTTTTTTTTTTTTTGTTCTTATTTTGTTCCGGAAACAAAAAAAACAAAAAAAGAACAGAAACACAACCAAACGCGTTTCTGTTCTTTTTTTGTTCCCAGAACAAAAAAAAAAGGTGTTCAAGAACAGAAATAAAGAACAATTCCATGCAAGCTAGGGGTGTGCATGGTCCGGCAAAGGCGGTTCCCGACCTAGAATCGGAACCGCCCGCTAAGGACCGGTTCCAAAAAATCGGAACCGGGATCCACCCGTTTATTGCATGGATCCACCCGGGAACCGGACCGGACCGCCGGTCCGGTTCCCGGGTGGATCCATGGAACCGATTTTGACGACAAAAATTCTGGTTTTCAACAGCGAAACAAAATGTTGAACACGTCGTGATGTGCCTTCTCAATCTCATCAAAGAGCACAACTGAATAAGGTCTTCGGCGAACCACTTCAATCAGCTGCCCACCTTCTTCATATCCCACATAACCAGGAGGCGCACCCACCAAACGTGAAACTGCATGTTTCTTCATATCCCACAAAAATGCTCGATAAAGATTATCCAAATTTATTTAGTTCATTCCAAATACCAAAAGAGTACATACATAATTGGTAAGCTCCTCTACCCTCTTCCAAAAATTCCATTTTTTCCCTAAAAGAACCGACCTTTTTCCCAATCGAACCAAAGAGCTAATCTAGGTCCCCGAGAATTGGCATTTCCAGACAAAAAAACAAACAGCACAAAGGCACGGCGCGGCACCTTCAGGGCGCCATTGCATAGAAGGAGGTCCGCAAGCTCAAACAATGTGCAGACCAAGCGGTCGATGATACCGATGACGAGGACATACCTTCAAGAGGGAGAGGCAGCGAAGGCCCCGAGCAATGCGGCAGGAATTGAGTGGAGCGGCGGTAGCAGCAGGTGAGGGAGTCCTCGCCGAGACGGAAACTGCGGGGACGTTGTGTTTAATGGAGGAGAGGAGGGACGACGGAGAAATCGAGAGCGCGGGTCACTGCTGGGCGAAGCGGAGGCTATGGCGGGTGGTGGTCGGCGCGAGAGGAGGACAGCAGCGGTGAGATGGTGAGAGGAACCAGAGGCTGTGGCGGGTGGCGGCCGGCGTGAGGGGAGAACAGCAGCGGTGAGATGGCGAGAGGAACCAGAGGCTGTTGGCGGCCGGCGTGAGAGGCGGACAGCAGCGGCGAGATGGCGAGAGGAATCAAAGGTTGTGGTGGGTGGCGACCGGCGTGAGGGGCGGACGGCAGTAGCGAGATGGTGAGAGGAACCAGAGGCAGCCGCAAAAGAAATCGAAGAGAAGTCTGATGAGAGTCGAGCTCGAGAAGGAGAAGGTGAGATCTGATTCTGAAATTCTGACTTAGGTTTGTTTTTAGTATTTTTTTTTAATATTAAAAGGAATCGGTCCGGTCCGGGCGGGCGGGCGGTGGATCCGCCCACGAACCGGAACCGGAACGGTTCCCACCGGCTCCAAAAAATTGGAATCGGAGATCAAACCGGTTCCCTCAAGATCCACCGGTTCTACGCGGGTTTCGGTCCGGTTCCGGGCGGTCCGGGCGGTTCCCGGGTATTTTGCACACCCCTAATGCAAGCCCTAAATTTTCATTGAATTGTGTCTAGAGCTCATTATGTGCATGACAAATATCTATCTGAGTTTGACAGAAGATGAAAGCTGCATAAACAAAATGAAAGAACAAAGAGTAGCAACTTAGCAAAATAATATCATCTACAAGAAGAAAACACATCCTGCCCGTGTTCCTCATTCATAAAAGAGTACTCCTCAACTAAATTATTCAGTAAATCCAGACATCTAAAGACAAGTCACATGTTGAGAAGAATTAATGAAGAAATTGTAGACACTTAATTATTCCTGATCAATGCTTGGCAAAATTGCAAGTAATGAGAGCTTTCCTAGAGCCAGCAATTGGTCACAAGTGAATTTTAAAATAGGTTGCAAACGCTAGTTGTGCACCAACAAGAGACATGCCCTTAGAAACTAGATGGATGAAAACAGCAAGAGATATGTACATATGACGGTCAAGAAGATAATTCCAAGAGCATTCATAAGGCACTTCACCATCGAGAGCTCCTTTTGGCTCCCGGTTTAGGAATATATATGGCCCTTAGAATGGAAGTCCAAGGAAATATGGTCCTAAAAGCAGAATGTCTTCATCAGCCAAGCAGTGAATCGTCCATGAAAGATGGACAATGGTACTTGTAGCCAATAGTCACATCATGAACTGCATTAGAGGAAAGAAGCTTACTTAAGCTGGAAGGGATAGAAGATGAGACTACTTCACACATCATTCATATTTTAAATACCTAGTGGAAGTACCATTTTTGTTCGTCTTTCCCTCGAACGAGATTTGCCATATCATTTTCTTCTCAATTCAGCTCAAAATGTAGGGACTACAATTCAAGAATGTTCTCTTCTTCGGTAATAGAAGAAATTGGGACAATTTAATCCCCTACATCATTCGGGAAAGGAGAAAACTCTAATTTCATCTTCTTCATGTCAAATCTTGAACCTAGTGCCTATTAAGATATAGCTTCTCAAGTTCCACATGGAAAAACTGATGAATTTGCTTCATTAGCATTAGAAACTCTTGACTTGGAGGAATCCTGGGAACCAATGAACAACCTTCACCAGCCATCAACATTTGCTTCTTGGTTATGACTACCGATTAAAAAAGTACTTTTGGATCGATTTATGTGGAAGCTTTGAGGTCAATATTGGAGGTCCCCATCAGATATATAAACTTGCCACTTCCTTAGTCAAAATAGATGTAAATATAAGACAACCTAAGTCGAGAGACACCCACAACTCCTACAAGCATGTGTCACGGCCCGAAGGAAAGCCCGATCCAAAAGGGTTCTAAACGACGACCGTGACCTATCCATGAAGAAGTGACCCTTGGCTTGTATCCCCGAGACTTAGGGTTTTTTGAGTCTTCTAGAATACTCTTGGAGGTGGGCGATACGATAATTGTAGACATATGTAATAAATGCAGGTAGATGGTAGTTGGGGAGATGCGATCTCCATCGTTAGATCGATGAGAGATCTACGAATACGACTTGCCTTGTATTTGTATATATAGAGGTCTCCTCCCTCTCATTGTGCTGTGAAATATAATCTAGATCTTCTCTCTCTAAGGTTGCTTGGGAGACATCCTAAGGCCACATGGGTTAGGAAACGCTAGATCGATCAACCTGTGACACAAACATAAAGCCCTTTGTCTTTGGAAGAGGATTTGATAAGCTACTTTTAGCAGCATTTTTTTTTTTTGAAATACTTTGAACACATTTCTGCTCACTACAATGAACATTTTAAGCTCAATCCACTAGGCATATGGGGTAAGAGAAAAAACAGAACAAAGTTCACCTATCCATAGGTAGAATAAAAAAATTCATTATCCAGATGCACAATAAGACACCTTGTTGATATTGTTATAAGATGCTTACATATATAGACAATACATAAGCCTCTTTGAGAAGTGAACACATTCACCATTTTGAAACTATGGGAAAATAAAATCACCCATTTCAATGGAAAGATAGGGGTATGTCAAAGGTTTCTCATGATGTGTATATCCCTGCTACCCTCACACCTAGCACAATTCATAATCATCACAAACATAATCTCTTTCAAAGAGTATTAGCCTAATGGACATTTATTTTTACCTAACACCCCTATCTTATAATTACTCCTGTAATTGCGTTTGAGCCACTTGCATCCCCAGCATCCTCAATGGCGTGTACCTTCTCAAGGCTATGTCCCTAGCCACATGCTTCCACTTGAAAAATGATCCGAAAAATCGAATCATATGCTCCAATGTCAAGCCTCGAGTTTTTGGCATTATTTTATAGAAGAGAAACCATGAGATGCATGACACCACTGTGAAGAAGAAGGTAGCCTTGCCATGGATGATCACCTCGTCCAGTGGTAAGAATGCCCATGATGTAATTCCACTCATCACTTAGTTTGCAATGAAGGTAATTGTGCATCCCTTGGCTCGCAACCTGAGCGGGAATAGCTCATAGTTGTAGACTGAGGTGATTGGTCCCATTTCCTACTAAGTAGCTAGCCACATAGATGAACAACGATGCGATGTACCAGTGTTTGGTGTGGCCTTGGTTAATGTAATTTAAGATCTTTTCAAGGGAGACTAAGGACCTAATCATCCAGCCCAAACTCTACAGCAGCATCCACCGTCATCCAACCTTGTCAACAAGGAAGCTAGCAACTAGGGTAAATATTGCTTTTACAAATTCGAGTGCGATGGTCGTTAAAAGCTTGTCATCCAAAAACTTGACACCAATTATCTCGAAAATACAAGGGTTGTAAAAAAAGATTGTATCAAAGTCATAGGCTTGCCGAATCACTTGCATCAAAATGACGCAAACAAACATGTGGCAGATCGGATCGAGTTGGGTAAAAGAGATCCCATCACATACCTAGGGTTGGCCCATGTGCCACATTGCTAACAACCTCCTTGATTTTGGCAAGCAAATTAGCTCCGAGTTTGAGATTCTAGCAAGGACGCCCTACACATCATACAAGCGTCCCTGCATGACGAGCCACCGAGGGGATTCTAGCATAACACGGACCGCAATTTCGAGAAGGATCAAGCAGATTGCTGCCATAAAGCACATGATGAGCCACCCGCTAAATGGAAGTTGATGAACACCTAAACCGCCAAAACATGTTCAAATGAATATATGCAATCACCTTCCTAATTTTAATTTTTCTAGTAAAGCAAATTATGAAAAGGATACAAATCAATGACATACTAAAAAAATGGAAAAGATAATATAAATTAGGGAAAAAAATGTGAGTACCTCAAGAAGGGAGGTGAACAAGCCACGAAAGATGGCAAAAGAGTGATCTCTACAATGTAGATGGGGGTGACCATAAGGGCGTAGCTAGTCCCGACTTGAGTGATGAAATGGCCTAATAGGACGAAGGCATCGTCGGAATTGATGCCCATGACATAGGGCCCAATGAAGAAGAAGAACCCCACAAAACCGATAACACTACGACGGCCAAACTAGTCTGCCATCACTAATACAAAAGCCGAAAATAAGAAGAGGTACCATATCACGGTCTCAGCATGCTTGTTACTTGTCTTCTACTCCTTCATTATGGATGTGATTGTCTCGCTCATTGCTCCAATTTCTAGCAAAACATAGATCTGTCACTTTCATCGATAACAAAGCTAGACAAAAGGAAAAGGGCAATAGCTTAACTTTTTTTGGTTTGCAATAAAAGACTAATTCACCATAACCACGGGGTGACACGGGATTAAACAAAACCAAGTATCAGAGGCGTGATAGAAGCCAGGATGGAGCATTTTAAAAGGTATTTATTCGGGCGCGACATCAAATTGTCTCAATATGCTCCACTTGGAGGGCGTTATTGACACTAGGATCGGCAGTGGCTATCTCCGTTGGACGTCGTTGCCATGGCCACTAATTGACCAAAATAAGGGCCAATTGTTTGCTAGAAGGCACATCTACTAATTTTAGTGTCAACGACATCTAACAGAGATAGCCACTACCAATCCTAGTGTCCACAACGCCCTCCATGTGGAACAAATTAAGACAATCCGATGCCGCACCCGAATAAATACCTTTTAAAATGCGCCTTCCTAACCCCCATCACGTCTCTGATACTTGGTTTTGGTTAGTCCTATGTCACCCCGTGATTACGGTGATTTAGTCTTTTGTTGCAAAAAAAAAAAAAAAGTTAAGCTATTGCCCTTTTCCTTTTGTCTAGCTTTATTATCGATCAAAGTGATAGATCTATGTTTTGCCAGAAATTGGAGCAATGAGCTAGACAATCGCGTCCATAATGAAGGAGTAGAAGACAAGCAACAAGCATGCTAAGACCATGATATGGTATCTCAACTTTTGGATCGGTGATGGCAGGGTTGACATCAGACTGGTTTGGCCGCCGCCTTATGATCGATTTTGTGGGGTTCTTCTTCTTCATTGGGCCCTATGTCATGGGCATCAATTCCGACGATGCCTTCGTCCTGTTTGGCCACTTCATTGTTCAAGTTGAGACTGGCTACGCTCTTATGGTCAACCCCATCTACATTGCAGAGATCACTCCTGCCGTCTTTCGTGGCTTTGTCACTATCTTCCCGAGGTACTCACATTTTTTTCCCCTAATTTATAATATCTTTTTCATTTGGGATAAGTGCATTAGAAGTCCTAAAACTCATCAAGAAAATGCAATTGAGTCCTAAAACTTTTAAAAAGTGCAATTAAGTCCTAAAACTTGTCACAAAAGTTTAATCAAGTCCTAAAACTTTCAAAAGGTTCAATAAAGTCCTAAAACTTGTCTCGAAAGTGCAATTGAGGTCTGAAGCTTTTAAAAAGTGCAACAACAAAAGGACTTAAATTAAACCACTTTGATAAGTTTTAAGATTTGATTGCACTTTTGAAAGTTTTAGGACTTAATTGCACTTTTTGACAAGTTTTATGACTTAATTGCACTTTTTGAAAGTTTTAGGACTTCATTGCATTTTTATAACAAAATTTTGAACTTCCAATGCACGTATCCCTTTCCATTTTTTTAGTATGTCATTGATTTTTATCTTTTTCATAATTTACTTTACAAGAAAAAAAAAATAGACTTAGAAAGGTGATTACATATATTCATTTGAACATGTTTTGGTAGTTTAGGTGTCAACAGCTTCCATTTAATGGGTGGCTTATCATGTACTTTGTGGGAGCAATCTGCTTGATCCTTCTCGAAATTGTGGTCCGCGTTATGCCAGAATCCCCTCGGTGGCTCATCATGTAGGGACGCATGTACGATGCGCAAGGCATCCTCGCTAAGATCTCAAACTCGGAGCTCATTTGCTTGCCAAAATCAAGGAGGCTGTCAGTAACATGGCACATGGGTTGATCCTGGTGGGATCTCTTTTACCCAACTCGATCCATTTGCCACATGCTTATTTGCGCCATTTTGATGCAAGTGGCTTGACAGGCTTTATGGCTTTGATATAATCTTTCTTTACAGCCCTCGTATTTTCAAGATGATTGGTGTCGAGTTCTCGAATGAGAAACTCTTAACGACCATCACACTCGAATTTGTAAAGGCAATATTCATCCTAGTTGCCAGCTTCCTTGTTGACAAGGTTGGATGATGATGGATGCTGCTATGATTAGGATATATTTGTGAAAATTGGAATCACACCATCCATTAGTGTATTCCCAAATTCACTGCACCCGTGCCAAATCTAAGCTCATCTGTTGGCTAATCTTTCGAGGGTACACAATATGTGATTGGATGCCAGAGGCTCACACTATGGATATTTTCAATAGATTCGAGATTTTGTATAACCTGTCATTCACTCGGTCAACAATGCCTACCTTCATGAGAAGCAAGAGCTCCATTCAGTCCCTTTCTCTTTCTATCTTTCATTTTTGCCTTCTTTTTTTTTTTTTTTAATGATTGTGAGTAGATTATGTTTGTAATTACTTCCGTTGTGCAGACGGAAGGGGTTGGGACTTGGAGCTTAGCTTTTAGTTTTTATTTTCTTTTTTAAATAATGACAAGTAAAAGTGATTCACCCAATTTCTACGTACTCAGATGGTGTCCAACTAGGAGCGATGCATAACAATCCAATATGCACATTCACAAGCCTGTAAGTTCTGATTGTGTAACTTTTTGGTAAGTCATGATCTTCACCTTCGATATTAATCCTCATGTTCACTGCTTTGTTCCATTCATTTGAACCTTTGAGATTGACGTAAAGAGTGCCTTTCTCTATATTTGTTTCGGCATTTTAATTAAATAAGGTTAGAATGTCATTGTCAATAAATATAGCTACCTAATGGTTCGAGTTTGAATTTGTAGACTTTAAATTTTCTAATATTGTTATGAAATGCATTTCATGGTGGATATTTCATGTGATTTGGCTTTTTTAGTTTTGAAATGTGGTGCAACCTCTGTCCAAGTCGAAAGACAAATTTCATGTATTATCAAGCAAAATGGTTATATGCTCTCCACATACAAATTTAAATCTCTATTGATTTGTTGTTTGTTGGATGTTTAGATGACAAAATGATGATGGTCGTATGCTACTAGCGGAAATAAATTAGGATTGGCTAGATGAAGTGTCGACTTCCCAATTCCAACTAGGCAAGTGTTCTGGTGCATTGGCTAGATGAAATGTTAACTTCTTCAGATTTAGCATTTCAAGAGTAGATACTCAATAGTTCAGGATATTTAGTTCTTTCATTAGAAATAAAAATTTTAGCATTAGGAAAGTTTCGGTGTTGTGGCCGATGGACCATTTTTTGGAACATTTACTTTTGTTGTTTCATGGTAGACTATCTTATAACATTTGTTGCTACTTCCAATGTTTAGTAAAATTTTTAGTTGATTGATTTCTTACAACTAACAACCTTGAGATGATTTTCTCTTTATATAGTGGATGGTTATCCACACAACCGTAGAGTTGCGTCCCAAAGAAGAAGATTCCATGTCTTATATTTGTGCATAATGGCTACATCATTGAGGTGTGGTCTTGTATGTTTTCATGCATATGAGTTTGTGTACTTGTTCTAGGAGAGAAGGACAATAGAAATGCTAAAGTTGTGTATGACGCTCACTTTAGCATCAAAAGTTTTTGTTATAGACTGATTCTTGAGTCCACAAATGAAGAACCAACCCTTGTCACACCCCTTCCAAAATAGGCATCTAGAAGAATATGAATTCAAAGGTAATGTTGAATTAAGGCTAGCGACCCTCAATCAGCATGGGTTATTCCAAACCTTCACCTCTTGCGATGTTGGAATTTGCAGTTTTAGTTCAATCAACCCTATGAGGAGTCACCACTAAACCTATTGGAGTCAGCTAGAAACCAAGCTTCCAATGTAGCTAAAGATCTAAAGTCAGGAGTTGATTACACTAGTTATCTAACTAATGCCATTTTGATATCTAAACTTGATTATTTGTCAACTAAGGTATTCATGCAAACTTTTTTACAATTTATGAGTCATAAAAGTTCTTGTTTGCTAAGTGTCTATGCAATTTTTTTCTATTTATTATGGTCCAAGAGTGTAATTTAACAATTCAACTAAGAAAACACGAAAACCATGTAAAAACAGTCACAACAAACAAACAAATCAAGAATAGTAATGAAAAGTGAATAAAATGATGAAGTGTAGTAAAATAACCCGATACAAGTCAGGGTAGAGAATGTGACAAGGCATCGTTATTAAGCCCAAGGTTGGCGACCCATGAGCTTAGTTAAATTTGAATCCAAATTTCCTTTTTAAAAAAAGCTAATTTTTTTAATCTAAACTAGAGAAAAGCAATGAATTTTCCTAAACCACGTGTATTATCTAAACGTAACTAAATTAATTCTATTGCTTTATCTCTTTTTCTTAACCAATTTTCCGATTTGTTATTTTCGGATTATTTTTACTGCCTTTTGCCCACCCGAACGAGAATTCTCTCTCTCCTATTATGTTCGGTTATTTTTACTGCCTTTTGCTCACCCGAACGAGAATTCCTCTCTCTCCTATTATGTTATTCCCTTGCTCTCATAACACAACTTCTCCTTCACTAGTCTGCCATCATTCTATCTTTTTATTCGAACCACTAGCTAACTTATATTCGTCAACTTACAAACGCGCACAATTTGTTTAGTGATATCCCCAAATTTCTGCTTATATCCGCCAACTTCAACCATCAATTTCTTCCATCAACAGATCTCCGCTTGATCGAGAAACTTCCCAAATGTGAGCAAAACAAGATCAGGACAGAGATTTATTACTTTCTAAGACTCAACCTAATTTGAAGTGTTAACGAATATCATTCAAAACGTCAGAAGTCAACGTGGCCAATGGGCACAGGTTTTAAGCAAGCCAGTCTTTAAATTGCTCACATATATCAGATTGACAGTATACTGGATGAAATCAATATGGGCATCATAATTTAAGCAAGCCATGAACATCTTGCATACAGACTGAGGAAGACACCATACAAATATTCATCCAGGCATTTTCACAAACGATTTGCAAGCATCTTAACCAAGAGACATAGATACGAGATGAAGCAACGATTCATCCCCGAACTACGATTGACCCATCAGAATACGTTTACGTTGCTAGGAAGACCTCGACTACGGAGGATTTCATGTGCAGGAATCTCAGCCTCCGAATCGTTCAAACAAAGCACAGAGACACATACCTCGAAACTGTAGATGTCGAGTGATTGGATTGAAGAATGTATATCCCGGAGGCGTCATTGCCGTAGGCCGATGACAGAAAAGGAGTCTCAAAAGCGAGCTGAGCGCTTCTCCGCGTTCCCCGGCCAAGATACAGAGCGAAACAAGACTCTGATGCGGCTGCGGAAAAACGAACTGAAAAATAATTAAAGACCATGAGAAGGAATTCAAACGAACAGGTAAAAGACGTAAAAAAAAAAGATCTAAGTGAAGAGAGCGAAATCCCATGTTGCTGAAACTGACACCACATCCAATTCAGTGCTCAAATCGGCATCGAGCAAAGGAGGAGAAGTTGGCGACGGCTTGGATCTGAGGAAGTGATGTGACCCGTCAACTTTGATGCCATGGACCTAGCAGGCAGCCTTAGCTTTCCGTCGTGAAAATAGGAGGAGGAGGAGGAGAGATTCCCCAAAACTGAGAGAATTCTTGTTTAATCAGTAGCGGACTCCGGTTCTCTCTCTCTCCCCCCTGCGACTGGTTAAAAAGATACCTTTTTTTTATCGAATTCCTGAGAGAGAACCGGCAAGAGGGAAGTCGGCGACGCTTGACTCCGCCTGCACCTCCACCGCCCGGCAGTTTTTCCGGCGAAATTCAACGCCCCGAAAGGAGCTTCACACGAGAATGAAACCGCTTCGAGCTTCTCGGCCGATATACAGAGCCGAACAGAGCAAGAGATGGGGAGCGGCGAATGGTGTCGACCGGCTGGGTGGTGGCGGTGGTGACGTCGTCAGAAGGCGATGGGAGGAGGAAAATCATCCAGGAATCCTTTAAGAATCCGAGCGTGAAATCCGTTTTTCTTGATATGGGAATCTGGTTGGTTAGAGGAGAGAGAGAGAGAAATCTCACTAATTCCGTTCGTCATCTCCGTCCGCGCGATCTTACTTTCTATTTGAACTTAGGCTCCACCTTTTGGGCTTTTGGACGGATCTTCTAGACTAAGTCCGGCTGGGCCTTGTTTTTCCCAAAAAAGAAAAGCATAATTGGATTATTTACAAAAAATCCAAGTGTCAACAATCCTGTCGACTCAATTCTAGGGTAGAAACTTATCCACCCCAAAACCGATCACTCTTAGAAGTGATTGATTCAATTGGTTAACCATACAAATTGTGCTAACCTCAAAAATGGGAACAGAAAACTTCATATTCTTTTTTTATGTATAACCTTTTTTTTATTATAAAAAATGCTATTTGAATATTTACAAAAATTCACGTGTCAATAGCCTTGCCAATCCGATTCCATGATGAGAACCAACTCACCTTAAAACTAATCACTCTTAGGAGTGATTGATTCAATTGATTAACTGTACAAACTACACTAACTTGATGTTACCTTAAGATGAGGTTAGTAACTTGTGGACGCTTAATTTTGGCAAACGTTTATTTTGAGTTGAGCAATAAAGGAAGAAGCGAGGAGCAGCCTTTGTTAAATGATTGAATTGTGTGTGTTGAGTTGACAAATATGTCATGAGATCATAGTTTTTGAAATCTATGTATGGTAGACATGAATCCTTGTGACTACTATAAGTGTAACTTAGGCGAAATATAAAAAGGGCTTGAATGAGCTATTTAGTAGCTCGGAAGAGGGCCACCTCATGCTCTGTCAAATAAGCATTAATTGGCCCTAAGCCCAGCCATCTCAAGCAAAAGAATAAAACATGATGCCTCATGCAATGGTTCATGAGGACAATTTGGTAAGATGTGAGACGATAGTTGAATGGTTGAATCAAATACAAAGTAGTTTCACACTTTTCATGTCGGGAAATGAATCTGTGTTGTGCAACTAATTCATGAACACAAGTCCGTTCCTTAACCATAAAGTCAGTATATAAAATTTAAAATCATCTCAATTGTGACTAAAGGTCTAGCGATGGCGAATAATTTCAAGCATTGTTAAGTTTGCCAAGTAGTCTCATGGCACCAAGTGCCAATATCAGGGGACTTTTAGATTTGGTTTTCAATGTCGCTCAATTTGTTAGTTGGAAATGCAGCATGTCATCCATTGATAAATTATCGCAATTTCCTTTTTCCTCAACATGGATAGCATTTTAGCATGCCGATTTCTTATGCCGACGCTAATTCATTGTAGTTGTTCGTTAAACAAACTAAGTGATTGAGCAAGGTCTAGCACAATGGGATGGTGCAGAGCCGCTTGAAAAGCTGGGGGAAGTCTTCAATGTGAGCATCCCTCTCTTGAAAACTCATATTTTCCCACTTAAATTATGAGGTAGTCCATCTTAGATTGCGAAAATTCAAGAGGTTTGGATAATCACGTGACTAAATGAGAACCGAGTTGACATAAAAGTACTAATGAGAACACTTAAATAAAATGTGTGATTTTGAGGAGAGTATTTTAAGCAATGGATTCAAATCATGATGATGGTGACATGGTATAAACGGTGAATCATTATTATTTGTATGATTCAATCTTATCCTACATGGTGCTATGCAAGTATGTACTCTATTTTTTTTTTTTTTTTAGTCAGTTATTTCACACGTCACTCTCCTATAGTGTATCTATCACACAAAATAATTCCTCATGAATTTTGACTCTTAAGATATATGGATGTATTTGCTTTCATTATTAGAGATGGGATCGGAATTCATGTTGTGTTGTGTAAATTTTATTGTGTTGAAATATGGGTATTGCCACCAACCCAATACGCTTAATAAAGTGGGTCACATGACAAGACAAATTCAACATGATTACCGAACGTGTCACCTTGTTGGGTGTTAGCACAACTTGATACCTAGGCTAATTCAATCCTCCTTAGCCTTGTGCAGTCCAATTGTCAAAAGATTCTAATTGCCCATAGAGAGCTTCTGGAATATTAAGTGTTCCCGAACTTCATGGGATAGCAAAGCCTATTAATGGGGAGAGAATCCATTTATCCAACAAATACTAGAAAACAATTAATATTCAAGAAGATAGGTGGTTAGCTCAAGGATTGATCGGAAGGCCAACCAACTTGGAGGACCTTCAAAAGAGGTGAAGAGTTATTTGTTTAAGAAGAGCAATGATAAGATGAACAGAAGCTGAATTCTATGTTCGGAGAGCACACGGTAGAGGAAATTATGCTACATCAACGAGCGCTATCCCCAAAGAAGATGTGCTGGTGCGGGCATGAACAAAACAAAGTAATACACAGTAAAAGGCACATTTAACAACATACATCCACCAGAACAACAACAAAACCACAACCAAGCCTCCTCATCCTACCATGTACACAAATCCCTTTGGAAGAATATCTTGAACCTTAATACTATGCCAAAAATCAAAATTTTCATATGGAGCATTTTGTTGAAGATACAGTTGCTGATAGTTAGTTATCTTAATTGATCTCGTGCTGATAGGAATTGATCTTAAATGATCATGATTGGGGGGATTTTTCTTTTATTTGATTTATTGTATATTTTCCTTCCTTATAGATTTAGATCTCTTGTACTATAAAAGATGATGTAATTGTACACATGAAAGTCATAGAAGAGAATTACAAACTCTACTCTCTATCCAAACTTCTGACATGGTATTAGAGCCTTCCTCATCCATCTAGCTTCTGCTATACCTTTATTCTTTAGAAAACTTCTTTCGGTCCTTTATTTTTCTGGCTCGACAGCATCAACGCCAGAATTCTTTTTAGTCAACAAAGGGAGCACCATGCCGAAGAATCAAGGTACAAATTCTGGTGTGTCCAAAGGCAACGAACAGTCTCTCAACAACCGAGGAGGAGACAACGTTGCTGCAGAACACCAGACAAGACCATCAGATATTGAAGGACAATCGAGTCCTATTGAACACGTCTCAGGGACAGGACAATATAACCCTGGACAAATTTTTTCAGGTCCATACATCCAATGGGTACCTGTACCCATTCAGCCGAACCCAGGAAGATCAGCCCAAAATCTGAGCCTTGGAGAACCCGGAACAAATGGTGGATCGGGAGGAAGCCCATCACATGTTGCCGGGGTAGGTCATGGAAATGCGGCGGATTGGTCTTTTCCGAGTCATCATGAATTGGGTCCGGGTCTGGGAGGAAATCCCTACCCGACTTATGGACCCGGTTTCTTTCCACTTATAGGTCTCACCGGAGGATGGCCAGAACCTGGAGACCTGCTGTACACGTCCGCCACCGACGGACTTGAGCTCCATCTTGTCACACAGCAACTTTCAGGACCAGAGAACTATTCCGTATGGTCTCGCGAACTGCGGTGAGCCTTGGTGACCAAAGACAAAGATGGTTTCTTGGACGGTTCTATTCCGACTCCTTCTGACAATCGTCTCGCCCGGCAATGGAGGAAATGCAATCAGTCGGTGCGGACCTGGATTAGGAATTGCCTCACGTCGGAAGTTGCCGTCGGAATACCACCAACAGAAGACGCCAAGAGACTGTGGGAGAACCTGCGAGAAATGTATGGAAAGCTTGATCAAGCAAAAAAAATTTCGCTAACCCAATCTCTGTCAGAACTCAAACAGGGAAATCTCTCCATTTCCATCGTCTTCAACCGTTTGTCCGCTCTTTGGAATGAACTTGAAATGGTGGAGGAGAAGTTGGAGGGACTTGAGAATACCTTGGCACAGTATCGAGCGATTAAAGAACGAGAGAAAGTCACGCGATTTCTACTCATCCTCAATGAAACGTACTTGCCATTTCGGAGCCAGATCTTGGCCATGGACTCGATTCCCCCTCTCGGCCGCATATACCAGCTTGCTGTTCAAGAGGAATCTCAACGATTGGCATCGTCAGAATACGTCAAAATAGGTGACCGAGTCATCCTTGCGGCCAAAGCTTCATCGGAGCAACGTTTGGCCACGGCAACGCACGGCCATGGAGGTCCTCCGCGAAACCTAGGCAGAATGCTAGGGTTCCACGAGGAAGAAGATGAAGTCTCTTTCCAAGGGAACGGCCAAGATCTATTCAGGGGATCCGACGGCCAAGGATATGGCAGACAAATGAGCGGCCGAGATTCATTCCTGGGGTCGGACGGTGGAGGTTTTTCAACGAAATCAGACGGCTCACATATAATCCTTGCTGCACTGCGATCTAACGGCCTGAAATTGGCCACATCAGCACCTACTTGGAAAGGATCAAATGGTCAGAATTCTTCCACATCATCCAACAAAGCTATTTCCAACAAAGGAAAAGGTAAATTTTGCGATTATTGCAAATGGTCTTATCATACTAAAGAAAATTGTTGGAAATTGCATGGAAAGCCGACAGATAAAAAGGAACAGGAATTTTCCGTCGCAACTAATGCTAAGGTCAATCAGCCCTTCAATAATGATAAGCTTTAACAAATTATGAGGGCCTTAAATCAAATGGGAATTCAGGACAAGACAACCAGTTATGCAGGTATTTCCCATTGTTTAATGAGCACTATTTCCAATAAAGCTTGGATTATTGATTCAGGTGCTAGTGACCATATAGTCTGCGATGAACGTTTATTTTCCAAAATTGACAAACCCCCAGCACATACTTCCATTCGCCTTCCAAATGGTAGTGACACTTTAGTTACTAAAACTGGGGATGTCCAGCTCAGTTCTTCCATCAAACTCAAAAATGTTTTATTCATTCGCGATTTCCAGTTTAATCTCATCTCCGTGTCTAGACTCTGTGAAGACAACTCCTGTCGGGTCTTTTTTAATTCTGATATTCGTCTCTTTCAAGCCCTTTCGACTGGGACACTAATGGACTTGGGTAGAAATCATGAGGGTCTCTATTTCTGGGACACTTTTCCAAAGAGTTTTGATATTGCATCTTTTCCTTTAAGTAAGAGCATTTCATGTAATGCCAACAATAATAAAAATATTTCTTTATCTCATCAGCGTCTTGCCCACAGTGCTGCTTTTCCTCATCCCAAATGCCCCGTTTGTCCATTGGCTAAACAGTCTTGAATGCCTTTTCCGAAAAGCACATCACGTGCTAATCAAGCTTTGCATTATTACACATGGACATATGGGGACCATATCATACTCCACATCGTGATGGATCTCATTTTTTCCTTACAATTGTAGATGACCATACTCGAGCAACTTGGGTCTTTCTCATGCAATCCAAGGCCCAAGTACTTTCTAATCTGAAGAATCTTTTCATTCTGACTAAAAATCAGTTCAACAAATCCATACAACAGGTTCACACTGATAATGCTCGCAAATTTCTTAATCATGAATGCTCTTCATTATTCATTTCCGATGGAATCATTCATGAAAGTTCTTGTGTCTATACTCCCCAACAAAATGGGATCGTAGAAAGAAAACACCGTCATCTACTTGAAGTTGCCCGAGCTCTTAAATACCAAGCCTCAATTCTAGAAAAGTTTTGGGGAGACTGTGTGGTTACGGCAGCGTATCTGATCAATCGGATGCCATCTCGTGTTCTCAATGGAAGGACTCCTTTTGAATTGCTATTTGGGAAACGTCCAGACATTCGACATCTTCGTGTTTTTGGATGTTTATGCTATGTGTCTACCGTGGGTCCTCGGGACCAATTGGGTCCTCGTGCTCTGAAGTGTATATTCATGGGATATCCAACTCAACAAAAAGGATATTTATTCCTTGATGCATCCAGTGGACCTTTTTTTGTCAGTAGAGATGTTATTTTTCATGAAGATATTTTTCCTTTCCAGGATAAATCAACTTCTTATCAACAGGATGATCTTGCTACATCTCATCATCCTTTTTTAAGAGAGGATGATCCTCCACGGGCACTAGTAATTATGCTTCCACAGGTGTCACATTCCACAGCATTTCTTGACAATGAAGCAAGAGCTGAAAATGAAGCATCTATTCCCCCAGAGTCGCCTCTTCCAGCAGGAGATTCCCCTACTGCATCACAGGATGATGTTCTACTTGTACCAATTAATTCTCGGCGATCGGGTCGCACAATTCGACCACCTACATGGACATCAGATTATGTTTGTTCTTCTTTGCACAAATCTGGTACATAATATCCCATCTCCTCCTATGTTAGTTTTGTTCACCTCTCGCCCAAACATAGGTGTTGCATTAGCAAAATTTCTGAGCAACAGGAACCTTCATCATATGAAGAGGCAGCCAAAGATCCTCGTTGGCAACAGGCAATGGAAGATGAATTGCGAGCCCTTATGGAGAATAAGACCTGGGATATTGTTTGCCTACCTCCGCAACGGAAACCCATAAGCTGTAAATGGGTATACAAAATCAAATACAAAGCGGACAGATCTATTGAACGTTATAAAGCCAGATTAGTTGCAAAGGGATTCACACAAAGGGAAGGATTTGATTATAAGGAAACCTTATCTCCTGTTGCAAAGGAAGTCACAGTGCAGTCTTTCCTCTCTATTACTACTCTACGTGATTGGCCTCTTCATCAGATGGATGTTCTCAATGATTTTCTTCGTGGCGATCTAGAAGAAGAATTTATATGACTCTTCCACAGGGATTTCGTAGATAGGGGGAGAATAATGTATGTCGTCTCCATAAATCCCTATATGGCCTCAAACAGGTTTCTTGTCAATGGTATGCCAAATTCACTGATGCACTTGTGACTGCAAAGTTTCAGCAATCCAGGCATGACTATGCTTTATTCACATGGAAACAAGGTACATCGTCAATCTACTTACTCATATATGTGGATGATATACTTATTATGGGAAATGATGCATCTGCCATTGATAGATTTAAGAAATACCTGCATTCTACATTTCACATTAAGGATTTGAGATCTCCCAAATACTTCCTTGGGATAGAAATTGCACGGTCAAATAAAGGCATCTGTTTTAGCCAACGCAAATTTGTCTTGGAAATTATCTCGGAAGTAGGATTGTTGGGATCTAAGCCAGCTGTTATTCCAATCGAACGGAATGTTAGGTTGACAATAGCTGAATATGACAAAGGATTGTCACCGTAAACAAGGATCCTTTACTTAAGGACCCTTCTACTTATCAAAGACTTGTTGGAAAACTCATCTATTTGACTATGACTAGACCTGACATTTGCTATGCAGTACAAACTTTCAGTCAATTCATGCATGCTCCAAAATAGTCTCACATGAATGCAGCATTAAAGGTTATAAAATACTTGAAGGGATGCCCAGGAATGGGAATACTATTATCTCGAGATAGTAACATGGAGATGTTAGCATATTGCGACACGGATTATGCTACTTGTCCTATGAGTAGAAAATCCGTTACAGGTTTCTGTATAAAGCTGGGAGATTCTTTACTTTCATGGAAGACAAAGAAACAATCAACTGTTTCCTTATCATCCGCCGAGGCAGAGTATTGAGCGATGGCAAAAACTAGCTGCGAGATAGTCTAGATAAGAGGCCTTCTTCAAGATCTCGGTATACAAGTGAATCAGCCGACCATCTTATATTGCGATAATGATGCTGCTCTAAAACTTGCAATGAATCCAATTTTTCATGAAAGGACAAAGCACATAGAGGTTGACTGTCATTTCATTTGAGACAAGATTCAAAGTGGGGTGATCGAACAAAAGGAATAAGAACAACAGAGTAGCCTGCGGACATTTTTACCAAGGCCTTATGTCAAAGGCAACATTCGTATCTATTAAGCAAGCTAGGTGTTTTTGATGTGTATAGGCTGCCAAGCTTGAGGGGGAGTGTTGAAGATACAGTTGCTGATAGTTAGTTATCTTAATTGATCTCGTGCTGATAGGAATTTATCTTAAGTGATCATTATTGGGGGGATTTTTCTTTTATTTGATTTATTGTATATTTTCCTTCCTTATAGATTTAGATCTCTTGTATTATAAAAGATGATGTAATTATACACATGAAAGTCATAGAAGAGAATTACAAACTCTACTCTCTATCCAAACTTCTGACACATTTGTCAAAATAACTTGCCCGCTCATGAGAATATGCACAAGAGAACACTCATGCCCGACCCACTCTGCCCTCTTTACCATCAATTTCCAGAGACTTCAGAGCATCTCTTCCTGCTTTGCAATTATACAAAAGTCATATGATCAAGTTATCGATAGAAAATCCAAATGTTTCCAGTTATGAAATTTTTTAAATTGACAAGTAGGTGTTAGACATCATGCAACACAACACTAACTCACCCTCAGCAGAACTAATTGCCTGGGTACCGTGGAATATTTGGTTAGCTCACAATGGCTTCATTTTTTTTTTTTAAAATCGAAGACCAAACCCGAGCTCGATTGTTGACGAAGTGAGTGCCACAAACAAGAACTATACTTGATTTGTGGACTACCTCGGAAATCGGCTCATTGAAGTTCAATAGCGACAGATTTACTCTAGAAAGGGAAAGAGAGGGGAGTTGCAGCTGGCATTTGTTGCAATTCGACTAGGTGAGTGATCACTGGACTTGCTGAGAACCTATTCGCCTCTTTAGCGCTGGAAGATCGAAGCCGTAGAACTAAGGGTTGTTCTGGTGTACTTGGAAGCGGATGCTGATTTGAGGACGAGACTTGATCTGTCGGTGGCTACAGTGATCGATACTTATAATTAGTGCAAACGGTTGTGGGCCAGGATCCGAGCCCACGGGCGTTGCAAACCATCGTCAAAGAGTGCAAAGAAAAGCTATCCCGGTCCAATTTTGATGAGCTGGTCTATAGTCCACAAGAGTCTAAGGCTCCGTTTGGTTCAGCTTTGAGGGAATGTCTTTAGGAAAATGCAAATAATTTTCGGTTAAGAGAGTTTTCTTAAATGCAAATGACATTTAGTGAATTGTAATTTTAAAGTGTACTGCAAAACAATTTTGGCTAAAATTTCGTTTGGTAAAAATTGCATTTATAAATGACTTTTACTAAATTTAAAAAATATATATTTTTGTGATTTTTTTTATTGAAGTCCGTGGCCGACCGGCCAATTCGGCCGCCAACGATCAAATCTAGCCACCGGATGGCCTCACCTAAGGTCACCTACCATAGGCGAGGTTGCTTGAGGTCGTGCGGCCCCAACCAACCTAACCCTAGGCGGCCACCTAGGTCATGCAATTCAAGCCATTAGTCGCTTAGGTTGCATGAACAAAGCGTTGCTTGAGATCCGGTGACGATCTTCGAGGTCAAGCGACCCTCAGGCAGAGGTCGCCAGTGCGCGCGACCCCTTGGTCGGTGATTGTTAGCCTTCAATCGACTTTCTGTGTGGCGATCTTCAAAGAAGATGAGTAGTAACTGAGGCTAACACTTGTATTATGAAAATGCAACTCCCCAAAAAATCTCGAGATCTACTTTGGATTAAAGGCTCTTAAAGTCCTTTGTAGATGCAATTGTATTTTCCAAAAACGAGCAAAAACACAAACCAAACGCATTTACATTTGGCTAAAGGATTTTAGAGTTCCAAAGTCCATTATAAATGCCGAACCAAACGGGGCCTTACCAGGTTGGAGAGTACACAGCCATTACCAATCACAGGAAGAAGGCCCTTCCTCATGTTATTATCTTTTAAAGTCAACTATCACCTCCTTTGGGATTTTTTATGTTCAGGAACTCATTCTTCACCATCAATGAATGAAATGCTCCGTTTCAAAAAGGGAAAATAAAAAAGAATCGTGCATGGCATCAATTTAGGGGGTGCATGACAACCTCTAATTTATGTTCGTAAAACAATTTTTCTATTCCAGATTTTGTTTCTAGAATAGAAATCCGTTTTGTAAAATTATTTCATTTTTCTATTTCTAAAATATATTCTTGGTCAAGAAATCGGTTTGGAATAGAAATCGAAACAAAAATTTTATATTTCTCTATTTCTAGAACATAAATGAGAAATAAAAATTATTTTCATCATGTCCCTCATTGGTCGCCACCGACCACCGTCCGTCGGTCGTTGGCCACCGCCCACCGCCGCCGATCACCGCTATCTATCATCGCCAATCGCTCGCCCCCACCGCCGCCGTCCATCACCACTATTCGCCATCCACTAGCCACTGCCGCCGCCGCCATCCAAAAGGAAGAAATTTTGTGTCGTTACCAAACGAATTTATATTTTTAATCTCCATTCGTTTCGCGGAAATTAAATTCCAGGAAAATGTTTTCCGGATTTTCTGGGGTTTATTTCACGAAAAATGAATTGTTTGGGAAAATGTTTTGCATGAAAGGAAAAAAAAGTCTTCTAAATTGTGGAAAACATTTTCCTCACTTGATCTCTCTTATCTCACGCTTCTACAAATCCTCACTTCTTCCTCCTATTTCTTCTTCTTCTTTTCTTTTTTTTATTCAAATTATTTTTATTTTTTATTTTTCTTTTTTAATTCCAATTATTTTTATTTTTATTTTATTTTTATTTTTCTTTTCTTTGTTTCCCATCTTCTTCTTTCTTAGCTAGTCGTCGGTGTCACTAGGTGAACCTCAAGCTCATCGATCTGGGTGAGCCTTGAGCTTGACGCTCGCGCTTGCCAATGGGTGAGCGGAATATATTTTCCTTACTAAACACCGGAAAATTTTTTCCGAAATATTTTTAAGTTTTTAAATTTCAACACTAAAAATATTGTCATTTTCTTAGAAAATGACACGGAAAAATATTTTTCAGAAATGGCTCATTTTCCACAAAATGAACGGACCCTTAAAGTAGAAATTTTATATTGTTATCAAAAATGGTTATTTTCGCTTAAAACTTATCTAAATAAAAATAGAAAAATTTATTTCTCTTTTCGAAATCAATTTATGGTAATAATAGTTATCATTCGCGCCCGGTGGACCCCGCATTGAGCAATCGGATCGTAGCTGGACTTTATCGGGGTCGAGGAAACCCGCGCCGTTTAGGGGAGAGCCCCGAGAAAACGGACAACAAAATATCCCGATCGCGAAAGCACGGGAGAAAAACGCCCCCGCGCTAAAAAAAAAAATAAAAATAAAAGATTGGCGAGCTAACGACTAAAGTCGGTGCGTAGTGATCCCCTTGTCAGCTTACGTGGCGACCCCGCAGGCGATTCCAAGCTGCTTTCCCATGAACACAAAACTAAACAAAAACAAAACAAGTAAAAAAAAAAAAAAACCAATAAAGCTAATTCGGTCGTTGAAGAAGGAAAGAGGAAGAGGAAGAAGGAGAAGAAATCTTCACTGTGCCATCGCCATCCCCATCCCCATCATCCATCATTCATCCTGCACTCGCTCGGCTACGGACAAAACGATCCATTTCCGCGCGAACCGACGGGGAGCTCTTTTTCCTTACATGACAAGCCAAGGGCAGCTCCCCGCCACCAACCGCCGACAACCACTTCGAGGTCCTCCGCACCCCCCGTGCGTATTCCGATTCCGTTGCTCCATCGATTCCTGTCGCGTTTGCTGAAACCGCATGTGCTTTTTTGCTTTCTAGGGTTCTGTGATCGCGCGCGCTCCGGGGAGGCCGTTGCCGGGATGGCGTCCTTCCCCAAATTGTTCTACCGGAAACTGCCCGACGGGCTCCTCGAGATCTGCGAACGGGTCTACGGTACGGGAACGAGCTTTGAATTCGTGTTGTTCCGCGGCTTGATTTTGCCGTGGGTTGGCGTTCGTTAATTGAAATCTCAATACTGAGCCTTTTTTCCTATTCAGACTACTTGTGTACGGGAAAAAAAAAAGACAGAGGGTAGATGCCGCGGAGACCTCTGTTTCACTTAGGATGAGATTGAGGAGCGTACTGTACACGAAACCAGATTGCCTTGATCACGTGAATCATTTTATCTGCATAATTCTTCGTATGGAAAATGGATTTGGCTGCGACCCTTTCATTTGGTTGGTACGATGACTTGAAAATGAAATTGATAAATGTTCATTGTGACTTTGTTAGTATTTGATTGCTGCTTTGCTAGTGATGTGTGGACGGAGGAGGACTACAAGGTTCATATGCGAGGAATAGTTAGCTAGTTTCAAGATTACTTCCATGAGTCTTCTATTCTGGTGTTTAATTTTCGCGAAAGAGAGGAGCAAAGCAAACTGGCTAACATTCTCTCTGAGTATGATATGACCATCATGGACTACCCTAGGCAGTATGAGGGCTGCCCCTTGCTGACAATGGAAATGATTCATCATTTTCTGAGGTCATGTAAGAGTTGGCTTTCTCTTGGTCATCAGTTTTGCTGTGTCGCCGTCGCCCATCGATCTACAACAGTCGTGACCCAACGCCCCGGCAGTTTCGCTTTCAACCGCGACCCAACACCACCGGAGCCCACACTGCTGGTCTGCTCGCCTTCACCCGCCCGCTGGTCCCTCTTGCCAGAGCTCCTTGCCGGCATCTTCTCCCTGCCGAAGCTCCGACCAACATTGCCCCCTTAGTTGATTGGGTTGCCAACCCTACTTGGAAAAAAAAAAAAAAAAGTGAACTAGGTAGATTTTGAAAGCCTATTGGGAAAATGCAAAGTAATTTAGCCTAAAGGACTTAAGGCAAATATAAATGCCGTTTGGTAAATTATGCTTTGAGAAGTGTTTTTTAGAGAAATGCTGTTTGGTAGAAAATACATTTGAAAAGACCTTTGAGTGATTAATATTAGTTTTTTTTTAATTTCATTTGTTTAAAATTGAAAAAAAATAAGTATACAAATTTTTAAATATAAATTTTGACAATAATACTAAAAAAAATAAAATGCATATATATATATATATATTTTAAAAAGACCAAACCCTTCATCGGGATTTTTTAATTTCTATTTGCTTGAAATTGAAAAAAAATAATGTATGCAACTTTTTAGATATAAATTTTGACAATAATGCTAAAAAAATCAAATACATATATATAATTTTTTAAAAAGAAAAAGATCAAATCTTTCGTCAAAATATTTTAATTTTCATTTGTTTAAAATTAAAAAAATAATTCTAAAAAATCAAATACATACATACATACATATATATATATATATATATATATATATATATTTAAAAAGACCAAACCCTTCATTGGAATTTCTTAATTTTTATTTGTTTAAAATTGAAAAATAAATAATGTATGCAAATTTTTAAATATGAATTTTGACAATAATGCTAAAAAAAAATCAAATACATATATAATTTTTGTTTAAAAAAAGACCAAATCCTTCGTCGAAATTTTTTAATTTTTATTTGTTTAAAATTGAAAAAAAATAATGTATGTAAATTTTTAAATATAAATTTAAAAATAATGCTAAAAAATCAAGTACATATATATATACTTTTTTTTTTAAAAAAAAAAAAAAGACCAAACCCTTCGTAGAAATTTTTTAATTTTTATTGTTGCGACTTAAATTTCAAGTGCACTACCTAAGATTTGGCTAATGGATTGCTAAACTTAAATTTAGCTCGGGCTCTCCTAAGCCTATACCAATTAGTGACTTAGGTTCAAGTTCTTAATATGCAAATGATTTTTTAATTAAGAGCCGCCACTAATATATTTTTGGTGGGTCAATTAGAAACCCAAGTAAAGTAACGGGAGACTTACTTTACTCCTATGACTAGAGATTCATGAGTTCAGAGATTTGGTTATACTAGATTTTCTCACGCCCTTTTGATACCTTTCTCTTTATTTAAAAAAAAAAATGTTTGGCAGGCATTTTGAAAATCTAGTATAACCAAATCTCTGAACTCATGAATCTCTAGTTCGAAGGAGTAAAGTAAGTCTCCCGTTGCTTTACTTGGGTTTCCAATTGATCCACCAAAAATATATTAGTAGCAAGAGCTCCATTTAATCCATTTCTCTTTCTATCTATCTATCTTTCATTTTTGGCTTCTTGTATCATATTCCGACATCTCGGATTTAGCTTACTCGAGGTATTGTCCACTTTGAATGATCTCATATCAAGCCTCCCAATTTTGTCCTTTGGAGTAGAGGTGGATACTTTTTTAGGGGGGTCACTTATCTTGGTAGTGCTCCCACCACCTAGCACACTTTACTTTTTTCTAAACTAATAATTACTATTATGTCAAAACAAGTCTATCTCAATCACGCTCTCTTATTACTCCATGGGCAATTCAGTTCATTCTTGCCCCTTCTGCTATCACTGAAGCTTGCCAAGAATCGCTTCTTGTCTGAACCCTCTATCTCAAGTCATCATTCCCCACCTTTGTTAGACCAAGTCGTTACACCATCCATTAATGTATTCCCAAATCTTCGTTCATTGTACTCGTGCCAAGTCTCAACTCCATCCACAGGCCAATCCTTAGTCCCCTGTCTAAGTTGAGCCAGTCATGAGCTTAAAGGAGTGACAAAGAGAGAATTTAGCGAAAGCAGCGGTCTCATTAACAAACTTCGAAAGCTTATATAAGTCCCACATTGGATTGAGTGAAACACCAAGCTGAGTGAAAGATTAAAGCTTAAATTCTTTCTCAATGGCATCTTCGCTTCATGTTGACTCAAACTCCAGCTCTAGCTTAAAGGCATCAACTCCTATGAGATGACACTATGTAGGGTCCCACCGTCTCTATAAAGTTCGAGCGTGGTCTCCTAAGAGATATCCAGGGTTCACTATATATGCCACCAATTCAAAAACATCGTAATTTTTAGAAATGCTATAATTTTTAATAATATATACGCCACCGATTCACTTGGGTGTCAATTATCTTTGCAACATAGTGATTATGGGGTCGTCGCAACCATCCAACTAGAGTCCTTGCACAACTCTAACCCTCCATAGACCCGAATGCGATATTCCATTTTTTGTGTCGTGGGGACCTCAATTACCTGGATCTGATCAGGTTTTGTTTAGTGCCCCGCTTTTGTCTTGATCCATCAAACTGGAAAATAGCACACATCTTTTCATTTCTAATTTTCAATTCCATAAATAATATGTTTTTGTTTTTTGTTTTTGTTTTTTTAAATTCTTAGTCATAGGAGTATTGAGCGAGGCACCAACATACATTAAAAAGCATAAAAGGATAAAGGAGTTGATTGACCTCCATGTGAGCACTTTGAATGTGTTCTCGCTCGCCAAGGCAGCGACGGAGGGACAGATTACTGACCGGATTGGCCATCACAACACGATCACGTTCGCAATAGATAATCAATGGTAGTTATTATCTTTTGGAACTAATAATAGTTCTCCAATCAAAAATCGAGGTTGGCACATGCTAAATTGTGCCATTCTTATGATGTTAAATGGTTTTGTGAAGCTAGTTGATTTTGGAGTAATGAACAAGAGAAGTATTCTATTTTTTTTTTTTTCATATTTCTTAATGGTCATAAGAGAGATTTAATTTCCTAAAAATGGATGGTATTGTGAAAAAGTAAGTAAATGTATGCATCATTATAAAAAGTATATTATCTATGTAATTTATTGAGATGTTCCAACGCACAAAAATAGCTTACAGGAATATACGCAAAAAACAAAAGATATACTGCATCTCGAACAACATCTTATTCAACTTGCTTTTTCGAGGGGAACATATAGTTCGATGTGAGCTATCCCCATCTGCGTATATGGCATATCTAAATCTCGAGTGTATTAAGATCATTTATTTGTACTATTATAAGTAGTAATAGACGACTTTATTTTCTGCGTATATTCTTGTAACCTATTTTTGTGCATCACGTGCATTGGAACATCTCAATGAATTACATAGATATACTTTTTTTAATGATGCATACATTAACCTACTTTTTAATAGTATCATCCATTTTGAGGAAACTAAAATTTTCTTTTGACCATTAAGAAATATGAAAAAGGAAAGAAAAAACAAGAATACGTCTCTTGTTTGTTACTCCAATAACAACTAGAATTCACGTGCCAACCTCGAATTTCAATTGGAGAATTAGTATTAGCTCCAAAAATAAAAACTACCATTGATTTTCAAGTGAGAACATGATTGTGTTGCGGCGGCCAATCCGGTCAGCAGTCCATCCCACCATCACTGCCTTGGACAGTGAGAATAAATTCAACGTGGCTGCATGGACATCAATCAGCTGCTGAATTATCCTTTTGTCCTTTTTAATGTATGTCGGTGCCTCGCTCAAATACTATTATGACTAACAATAATAAAAAAATATGAAAATATTATTTATGTCAATAATAGCCATATAAATTAAATCAAAATATTATAAATGAAAAAAATGTGCCATATTTTTTTGTTAGATGGATTGAGACAAAAGCGGGGCACTAACCAAAACCCAATTAGATTCAGGTGATAAAGGCTACCGTGGCACATAAGATGGCATATTTTATTCGGGTCCATGGAGGGTTGGATTTGTGCAAGGACTCCAGTTGGATGGTTGTGATGATCATAATCACTAGATGTGTTTATTGATACTGGAAAAGAAAATTGGCATCTAAGTGAATTAGTGGCGTATATAATATTAAAAATTATAGCGTTTCTTAAAATTAAAACGTTTTTGAATTGGTGGCGTATTTAGGTACTCCCTGTATATCTCTTTAGGGACCACCCTCTGACTCTTTGGAAGCCCTAGGAGAATCTATGGAGCATCATCTCCTAGGCATCAATGCATTCGAGTTAAAGTCACGGTGAAGCAAAGATGCCATTGAGAAAGAATTTGAGCTTTAATCTTTGACTCAACTTGGTGTTTCCCTTGATCCAACACGAGACTTGTATAGGCTTTCTTTCTTCATTTTTAAATAGTGACAAGTAAAGATGATTCACTCCAATTTCTACATACTTAAATGGTGTCCAACTAGGAGCGATGTGGAAGAATCCAATATGAACATTCATAAGCCTGTAAGTTCTTATTGTGTAGCATTCTAGTAAGTCATGATCTTCACCTTCTATATTAATCTTTGTTGACAACTAATTCTTAGTTGACACGTTGATAAAGGTAATAAAATTGATATTAGGACTTTCTATTGTGACAGAACTTGTTTCTCAAACAAAATGTGTCGTTTTTTATTTACTTTCTTTAATCAATACAACCATTTGTGGGTAATTTATTATTTAATTTCATCAAAAACTCAAAAACGTTAAACGATTGACTTTTGAATTGACTCTTTGATCAACTCTTTAACCAAAAATCAACCACAGGTCAAAATTTAGCTTTTTGTATAAAAAGATCCCCTTTGATTTTAATTTCACTTTAATCACCAAGAATTTTGGAAAAATTCGAAGTTTTGATTATGAAATCAACCTTTTAAGGAGAAGTCAACTAAAATGTTGACTTTTGATCAAACCTTTCAACAAAAAAATTAAAAAGCGTGAAAACTTTCAAATCACTTCATTTTAGCCTTAATTTGACTTTAGCATCGAAAATGCTGCGAAAATCGATTAAAAATCTCATTTTCTAAACTTTTCAATTTTAGGTTTGAAATCGGCAAAAAATAAAATTTCGTTATGTTCATATTTTAGTTCATTTTACAACATTTGATTTAGAGGTCATTATCCATTCACTCATGCGGTTAATTTTGAGATTTGGCATGTTGGCATGCAAATTACCATTTTTAGCCCTAATTAGGGATTTCAATCGATCATTCATGATTTGTGTACCAACACTTCAATTCCACTCATTTTCTTGAGTTAAATTCAAATCTGGGATCAATTTTGGTAAACTTACTCAAGAATTCACAAATTCGATGGTTTAGCTTCCTTGAACTCAAGGAATCCAATCTAATAAGCTCCATTTAGTGCAATTCAAGTTGACCCATTCTAGAATGAGGTTTAATTTGATTGATTGAGGTTCAATTTGGACATTGACCCTTGATTTATTTTTGACGCAAAGGTTGTGCCTTCATCTTAATATCAGTTTAGATGCAATAGGCTATCATGAACTTATGTAATTGAACTAATTGATGTCTTGTTAAGTCAATTGAGTTCAATTTTAACCGATTTGTGTTTTGAGGTGAGCAATTAAGAGAATTTGCCTGTTTTGTCCTTCAAGTGAGGAAAGATTCTTTTCAATTAGGTCCCTAAAAGACTAAGGGGGTGCATGATAAAAAAATTTCTATTCCGAAATGATTTTTTCTGTTCCGCACCAATTTCGGAATGTAAACTTGTTTGATAAACTTATCAAATTTTCTATTTCGGAATAGATTTCTATTCCGAAATAGAAATGGGGAGAAATCGAAGTAGAAATTTTCTATTTCGATTTCTCCAGAAATCAATTTCGATTTCTCCCAACCCTAATTTCACTATTTTCTCCCTCGTACGCCTCTTCTCTCGCCCAAAATAAAAATAAATATATTCATTTAAAAATAAAAATAAATATATTCATTTAAAAATAAAAATAAATTTATTAAAATAAATAAATTATTTTTATTTATCATTTTATTTTTAGTTTACTAAAAATAAATTTATTAAATTTATTTATGATAAATAAATAAATATTTTTATTAAAAGTAAAACTATTTTTTATTTGCCTTGAGTGTTTTGCCAAATAAAATTATTTTTATTTTTTATTTTTATTCATTTTAAAATAAATTTATTTGTAAAGTAAAATAAAATAGAATAAATAAAATAAATTTATTTAATTTATTTAAAATAATTTATTTATGATAAAAATAAAAAATTTTATTTGCCTCGAGTGTTTTGCCAAATAATTTTTTTTATTCATTTTAAAATAAATTTATTCGTAAAATAAAATAAAATAGAATAAATAAATAAAATAAATTTATTATATTTATTTAAAATAATTTATTTATGATAAATAAAAATAAATTATTTTTATTTGCCTTGAGTGTTTTGCCAAATAAAATTGTTTTTATTTTTTATTTTTATTCATTTTAAAATAAATTTATTCGTAAAATAAAATAAAATAGAATAAATAAAATAAATTTATTTTTATATTTTAATTTTAAAATAAAATGATATTTTTATTTTATTTTTTTATGATTTATCTTATTTTATTTTATTTTATTCATTATTTTTTTGTTACTAAATCATTTTTATTTTTATTTTTATATTAAAAGTCATCTATTCGTCGCCGCCACCATCTGAAGGAAGAAATTTTGTGTCGTTATCAAACGAATTTCTATTTTTAGAATAGAAATTTTGTGTCGTTATCAAACATGTTTTTTTCCTAAAACTCGTCCGTAAATAGAAATAGAAAAATTCATTGCCTTAAACTATTTCGGAATAGAAATGTTGTCACGCACCCCTAAATTGCACCAAAAAGGACAAGAACCGGCTAAACCGATCCGATTAGCCTCCGGTGAAAGGTGGCCGGTTCAGCCATTCTTTGGTAGACCTTTGGCGACTAGCGATCACCGTAAGGTGATCTGTCATTTGGCCACCCTTGGGTATCTTTATTTCTTGAATTTACAAATTTGCCCATAAGACTTAGTAAAATTACAAAAATCCCCGTCAATCAAGTTTTAATTGCTTGATTGATCACGATTGTTTATCCTCAACATATCGTAGTCATCCAAATTAGACATGTACATGATTAGTTGTCATCTTGAACATGCTTAAGGCCTAAACGAGGATTGTTAGGCTTGTGAGATTAATCATTAACCCTTGGATCAATCTGGGTTAGCATTTTGCATGGGACCACATATCAAAATTTCCCTCCAAAACCAAAGAAGGCACCACATTTTCAGATTGAGTTTCTCTCTCTTCCCCTCTTCTCTCTCGCACTCGCGCCCTTCCTCTTAGCTGCCTCCCTTCGTCGCACCTAATCGTCAATCGTCGACCTTATCTCGACAACCCGCCTCATCATCAATAACCTCCCATAACTCTTCTTGCCAATCGCATCCTCCATCAATGCTAACTGTTGCCGGACAGCCTAGATTCAGCTCCTTCCCCTTTGAGTGCCAAGTATCAGCGTCTATGCTAGTAACTTGGCCGATCGGTTCAACTGCCCCAATCGGTCATCCGGCAACCATCCCTCAACTTCGAGAGCTTGTGACGATGATCTCTGAAGGATGCTCGAGATTTAGTAGCCTTTGGTTCAAGTTCATTTGGGCTTGATTTGAGAAAATCGCAAATGTAAACATCTAGAACTCAAATTTGATGAAGTGAGGTTGTGTTAGACGGTCAGGGTTAGCATTCAAACCTAGTTGCTTTCATATGCTCAGAAATGATCGATTGAATGTTTTGCAATGAATGATAGATGATCCATAGATTGATTGTGTTTATTTGTCATTTCTGGAAATTCGTAAAACCTCTAAATGAACTTTATGTTATAGTGGATATAAGATCCGAAACCTCGAAATCTTAAGTTGATATGTTATGGACAATTTATCTATGTTCAATAATCTTCTATTTGATATATTAAAGGCCCCAATTAGATCATTTACTAGCACGAATCTATTTAGAAAGTTCATGAATTGTTATAGAAAATTGACTCATGTTCTATTGTTATTGTTAGGGGTGAGTGGTTCCGGTTCTGGTTCGGTGTCGTCTAGAACCTGGAACATATCCTTAGGTATAGCTTTCTCATTTTTTGGAACTTGGAGCCTACCCATCAGAATTAAGAACCTGGAACCTACTATGTCACGGGTTTCAGGTCGGTTCCAGGTTCTATCATGTTTTTTTTTTTTTTTTCATTTTCAAATTTGAATTATAACAAAGAAGGAAAGAGACAAACCAAAGTTTCTATGTCCATAAATTGCCAAAAATAGTTCCTTGAGAGCAGAAGCATCCAAAAAAAAAAACACATTTTTGTCCCTTTGACTAATGCCGCTCCATTAGTAAACTGAATTTTCATAAATATAGCTTTATTCTTCACAGACTGCAAGGAGAAGATCTATCTCTTAGATGAAACAAGAGTTACAAGAAAAAAAAAAAAAAAACAAAGGCAGAAAAAGGCAGCAGCACAGTCAAAGTTCATATTAGCATGTCAATTTGCTATTGAGTGATGCAAATCTCAACTAAACCAGACAATCTTACCCTTCCTGTCCAATATAATGAAGAGCTTGGCTCCCTGCACTCAACCACAAGGTACTTAAACTCAGGTAAAGATGCAGCTGCATGAGAAAACCTAGAACCCTGTAGAAAGGCATTCCACAATATCAAGTCGCAAGACAATAGATGAAAAACTAAACAAATGAATGGGTTTGACTTTCTGATTTTCTTAGACTCTATTTCGTTGATCCAGCCCTTAAACAAAAAAAAATGAGATATAGAAGTTCCCTCCTGACTCAATTTATTAATGAAAAGATGTCCAATAAGAATTTCCAACAATGGCAGATGCTTGTACTTCATTGAAGAGAGATATCACCAAACTATTTGTCAGAAACTACTTTTTAGCGTGCCATATGGTAAAGCAATCCAAGAGAACTTTCAATCGTGGCATTGGTAGGAAAAAATAAAAGGAAATTCCAATGGCGGTAAATGTCTTAGTACATTAAAGAGAGGCATCGTCAACCACTTTCTTATCATCCAATATAACCAATCTTTAATAATTAGAAAAGAGAAGGGAACATTCAGTGGTGTCAAATGTCTCACTTCATACAAGAGAGCCATCACCAAACTATTATGAGTGTCTTATATCACCAATAATCAAATTTCAATCGTATCATATGCAACAAGATCTCTCATGGCCAGCATAAAGACTCACCTAATGTTTATGGTTTCATAGCCAACTTGTTCAAAGCAGCATTTACTCTCTCTTCTGTGATCGATGTACGGTTCTCATAGAAATCCAATATCTCCACTGCTATATTCTTCACCTGGTCATGAACACATCAGCTTGGTTTGTTAAAAAGTTAAAGAAACATTATACAAGAAATGACAAGATGGCAAAAATGAGCCTTGTAATGTCAGAGTTATTCTCTGGGAAACAAAATATTCAAATGATGCTGTTGAAAATGTAGTATTTAATGTCATCACAAGCTTATTCAATTAATGTCAAAATAATGAATACACAATATTGGATGCATAGAATTACCTCTCGATAATCTCCTATGATACTTGAGCTTTGATCCTGCAAGCGTTAGATTTATGAGTACATATACTTTTTCAAAAAATATATTTGTATACAACATTGTTTTGGTTGCTAAATGACTGATATTCAACAATAGGATCACATACATTAATTAGTGAAAAAAATATATTAGTTTACTACCACAAATTTGGTCGGGCAAAGAATATTATAGCACAGCTTAGATTTGCAAAGTAGATTGACCAAGGGCTAGAAGTTTTTAGCCTAACGCACCAATTTATAAGATACTCCCCCCATATGTTCAACTTAATAAAAAATCTACCTCCCCCTTCCTTTAATTGAGAACAAAAACAAAGAAGAAAAAGGAATGGAATATTAATTACAAAGTCACAAAACATAGGATCGACATTATTTGATTGTAGAGAAACTATATATGTATCAAACGAACCATACGTTCTACTTGTCCTCACACCACCAAACCATGCCTGTTACTTGTCTAGCCACTTGATTGATAAACTATGCGTATCAAACAATTACATCGTTGAATATGTTTTTTACAGAACTACCAAAAATGCAAGCAATAATTTTAACAAAAACTAGCCTTAATCTATCAGAAAAAAAATGCAATCATCAATCTATCAAACATGATCAAAACAGGGCTTGAAATAACAGTTGATAAAGGTCTTACCATGAAGGGTCGGCTTGCTACGAAAAATAAAAGTTGGATAATATTCCAGACCTCGCCGCTTCACTCCTCTTGTGTGATTGTTGGATGTCGAAGCAGTGACAACAGTATGGAGAGATGGTTAGTGCAGAGAACACCTCATTTAGAACTTCCCTTTTACAATTTATCCTCCTCTGAAGCAAGGCCCTATGCAGGTGAGTCTTTTGGATAACTCTTTGTAACAGAGTTATTGGGATTAGATTTGATCTAATTTTAAATTTCATATTCAAATTATTTCAAGTTACCTAATCCCAACACTTTCTCTATGTTCATAAAACCTTTCTACTCTCTCTAAGAGGGAAATATTCAACTTTTTCAGATCATAGAAAAAATCTCCCGCTAGCCTTGTCGATCATAGAGTCTATCTCCACCAAGTTTATCAATAAGACGAAACCTACTTTGATCATATTTATGATACAAAAATCTAAATGATATTATCTAAATGACATATCGCTCAACCAACCCAATAGCCAATAGCCCCACCGAACCGTCCACCACCCCCAGCCTGTACATCCACCTTTCCACCACCTCAGCCAGCCACACCATCCAACCCAGCACCACTCGACCAGCTCAAATAGAACTAAACAGAACCGAACCCCCCTTTGACTGTGACTTGTAAGGCTGTTTTCAGTCTTGTTCGGGCCTTCATTGGTGACGCCATAGTTGCGGGATCTCACCGACTTCGCACTGCCGTCGCCGTAAACCCGTCGCCTCGCTAATCTAGTGAGTTAACACCCTAATCTCGGATTAGGAAGTTAATTACACTTAGGGGTTAGTTTAGTCTTAATTAAGGATTAGTAGTTAGTTTAGTTGGTGTAACTAAGTTAGTTAGGTGGTTAGTTTGGTTAGGTTAATTACCCTAGGTTAGTTAGTTAACTAGGGTTAGTTAGTTAACCGTGGTTAGTTTAATTAAATTAGATTTATTTAATTTAATTTTTATTTATTTAATAAATTATATTCAGCGAAACTTGTGCTGGGATAGCTGATTAGTGAAATTTTACGCCAATCGTCGTGGTTGAATTTATATGTGAAATTGATTGCTGAATTGTGCAATTGGGTGCTTTATTGCCGTTTTGGATTATTATTGCAAAAATTGATTTTATGGAATTTAAATAGAAAAATACTGGGTGTCATTTTTTGTGCCAAAAATATTTTATGTACTATATAAAATCGTGGAATTTTGAAATGAGAGAGTATCACGTTTTATGATTCGATTTGAACGTGTGGCCACGCATAATTATTTTATTGGGAATTTTTAATATAAAGAAAATTGGTCGAGTCCATTATTTGAAGTTGAGGTATTTGAGTGCAAAGCACGATACTTTTAGCCAAGTATGTGGTGTGTGATCACCTAAATACCCTGATGCATTTACGTGGGGTAGTGAACTCATCCTAATGCGTTTACGCAGGACGATGCCTGATTAAGTTCAAATGCCCCATGTCAACAAATGCCGGTCGCAATGGAGGCTGGGCTGATGCTCCTTATGGAATGCCGTTCTGATGCGTTTACTGGGACGGTGATGCGCCTGACGGAGTGGGATGACACCGGGTTATGTCGGATAACTGTTGACTATTGAGTTGGACATGGTAGATGGGTCGTAATAACTGGGACACGTGTGAGTGATTAAAATAGCCACACCTGATTACAAGAAAAAATTGTGTGGCACGGAATGAGATGTGTTATAACGGTTTGGCTTTATAATCGGGACCCATGTAATTGTTTGAGAATGAAATGAAGTGTCCTAGTTATTAAATACATTTGCTATGTGGATATGATATATGTGATGAGCTAATGTATAGGGAGGTGATGAAGCAAGGTAAATTGTATGTGACGCATGTTTAGGCTGTCTTTAGATGAATTCTCGTCCTAATCGGGGTTTAGGATGTTAACTCACTGAGATTTTTTATCTCACCCCGTTGTGGTTAACCATTTTTCAAGTTCTTAGATGGAGGTCTGTCATGTCCATTTTGGGTGTCCACGGGAGGTGGAGACTGAGTCTACCCTTCTCCCCATCCTCAGGACTACTTGGACCAGTGAGCTTGTGGTGACCACTATTTGGGTCAATGAGAGCCTACCTCACTTGGTATCTCATTGCTACAAAGCGTGGTTCCTTAACAAGCCTAACGGGGTTCGAGAGGGTCCTTTGGAGGGTTTGGATGGTACTCCACCTCCATCAACATCGATATACTGGAGAATATTATGGCGAACTCAGGGCCTGAGGCAAGAGGGTCCGGAGTAGAGGTAGTTGATCCATTGGACATTGACATCTCGGATGGTGTCGTGGAGGATCCGGAGCCAAAGTCAGTGGGATCTGGGGCTTAGGTTGCCTAGTACCTTCTTTTGAGATAGACCTTTATATATAACTCTATAGGGTTAACCTAATTTGTTTATAAAGTAGGGGTCTTGTTAATCGACTGTCCTACTTCTACTATTTCTATGTTTGTTGGTTATCCGGGTGTTTATGTAATTCACTTCCGCATGTACATAAAATGATTAGGTCAAAATGCATAAGGACCACAAAGACCATTTATGAATTTCTTCTAAATTAGTAAAATTCTCTAATTTTTAAACCATTTATAAAACACCTTAGGAAATTAAAGGGAGATGGTCATGAAGTAAAAGAGCAAAACAAAAGAATATGGTTAATCTAAAAGCCGTATTGAACCGCAAGAAAGGAAAAATTGTCCGAGTGCCACTTAAATTGTCTCGAGTGTCACTTAGAACCCTTAGTTCAAATAATTTGAAAGTCACCTAAAACTTGTTGCTATGCTAAATCCTTAATTATAGATTTTCAACATAAATTTTGGACGTAATTGAACTTATTAAAATCTTTAGGGAGGATTTATGTGTGTATTTATAAAAATGCAACATCCGATCGAATTAATTAGAAGATCTAAAAATGTGATTCAATTCGGTACATAGGGGACTGGCCTCATCAATGACTTATCCACCAGCTCGATTTGATTAAACAAAGAGGGACGGAGAGAGACTGAGAGTGAAAACCTTGAACCGAAAAATGCCACCTGCACATCACAGTCGTAGACCACATCTGGTCCATTTTGAGCACAAGCCTTTTAACTTTTAATGGGGTCAACTCATGCAACAAAACAAAACATGTGAGGGATAAAACTCCATTTTATTTTCTTTTTAGTACATCCTTAAAGGATGCTCATGAGCATCGTGGGAGTATTACTGCAATGGGGCTGTAGTTGTAGCTTTGTTCAGACAGCAAGTTGCTTCCTTTAAGGTAAGTTGTTGTCAAAGCAGGTAAGATTATTGGCAAGGAAGCAAGTCCAATCTATGCTTGCATATTTAAGGTAAGTTTTGGTGACGCGGTGCGGTGCCCTTTCTTTCTAGACTTTCCGCTTCTTTTCTTGTAAATGGCAGTCTCTTAGTCCTTGTTACATTTCCATTATAAAATTTGACTTCTCTGTAAGAGCAATGGAGTCCAATTGATGTTTTTTTGGCAAAAGTATTTGGGCTTCTTGCTCTAACTGTAGGTTTCCCAGCTTAAATTTGATACAATTTGATAACAGAAGCAGTCAATTGTTGAACTGTTGGTTCTGGGCATAGATAAGAAAGCAGGACTGGAATGAACATGGTCCAATTTTGAAAGTAGGCTTAATGCAAAACTATCAGTTTATCAAGCCATCACAAGATTCAAGATGAAGAGGTCATCATCTCTTGATTTAGATGGTAAAGCTCTAAAGAAGTTTTGGCTTAAGACTCTTGTAATATTCCCTGATGCAGCTGAGGCAGGTTTACTATTCTTCTAGAGAAAATTAAGGATGTGTGAAGATTGATTCAGTGCTTTCCTTAATAGGTTGGTTCAAATTGTTGTCACTTAGGGTGGACAGTAGGAACAAGTGCTACTCAATTGCCACAAGCTATTTGTATTGACTGCATATGCTTAGGCATGTCTAAGAAAGGAATTATGGCTGTTAGCATCATCCATTCACAATAACTTTGATTGATCTGTTTTTCCAAATTGTTCTGTTTCTGGCACTACAATTTATAGCAAGCCAATGCATGGACCAATAGCCATGGAGCCATTATTGAAAGTGTAATGAAGGCAAGCTGTCCAGTGATTGAACACGACTAAGCAAGTCTAAAGTTGTATACTACCACTTTTTATTGAAAGTTATTAAAGGGGGCAGTGCTTCAATTCCTAGTTTATTGCAGATTCTTGTGTGGACCTCTATTTTCTAGTGTATTTGCTCATATATAATTGGAATGTTACCTATGAGTTTGCTTTATAAACTGCAAGGTTCCCACGGGAGCCTACTCACTCAAACTTTTCTTCCTCCATTAATTCCTGTCAACATTTCTTGTAGAAATGGTACAGTTTAGGTTCTTCCCAAAAGCTAAAGTTAATAGCTAGGATAAAATGGTTAAATTTTAATTGAACTATGTCTAGAGTTCATTATGTGCATGACAAATGTCTGTCTGAGTCTAACAAAAGATGAAAGCTGCATAAACCAAATGAAAGAACAGAGAGTAGCAACTCAGCAAAACGATATCATCTATGAGAAGAAAACACATCATGCCAATGTGCCTCATTCGAGTACTCCCCAACAAAATTATTCAATAAACCCAGACATCTAAAGACAAGTTTCATGTTGAGAAGAACTAATGAAGAAATTGCAGACACTTACTTATTCCTGATCAATGCTTAGCAAAATTGCAAGTAACCCAAAGCCAGCAATTGGCCGCGGGTGAATTTTAAAATAGGTTGCAGACACCAGTTGTGCACCAACAAGAGACATGCCCTTAGAAACTATATGGATGAAAACAACAAGAGGTATGTACATATGACGGTCAAGAAGATAATTCCAATAGCATTCAGAAGGCACTTCACCATAGAGAGCTCCTTTTAGCTCTCGGTTTAGGAATATATATGGCCCTTAGAATGGAAGTCCGAGAAAATTGGGTCCTTGAAGCATAATGTCTTCTTTAGCCAAGCTATGAATCGTCCATGAAAGATGGACAATGGTACTTGTAGCCAATAGTCACATCGTGAACTGCATTAAAGGAAAGAAGCTTACTCAAGCTGGAAGGGATAGAAGATAAGACTACTTCACACGTCATTCATATTTTAAATACCTAGTAGGAGTACCATTTTTGTCCATCTTTCCCTCAAACAAGATTTGCCATACTGCTTTCATCTCAATTCAGCTCAAAATGTAGGGACTATAATTCAAGAATGTTCTCTTCTTCTATAATAGAAGAAATCGGGACAATTTCATCCCCTACATCATTCGGGAAAGGAGAAAACTGTAATTTCATCTTCTTCATGTCAAATCTTGAACCCAGTGCCCATTAAGATATAGCTTCTTAAGTTCCACATGGAAAAATTGATGAATTTGCTTCAGCATTAGAAACTTTTGACTTGGAGGAATCAGATGATCACCTCGTTCAGTGGTAAGAATGCCCATGATGTAATTCCACTCATCAGTTAGTTTGCAATGAAGGCGATTATGCATCCCTTGGCTCACAACTTAAGCAAGAATAGCTCAGAGTTGTAAATTGAAGTGATTGGTCCTATTCCCACCGAGTAGCTAGCCACATAGATGAACAATGATGTGATGCACCAGTATTTAGTGTGGCCTTGGTCGATGTAATTTAAAGTCATTTAAGGGGAAACTAAGGACCCGGTCATCTAGCCTAAGCTCCACAGCAGCATCCGCCGTCATCCAACCTTATCAACAAGGAAGTTGGCAACTAGGGTGAATATTGCCTTTACAAATTTGAGTGCGATGGTCATTAAAAATTTGTCATCCGAGAACTTGACACCAATCATCTCGAAAATACAAAGGCTATAATGAAAGATTGTATCAAAGCCAGAGGCTTGCCAAGCCACTTGCATCAAAATCGCGTAAACAAGCATGTGGCAAATGGATCGAGTTGGGTAAAAGAGATCCCACCACACACCTAGGGTCGGGCCATGCGCCACGTTGCCGAGAGCCTCCTTGATTTTAGCAAGCAAATGAGCTTGAGCTTGAGATCCTAAGGAGGACATCCTACGCATTGTACATGCGTCCTTGCATGATAAGCCACCGAGGAGATTCTAGCATAACGCGAACTACGATTTCGAGAAGGATCAAGCAAATTGCTCCCACAAAGCACATGATAAGCCACCCGCTAAATGGAAGCTGATGAACACCTAAACTGCCACGTGTTCAAATGAATATATGCAATCACCTTTCTAATTCTAATTTTTCCAATAAAGTAAATTATGAAAAAGATAAAAATCAATGACATACTAAAAAAATGGAAAAGATACTATAAATTAGGGAAAAAATGTGAGTACCTTAGAAAGGGAGATGAACAAGCCACAAAAGACGGCAAGAGTGATCTCTACAATGTAGATGGGGGTGACCATAAGGGCAAAGCCATTCCCGGCTTGAGCGATGAAGCAGCCAAATAAGATGAAGGCATCATTGGAATTGATGCCCATGACATAAGGTGATGGTGGGGTTGACATTAGACTGGTTTGGCAGCCACCGTGTGATCGGTTTTGTGGGGTTCTCCTTCTTCATTGGGCCCTAGGTCATAAGCATCAATTCCAACAATGCCTTAGTCCTATTTGGCCACTTCATGCTCAAGTCGAGACTGGTTACGCTCTTATGGTCACCCCCATCTACATTGCAGAGATCACTCCTGCCATCTTTCATGGCTTGTTCACCTCCTCCCTTCCTGAGGTACTCACATTTTTTTCCCTAATTTATAGTATCTTTTCCATTTTTTTAATATATCATTGATTTTTATCTTTTTCATAATTTACTTTATTGAAAAAATTAGAATTAGAAAGGTGATTGCATATATTCATTTGAACACATTTTCGCTGTTTAGGTGTTCATCACTTCCATTTAGCGAGTGGCTTATCATGTGCTTTGTGGGAGCAATCTGCTTGATCCTTCTCGAAATCGCGGTCCGTGTTATGCCAGAATCCACTTGGTGGCTCGTCATGCAAGGACGCATGTATGATGCATAGGGCGTCCTCGCTAGGATCTCTAACTTAGAGCTCATTTACTTGCCAAAATCAAGGAGGATGTCAGCAATGTGGCACATGGGCCAACCTTAGGCGTGTGGTGGGATCTCTTTTACCCAACTCAATCCGTCTGCCACATGCTTGTTTGCGACATTTTGATGCAAGTGGCTTGGCAAGCCTGTAGCTTTGATACAATCTTTCTTTATAACCCTTGTATTTTCGAGATGATTAGTGTCAAGTTCTCATATGACAAGCTCTTCACGACCATCGCACTAGAATTTGTAAAGGTAATATTCACCCTAGTTTCCAGCTTCCTTGTTGACAAGATTGGACAACGGCGGATGCTGCTGTGGAGCCTGGGCCGGATGATCGGGTCCCTAGTCCCCCGTGGAATGACCTTAAATTACATCAACCAAGGCCACACCAAACATTGATGCATCGCATCATTGTTCATTTATGTGGCCAGCTACTCGATGGGAATGAGACTAATCACCTTAGTCTAAAACTCTGAGCTATTCCCACTCAGGTTACGAGCCAAGGGATGCGCAACTGCCTTCATTGCAAACCAACTTATGAGTGGAATTACATTATGGGCATTTTTATCACTGGATGAGGCGATCATCCATGGCAAGGCTACCTTCTTCTTTGCGGCGATGTCATGCATCTCATGGTTTCTCTTCTACAAAATAATGCCAGAAACTCGAGACCTGACATTGGAGCAAATGATCCAATTTTTCGGATCATTTTTCAAGTGGAAACACATGGCCAGGGACATAACCTTGAGAAGGTCCATGCTGCTGAGGACGTTAGGGACGCAAGTGGCTCAAATGCAGTTGCAAGAGTAATTATAAGATAAGGGTGTCAAGTAAAAATAAATGTCTATTAGGCTAATACTTTTTGAAAGAGATTATATTTGTAATGATTATAGATTGTGCTAGGTGTGAGGGTTGTGTAGAGAGAAGAGACACATATACATCATGAGAAACCTTTGACATACCCCTATCCTCCCGTTGGAATGGGTGATTTTATTTTCCCATAGTTTCAAATGGTGAATGTGTTCACTGTTCAAAGAGGCTTATGTATTGTATATATACGTAAGCATCTTATAACAATATCGACAAGGCGTCTTGTTGTGCATTTGGATAATGAATCTTTTTATTCTGCTTACGGATAGATGAGCTTTATTTTGTTTTTTCTCTTACCTCATATGCCTGGTGGATTGAGCTTAAAATGTTCACTGCAATGATTAGAAATGTGTTCAAAGTATTAAAAAATAAAATGCTGCTAAAAGTAGCCTACCAATCCTAAAAATTATTCCGCTTCCAAAGACATAAAGGGTTTTATGTATGTATCACGAGCTGATCGATCTAACGTTCCCTAACCCATGCGGTCTTAGGATTTCTCCTAAGCAACCTTAGTGGCCCTAAGGATGGGGAGAAGGGTAGACTCGGTCTCCAACTCCTGTGGACACCCAAAACAGACGTGACAGACCTCCATCTAAGAACTTGAAAAAGGGTTGATCACAATGGGGTGAAATAAAAATCCCAGCGAGTCAACACACTAAACCCCGATTAGGACGAAAAATCACTTAAAGACAACCTAAACAGGCATCACACACAACTTGCCTCACCTTAGCACCTCCCTACACATTCGCTCTTCACATATATCATATGCACACAACAAATGTATTTAATAACTATGACACTTCATTTCATTCTCAAACAATCACATGAGTCCCGATTATAAGGCTAAACTGTTATGACACGTCCCATTTTGTGCCACACAATTATGTCTTATAATCAAGCGCGGTTATCTCAATCACTCACACGTGTCCTACTTATTATGACCCATCTACCATGTCCAACTCAACAGTCGGCAGTTATCCAGCATAACTGGGCGTCGTCCTGCTCCGTCAGGCACGACATCATCCTACATAAACACATCAAAATAGCATTCCTTAAGGAGCATCGACCAAGCCTTTACTACGACTAGCATCTGTTGATGTGGGGCATTCGAACTTAATTAAGTATCGTCCTGCGTAAACGCATCAGGACAGGTTCACTAACCTGCGTAAACGCATCAAGGTATTTAGGTGACCACACACCAGCACATACTTGGCTAAAAACGTTGTGTTTTGTACTCAAATGCATCAACTTCAAATAACAGGCTTGGCCAATTTTCTTCATATTAAAAATTCCCGATAAAATAATTGTGCATGGCCACACGTTCAAATTGAACCATAAAATGTGATACTCTTCCATTTCAAAAGTCCACGATTTTAGTTAAACTAACCATGGTTAACTAATCACAATTAATTAATTAACCCTAGTTAACTAACTAACCTAAGGTAATTAGCCTAACCAAACTGACCACCTAACTAACTAGTCTAGGTAACTAACTAACCTAACTAACTTAATTACACCAACTAAACTAACTACTAATCCTTTATTACGACTAAACTAACTTCCTAAGTGTAATTAACTTCCTAATCCGAGATTAGGGTGTTAACTCACTAGATTAGTGAGGCGACGGGTTCACGGCGATGGCGATGCAAAGGCGATGAGATCCCGCAACTACGGCATCACCAACGAAGGCTTGAACAAGACTAAAAACAGCCTTGCAAGTCACGGCCAAACGGGGGGTTTGGTTCTATTTGAGTTGGTCAAGTGGTGCTGGGTTGGATGGCGTGGCTGGCCAAGGTGGTGGAAAGGCGGGTGTACAAGCTAAGGGCAATGGACAGTTCGACGGGGCTGGTGGTTGCTAGGTTGGTTGAGTAGTATATCATTTAGATTTTCGTATCATAAATACGATCAAAGCAGGTTTCTTCTTCTCAAGTACAATGAACGAAGATTTGGGAATACATTAATGGATGGTGTGACCACTTGGTCTAACAAAGGTGGGGAATGATGACTTGAGATAGAGGGTCTAGACAAGAAGCGATTCTTGGCAGGCTTCAGTGATAGCAGAAGGGGCAAGAATGAACTGAATTGCCCATGGAGTAATAAGAGAGCGTGACTGAGATAGACTTGTTTTGACATAATAGTAATTATTAGTTTAGAAAAAAGTTAAGTATGCTAGGTGGTGGGAGCACTACCAAGATAAGTGACCCCCCTAAAAAAGTATCCACCTCTACTTCAAAGGACAAAATTGGGAGGCTCGATATAGGATCATTCAAAGTGGACAATACCTCGAGTAAGCTAAATCCGAGATGTCGGAATATAATACAAGAAGCCAAAAATGAAAGATAGAAAGAGAAATGGACTAAATGGAGCTCTTGCTTCTCATTAAGGTAGGCATTGTTGAACGAGTGAATGACAGGTCATACAAAATCTCGAAATGATTGAATATCTCCATAGTGCGAGCCTTTGGCATCCAATCACATACTGTGTACTCTTGAAGGATTAGCCAGCAGATGAGCTGAGATTTGGCACAGGTGTAGTGAATGGAGATTTGGGTATACACTAATGTGACAGGGCATCCTTATTAAGCCCTAGGTTGGCGACTCCATGAGCTTAGTTAAATTTGAATCCCAATTTCCTAAAAAAAAAAAACTAATTTTTAAATCTAAACTAGAGAAAATCAATGAATTTTCTTAAACGGTGTGTAATATCTAAATGTAACTAAATTAATTCTATTGCTTTATCTCTTTTTCTAAACCAATTTTCCGATTTGTTATTTTCGGATTATTTTTTCTGCCCTTTGCCAAGCAGAACGAGAATTCTTCTCTCTCCTATTATGTTCGGTTATTTTTACTGCGTTTTGCCCACCCGAATGAGAATTCCTCTCTCTCCTATTATGTTATTCCCTTGCTCTCCAGAACACAACTTCTCCTTCACTAGTCTGCCATCATTCTATCTGTTTATTCAAACCATTAATTAACTTATGTTCGTCAACATACAAGCGCGCACAATTTGTTCAGTGATATCCCCAAATTTCTGCTTATATCCGCCAACTTCAACCATCAATTTCGTCCATCAACAGATCTCCGCTTGATCAAGAAACTTCCCAAATGTGAGCAAAACAAGATCAGGACAGAGATTTAGTACTTTCTAAAACTCAATCTGGTTTGAAGTGGAAACGAATATCACATCCAAAGTCAACAAGGCCAATGAGCACAGGTGTTAAGCATGCCATAGTGTTAAAATTGCTCAGATTGATTAGATTGACAGCATACAAGATGAAATCAATATGGGCATCATGATTTAAGCAAGCCATGAACATCTAGCGTTCAGACTGAGGAAGACACTAAAAATATTCATCCAGGCATTTTCACAAACGATTTGCAAGCATCTTAACCAACAGACATAGATACAAGATGAAGCAACGATTCATCCCCGAACTACGATTGACCCATCAGAATACGTTTACGTTGCTAGTAAGACCTCAACTACGGAGGATTTCCATTTAAAATATGTGCAGGATCTCAGCCTCCGAATCATTCAAACAGAGCACAGAGACACATACCTCGAAAGTGTAGATGTCGAGTGATTGGACTGAAGAATGTATGTCCCGGAAGCGTCAATGCAGTAGACCGAAGACGGCAAAGGAGTCTCGAAAGCGAGTTGAGTGCTTCTCCGCGATCCCTGGCCAAGATACAGAGCGAAGCAAGACTCTGATGCGGCTGCAGAAAAACGAACTGAAAAGGAATTAAAGACCATGAGAAGGAATTCAATCGAACAGGTAAAGGACGAAAAAAAATATCTAAGTGAAGAGAGCGAAAACCCATGTTGCTGAAACTGACACCACATCCAAGTCAGTGCTCAAATCGGCATCAAGCAAAGGAGGAGAAGTTGGAGACGGCTCGGATCAGAGGAAGTGATGTGACCCGTCAACTTTGATGCCATGGATCCAGCGGGCAGCCTTAGCTTTCCATCGTGAGAATAGGAGAAGGAGAGAGTCACCAAAAAGGAGAGAATTCTTTGTTTAATCAGTAGCGGCCTCCGGTTCTCTCTCTCCCCCGTGCGACCAGTCTCAAAGATATCTTTTTTATCGAATTCTTGAGAGAGAACCGGCAAGAGGGAAGCCGGCGACGCTTGATTCCGCCTGCGCCTCCACCGCCCGGCAGTTTCCCCGGCGAAAGTTAACGCCCCGAAAGGAGGTTCACGCGAGAATGAAACCGCTTCGAGCTTCTCGGCCGATATACAGAGCCGAACAGAGCAAGAGATGAGGAGCGGCGAATGGCGTCGACCAGCTGGGTGGTGGCGGTGGCGACGTCGTCAGAAGGCGATGGGAGGAGGAAAATCATCCAGGAAATCCTTTGAGAATCCGAGCGTGAAATCCGTTTTTCTTGATATGGGAATCGGGTTGGTTACAGGAGACACAGAGAAATCTCACTAACCGTTCGTCATCTCCATCCGCGCGACCTCAACTTTCTATTTGAACTTAGGCTCTGCCTTTTGGGCTTTTGGACGAATCTTCCGGAATAAGTCCGGCTGGGCCTAGTTTTGTTATCCCTAATGGGCTTAGCCTTATTTTTCATGGGCTAAGATGGTCTTCAAAAATGAGCCGAACCGGACTAGTGGGCCTGAACAGATTTCAATGGGCTGAAGCCTTTTCATTTTGTTATTGATTATTTTCCCAAAAAAAGCATAATTGGATTATTTACAAAAAAATCCAAGTGTCAACAATCTTGCATGACTTAGTTCCAAGATAGGAACTGATCCACCCTAAAATTGATCACTCTTAGAAGTGATTGATTCGATTGATTAACCATACAAACTATGCCAACCTCGAAAATGGGAATGGAAAACTTCATATATTTTTTATGCATTTCATTATTTTTTTATTATAAAAAATGCTATTTGTGTATTGACAAAAATCCATGTGTCAATAGCCTTGCACGATCTGATGCCATGGTGAGAACCAACTTGCCCTGAAACTAATTAGTCTTAGAAGTGATTGATTCAATTTATTAACTGTACAAACTACACTAACTTGATGTTACCTTAAGATGAGGTTAGTAACTTGTGGACACTTAATTTTGGCAAAGGCATATTCTGAGTTAAGCAATAAAAGGAAGAAGCAATGTGTGGCCTTTGTTAAATGATTGAATTGTGTGTGTTGCGTTAAGAAATATGCCGCGAGATCACAGTTTTTGAAATCTATGTGTGGCAGACATGAATTCTTGTGACTACTATAAGTGTAACTTAGGCAAAATATACAAGGGCTTGAATGAACTATTTAGTAGCTCGGAAGAGAGCCACCTTGTGCTTTGTCAAATAAGCACTAGTTAGTCCTAAGAAAGCCATCTCAAGCAAAAGAATAAAACATGATGCCTCATGCAATGGTTCCTGAATTCCCCACCACCCCCTCCCAAACACAAAAATATTTCGTACCATAGACAATTTGGTAGGATGTGAGACGAAACTTGAATGGGTGACTTGAATATAGTTTCGCACTTTTCATGTTGGGAAATGAATATGTGTTGTGTGTCTAATTCATTAACACAAGTCTGTTCCTTAACCATAAAGTCAATATATAAAATTTAAAATCATCTCAATTGTGAATAAAGGTCTAGCAATAGCGAATAATCTCAAGCATTGGTATGTTTGCCAAGTAGTTTCATGGCACCCGGTGCAAATATCAAGGGACTTTAGATTTGGTTTTCGATTTCGCTCGTGTTTTTAGTTGAAAATGCGGCATGTCATCCCATTGATAAATTATCTCAATTTCGTTTCTCCTCAACGTAGATAGCATTATAGCATGTCAATTTCTTCGGTGCTAACACTAATCCATTGTAGTTGTTTGTCAAACTGACTAAGTGACGGCGACGTCTAGCATAATGGGATGGCGTAGAGCCACTTGAAAAGGTGGGGGAAGTCTTCGATGCGAGCATCTCTCTGTCGAAGACACATATTATCCCACCTAAATTATGAGGTAGTCAATCTTAGATTACCAAAATTCATAAGGTTTGGATAATCATGTGACTAAATGAGAATCGCCAGTTGACGTAAAAGTACTAATGATAGCACTTAAATAAAATGTGTGCTTTTGAGAAGAGTATTTTATGCGATGGGTACAAATCATAATAATGGTAACATGATATAAACGATCAATCATTATTGCTCATGTGATTCAATCTTATCCTGCTTGGTGCTATCTAGGTATGTACTCCATTTTTTTATTTAATCAATTATATCATACATCTCCCTTCTATGATACACAAAATAATTTCTCGTGAATTTTGACTCTTAAGATGTATGGACATATACGCTCTTATTATTAGAGATGAGATTGGAATTAATGTTGTGTCGTGTAAATTGTATTGTGTTGAAATATGGGTCACATGACAAGATACACTCAATATGATTACCAAACGTGTTACCTTGTTAGGTGTTAGCACAACTTGATACGTAAAGAACTTCTAGAATGTCAATAAATGTTCCCAACCTTAATGGGGATAGCGAAGCCTATTAACGGGGAGAGAATCCATTTATCCAACAACTAGGTGGGCAGTTGGCAATGGGAAAACAATTAATATCCGAGAAGATAGGTGGTTAGTTCAAGAATTGATCGGAGGGCCAACCAACTTGGGGGACCCTCAAAGAGTCGAAGAGTCATTTGTTCAAGAAGAGCGATGATGAGATGAACAGAAGCTGAATTCCACGTTCGGAGAGCACACGGTAGAGGAAATTATGCTGTGTTACTGAGCGTTGTCCCAAAAGAAGATGTGCTGGTGTGGGCAGGAAACAAAACAGGGAATACACAGTAAAAGGCGCATATAACGACATGCATCCAACGGAACAACAACAAAATCACAACCAAGCCTCCTCATTCTACCATGTACACAAATCCATTGGAAGAATATGTTGAACCTTAGTACTATGCCAAAAACCAAAATTTTCATATGAAGCATTTGTCAAAATAACTTGCCCACTTATGAGAATATGCGCAAGAGAACACTCATGCCCGACCCACTCTGTCCTCTTTGCCATCAATTTCCAGAGACTTTAGAGCATTTCTTCCTGCTTTGCAATTATACAAAAGTCATATGGTCAAGTTATCGATTGAAAATCCAAATGTTTCCAGTTATGAAACTTCTAAAATTGACAAGTAGGTGGTAGACATCATGCAACAAAACACCAACTCACCCTCCGTAGAACTAATTGCCAGGGTACCATGCAATATGAGGTTAGCTCGCAATGGCTTCATTTTTTAAAATCGAAGACCAAAACCCAAGCTCGATTGTTGACGAAGTGAGTGCCACAAACAAGAACTATACTTGATTTGTGGACTAACCCGGAAATCAGCTCATTGAAGTTCAATAGCAACGGATTGGTTCTAGAAAGGCAAAGAGAGGGGAGTCAGTTGGCATCTGCCACGATTCGGCTAGTGAATGGTCACTGGACTTGCTTTGTAGTACTAAGGGCTGTTTTGGTGTACTTGGAAGCTAATGCTGATTTGAGGACGAGACTTGACCTGCAGGTGGTTAGAGTGACCGATACTTACTATTGGTGCAAACGGTTGTGGGCTGAGATCCGAGCCCAGAGGCGTTGCAGACCATCGTCGAAGAGTGCAAAGAAAAGCTAGCCCCGTCCAATTTTGTCGAGCTGATTTATAGCCCACGAGAGTATAATTAGGTTGCAGACTAGTTGCCAATGCCCATCGCAAGAAGACCCTTCCTCACGTTATTATCTTTTAAAGTCGCCGTCACCTCCCCCATGGAATTTTTTAAACTCAATCCTCACCATTAATGAATGAAATGCTCTGTTTCCAAAAAAAAAAAAAAAAACCAATGAAAAAAGAATCATGCATGGCATCAATTTATTGGACGCCGCATCGTGCAATCCGATCACAGCTAGAATTATCGAGGCCGGGGAAACCCGCACCATTTAGGGGAGATATGGCAAGGTTGAGGCTTGTCTGGGGACAGGCTAGCCTCTGGCAAGCTGCTAGGCCTCGCCCTAGCCTGGCGAGGTTCCGACAAGCACGTCGAATGTCACCTAGCCGATCACCGACCAAGCCCGAAAAAAATAAGGAAAAATAATAAAAGAATTAAAAAAATTTAAAAATTTTATCAAACATATTTTTATTTTGGGAATAGAAATTTTAATAAGTTATCAAATGTTTTTTTTGCTCAAAAATTATTTTGAGAATAGAAAAAAAAAATCATTTTTTATAAAAAAATTATTTCTCGAAATAAAATAGCTACAAACGCACCCTAGAATTCCCGATCGTGAAAGCACGGGAGAAAAACCCCCCCCGGCGCTAAAAAAAAAAAATAAAAAAAAAAAATGGCGAGCTAACGACTAAAGTCGGTGTGTAGTGATCCCCATGTCAGCTTACGTGGCGACCCCGCAGGCGATTCCCAGCTGCTCCCCCATGAACACAAAACAAAAACAAGAAAAAAAAAAAAACCAATAAAGCTAATTCGGTCGTTGAAGAAAAAAAGAGGAAGAGGAAGAGGAAGGAGAAGAAGCAGAAATCAAAATCTTCACTGTGCCATCGCCATCACCATCACCATCACTGTCGCCATCATCCATCATTCATCCTGCATCTCGCCCTCTCGCTCGCTCGGCTACGGACAAAACGATCCATTTCCGCGCGAACCGACGGGGAGCTCTCTTCCTTACATGACAAGCCAAGTGTCAGCTCCCCGCCACCAACCGCCGACAATCACTTCGAGGTCCTCCCCGCCCCCGCCCGTATTTCCGATTCCGTTGCGTTTTCTTTCGCCGTGCGCGTGCGCGCTTGCTGAAACCGCCGCATGTGATTTTTTGCTTTCTAGGGTTCTGCGATCGCGCGCGCTCCGGGGAGGCCGGTGCCGGGATGGCGTCCTTCCTCAAATTGTTCTACCGGAAGCCGCCCGACGGGCTTCTCGAGATCTGCGAACGGGTCTACGGTAGGGGAGCGAGCTTTGAATTCGTGTTGTTCCGCGGCTCGATTTTGCCGTGGGTTGAATTGATGGGATGTTGTTTCTGCTCGGCCTGTTATGCGGGCGAAAGAAGGATGCTTTGTTTTTCCTGAGCGTAATTGTGATGTATGCGTGGATTATGGTTTTTAGTCTAGGTGGCTAGTGTAGCTCTTTGAATCGACTGCTGTATTGGTAGAATTGATGTGATATAGAAATTCTGGAGAATAGCGATTTAAAGTTGATTGGGGCAGGGAAACTGTTTAGTAATTTGTGGTGTTAGATGCGTGATCGACAATTATTTGGTCAGTAGATGAGTTATTGGAAAGGAATGCGGCTAGCTATATCTTACCTTACTTATCCCTTTAAGAATTCAAATCTCAATACTGAGCCCTCTTTCCTACTCAGACTACTTATGTAAGGAAAAAAAAAAAGACAGAGGGTAGATGCTGTAGTTACCTCTGTTTCACTTAGGATAAGATTGAGGAGTGTACTGTACACGAAACCAGATTGCCTTGATCATGTGAATAATTTTATCTGCATAATTCTTCGTATGGAAAATGGATTTGGCTGCATCCCTTTCATTTGGTTGGTACGATGACTTGGAAATGCAATTGATAAATGTTCATTGTGACTTTGGTAGTATTTGATTGCTGCTTTGCTACTGATGTGTGGACGGCGGAGGACTACAAGGTTCATATGCGAGGAATAGTTAGCCAGTTTCAAGATCACTTCCATGAGTCTTCTATTCTGGTGTTCAATTTTCGTGAAGGAGAGGAGCAAAGCAAACTGACTAACATTCTCTCTGAGTATGATATGACCATCATGGACTACCCTAAGCAGTACGAGGGCTGCCCCTTGCTGACAATGGAGATGATTCATCATTTTCTGAGGTCATGTGAGAGTTGGCTTTCTCTTGGGCATCATAATTTGTTGTTAATGCACTGTGAACTTGGTGGTTGGCCAGTTTTGGCCTTCATGCTTGCTGCTCTTCTAATTTATAGGAAGTTATACAGTGGTGAGCAAAAGACATTGGACATGGTTTACAAGCAGGCTCCACGTGAGCTTTTGCACCTGTTGTCGCCACTTAATCCCATCCCTTCTCAACAGAGATATCTACAGTATGTCTCAAGGAGAAATGTGGCCACCGAATGGCCTCCTTTGGACAGAGCACTCACTTTAGACTGCATAATCATCAGATCCATTCCAAATTTTGATGGGGAGGGTGGATGCCGCCCAATATTCAGGATTTATGGGCAAGATCCCTTTCTCGTTAATGATCGCACTCCCAAAGCATTATTCTCAACTTCAAAGAGAAGCAAAGGAGTTCGGGTTTACAAGCAGGTGACATGTCGTCCTACTTATATCGAATCTATTTTTATTTTTACCTTGGTCTTTTTAAATCTTCCTGGACAGAGTTAACAGCGTTGTAATAAATTTGCAGTTCCTGAAATAAGTAATTTATTTGGATGGTGTCATCATGGAAATACACGGTTGCTCTTACCTATGTTGATAATCTCTTTGTTTTCATTACTGATGGTTGAAGATGTATAAAGGAAAGCTTAATAGGCTTTTGCAAATTATGTTGAAGTTGAAGAGTCTATCAATTGCCTGTCCTCTCCCCATTTAATCTCTGAGGAGATGTATAGGATTTTTCTCAATAGCATGTGTTATTAATTTCTTATTTTCTACAAAGCTTTCCTTGGAAGACTTGGAAGATTTTTAGATATAAGGTTGGTCATACCTTTGTAGATAGTTGAACATATTTGCAGCTCATCAGTTGTTAGTCATGGTATTCTGAGTGTAAATATTATCTTTGATATATGTTAAGTAGATTTCTTCAATATATCTATTGATGCTGATTTGCAAAGATACCATGCGAGGAACCTGTTAGGATGTTACTTTCGGAGACTGATCATCTAAAGTAGGAGAGAAAAGTTGGATGTGGTCTGAAGTCTTAGGTTATCTGTAAGCACATTGAAGGGGTGCTACAATGCGCCATATATTCAATTTTTTTGACTAGCCTTTTACCTCATTGGTTTAAACAACACTTTTTTTTTTTTTTTTTCTGATGGAGACATGCTTCAGAATTGGCTTTCTCCCTTTCTCTGCTGCTATTCACAAGGCAGGAGTTGATTAGTAGAATCAGTCATTAAAGATGTTAGAAAACTTGCTGGAGCATCGAAATTAATTGGTATCTCAAATTTGCTGTTTTCTTTTTTATACCAAGGCAACAAGGCAAAATCAATTTGATCAACATTTTGAATCTGAAGAATGATTGAATTCCTATGTAGTACTGTGGTTCTGGAATGAACAAGTCAAATAAAGAATGAATGATTGCTGTTCGTCTTCAATCCGGTGATTTGACCTGATTTTAAAATGCAAGCTGTCTTGGTTTTTGGTTTCTGCTAGCAGTGGCATATATCATTTTAATCTTCCAAAATTTCACTTTCCTTGTTAATATTGTCTCTTCCTCCTTTGAGAAGGTTGATGAAGGTTTTCTGGGACCTTTGTGCAGGCAGAATGCGAGTTAGTTAAGATTGACATAAACTGCCATATTCAAGGAGACGTTGTACTTGAGTGCATAAATTTATTTGAAGACTTGGAACGGGAAAAGATGATGTTCCGAGTCATGTTCAATACGGCTTTCATCAGGTCAAACATTTTGATGCTTAATCGTGATGAAATTGATACCTTATGGGAAGCTAAAGATCTATTTCCAAAGGAATTTAGAGCAGAGGTATATCTGATGCCACTTTTGTTTTAGTGCAGTCTTTGCAGACATATTTTTCTAAGCCCATGTTATGCTGAACTTAATATACTATCTATCTTGTTGATGAAGATCCTCTTTTCTGAGATGGATTCCGCTGCTTCCATTGTTCCCGTAGATATTTCATGCTTTGAGGAGGAGGGCCTTCCAATAGAAGCATTTGCTAAAGTTCAGGAAATTTTTAGCCATGTAGAGTGGTTGACTCCCAAAACAGATGCCGCGATTAACGTCATCCAGCAAATTAAAGTTTCGAATATACTTCAAGGAAAATCAGATGCTGATTCTCTACATGCTCTGGAAAATCTTGAAAGTATCAGAGAAGAAAGTGCTGAAAAGATGTTAGAGAGTAAAATGGAGAAGCATAGTTCTGTTTCCTTCAATCTAAAGGGTCAATCGGTTCCCCAAAAGCCATCTCCAGAGAGAAGAGTGGAGGCTGCTCAGACTACCAATCATTCTCCAGATTACATTGATTCTGCTCAAGCTTCAAATCTAACGATGCCAAAACAAGAGACTGCACCTCTTGGTCTTGCATTTGAAAGTCAAATTGGTAATCTTGTCTCATTTGAGAGTAAAGCAGAAAACCCAACAACAGTATCCTCAGACCAAGCAGTCCAAACCATGTCTCAGAATCTTTCCATCGAGCATCTAGGACCCAAAAGTGTCTTAGTTTCATCACTGACACCTCCTCCACCTCCTCCTCCTCCTCCTCCTCCTCCTCCTCTTCAACCTGGTTTTTCTGCTTCCAACACTTCTCCTCCTGCATCTCATTATCCCTTGTCTTCGAAAGCAGAAAATCCACTTGGTGATGAGATAAATTCTCACATACAGGGAAAGGAGGAGACTACTTCAGCTTACCCAGTGCCACATCTCCTCCTCCTCCTCCTCCTCCTCCTCCTCCTCCACCACCACCACCACCGGGTTTGAGACCAAGGGCTTTAGTTGGTGAAGCGGTCACTTCTCATTTACATGATATGAACAAGCATTCTTCAGCCAACTCTGCAGCCAAGCCACTTTCTCCTGCTCCTCCTGCTCCTCCTGCTCCTCCTCCTCCTCCTCCTCCTCCTTGCCCTCCACTTCCTTCTTCAGCTCAGCAGATATCTTCAAAGACACCAACACCACATCGACCGCCGCCGCCACCACCGCCAACACCTCCTTTGAAGGAGAATCAACCAGCGTATGTGAGACCTCCGCCACCCCCGCCACCTCCTCTTCATTCTGGGCAAGCTATGGGTCCTAAAGTTCCACCTACCGCACCACCGACACCCCCTCCTGCCCCTATCATGGCCAAACAGTCCGAAGCTACAGTGAAGAACTCCCCACCTGTTCCTTCTGCACCTCCTCCTCCTGTTCCTTCAGTTAAAGGGGTACTGAAGACTGGTGGAGGACCACCTCCAGGACCACCATTGAGTGGTTTGAGCACTGCAAGGGGACGAGGCTTGTCACGTACTATAAGTTCAAAGAATAGCAACATGAAAAAGCTAAAGCCTTTACATTGGTTGAAGTTATCAAGAGCTGTACAAGGAAGCATTTGGGCGGAAACTCAAAAATCTGGAGAAGCTACCAAGTATGCTGTTTTAGTATTATATTTCAATGGTAGTCTGTTAATGTGGTAGTAAATGATTTTTTGTCTGGCAACAATTTGCAGTGCTCCGGAAATTGACATGTCTGAGCTGGAAAATCTTTTCTCAGCATCTGTGCCAGTTTCAGATTCCAGCAGAAAAAAAGGTGCACGTGGCTCAGATGCACGCAAGGCAGATAAAGTGCAACTGGTAATTTTATGTTCTGATAACTCTATGTTCTTGGCTTCAGATTTTGGGGCCCTATTCCAGTTTGAAACTCAATCTTGGTTTTGACCCAAAAAAAGAAAAAAGAAAACTGAATCTTGGTATTTTACAGCCCCTTATTGGCATATGTGATCCAAAGGAGCAAAATTCAGTGACTGCTCATTGGTTAATATTGCATTTACCATGTTGGACATAACAAAAAATTGGCAAATACATTGGAAGCCGCACTTAGTGATAATGCATATATCTGACTGTATGCAGTTACATGTCACTTGTTATAAGCCTGCCTGTTGGATACCCAAATATACACCAAAACTTGTCTACTCTAATGGTTTCAGTAGTTTAACTTTTCATGTGGGTATTTAGCTTATGCTAGAAACAAAATGGCTTGTATTGGCAGTTTTATGAATGAGTGCTTGTGTAGTTAAAGCCTGTGATTGTTAGTTCATTTTCTTTACCCCTCTTGGCACCACTAGAGAGTACTGCAACCACCCCAATCACAGCTAATAAAAAGCCATCTCTTACTACGTAGAATGGCAATTTGGGTTTTGTGTTTATGCATCTTTTCCAGTATTATGTCTTTAATTGAAGAAATAGCAAATTTGATTTTGTTCTATCCATGGGCTCATTTGCATGACCACCTGCAAGCAAAATCTGTTGTCATTAATGGCAAAAGATTTTCTACCACAAGATTAGGGTAGGAAATATTTGGTACTTTGCTTTAAACTTCTTATAGAAAATCCATACAAATGACTCATTCTGAGAATTTTTGCCTCCTATCAATGCTTTTCTTCAATGGTGTTATTATTCTTGAGGTTTACTGTGGCATAATTTGCATATTGTTGGAGCAAAGTCAGTTGGTGAATGTACTGTTTTCCTTTTCTATAGTTGGGCTTAATTTAATGTAAAAGGTTTGTCTTATTATGTCTGTTGATTATAAAGAGTGAAGCTATGACACAAATTTTTGAAGATAATGTATGAACTTTCGAACTCCAGGTTTAATAAATGACAATTTAGTTTGGAGGTGGAATATGGACTGTCAAGTTAGGTCATAAACATTTCTTTTACTCATTTTGTTCTATGATGTTTTATTGTCATTATATTTGCATTTAGCTAATTGGTGTTTGCAGATTGACCACAGGCGAGCATACAACTGCGAGATTATGCTTTCAAAGGTCAAAGTACCATTGCATGACTTAATGGTAAGCTTGATCCTGCTATGTTTTGTGTTAAACTTCTAACATAAGTGATGCTGATGTAAGCTTACTAACTAAGCATCGTAACGCATAGTCTTGTTCTCCATTCGCTTTCTCTATATAGGATGATAAGTTGATAAGAGCTGCATAGTCATGTGACGTGGTCTCTCTAATTTAATTGCACTTGAATACATTCTTAATAATTCCTTTCTTGTTTATCATTTCTGCCTTATTAAGTGGGATTGTAATGATGCTTCTATGATTGGATAAGTTGACCTTGTGACTGCCAACTCATAATCTCAACTAGAAAACTTATTGCATTTATGGTTTTCCATGTATAGTCTGGTGGACTTCTTTGATCTCTTTGGTTGCAAGCCGATCTTTTTTTGTATTCTTTTTTATATTTTTATCTTGAAGATTTCTAGAATCTTTTTGTCTACTATTTTGGTGTATTTTAAAGCATGTGAATGGCAAGATGACCACAGCTGTTCATACATCATACAGCCTGTTTCATGTCTCCTTGATCAATTAACCATTGGACTTCTCAGAGACGTTAGTGGTGCATATTCGATTTCCTACAGTTGACAATTTGTGGCAATCATATTGCATAACATGATGTAGGACAATGAATGAGCTTAATTTTAGCTGAATATCTGAAAGGAACTTGCATCAAAGGACAAGTTGAGTGGATTGCATTTGTTTAGGCATCACACCTAAAGCTTCTGAAGTATTACAAGTGGTGTTATCACATTTGAAGAGGCTGGACTGGAATCTAGATATTGATTGTTTCATTTTCTGCAATCTGCAATGCATGATTCAAAGCAAGCAATTCTTGAAAGTCCAAGAGAATCAACTCTCCCACTCAATTAGTTTCCACCAGATGGTACACTGATTAGAAATAAGAAACCTAGGATGATACTTAAAGTTGCATTGGATATTTATTGAAATCTCAATAATCTTAGTTGCTTATTCAATCAGCAAAATCCTAGTCCTGTTAGCTCTTATATTTGAATAAAGGATCAACTTTAACAGGTCATCTTCACTAAAAAGTGAAAACAATGTAACTAATTCAAAGATCAATTTGTTCAATCCAATGGGCTACATGAAATATAGACGTTACTCAAAACCTGGTTACATGTGCTTTTGTTGACCGTAATTATGATATAATAAACAAGTGATCCCATCCATCACATGGAAAGAAAAGTTCATCTTCTAGTTGGTTGACCCTCTTTAAATCTTTTAAATGCAGATTAAACAGTTGCACTAGTTATTTCTGCCATCAGAACACTTCTTGGACAGTTCTCAAACATTTTTATATGATATTCACCTGCTTAAATATGAAAAGCTGTTTGGTTAAGCATGTTCCATGCATCATTTTTTTTTATGTGCTTGATAAATGGTTTAGGTTAATGCTACAAAGATGTGGCATGATTAGCAGGCGTATGTGTTTTCAATCAGCAAATGTTTGTAATGCCAGTGCTTGATAGTAGTGTCATGACCACAGACATCAATTCCCCCAGCCCTTATGTCTCTAAACTGACCATTAGTAGCAATTCAACACTTTGCATGTAGCTGTTTTTCTTTCTCAACCATGTTGTTTGTACTGCTATATTTTGGTTTTCATCATTATATGTTAGGTCGATATTATTTGAGCAAGCATGCTAGATTATGTAGCTTTTCTTTTTTCTGGGTCCTTAGTTCGAAGGCAACTTTGCTGTAAATGTTTATATGGTTAATGTTTCACTGAGTGCCTTAATATATCTAGATTTATATGACAGAAATCGGTACTTGCTCTGGAAGATTCTGCATTGGATGTTGACCAGGTGGAAAACCTCATAAAGTTTTGTCCAACGAAGGAGGAGATGGAACTACTTAAGGTAAACTTCTTAGGAACTGATTAAATCCTGCAGAAATGTTCCCCTTCGTTTGAAGATTGATTTCTCATGTGCTCCAATTTCAGGGCTACACTGGAGAGAAAGAAAAATTAGGAAGATGTGAACAGGTTTGTATGAGTCTGTGTTTTTATATCTGGAGTTGGAGTCTATGCTCAACTCTCTACTTTGCATGGTTTAGCTGTGTACTTTCTCCTTGTGATTAAACTGAGGATGTGCGTGTACTAAATAATAGTTGAGTAGAGTTTCCAATCTTGCTAAGTTAATGGAGTCTCCTTACAACCCTTGGTACTGAACACCTTGGAGAAGTATGATGGATTCTAAGTATATATGATGTCTTTGACATGCCATCTGATGAAATATACTGTGATCTATTGCAGTTCTTTTTAGAATTGATGCAAGTGCCCCGAGTTGAATCCAAACTGAGAGTTTTTTCATTTAAGATACAGTTTTCAACCCAGGTGAGAATAATTGATGTCTTATTCATCTTCTTGCAAATTGCTCAGCATTGTTCTTGGTGTTAATTTCCTTTTTTCTCTCAGGTTGCTGACCTCAGAAACAACTTGAATATAGTGAACACTTCTGCTGAAGAGGTAACATGATTTGTCCTTTTTGACTAGCTTATTAACACTAGATGTGAGAGAAAACTTTGAGCTGAGTGAAGCTGCTACAAGCAGCATTATTACATTACCTATCAATTGAAAGACCTCCAGGCCATTGTAGAGGAGGACATGAAATTGCCAGAGCTTCGAGAGAGGGAGGCATTTATGGTGTTCTTTAGTCTCACAAGAAAGAGGGTGCTGAATCAGCTGGTGAGGTCTTCCAAATATTGAGCCGAGGTTTTGTGTTGGAGATGCCCAAAGTAACAAATGTGATGAAGGCATCTGGTTGTGAGTTTTGTTCTAACACACACTCGCATGAGCAGAGAGAGAGAGAGGGAGGGAGGGAGGGAGGGAGGGAGAGGGAGAGAGGGAGAGGGAGAGAGGGGGAGGGGGGGGGGTGGGGGGGGGGGCGAGAGAGAGAGTACACATTGGCAGATTGCAGCATCAATTTTGCAACCAGCTGCAGGTTAACCTAACCCAAAACTCATATGAATTTATTCTTTACCGTCCCTATCAGATCAAGAATTCTGCGAAACTGAAGAGGATTATGCAGACGATACTCTCACTTGGGAATGCCTTGAACCAGGGGACCGCCAGGGGTGAGTTAGTTGAAATGTTTATTTTAGGGTCCTGGTTCATGGATTATGATCTATTCTCTATACTTTGGTTAATTTTTCAAAATCTGTTGTAGTTACTGTAAGCAATAATTTAAGCCCTATTGGAATAACTTTTACTTCAACTTTTTGCTTTAGCTTGTCATCTAATGCTAAACCTCCTGAATCTTTAGACGTAGAAATTAAGACAGTTAAGATCTTTAAAATCTTGTAGATGCTTTTCAAAACTCAAATTAAAATATATTTGTCATTGCTTTTGTCAAACTCCAAGGTAGGTTCCAAAGGTCTGTCTGAGCAAGGTTATACCCTTTGAATGGGATATTACAGTTTGTTTCTGATTAAATTATTCTCATGGGGGCACTGCTTAACTGAATGAATGGATTTGAGCAACAACCATGTTTTTCTATTTTTTAATAAATGGATGCAAACTTACCCATCCAAAGTAAGAACAGTTTTGGTTTAATCAATTTATCTGTGGAAGTATCTTAATGCTTGGTGATAATGACTTTATGTTGTAGGCTTTATTTTGTGGTAGTAATATCGCCTGCTTGTCATGGGGAACAAAATCTTAGGCTTGAATTCTCTCTCTTTACTTTTTTTTTTCTTTTTGGTCCAGGCTCTGCTATTGGCTTTAGGCTGGATAGCTTGCTCAAGCTAACTGAGACACGTGCTCGGAACAATAAGATGACTCTCATGCATTATCTGTGTAAGGTGATGATTGCTAGCTCTGACCAGGGGCTGACAACAAAATTTTTGCACTAGTTATGTGAAACTAGCTTTAGGATTGAATAGGCGCTTATTCTTCTCAGGAAGTCCTTAGTAACTTAATGATCATCATTACACATAAGTGCGGCCATGCCAAACTTAAAAGTCATATTCTCATGACTGGGAACTGCTCAATATATGAATGTTGAGAGTTTGAATTTGTGTGGATAGTGACAAACAAAGGGTGGCTTGAGAAGGAAAGCAGAAGATAAATATAATATGGGCTGGACCTCCTCTAGAATTCAAATATGGCTTTCGAAATTTGATGATGAAATATGGTTTTCTCTTTCCTGAAGTTGGGCTGTACATATTGATCATGAAAAGAGTTGTTTTCCTCATGGATTTATAAAATATACTCTGGATTAGGTGGGAGAGGTATTCCCTCATTAATATCTGAACTTACATAAACCTTTTGTCAGTTTAGTTTATGTTAATCCTTTTATACATCAGATTGAAATAAACTGACACAAAGTGTTCTCCTCCTCTGGTTACTTTTGAACTACCAAAGCACTGTGGCATGTAAATTGAATGATCTGCAGATGCTAAGTAGTACCAAGTTGTCAAAAAATAAAGCTGATGATGACATGAACTATTAAGAACTGCTGGACACAGTTTAATGAGAGATGTCTGAATATGATTGTTTTATAAAAGTTAGCTGTGGAAAGGAATTTCAGAAGGTCGTTATCTGTCCCTCTATTTATTAAGCCTGCTTTGGGCTTTGCCTTGGTGACATAGTTTATGTAACGTGTGTTTGTTTATTTTGGTTTGTATTTGACTTCTTCATTTCATCCAAATGACAATGCTTGTATACTTCCATTTTTATCATCAACTCAAGTGTGTTTCTCTGAAGAAGTTTTTCTGATGTTCTTGATTTTTTTCCTTGATGAGCTTCAGGTACTGGTTGATAAACTACCAGAAGTTCTAGATTTCTCAAAGGACCTGGCTCATTTGGAACCAGCATCCAAGGTACTTTCTGTAACTATTCATGAAATAGGAAATTTAAGGTTCGCTTGTCCTGTCCTAAGTACTTCTTTCTACAATGTTCGAGCTTTAGAAAATTATGAAAAAAAAAAAAGATAAAATGACTCTATATGTCAACATTTGTATTTTTGAAAGTTTCCACTGTCCAGCATTAAAAAGCAAGAGTCTCTCCAAGCAGAACCTACTATGGCATCCTGACAAATATGTGTCATTTCTTTTCAGATACAACTGAAATTCTTGGCAGAGGAAATGCAAGCGATAAGCAAAGGGTTGGAAAAGGTTATGCAGGAATTGTCTGTGTCTGAAAACGATGGTCCTGTTTCAGAAACTTTTTGCAAGGTTTGTTGAGCCCAACAATACTTTTTCAATGATTTTATCCTCAAATCTGCCTGTCAATGCATGACTGTTGAATGCCATTCATTATGATAATTACTATTGGTGGTGGTGATTGAGGCGCAAGGTCATAAGAATATTAGGGGGTTCCCTGCAGCTTCACCCAAATTCTCCATGAGTTCAAATGTTTAGGATGTAAAAAAGTTATTATTGAAGTCAGAGGATGATAACAGTGGTTAGTTAGCAGGATCTGCAAACAGAATTTTTAAAGAATATTGTTAGCTTAACGAGGTAGCAACTGTTGTTTCCACTATTAAATAAAGGAGGCAAATAGGAAAATTGTTTATTTTGTGTTTTTGTTGAGGGAAAGCTTGACTGAATATATATCCTGAACTTTTGTCTGATTCAGATTTCATAATATTGCTTATGAAAATGTGCCGTTTGTTGGATCCTAGATACAATAAATTGCGGAAACTGATGTTCTAGCTTATTTGTGCAGATATTAAAAGAGTTCCTTCGCTCTGCTGAAGCTGAAGTGAGGTCTTTAGCTTTACTCTACTCTGGGGTGGTATGTCTCATAATTTGGCATGAACCATAGAACTGAGCTTGCACTTATTTATGTATTATTATATAATGATAATAACTAAGAAGACGTATTTCAGGGTAGAAACGTGGATTCATTGATTATCTACTTTGGAGAAGATCCAGCTCGCTGCCCCTTTGAGCAAGGTACTGTTACTAGACAATATTGAAATCCTGGTTTTTCTTAGGGAAAGAATGGTGTACTGGCTAGTTTTGAAGATGATATTGCCATCGCTGTTCCATTTGCTTGACAATATGTCAGCAAGTGAATATGCAACTTTTACAAAATTATGTCAAATGATATGTAGCCATGCTTGCTAGGGCAATACAGTCTCATATGAATTCTGAGCATTGTCAGACAAAATCCAGCCTAAATTTGATCTGCTTCTGAGAGAATCTCCCTCTGACAAAGTTCTGTATGATATTTGATGGTCAAATGAGTAGTATTTAGTTATCCTGATCACAAGTAGTTATTTAATAAGCGAATGACAAAACAAATGAACAGATGGGTTAAAAGATTGACAAAGCAAATTGAGTGTCTTTTTACTAGTGAATGGGGTATTTTGACCTGTACTTTCTTGAAGTATATGCATACAGTGGAAAATGGTTACAATTATTATGATATACCCTGGCTTTAAAGCCATACTAATGGATTGTGAGAAATTGAAATGCTGCCATGAGAAGATACTTAGGTCATGGTTAAGACGAGGCTGCAGCCACAGGATAAGTAATTCATGGTTCATTAGTGTAGGGGTTGTTGATGCATGGTCTCTTTTCACAGCAATTGTGTTGGCTAATTTTCCTCTTAAATACCTATTGCAGTTGTGTCGACTCTTCTCAACTTTGTAAGAATGTTTAACAAATCCCATGAAGAGAACTGCAAGCAGAATGAACTTGAGATGAAAAAAGTAGCCGAAACTGACAAGTCGAAGCTAGGCGATTCTCATAAGAAGGCTGATCATCAACTACAGGCATCGCTTTTGACGAGTAATGTTCTATGATCATGCCTCCATCTAGGTCAAGAAAGGAAATTTTCAGCTCAACCTTCTGCTTACAAAGACGGCAATGGAAAATCAGATAGTTTAGCGGGTAGTCATTAGAGTGTACATATTGACCAGTAGCACAATTAGGTCCAGCTGTATAGTGACACAACTTGCCGCTAACTGCAACCCTTCTTGGTAAGTTTTCTCCATCTTATTAAATAGCATGCCTCGATAATCGCATTCTTTTATTTAACATGCATCTTCACGTGTTTCTTGCCGCAGGAATTTTTCTGTTATGTGATCTCACCTGTTTATTTGAAGAAGAAAGGCTGTTAGCCAGCAAGGAATAAATCATCTGATTTGCAACTGTAAAAGATCCAGATGAGAAGCTTGTCATAAGTAATTTCTGGGGACACAATTTCAGGGTAGGAATTTTCTAACACCTGCCTCTGCATCCTCTTTTTATCATTTGTAGAAGTGGTGAATTGCCTGATTTGAATGACCTCAAAATAATTATTTCCTTCTGTAGAAAACCAACTTGTCTTGTAGCACAGGTATTATTGATATAGCATCATCAAGTTTTCTGTTATCACTCTGGTTCCATTTTGTATTTTCTCCTTCTGATATTTTGACTTGATAGCTCCACCCAATGCCGTTTAATCTGCACTATACTTTGGGGTAGTACCAAAAAGAATCCCGGGTGCTCCTGAAAGTTCGCTTACCACCGGTTCTTGTTCCAATAGTATGTACAAGAATTACTTGCCTAGAATACTACGGCAGTTAACACGACAATCATTCATGTCGTTCGAGCTAGTGAATGAAATTTGCCTTAAAAGGTAAAAGTTCACTTTGCCCGTCAAATTGCGCAGATTGTTTTTTGGGAAACGGATGGTTGTTAGTTGCCTGTTTTATGCTAAGTCAGTTTAGAGTTGATGTAGAAAGACGATTATATGGGAAGAGCATAGCAAAACATGTCACCTTGAATAGTGTCGGACTGGTTCTTGTTATCGTAGTAATTTCATTCTTATGAGATTTAAAATGTGGAATCAGGGGCTAATGTCATCTTATAAAGTCTAGCTCCATCATCAACTATCACGTGCTGGTGACAGGGACGATAAGAAAAATATCTCTTTTTCTGGTTTTCTTTTTATCCGGATTCTGGTGCGACACGACATTATGTTACAATAAAATAACACATGATTAGCTGTCCAAGATCCGGTCTGGGGACCCCAATGTGCTTTCTCACGAGATCCGAATAATATAAATAAAAATAAAAATCTGTGACGCATGCGTTCGTTGAGGTGAACAGAGCCTTTAGCCAATTTAGTCCTGGAGTTGGCAGGAATACATTGTAAGGGAGCACTTGTTCTCGAACCAAATCATGTTTAATCTATTTTAATTAATTGGAGGGACTCGTAGAACATTCTTTTATTTGCCCTCTTAACTCAAGCAATTATTAATTGGCTAATTTCATAGATTATCTCAGTTGTAAAACAACGCACGTAATTTGACCCACGGAGGGTCAACGCGATTTTTCCCCCAGTTTTTAGGTTTAGAAAACGTGGAGCCGCATTAAACAAATACTCGAGATTAGACAGCAGCAGTGCCCGACTTTCAATAATTGCATAGTTGCCTCTATTAAATATGGTAATAATAAAATTGAAATAAAAAAATAAAAAGCAGGTGACCCAGCAAACCAGAAAAAGTGTGCAGGAACGTGAGATCTGTTAAATGTTCCTCCTCCCTCGGCGTTGAATGCCATGCACACTTCGCTTAGAAAAAAAGATAAATCCGCCGCATCACGTGCCGTCGACGGAATCGCAGACTGTCGGGTCCAGTCTGATCAGAAGATCGCCACCGTCGCCGCTGCGGCGGACAGGTGGCGCGTCTTGATCGCTGCCTCCCACCAAGAAAGAACGATCCCAATGTTCCCTTCGCAAATTCCAAGAACGCCCCACCAAGAAATTATGCCGAATTCAAGGGTTTTTCGTCATGCTGCGTGGCGGACTTCAGTGAGGTTCTGGATCAGAGTGCCAATTCCGGAGTGAGGGTAATTAATGATAGGGATTTCGATATCGGTTTCTTGAAATTAAGTCATTCATTCAGAAAACTCTCCAGTTTTTTTATTTTTTTAATATGTACGGAGAATCCTGGGAAGTTCTCGAAACGTTCATTAACTATGCTTATCGTAAAATCATGTTCGATTTCCGCCGCACCGATGTCACATGGTACGAAAGGGATCAAAGTACGAAAGTAATAGAGTTTTTTTAGTTAGGTGCTCGACGAGTTGTTGACAAAATTCAGTGTATGCTTCAAAAATTAGATAGTTTTAAATTGCGATCAACTCAAAAGTACGAATTATATCATCATTTAGAAATAAAATGGATTGATACCACTATAAACCTCAAACAGATATATTTATGATAACTATTCCAAAAAATACAAATTGACACACTTATAACAAATTTACTTTTCCTTAATCTCTATTAAATTTTATTATAAAATTACAAAGTTAAATAATACACGACAGTTGATAGGTGTATTCGTTTGATTTTACCATATTGTTTGTTAATAGTTTTTAGATTTTCATGATATTAATTTAATTTAATGAAAACTAACAAAGACTAAATTTATTACAAATATACATGTTTATGCTTTTTTATAGTAAAAATTAATTTAAAATAAATTTGTTATAAATATATCAACTTAAGAGTTTACGTGATAAAAAAATAATTAATATAAATTAATATATTTATGATAAATTTAATTTTTTTTGTAATATTAATATTGTAAAAAATTTGGCCACTATTTTGTAACGTTGCAATTCCTCATCGAAACAAGGACCGAGTCATTCAATGACTTCGTCATCCAGTGTCGGTGAGCTTTAAAAAGAAGAAACAAGTGCATGCTTTGTCGCCATTCAATATATAGAGGGAGCGCTCTCTCTCTCTCTCTCTCACTCACAAGTTCACAACGTACAATTTGGCCTCACATGTTTAGTCTCCAAAAGAGCTGATGCAATTGTACGTCCGACTTTTTCTTTAGGAGATGCCTTTGATTCGTTTGATCTCGTTCGATTTTTTCTAATTGCGAAGGAGCGGGCGATCACCTTTTTTTTTGGGACCCCGGCTCTCTCGATGTAAAGAAGATCAGCTGAGATGATTTGCCTCTCTTTAACATGTTCATGATGAATATAAAACGACAAATGGGTTATTATTGCGATACAAATTATTATCATAATTAGTACTATCATTTGTTATCATCATTATTATCTTTGATATTATAATTGTTATGATTGAACATAATATGGGCCCTTTAAGATCTACTTTTCGATAATGTGTCGTGACATTAATAGTGTACAACGGGTTGATGATTCCAACTATGTCTTTGGTCGGTGGATTACAAAGGTGTATATCACTTATACTCGTACTTACTTGGGTCAATTCAAATCTCTTGGCACACGAGTTTTCCAAGGTGTGGGTTGTTTCTGATTTTTATCGGGTTGGGCCATTTATTGGATTGAATTGCAAATTGCCACCCTACCTAAAAACTGTCACCTTGTATTTTCCTTATTATAAATAGACGCAAAACTAACCAATGTCAAATCCAAGGAGATATGCAAATTTGAGGACAAGTTACCCATCTTGGTGCTTGTACTTTCGGATGAGAATTCGTTTTGTTCCTGCCCTGAGAGGCATAAGTTTGTATCTACACACACACACACACACACAGAGGAACGCTTTGCATTATTGATTTGACATTTAATTCAACCCTCGCCAAAATTCAAAAGCCAAAAGGTGGATAGATTGTCACTCTTGATAAAGTAAGAAACTTTGACAGTTTAGTCCTGGAATGAAGGACCAGCTGCTTTTCCACTTCCATGGCTACAATAGGGATATCCGTTAGGAAATCGGAAAGATAGATTATATTTTGTAGTTACAATTTGAGGATTAACAAAATCACAGTTAATATGGCACAATAGATTACTAATCATGAAATTTAATTTCTCGTGAAACATGGTGCAAAGGAGAGAGGAATCGAAAAGGGTAAAGTTCGAAGCGAACTACTTTGACAGGATCTCATTGGTGCATATGATTGAATTCTTGGAGGTTATAAATGCTAGTCAATATTATATGTAGTGATGGCATTATATCACATGACCTAATTACATAACCCATGGACATAATTGGACCCAAATAAGAAACCAATTCAAGAAAATACAAACTAATTTTGCATAACCAACCCCAGCAAAAATACTGTTCCAGCCATTAAGTGAACTAGCAAAATAAGCGGTGGAAATTAATGAGTTTAGAGAAAGAGAAATTGTGAATGAGATTAATAGTGGTTTGTCTTGGGTGTGCCTACTCTCTTCCAGTTTTAACAATCTAATAGACTAAAACTCCACTAGTTATGCTAAGAGCACTATGACCCAAAAAGACAAAATAATAATAATAATAAAGAGCACAAATACTACACCGTTGTAAGTGCAGAAATTGCTATCACGTAGAACTTGATTTCCTTCTATAGCATTCCCGCTATAAACTAAAGGTGCACATGGCAAAATTTCTGGAACAAAAATTGATTTTTGGCCATAAATTGATTTCTCAATTTCTATTTCAGAAATTGAGAAGTTAAAAATTTTAGTTTATGATCTCTTCTTCAAATCTATTTCTATAATAGAAATTTGTTTCAGAAATAGAAAAATCAAATTGCATTCCAAACCTACTCCAAGGAATAAAGAAATAGATAAAAGAAACCATTTTTGGCGCCCTAAGAAACCATTGAACCCCTCAATAGTAGTTCTCACACCTTACACACACAACATAGCAGATCCTTTGCCCAAGTTATGAACCACACTTCTAAATGTCTAGAAAGAACCCCTCTATGGCTTTGTCTCTCACCTAGACAAATGACTTCACTCTAAGCACGGCCACTTCTTTTTTCTTTTATGTGTTTGCAGATGGGTATCGTTGTTTGACAAAATTTTTGGAAATTGTAGCCGTAAATTGATTTCTCAATTTTATTTTGCGGAGAAGCTAAAAAACCGATTTTTTCTTCAAATCACACTTGAACTGGTATTTTAAGCCTACAAAATCAAGAAACATAAATTTACCCAACAACTAATCACACTTAAGTCCCAAAAACTTCTCGGGAATGCTACATTTTTCTAGTTTTCTGCCTTTCGTTTTTTGTTTATACCGAAATAATCATTAGATGTGACTTTTGAGTCCCTGAGGTCAACAGTGTGTTTTCTTGCTGACCAAACGTCAATGTGGTGTACCAATCGTCTAGTTCAACTAATGCTCGGTGAAGAATAAATTGGTTATTGTGCTGCGTAGGTTTATCTAATACTAAACAATCAATCGAACTAATTGGATTTTTCCTCTTTGTTTATGTTCTATCTTTGTTTAACACATATAGGTTTATTTTTCGAGGGCGACCTGAGGCTATTCTCAAGGATTCTTGTCTCGAGCTAGATTTTCCTTTTGTTTTGAGGAGTAATTTAATTGGACAAGAAAGAAAATAGTCATTCAATTGAATGCGGATGCTGTTGCGTGAAATGGCACGGCTAGGACCTTCGCTACAGAATCCAACTGCACTACCTAAAAGTTGTCATTTAGTTGGAGTTTGATACATTTTTAAAGACTCAAGGACTTCCAATGTGGTCACTACTTAAGACAAGCTTTCCTCTCACCTCATCTCATCTCATTTCAAGATTTACATATTTTAAGTTTGATTTCTTTGACCTTTTCAAGAAAATACAAATATTGCAAAACCAACCCCAATAAAAATATTACTTCTACGCACAAGTAGAATAGTAATATAAGCAGTGAAAATTAATGAATTCGGGGGCGGGGCGGGAGAGAAATTTAAAAGGAGATTTATAGAAGTTCGTCTGGAGCATGCCTACTCTCTTCTTGCTCTAATAGCTCAAATAGACTGAATTCTACTAGTTATGCCAAGAGTATAAATATCGTATTATTACAAAGTATAGAACTAGCTATTATGCAAAAACCTTATTTTAGTGAAAAGTGTTATAAAAAAGTCCTAAATCTTTCACATTTATGTTAATTTAGTCATAAACTCTTTTTTTTTGTGCCAATTCAGTCATTTCTAGCTAATTTTAGCAGGATTTTGCTGATTGGACATCAACCAACTAACATGGCACGATCGATGCCGACATGGACAATTTTTAATAATATTTTAATATTTTTGAAATTTTCTTTTTTCTTTTTCTTTTTTCCTCCTCCTTCTTCCTCCAGTCGGTTGCCGGACCTCGGCAACTAGCCAATGAGGGTGGCCTCGCGATGGGCGGCAAGGGCAACCTCGCACCGGGCTAGTGAGGTTCAAGCCTCACTAGCCATGAGTGAGGCTCGACCTCACCAAATCCGACAAGGGCAATCTCACCGCCCAGCATGAGGCCGCCCTCATGGCCATTGACAAGGGCTTGAGCCTTGCCGGCTATCGCCTCTAGACCTCAGCAATCGACTAGAGGAAGGAGGAGGAGAGGAAAAAAGAAAAAGAAAAAGAAATTAAAAATTAAAATACTATTAAAATTTGTTCACGTCAACGTCGATCGTATACATCAGTCGATCGATGCCCAATCAGCAAAATCTAGCTAAAATTAGCCAAAAAAGACTGAATTGTCACAAAAATAAATAATAATAAAAAGTATGACTAAATTGGCACCAAAAAAATATTTATGACTAAATTGACATAAATATAAAAGGTTTATGACTTTTTTAACACTTTTCCTCCTTATTTCCTTATAGACTAAATATTATTTGAATCCCCTAATGACCATTCTCACATCTTATATACACAGCACAATAGATCCTCTCCCTAAACTATAAATAACACATCTAAATATTTATAAGAAGTCCTTTACACGCTTTGTCTCTCAACTAAACAAATGCCTTCAATCTAACCACAACGACTTCTCTCTTGTGTTTACAAATGAGTTCGCCACTCTTGCTAACTCTTAGGAATAACATTCAAATGGATATTACAAGCGTACAAAAGAGACAGACTCGAAAACCTCCTGAGAATGCTAAATTCATCTTATTTTTTCCCTTTGCAACTACTCGACTTTTGGTTAAGTTGTCTTCAATTTATAGAGCTCCACATTCGAATATTGCACTTGGATCATATAGCCGTTATATCCATTTAATTCTCTGTAAAATAATCTTAGCAAAATTCCTTGAAAAACTTATAACATTCCCCCAATATAAGCTGTCAATCAAATTTTTAATTGATGGCAAGTTATCTTCTATTGATGATTGGTTTTGATTACGTAGTCTTGCCAATCTCATGAGCAAGTTGGTCTATGATTTTTTGAATAAATAATTTAAAAAATATCATATTTTATTGTTATGAGCCGAGTCTTAAAAGTGCTCGAAGATCAAATTTGACTGTTTTGAAAATTCAAGATTTTGGTTCTACACCCTTTAATCTGTAATTTTCAGACTTAAGGTCTGTTTGTTTGCTGTTTGTTTGAAAGAAAATTGTCAAAATTATTTTTTGATTTTCCTATGTTTGAATAGTGGAAAATAAGTTATTCTGTGAATAACGTATTCCATAAACTGGAAACAACAAGCTTAAATGAGAGAAAACAACTTCTCCTTCCTCCCAAGAAGAAAAGATTTCTTGCCAATTCTTATCTATTAAATTAACTTAAATTAGATTTTGTCAATGCATTTAGTGAATTCACTTATTGTCAAACACCATAAACTAAATCCTTTTCATCTTGTTTTGGTACAAACAACACCAAAAAAACGGTTTACTTTCCCTGAAATTGTATTTCTCAAAAATATTTTTAAGTGACGACAAGTTTTCATGGACACAAACGTACCTTTAGTGAAATTTGACTCATATATTTGTACAGTCAGATCCTAATTTCTATATGGTTTAGATATAAGCCTGTGCACACTTCAGTGAGCTCTTTATGTACTCGGACAAAGCTTTTGTTATCATGAAAGTCCTCCGGTAGCGACAATGCAACTGCTGCTTCGTAGCACCCGCCAGCTTTCGGTGGTGTTCACACCTGTAGCCTCACGACCCTAAGTTTTGACTAATCTTTTTTAATTAATTAGGTTGTTCTAGTTAGTAATTGGTCCGTTCTCTTGTTTATCTCGTAATAATCAATGGATGTCATTTTTTAAAAGGTCGGTAAATCTGTTTTCTTACTGACCAACATCGATAAAACTAATGCTTTGGTGAAGATAAATCTTGTTTACCGTGCTACATATATGTCACATTTTAAGTGTCTATAGCGGGCAGGACTTTTGTAATAAACAATTGATCAAGCAAATTGGAATTTTCCTATTTGTTTTTATGCTCTCCCTTTGCTTAACATAGGTTTTATTTTTCAAGGGTGACCTAAGCATTATGGTAATGGATTTTTGTGTCAAAGCAAGAATTTCATTATTGTTTAAAGGAAGCAATTCGATTGGCCAAGGGAAAGAATAGTTTCATTTAATTGCCGGCATATGCTATTGGGCAAAATGTCACGGGCAAAGTCTTCGCTCGGTGAACCGACCGTTGTACCTAAAAATCATGTCATTTGATAGGACTTTGATTAATGCTTGAAGACTCAAAGGACTTCCGATGTTGATGCGACTTATGAGGTGCTTTCCTCTCAACTTATTCTCTCTCTCTAGATTTACTCATTTTTAGTTCAATTTCTTTGACCTTTATAAAAATAATCTCAATGTCAATGGCTAACGTTCGTATTTATAATTTTCAATCAAAATTGACTAGATGTATTTTATTGATAAATCGTTTAAAAGATTTAATACTTAATTGGCCAAATTAAAATGTTTATGATTGAATTTATACAAATGCAATAAGTTAGGACTTTCTTGGTAAGTTTTCCTCTTCTATCCGGTAATATGTCGTGATATTAATAGCGCATCCATTGTAAACCCCAACAGAGTGAGGGTTCCAACCGTGTCTCAAATCAATGGGTTATTTACTTGTATATCACTTGCACTTGCACTTGCACTTACCTCGGTTGATTTCAAATTGCTTAGTTCATTAGTTTTCAATGCGTGGGTTGTTTCTAATTTTAGTCGAGATGATTTTGGGTTACTAGCTTTTCTAAATTCACTTTGGTTTGAATTGAATTCGACTTTGAAGCAAGTTCAACAAGTTTATTGGGTCAAGTCGCAAATTGCCACCTCCAAGTGAAAGCCAACGCCTTGATTTTTCCTTATTACAAGTAAATGTAGAAGGATCCAATACCGAATCCAAGGAGATGGGCAAATCTGAGGACGAGTTATACATGTTGATGCTTGTACTTTTGGATCAAAATTCATTTTGTTCCTTCCCTGGGAAGCATGAGTTTGACTTTCTTCTCTTTTTGGGTCATGGGGAGATTTTTATACACCACACAAAGGAATGCACTGTATTATTGACTGTACATTCAATTCGACCCTGACAAAATCCAGAAGACGTAAGGCAGACAGGTAGCCACGCTTCATAATACCGGAAATTTTACAGTTTAGTCCTTGAATAAAGACTAGCTACTTTTCCACTTCCGAGGATATCATCGGGAGATCCGTTAGGAAATCGGAAAGATGGATTATATTTTGTTAAATACGTTTTGAGATTAGCGAAATTACAATTAATTAGGGGCAATTGATTATCGGATTCCTCGATCACAGTCCTCCACGAAATTCAATTTCTCGTGAATTATGGTGAAAAGGAGAGAGAAGGGAATTGGAATGGAATTTAGGATTTGCACACGACTACTACTATTCACGTTAATTTCCAGCTTAGATAATGTGAAAGAGGGTAAATTTTGAAGTAAATTACTTTGACAAGATCTTATTGGTATATTCAATGGAATTCTTCAAGGTTAGAAGTGCAACCCAAATATTATATATTGTCTTTTGCGTTTGGGAAATTTACCAAAATTTTTTTATCCATTATATTTGTGATAATTTAGTCCTAAATCTTTGCATTGTTCAATTTAATCACAACTCTTTTCACATTTTGTCAATCAAGTCCAATTGTGTAATTTAGGTTGGAGATTGTTGACATGGATATCAATAGCATTATGTGACATGGCTGACATTAATGTTGACATTTTTTAAATAATTCCTTTGAATTTTTTATAATGAACTTAATGCTTTTTTCTTTGATTTTTTTTTGGTTTACTTTGAGGATTGACAATACTCTCTAGCACTGAGGAGGGCATCACGCAAGGGCATCATGTCCCTTGCTTGATGCCCTCATTGGCCAAAGTGAGCACGCTCAGTCCCTCACCGGCCTTTAGTCCCAAAAAAATAAAGTACAAACAGAAAAAAATTATAAAAATAAAAAATGATTATAATAGTATTAAAAAATGTCAATGTCAATGCCAGTCATGCCACGTAGAATGGTTGGCATATATTTTAGTAATTTCCAATCTAAATTGGTTAGATGAACTCGATGACAAAACGTGAAAAAGTTTGACTAAATTGGCATTTTTTTAATAATTCTTTTGAATTTTTTTACAATGAATTTAATGCTTTTTTTTTTTTTTTTTTGTTTACTTCGAGGATTGACAATACTCTCTAGCACTGAGCGAGGGCATCACGAGGGCATCACGTCCCTTGCTTGATGCCCTCATTGGCCAAAGTGAGCATGCTCAGTCCCTCAGTGGCCTTAGTCTCAAAAAATTAAAGTACATAAAGAAAAAAATTATAAAAAAAAGAAATGATTATAATAGTATTAAAAAAAAGTCAATGTCAATGCTAGTCATGCCACGTAGAATGATCGGCATATACTTTAGTAATTTCCACTCTAAATTGGTTAGATGAATTTGATTGACAAAACATGAAAAAGTTTATGATTAAATTGGCACAAATGTCATATAATTTAGGATTTTTTTTGTTATTTTCCCACACTTCATCACATGACCTAATAACTTGGCATGCCGTCGGATCCAAATAAGCAACCAAGAGTGGGAGGGGCCAAACTGATTTCTCAAGAAAATAAAAACCATTTTTTTTTTCAGAAACAATTCCGATAAAAATATTGCTTCTATGCACAAAAGCGAATTGACAATATGTCGAGGAAAATAACGAGTTTAAGGAAAGAAAAATTGCAAGCTGAGTCCCGTGGATTTTACAATAGCCTCACGACTCTAAAATCTTTTCACTAATCTTTTCTATCCTAGGTTATTTTAATTTCCCCCTTCTTCTTTTGTTTATCATGAAATAATCATTGGATGTGACTTTTTTTTTTTTTTTAAGTCTTTGAGGCCAATAAATCTGTTTTCTCATTGACCAAACATCAATGTGGTGTACCAATCGCCTAGCTCAACTGATGCTTGGTGAGTAATAAATCGTTCGTTAACAATTTTTTAGTGGCTATAGTGGGTTGGATCTATCACTAAACAGTCGAGCTAATCGGATTTTCCCATTTGTTTATGCTCTCCCTTTGTTTAATGTATATATAAATTCAAGGGGGTGACCTAAGATTATTCTCATAGATCCTTGTCTTAATCAAGATTATCCCCTTTTGTTTAAAGAAGCGATTTAATTGGCCAAGAAAAAGAATAGTTTCATTTAATTGAATGTCGTACACTAGTGGGCGAAATGGCACGGCCCATATCTCTCTCCATATTTATTTGAGGGTTTTTTTTTTTTTTTTTTTAAAAAGAATTCCAATAGTATTCGCTTCTATTACATATGGCATTCATAAAACTAGACAGTATAATAGACATTACATTACCTAAACCAAATAAGTAATGATTATTACAACTCTAATAATCATTACATCACAGCACTATTTCATTACTGTAACCTAATAGGCTGCACGTGATGTCTTAATGCTTATTTACATCTTTACCTATCACCTACTCGATTAACTGCCACTCAAAAGCCGTCACGTTGCGTGCTTATTAGTCTTTTGAATTGATTTTAGCATAATCGGTGCCCTTTTGACTTAACTCCCATTTATCAGCTAAAACTCAACCTAATATTTTTCTTCGAAATCCGTCATGACCAACCCCAACGACAATAAGGGAGATAACAAAATGCATTTGGGTACAAATCTTTAAGGCCATGTTTGGTAATCATCTAAACAGGGACGAATTCTGATTTTTTGTTTTCAGAATCAGTTTGGGCTGAGAATCACGTTTGGTAAAGTTTTTGTTATCGGGAACAGATTGTGAGTGGAATCAAGAATAAAAAAAAAATGATTATTGTTCTGGGAACAAATTTAAGAATCAAAAACCAACTCTTCTTCTTCTTTCCTTTGGCCATCTCGCAACCACTGTTCACCCCCACCCGCTGCCACCATCTGCCATCCGCCGCTGCCGCCGGCCACCATCCGCCACCCCTGCCGGCCGCCGTCCACCGCCGCCACCATCTACCATTTGCCGGTTCGCCGAGCTTGCCGAAGGCTCGCTAGGCTAAGGCGAGGTCTGGCAAACTCGCCGAGGTCCCGATTCCCTCGAGGAGACGAGAGCTAGCGACGCTCCGGTGAGAAATCTCCGTGCCCATAAGAAGAAAAATAAGAATAGGAAAAAAAGGAAAAAGAAAAAGAAAAAAGGAAAAAGTAAAAAAAATTATTTAAAAATTGGAATTAATCAATGAACACGATACCAAACACAATTTTATTATAGAATCGAAATTTTGAACAATTACCAAATAAGTTCTTTTTTTTTTATCGTTCTCGAACGGAATAAAAAATAATCATTTCTAGTCAAAAACTCTTCTCAGGAACAGAATCGTTACCAAACGCAGCTTAAGACGGGATCGGTCCCGTTCTCTCTAGAGACGGTAGAAACTCCGATCCGAAAATGGCACTCCAAGGTTTTTTTTTTTTTTTTGCCTTACTGTGCTTCTGCGTTCACATTACTCTGCCTCTGCCTCCGGACAAAAGCAGCTATCCTTATATTCCTATGATAATATAATTTTCAGCAACCTCGTCTCCGGCTGCATGTGAGATCAAAACGACTTTTGGTTGCCTCGTGTCCAGCGCCTCCTCAGGAATCCCCTTTGATGCAAAAAGTTAAAGTAGCCAAATTTTTATTTACTCTCCCTCATCTTTTACCCCAACAAAAGCAAAGGTTTCGTATCACATCCTTAAGGCTTCCATCATTTAGCCCCCACCGAGGTGTGCCTCCGCTTTTCCTCCCCAAATCCAGAGACGCCAAAAAAGCGAAAGTGTGATAACGTTAGGAAAATATAAAGCGCAGAGTAATGAACCGACAATACGGAAATTATGTAATTACAGATCTTTATATTCCATATTTATCACATTTCACATGAGTAGTTTAACTATAAGTGATAATTTATGTCAATGATGTCGGATGTGAAACGCGTAATTCGAATTTACACAGTCCGTGTTAACTAAAATTTTCCGAATGAAACTGATATAAAAATAGATATCATGTAAGTAAATCATAATCAATCATCGATCGAACAATAATCTCTTTGCACCTTTCCCATCATTCCAAGTGGAAAAAGAAAAAATAAGAAGAGCAATAGAAGTCGTTGAGTGTTGAATTTGGATGAGATGGGTCGCGTATCGAAATTACAGTAACTCGTTTCAATCGGAATAATCTTTCGATACCCATTTTGTAGACTCCATGGATAGAGCAACGGAGCTGTATTTGATGGATGCAGACGGACGAGTCAATGTGAATTTCCACAGTATAGTATTACCAAGATCAGGCTCTGACTTCACTTGACCCCCTACTCTCATCAATCATAGACAATGGGAAGGGGAAAGGTAAAAAAAAAGAAAGAAAATCTGCAGTCTCACTTGCGACACAGTCTCTCCTTCTCTCTCTCTCTCTCTCTCTCTCTCTCTTTCTGGTACAGCTCCAGCTCCTCCATACTTTGCCTTAAGAAATCATGTGTGTGTGGGGGTGAGAGTGTCATCTTTTTTACCCCACCATCATCACCAAACACTCGATTTCTTTAGCCTAACGCTTCTTATCCAATTTGTCCCAGTAAGTCTGTGTAGTGTGTACTACTCATTGGCCACCACCAGGAAAAAGGAAGAAACTGAGAGAGAGAGAGAGAGAGAGAGTGGCGACATTATTATATCGCCCCTCCCTTCTATAAGATCGACCGGATGGACTTGGGCAGACGCAGAGCCGGAGCCAAGACGGGCGTGGTTGCCGGGTCAGTGTGGGAGACCAGGATGAGGAGCGACGAGGTGAGGGGCGGCATCAAGGTGTTCAATGGCGACGACAAGGCGGAAGAGCCTGCCGAGAACGGTGGCGCCGGCTGCGGCGGCAATGCCGGCAGGGCCAAGCGAGCCGGGCCTGTTGGCAGTAAGAGGAAGACGTGGAAACCCGAGAGCGGCGACGGTCCGGTGGTTCAGGTGCCGAGTGCGAGAGCGAGAGGTGAATTGAGCAAGAGCGGTGATGAGGTGGTCGAGAAGAAGAGCCCGGCGGTGGGCAAGAAGGGCAAAAGGGACGCTGTGCCTGGCGCTGATCGGGCGGTGCAGAGGAGCCCGGTTCAGGTGAGGAGATCGAGATCCGAAGGTACGAGGGGGTCGATCGAGAAGAGTTCGGTTGAATTGAGGAAAGTTAAGTCTGATTCTGCCAAGGTTTTGGGTCAGTCAAGAAGGGATGGCGATGGTGGTAAAAATGAAGAGAATGCAGTTCGGTTGAGTACGGCGAGCTCACAGCCACCCGTCGTTCTTGATGGATCGCGCCAAGAGAAGGAGCAGGAGGAGGAGGAGCAGAAGGAGGAAGCGGAGAAGGAAGTAGAGGAGAAGGAGGAGGAGCAGGGGGAGGAGGAGGAGGAGGAGGAGGAGGAGGAGGAGGAGGAGAAGGAAGTGGAGGAGAAGGAAGCCATTGATGGATCTGCTGATGGATACGAGGAAGACCCAGTTGGCGAGAGCAGATCGGATGAAATTCGCAAGGAGGGCATTTCGAGCAACGTGATTCAGGTCAAGTCTGCTCCAAAAGAAGCACCTCGTGAAGATGATAACAATAGCAATGACAATGCAGCCAACAATTTGGTCGAAGGAGAAGAAGGAGAAGAAGGAGGAGAAGAAGAAGAATTTCCTGAAGAATCAGAGGAAGAGGAGGAGGAAGAGGAAGGAGAAGGAGAGTTTGATGAAGGTGCTGAGGCTGAGCCCGAGAACAAGAGGTTGGAGATCAAAGAGATGGTAGTAGCAGAGAAAAAGACAAGTGATGTCCCTGTGAAGGTGAAGGAAGAGACGAAGCCTGTCCAAGTCACTGAAAAGCCCAAATCCATTCCTCCGATTGTGGAAAAACGGCTGGTGAAAACGGCGAGAGTAAACAGAAACATTGCGAATCCAACTCCAAGCAAGATCGTCACGTTCCCCCCTTCCCCCTCCTCCAATGTCCAACATAAGCAGCCTCAAATCGTCCTAAGACGTTCCTCACTTCACCAAAATTTCGCCGCCAAGACAAATTCATGTGAGTCCCCCGTTTTGCTTTCCTTCTGCACGGCATTGTATGAGAATTTCCATGTCTGGAACTTTGTGTATTGGCTCATTTTCTTGTTTTTTCTCTGCTTTTGACCTGGTTATTTTCTTTCTTTTTCTCTCCCTGCAGTTTCAGAGAAAAGTGTTCCACAGAGGCAGAATAAGTTGCAGAGTTTAGGTCAATTTCAGTCTCTGGCTCTTGAGTTATGGTTTTTGAAATTTTCCCTTCTTGGGATGTCTAAATTTCTCTCGTTTATATCTCAGTGGATTTGGTTATGTGGAGAGATGCATCAAGATCAACGTTGATCTTCGGATTGGGAACGTTTGTCGTGATCTCATCCTCCTACACACAAGATATAAGTTTCAGGTAAAAGAAATGTCCCCAAATTTTATGAATTCACCCACACCCATTTCTCAGAACAGGAGGATGAAGCTAAAGTTACTCTGTTGGTTTTTCCCTTCTGCAGCTCCATTACTGTAATTTCTTATCTGGGTTTGTTCTATCTTGCTGCAATTTTCCTGTACAGATCCATTATTTGCAGGTAATTTTTCAGCTTACTCCTTGATATGTTATGACTTGGCAACTGATCAACCAATTTATGATTCTTTCTCATCACTGGATTTATGCAATTTATCTCAGAGGTTATGTAGATATAGATGATAGCAGCTGTGTTTTGCGAGAGGAAGAGGCGATCTGGTTGCTGAAAGTGGTGCTCCCTTACTTGAATGAGTTCTTGTTGAAGCTCAAGGCTCTGTTTTCTGGAGATCCAGGAACCACGATGAAGGTTAATTCGATTAAATTTATGCAAGTTATTTTATTTTTATTTTTTTGAGGAAAAATTTAGAAAAGTAGAAAGAAGGGGAAAATCGCAGTGAATTTGATGGATGGCGTTTGATAAATGGCAGTTGGCAGTGCTGCTCTTTGTTTTGGCCAGGTGTGGGAACTCCATCACCATCTGGAAGATGGCAAAATTTGGTAAGGCCACTAACGATTTTCCTTTTTTCTGGAACAGTTAATTTATTATGAATTTTTACTCTTTACTTTTTTATTTATTTAAGTTAAATCGTCTCATGCCCTCACTTTGGATTTTCCTTAACCCACAAAATACGTGAAATTTTCACAATATACAAGTAGTATACAAATTCACATATATTTTTTGTCATAATTCTTTAATAAATTATATTTTAGATTTTATCCAGAAAGTTAAAAAAAAGAAGAAGAAGATCTCTTTAACTTAGCAAACAAACACCCCCAATATGACCCCAAAAAAAAAAAAAAAAAAAAAACCCCCCAAAAAAAAAAAAACCCTTCCTCAATTAAGCATACAGTCTCATTTTGGGGTGGTGGAATTTGTCTTTTTTCTCTTTTATTTTTCTATTACGGGTGTGCAGTGCAACTGCGGCCTGCAGACGAACAACAAGAAACTGCCTGAATTCTGAATATTCTGTCCAGAATTTCCTTTTCATTTTTTTTGTCGACTGACGTTTGGGTGTGCTAACAAACACACACGCTGGGCAAAAAACAGGCTTTTTCGGAGCATTCACCGTACCAAAAGTCTGCTCTTCGTATTCCGGCCACATCACTGCATACGGTAAAAGCCTCGCCTTGAATTCAAGTAGCCTCTTCTTTCTATCATTGCAGCATCATCCCATCGTGCACTCATGTCATGAAAGTGTCGGTGCTTGTACATGCATTGCATTCTCAAGCCGGCAAGCTTTTTCTCTCTTTTTCTTTCCTTCTTTTTCTATACAAACAAGATATTAGAGACTCCTTGGAATACCGGGTTAATACCGTAGGTAGCATTACTCGTTTTGCCAGCTAGTTTAGCGTCCCGCACAGTTCTTTTGCTGGTTTTCCTTTTCTTTTTCCTCCTTTTGACCGAATCAACCTATTTAATCACATTGCATTTAAAAACTCAATTTGCAGTTCGCAGTTCGCTTCGGTTTTGAAAAACTTTGCCATCAACATGCCCTAAAACATCAAGTAATACATCCTTTGGAATTGGAATTTCCCGTTTCATGGAATAGGATCTTTCGAGGACTTGCCTTAAACATAAATTAACGGATTAGGACGAGGAGTGAAGGTGTAATTCATACTACTGGCCGTTAAAGGGACATGGGCCCTCCATGTTTTGGACTTTTTGGTGGAAGAATTGAAAGGTTGGTTCAATGTTGTCTCTGTTATACAACGGCTCTTTTTTTTGGACGATGCTTTGCTTGTGGGTATAGGTTTTGGTGGGTCCCCCAAAATAAAAACTGGGAAATGGGTCTTCTTAGGATACCAAAACATCACACCAAAACTAAATCATTACCTCTAACCTAATGTGATGTTCTTTCAATATGTCTGTATCTCTCATAAGATGCTTTCTTAAAGCAAACTTTTAGAACCGAAAACAATGAACAGGACAGGTACGGTTTCTAGCAGTTCTTGCTGGACCATCTGTTTTCCTGTGTCAGCAGATTTGACAGGCCATGTGTCTAGCAGTTCGTTCTTGCTACAAACTTTTAGGGCCCATTTGACAGGTCATGTGTCAGCAGATCTGATTGGTCTTTCTATTAGGGCCCATTTGACAGTTTCTAGTAGTGCTTGCTTGGGCCATCTTGAGTCCATTTTCTTTGGGTCTTTCTATTAGGGCCCATTTGACAGGTCATGTGTCAGGAGGTCTCATTGGCAGTGGTTAGGCCCAGCAATTACAGGGTCATTATGGCTCTCTCCTACTTGTCATATTATCTAATTTCATGCGGGTTACTTTATCAAGCTGAATTGAGTTGATGTACTCACAAATGGGTCGACAAAACTTAATCTGAAGTTTGTGCATTTATCGTAAATCTAGTAATATGTGGTGGTTCCTTTTTCCCTCGCTGCATAGGTAAATTTTGGATACGACGCTTCCGAGATGCTTGGAACTCATGTTCTCACAAGAAAGCTGTGGCAGTGGGCATCTTCACTCTTGTGTGGAACTTATGTTCAGTTGTTGCGAGAATTTGGGCAGGTAAACACAATGCTATGAATTTGACCACAAAAAAAACGCGATGCCATGAAGAAGAAGGAAAATGTCGGTTTTTCTTTTTAAATTTCGCAAAGGTTCCTTATTGTTATTTCAATGGTTTATTTACCTTCTTTCCTTTTTCTTTTTTGGGTTTCAGTGTTCATGCTGTATGTGGCCTTCAGATATTATCAACAGAATCTAGTGATAGAGGATTGGGTTGAGGACGACGAATGCGCAGATGACAAGTGTCAGGGACAAGTAGGGGGGACCAAGAACAGTTGTGGGCCCAAAATAGTAGAATCTTCAAAGGGAAAGAAAGCCTCCTGAGAATTGCATTAACCTCTTATAGGCCCAATTACAAAGCGTCTTATCTCATGTGTGTATCCACGAGATGTGTTCTTTCTCAGCTTTTATAAAATAAAGTCAAAAGGGGAAAAAAAGAAAAGGTGTTGTGTGTGTTGTGCTAAAGCTATGATTTTGATGAGTCGGCTTCACAAGAACAGCCTTCCTTTCTCTTTTCTTTCTTATCTCTTTTTTACCTTTCCACCATCCTCTTTAACCACAAGTTTGGTTCAAATTGCAATTTAATTTAGGATCAATTACATAGTAGGAAGAATCTAAGTGTTTCTCCATAGCGGTTAATAAATTGTTTTCTTTGTGACACCGAATCTCGTTCACCAATGAATGAGGAATCTCAGCTCATAGTAAACCTATGTCTTGAATATGATAGGGAGGCTAATTTGTATTGGACATTTCAAAAATGATCTTATAATAAATGCGTTATTCCATTGTGTTTAGGTGATAGTGATGAACTTATGATGGTCATTATCTCATTGGCATGATTGTATTGTTTTTAAATCCCAAACCGCTTTGAAAGGTGAGTCACCGCCACTTTTTGACCAACCAATAACAGACCCATAACCTATCAAGAAGTTACCGCACATTGCTTTGCTCTTTTATGTTTTTAGCTTCTTATTTTACGTGGTAACACCTAAACTTTTTTGGTTTTCAACTTTTTTATGCATTATATAAAAGATTAGTGATCGAATTTTACCCCTAAATCAAAATACCAATATAATATAACTTGGCATTCACATTGCATCTAAGTATTAGGAGCAATTTTCATATAGCAATAGCATGTCCACGTTAAGTAAATTTCATGGGTTATATTGAAATTAACCCGACATACTAAACTTAAGAGAGAGGCAAGGCCCTAAACGCTTTGGAACCCTCAATGTTGGCCGAGCCCTGGACCCGGTTCTAATTTTTTTGACCTTTTTGTTTTCGGGTCAGGCCCGACTTCTAAATCTTAATGTTTTTTTGGTCGGACCTGAGTTGTAAATTAGGAAGGTGGATTTTCGACAAAACTTGGGAGAGCAAAAGAGACCCTGAGTCAGACTATATAAAAAAAAAATACAGACCCTGAGAATTCGGCCACAACAAAGGAAGGGGAATTCAAACTTGGGAGCTCTAAATATTTATTTTTTTCCTATACGGTTTGCCGTCAGTTTTTTTTCTCTTTTAGTGAAGCCAATGACGGTTGCATGCGAATACTCGTATTCGATCGTGGAGAAAGCAAACGCCGTCCACGTCACGGACGTGGGCAGAAAATCTCACTTGGACAACCGCCCGGAAGGAGAGAGAATCCTCTGGGATCCTTCTTTTCTCGGAGAACCGCTACTCCTTATCACGAGTTCTCTCTTCTTCCTTCCATGGCGACCCATCTCGTGATGAAAAATCTCCGGAGGGAGAGAACCCATCTCAGTCGCCACCCAACGCGACCGGACGCCGCCGCTCGTTGGACTCTGTACTTGCGCTCGCCTCCTACCGGTTCTGCTTTGTTTTCGGACAAAGAAAGGTTGAAGAACTTGGAATTCGTTCGTGGCTTGTCCGCTGCCGCCACCCACCAGCGACGGTTTTCTTTATTGATTTCAAACCGTCGTAAGCCATCCCCGACCGCCGTCTACAATTCTCGAGCCGTGCAGTTTCACCCCTGTTTTACTCTGTATACAGATCAGAGACCTCGCATGGCCTCATTCTTGCTCGATCTGCTTTTGGTCAGAGACCGGTCCTCACCACTGAACCATCTAAGGACTCTATTCTTCAATCTGCACGTCGTTCGACGCTAAAGCTCGAGGTATGTTGAACATTAACTCATGTTCAGTCTTCGGATGCTCTTCTTGTTGAACAGTGAACGAGAATTCTAATTTCTGCTTGTGAGAGATTTAGTTGTTATTGAAATTCATATGATAACCAGAATCCGCAATCTTGTCTCTGTGATGGTTTGGTTGTGAACCGCTATTTCACTGTTTCATTTGGACTTAGAGCCGAGATGCATACCTTCGGATCCACGAAATGCTCAAGTCCAATTAGAGCGATTTAGTTCGTTCTTGAGCATGTCTTTTACTTGCTGATTGCCAGATGTAGTCGGGTCGTATCTGAAACTGAACCAATATTGGAATAAGTTTTCCAAATTCGAGTAGTCATATGAATGCTCATGTCCATTTGTTTTTTTTTGATTGAATCTGCTTGGTTAAACCCTGTTTTTACGGGAAAAAAAGGTTGAGAAAAGTTTAGAATCAAATCAGTCCTATTGAAGTTTACATCAGTTGTTGCAGACGTTTTGAAATGATTTCATATAGATTCGGTCCAATTGTTGATGGTAGACGAAAGGAATGAAAGAAAAGTCAGGAAAGCAATCAACATGGATAAAATGGAGAAATAAAAATAAAAAAATATAGAAAAAAAAGTGGAAAATTGGTTAGAAAAATAGTCCTAATATTATTATTATAATTAGTTTAGTTTCATTTTGATAATACACTTGGTTTAGAAAATTCATGTTCATTTTGATAATACACATCGTTTAGCAAAATTCATGATCTTTTATAATTTTTGGGAAATTCATATAGACTAAGGTTCCTATCCTAGTTTTATGTATTTGGCTTGTATGAAAATAATATAGTATAATATTTTTTTCTGAATTATACTAATGAATTGTAAATTTCTAAATATGATGTAAACGAAAAATAAACGAAAAAAAAAAATAAAAAAAGTACCTCACGGAAACTAAATATCGATATATACTACAAATTGAAAATAATATCTTTAAGTTGATTAATGCTCTTGGATGAGCATGTGGTAGATAGATGGGTTCAGGAGGAGGACAAGATCCTGCTACATGCCTTCCCCAATGCTTTGGTTAGTGATCTTGGCAATATCCTTGTTGCACTTAGAGATGTGGGCAGCCTCCTGATGTCAGTGAGCCGAAGTGTGGCCTCTTCCTCGAAGTTAGGGTCCTGGCAAAGAAGCACTCCGCATCGTGCAGGCAACCTACATGATGAACCATCAGGGGATTCTAGCATGACGAGTACCTCGATGATGAGAAGAACAAAAGAGATTGCTCCCACACTGAGCATGATACACCACTCAAGGTCGAAGTGAGCTTGGAGAACGCATAGATGGAGATGTAGCCAACAAGAGTGCAGATTTTGATGAACACCTCAACCTCCAAAACAAAGCAATCACCTTTCTAACTTTAATTTTTCTCAAAATAAGAATGCACATTCAACATGAGGAAGAAAAAAATTGATGACATAAAAAAATGAAAAAAATGAAAAAGATTATAAAATAGGGGGAAAAAGATATTGAGTCGGTAGCTCATAGAAAGAGGTGAGGAAGCCATGAGAAGGCAGAGGATATCTCAATTAAAATATGTACAATCATGTTCTCTATCCAATGTAGGGAGATAATCACTATTCAGACTTTAGAAATGAATTTCAAGGTCAACTTAGTTAAGCAAAGGGCATTAGTGTTTCGATAGGGAAAGGAATGCTCTTCTTCATGTTGGGATGCTTTGAGCTTCCATAAGAATTCAGTTGAAGTTGCAGCAAAAATATTGATGCAAGTGGGGGTAAAGATGTATTTCTCATCCTTTTTCCGCTAAATAATGTCAACCAAAACCACCAAATTGTGATTCTTGTCATGGTATGTAGTAGAAACGTCTCCGCATTTACGTGCAAACATTAATTGTATTGGTAAATCATGTGCCTTGCCTTAATGTGGAGAGACAATCATCATTTGGGCTTCGAAAAGGAATTTTGAGGCTCAACTTGACTAAGCAAATGACATTAATGTGGTTCAATAACGCCCTAATAGTGGACTTAACCATGGACACATTTCCTAACTTTGTGTTTAGCACGCCAAAACCGACCAACACTATGCTTGCCATCGTCTTCACCACAAGCAGCCTCAACTTGTAATCCTCAATGAATGTAACCACTAGGAGAGGCACCAATGACCTCACAGCAGAGGCCAGTGCAGATGGCCTCACCGCTTGCCATGGGCTTGGTAGCTTCTCCCTCACATCCCTTTCCTTAGTTCCTTCCACTCTACTCCTGTCTTCTCTTTGAATTTGGGCCATTTCAATATCATATTGGGAGTAGACTAATATGAGCTCGCCAATGACCCTAATGCAGGCCCCAACAAGTAGCCATGCCACCCCAGATATAAAAGCACCCGCCGCCCGCCACACATGCAAGACAAGAATACGCAGTCAACATATCGAATATGAAGACAGAATAACACAACAATGATGGAAACATTACCACAGGAGCAACAACTTGATTGGTCGGTCTTGTTCATGATAATTTGAGAGTCATGGAATACAGTTTCCACATCAATTGTTCATCCAACAAACAACATGAATTGATTCATGCACGAATGGAAGTAATATCAATGATGGGAAACAACTTTTCTTCTAAATAAATGGAAGTTTCAAACCGTTGAGTCAATAATAAGCTAACATATATGAACTCCTAGTTAATATATTACGTCATGAAATCTCTAACCTTGAGAATACCTCAGCTAAGAACACCATCAGACTCATCTCATTCAAAATTAGAAGCAATTTACCAGAATCGACCCGTGGAGAATGTCAATCCTGACTAGTTTTTGAGTTAAATGACCTTGACATTAAAAATACCCGAACATCTTTGTGAATGAGGGAGATTGATGTGATAAAGGTGGTTCTTGAAAGAGCTTCATGCAGAGTCCATCTTGTGCCGGTTTTCTACTTTCCTAGATGGAGTTTCCTAATGTTTTCATACATTTGACCTAGTAAATGCATCTTTCTATTGCATAAGATAGTGCATGATTAAAGTTGATAATAAGAGATAGTTGTGTTGATAGATTACAAACACGTTATCCACATACTTAAGTCAATACACCTATGTCGCAGATTGAAGGTGTCATATGTAAATTAAAAATGAACTAAACGCGGCCACACCTGAGACGAAGTTAGGTAAAGGACATTTCTTCCTCCGGAACCAATTGAAACTTAGCATTAAAGGCAGAATCTCATTCACAAAATTCTTGAACTAGAAATGAACTCCTGATTGTGTGGTGTACCTTCAGTAGGTTGGGATCAATAATTTCCTACCCTCTAGAGACCATTTTCACAGTAATAAAAGAAACTGAAACGGATACACATTTAGTCTGGACATTTTACCTCCAATTTGTTTTGAATATTCACGTGAAGTTGACCCCTCAGGTTCCTCTAGATTTTCCAGGTTCTCCGCCTTGCGCCTCTTTATCCTGGCAATGAACTAGTTAGTTAAAAAGCCTGCCAATAAACCAGAAGCTAAACTGAGGATCGAGGTAGGATGCAAAGTCGTCACTGCTAGATGAATGCATTGTTGTATCTGTCATGTGACTGCTTTCGATATACAAACCTTGTCAAATTTTGAATACTGAGCGCCCATTTTAGAGAAGATGAAAATGAAAGCAACAAAGTATGGTGGAAATAATTATTATCAAATCAAAAACGGAATTTCCGTCAATATAAAGAAGGACCATCTTGTTCCAAGCTTAAAACTCCATTTCCAATTGGCTAAAGAGAGGATGAGTACAGCCACTAACTCTCTTATTCACCAGTAAGACGCAATTAAAAAAGCTGCTCTAGAACATTTATATCTAGGTGGCCACTGTGCAAGCATATTGAGAACTTATCAGTTCCTCACGAATATAATTAGAAGCTCTTCCCAGAACCTGCCTGTTTGTAACTATGAGAAAACTGATTCAATTCTTCCTCCAGCACCCTAATTATGTTCATTCAGAAGGCATACAAGTTGCACCATCAGTTTGTTTTCAAGACACCTTATCAACAATACCCGACCCGACCCTCTACCCTATTTTTTTTGGACCCGGTATTCTTCATGTTCGGGTAGTAGTTTAACATATGGGTATTGTAATGGTTTCGGTTCAGCTCGGTTTTATACCTGAACTGAACCAAAACACACTTGACGTTAGGGCTTGAAACAAATCAGAACACATTGATAAGGTGTTCTCTTCTCTAGAAGGTTTACGAATTCAAACCCTAATACACTCTCTTCTCTAGAAGGTGAAAATCGCGACTCCATCTTCCTCATCAACTCCATCCTCCTTGTCAAATCCATCTCCATCGACTCCCCTGACTTGGCTGTTAGTGGGTGTCAGTACACAATCGAGCTCTGCACTTTTACCAATCCGTCGAGACTGTTTGAGATTGAATTGAAGTCATCTCACTGGGGCGGAGGGTGAAGCTTCAGGTCAAAGTAAGAGGTTTGATTTCTCTTCCTGTTTTTCTTTTCTTCTATCCAGTAGTCTCTCCAGATGCTAAAGTGTTTGAGTTCTTTCAGATTACTTATGCTTGATTCTTTACCCCCGAGTTACCTCTAGTTTTTTACCAGTCTTCCAGCTTTTTTTGGCATAAGTGAATGAGTGCTTAGCTAGTAAATGACGCCGATCATTGAGCTAGCTGTGCATTAACTCCATTGGCCGTTCTAGCCTCCCTTCTAGGCATCTAACGTCTGTTTTTTGGTTTCTCACCCTTCTCTACCGATGATTATACTTCATAACTTTCCTGGAATGTTTCTCAGACAAAAAGTATACTTTTGACGAAGTGTCTGAGTGAAGCTTTTCTTTCAGAAAATTATCTCCAAGCCAAAATGCTGTTTAAAAGGACTTGACTGAGGAAATATACTTTTAATCTCTTTGTAGCTTCGCGTTTGCGCCATGAACTTCCTTTGCACAAGGAAACAAGTTTGTTTACATTTTACTGAATTTTTTCTTTTGGGTCGAAACATAAGTTTCACTGAGCCGTGTCCTGATCCGGATGAGCCCTGCTTAGAATTAGCATTCAGCAATTTCTTGATTTCCATTTTAGCTAATGTGGATGCAATCCAGTGGCGATTCTTTTCCATCAGAGGGATTTAAAGAAACAGATTTGTGTCAGAATAGCATATAAGTCCAGCACCACGGAAGCCATTTTATTATGCTGGAAGTTTCTGTTCTGCCATTGCCGAACAGTATAGTCCCGCATGGAAAAGTATAAATCACTTAAGAGTTGTAAAATAAACTTGAACTGTGGATGGAGATGTTCATTTCTCTGGAAATAGTTCAGGGGTGATCGTTACATTCTTCTTTCGGTGTCAAACAGTGCTCTTGAAGCCTCTCACGCCTGGTTCGACAAGAGAAAATTCCGTATTCGAGCATTATCGACACTGACCGGCGAAGACTCTATAACTCTTAGCCCTCAGTGCACCGGCGATGAAGATCGGCGCCGGCGAGCCGAGTCACTTCCCTCGTTCCCGGCCGAGAAACACAGCAGAGCCGAGCCGATGCACGGCGCTAGAAATGAATAATAGCGGCAGTCCATTTTGATTTCCTTCTTGAGTGGGCTTTCGTTCTTTGCTAGACCCACTTGGGCTTTTATTTCCTCGAATCAACATGGGCTAATTTCCTTCTATCTTAATGGGCCAAAATATCGAGATTGGGCATGGGCCCCCCGAATGACTCGGGCTGAAAACAAATCGGGCCAGGTTCTTTTTTTTTTTAAAATAATTTATTTTGATGTGTTGACTAAAATTCGAATATCAGCTCAGTGATATTTTCACTGTAAAGTGATGACCCCCATTCCTTCTTTCATGGGAAAATTCCAAAGAGAGCCTCAAGTGGATCAATTATCTCAAAAAATGGACCAAAGTGGACTAAAGTGAAATTTTATCTAAGTTTTAGCAATAATAATGAAATAAAAAAAGACATGACTTTACAAAGATTGCTTAAATAAATTATGAAACTGCACATTTTGGCACACTTTTGAATGTTGTACTCCCATTGGCTAGATCTCCATCTATGCCTTCTCCAAGCTCCACTTCAACCTCGGGTGGCTTCTCAGCTTAGGAGGAGAGGAATCTCCTTGTACTTGCTCACCATCATGGCCACTATGAGCTTAGGAGAAATCTCCTCGTACTTGCTCACCATCGTGGTCCTCGTCATGCCAAATCCCCACGATGGCTTGTCATGCGGGGCTGCTTGCCGACTCCTGGTTGGATGTTGCCATCAATCATATCACTGCATGTGACCACAAAGAAAATTAATTGGCACTCGATTAATGGGTATTTAGCCATGAGAGAAATTCACATAAAATTTAAAATCTAGTTATAAAAGAGGAAGAGAATAACAACCTTACATCGATAAATTCTTCGGTAGGTTCTTGAACCTCATCATTGGTGTTACTTTCATTCACGAGCAGTTGGTTTTGTGCTTCTAGATACTCAAGATTTTCCTCCCTTTCCCTCATAACCGAAAACTCCATGATGTTTGATGAGCCACTCGATTGTTTCATTCCGAATTCCGAGGCTTATTTCTTTTCCAAGTTGAATCGGATGGGATCGATTGTTTTGTATCAACCGGTGCTGGCCCCTTTTATAAGGAATGAGTAGCGGCTAATAAATAAGGAGGGTCTCTCAACCCAGAGGGCCAACAAATAATGAGAGTCCCTCCGAAGAACAACGAATAAGGAGGTCGATATTCCCTGTCGCCACACGTACACAGCCAAAATACATAGTCAACATATAAAATATGAAAATAAAAAGACACAACAATGTTAAAAAAAGGCAAAATCAAATCACGCGAGCAACGAGTCTTGTCATGGTCATTTGAGAGTTACAAAATACAGTTTTCGCATCAATCGTCAGATTGACAAATAATGTAATTAATTCTTGAATCACCAGAAGTAATATGATTTTGACAAGTTAGGTTATAGTTGGGCTAACAAGATATGGCTCTTGGATAATCGTGGAAAATGACATATAAATACATGATAACGCAACAGTCGTATTGCGAGAAATAAAAAACTGAACAAAATTGCTATTGAACTCCTTTCCTTCAAAGAACATGAATTCTGATTTCACTCAGACATTTCCTCGGATAGGTGGCGTGCACCTCGATTAATGAACTTCTACTTACATACAAGGCAAAGGATCACTATCAAGTCATCACTACAGCACCAATACACATTCGAAACGTGGATGAAGCTTTTATAACGAGATGAATTTCACATGAGTCTCAACCACATTTCTCAGAGTCGATTAGCCATATCAGATTAAGAACACTCAGTACCTAGTAGATGCAATGACCAGCTATCACAAAATATATACGACGTAGGATTATTTTCAGCTCGCCACAAAGGACACCACCTGTAAGGAGAAAGTTTCAGATGATTAGACTACACAACAGCTGTACTGGAAAAAAAAGAAAGAAGGAGAATTCAACAGCCAAAAATGGATGGTGCGACCGAGCGACAACTTATGATGGTGCTGCGACTTCAGTGCAGCAAACAGTCTCGAGCAAAACAGGACACTTAACGCATGGCCTAGAGAGAACCGACAGATTCATGACTTCCAGCATTAAATGTAAAAAATAGCCGTGTAATCCCGAAGATGCACATGTAGAACTCTCTTATCAGTGCAAACCAAGACAAATATCAGGGTTGGAAAAACACGGGTTCGAAGGGGCAGGAGAAAATCTACAAGGACGTGGAAGACGACTTCAGAAAAAGACATGCAGAAGCAATGACACCCTTGTAAACTCAAAAACTCTTTCAAAAACCTACAATGCCAAAGTACATGTATTGAGCTAGCTACCCATTTTACGCAGATCATCTTTCTATTTTCTGAAGTTTAATCTATACGGCGAGGACAAGCATCACTCGACAGTTAGCTTCACGTAGAATCCAAATACACTAGAGGAAAATTTGACCAACGTCCTCATCCAACACATCCATTTCGACTATACTAATACCGATCGAGTCGAGCCTCGAGACACTTGGAATCGTAAAGCACATGCAGAAGCAGGATCAAGGAGAGCCCAATTACTTCCAAGGCTTTTCGGCTGCGAAACAGAGCACAACAGAGCGTGGCGACCGCGTCTCAGAAACTGAAAGACGGCGAAGGAATCTCGAACAGGAACATGCGAGTCGCTTCAACTTTCTGGCCGAGACACGAAGCGGAGCCGAGCTCCGATGCATGGCGTTATGAATGAATAATATCAGAAACAGAAAATCCCCCACGAATCGCTCCCGGAGAGAATTTCTCCACCGTCAATTCCGCAAGCTCCGACGCGTGTGCCTTCCCCAAAGTGGTCAGAAACTGATTCCGTTGCGCACGTCCCCAGCTCAGCAACTTCTCGAAGGAATCGGCTCGAGCCGTGCGCCATTGACGGAGCTCTCTGCTTCGTGCGTGTTCAGCTTCGCACGCGAACTGAAGGGGAACGAAAGGGGAGTGGGAACATGGGCCTTCCTCTCTTGGGGGCCCATTTCGATCCCTTCTTGGGTTCACTTTTTTTATTGATGCTCCAATTGGGCTTTTTGTTCTGGCTGGGCTCCGTTGGGCTACATTTCCTGAAAGCTCAACGGGCCGAAATTTGAGATTGGGCATGGGCCCTGTGGAATGACTCGGGCCGAAATATTTAAATCATTTATTTATTTTGATGTGTCGACAATCGTTTTCGGTGGTTCGCGTGTTCCTCGACTTCAGCACCTCTGGTGGTGTGTCGATGATGAATTTTGTATTTAACACGATTGTTGTTTTCTTCATGACACCGAACCTTGTTTGTCAATGAATGAGGAGTCTCGGTTCGTCGTAAGCTTGTGTCTCAAATGCAATGGAAGAGGCTAATTTACATTGGAGATGCCATAAATGTGACCTGTACTTAGGTAATGGTTGAGATTTTATGATAATCATTCTCATTAGAGGGATTGAATTATTCTTCAAATCCCGAATCAGTTCGAAAGTGGGGTCATTGCCACTCCTTGATCAACCAATGATGGACCAATAACCTATCAAAAAGTTAGTCTGATCTTAATCCATTCACTATGCATTGCTTTGCCCTTTTATTTTTATGCTCTTTATTTCTTGGGTTGATACTCATAAATTTTTGGTTGTTTTAATTTTACCATCCATTACATTAGAAAATTAGGAATTGTATTTTACCTATAAACAAAATTATCAATATTATCATAATTCAACATCTACGTCACATTCACATTCTGCGTCACATTCAAGTGCAAGGAACAATTTTCATTTAGTAATAACATATCCACATTAAGTAAATTTCACAGATTATATGGAAATTGGCCCAATATGCTAAATGGAATCAGACTTAAGAAAAAGAAGCAATGGCGTAAACTTATAAAACATTCAAGATCAAGCATATCTAGTCTCGGTCAAGCCCATTGTTCCCTCACTTTAGTAGAATGCCCCAAGTTCCAAAACTTTTTTAGGGTCATATATAATTAGGAAAGTTAATTTTTTTTTAAAAAAGTTGGAAAGCAATATTCCTTGGAGATCTTGAGAATCAATAGGGTATAAAAAATAAAAGAAAACCAATGAGAAAATGGATAGAAACAAGAGTCTCTCTCACTCATATCCTCTTTATAAACACTTACACAAGCAATACGTATCAGTCTTATATGCTTAGTAGCTTAGTATGTTTTAAAACTGTTTTGCTTGAACTCGGAGAGGTAAAACATCGAGAATATTCCCTCTTGGGTGGGGAAGAAATTTTTTTACCAAGAATTAGGGGCTCTTCATGTGGAAGAGTAGACTCCATTGCACCTAATAAGGAATGTTTGAGGAATTGATAAGCCGATATAGTAACTCTATATATAAATGAAGGTGGAGGGGTGGGCGAAACACCCACTGCAAAGTCAACTTGTACTTTGCATAGTTCTCTCAACCGACTCGTCGGCCTTGTACCCTTGGTTGGGAGACACTATCTCGACATCTCTCTCTCTCTCGTCCTCATTGCGCTGCCTTCCGTCCCAAGCCAATCATCCTCATCCCGTCGGTGGATCGCGATTGAGCTTTGCCACTGCGACTCCTCCGTCACGGCGTCATTCTTCCTCTGGGGTTCCTTCGTCATGTGACCAAGCCGTCGTCCGATTGCTGCCAAGTCTTCCAGTGATCAGACCAGACGAAGCTTCCCATCACCGGTGTTCCATCTCGTACCAGCGCCTCCTTTCCCCGTTCCTTGGTCCCCACCGTGGGCAGTTCTTGGCGCGAGGGCCACCGTCTTTGTCGTCCTTCCATCCAAGGCATAACTTTTAATTCGAATAGGTTAAACTTTACCCTTGATTATTATTTTGAATGTTCAAGATTAAAACTTCGTTACGCAAGATAGATTCATTAGGGTCACCCGCATAAAGAACCAATCTTTAAGTCGAAAATCCAATCTTTACCTCAATTTGAGAAATTCATAACATCAATTGAATTTTCATTCCAAATTAGAGATTCAGTATTTAATTTATTCTTTATTTATTCTTGATTTTACTTAATTTCTTTAATTTTCATCCACTTCACTCGGAACATTGTGTCACTATCGAGGGTCCCTACATAAGTCCTGTGTTTCGGTCAAGTAAAAGAATGACTTGATAACGCAATGAACTTGAAAATATCATCGAATGTGGTCAAAGCTGCCATGGTCTTTTGTCATTCCATTTCTCGATCCCACTCTCTTGATTGGAAGGAGTCGGGATGAAAATGAAAATTCAACATAGAATTTTGACATGAGCTTGAGTGGTTTAGTTTGGCTTAACCTTTAGCATGATAGCTTATTCTTTTATTTTGACACGTGATGGAATCCTTGACATGCTTAGTGGCACAATTGTGAAGTGGCAGCAGGGGAAGTATTGATTTTAGTTATCCAGTTTTTAAACGCTGACTCGAAACCCACAAGTCTGTGTTCAGCTCTAGTTTAAAATGACAGAATAATCTTAATTATGAGTTAGCAGTTGATTTTTAGTCACTGATCCTCTTTCGCTGCTTTAATTTTATTTTCCTCTAGGATGACCAGATAATATCGGGCATTTGCTTATGTGCAGAAACAACCATAAAGCAGGATTCCTGTTCACATCCTGGTTCTTTCGGGGGAATGTGCATGCGTTGTGGCAAATCCCTTGAAGAGAAATCAGGTGTAACATTTGGCTATATACATAAGGTAAGACATCATATCCCAAAGTCGAAAGGTTCCGCCTTTTCGACATGTCTTATATAGTTTATAAGTTTTGAGAGAGGTCGGAACGGGGTGAAGAAGGGAGGGTTCCTGAACTGTTTGGTAACTAGTGATTTTGAGCAGTGTTTTGCTTGTAATAGTTCTTTCTTTCCTTTTAGGAAATGAATGAACAATGATAAGTTGTGGCTTAATTTCAATCGGTTCTCGTTCTAAATGGAAAAGTAGCTCTTTAATCCCATACACGTGTCTTGTTTGCTTTGTAAATTTAGTTAAAACATGAAATTTAGGTTTTACTGATTGCCATGTCCTATTCTGGATGGGCCGTCTTAGAACTAGCATTCAGCAATTTCTTTATTTTCCATATTAGCTAATGTGGATGCCATCTAGTGGTGATTCTTTTCCATTAGAGGATCAAAGGAGCAGACTTGTGTCAGACTATCATAAGTCCAGCACCTCGGAAGCTATTTTATATGCAAGAAGTTTCTGTTTTGCCATTGTCGGACAGTATGGTCCAAGATGGAAAAGTTTGTATCAATTAGAGTTGTAAAATCATCTTGAATCATGGATCAAGATGTTCATTTCTCTGAAATGGCTCAGGGGATGACCATTACATTCTCTTTTCTGCAGAAGGAAATGTTTGATTTTTGGTTTGTCATTTATGTTTAGCTTTTACCATTTTTATTTTAGATGGATATGATGTATTAGTACTTGTATATGCAGGGTTTATGGCTTGCTAATGATGAGACTGCTTGATTGCGGAAGACCGATATGAAAAATTTACTACGTTACAAAAAGCTTTACTTGATCCTTGACTTAGATCATACACTCCTTAATTCAACTTCGCTTGCCCATATTAGTTCAGAGGAGGAACACCTGAGAGGCAAAGTAGATTCTCGGGAAGTTATACCCTTTCGTGCCAGTTTGGATTCTGTTTGGCCTGTGAATTTTCGTTTTATGTGGTGCCACAAGCCATATTACAAGTTTCCTTGTGTCTTATTTTCTTGTTTATATTCTGGGCACATTTCTAAGTGCTGGTTCTTGTCTTGATTGTTGGATTTACTCTTACATTTAATGGGCAGACGTCTCTAAAGGCAGCCTCTTCATCTTGGAGCATATGCATACAATGACCAAGTTGAGACCCTTTGTGCGGACCTTCTTAAAGGAAGCTAGTGAAATGTTCGAGATGTATATATACACAATAGGGCGATCGATTCTACGCCCTGGAAATGGCTAAGCTACTTGACCCCAAAAGAGAGTACTTCCATGAAAGAGTGATCTCCCGAGATGATGGTACCCAAAGACACCAAAAAGGACTTGATGAGGTGCTGACCAAGAAAGTTATGTACTGATATTAGATGATACAGAGAAGGTAAATGGATTTCAAAATAACTCCCAAACAGATTCTCACATGGTTGCTCTCAAAGTTTATTTTTATTTTTATTTTAATGAAGGCGATCATGATTTGTCTTTTAAATTCCCCAAGGTAAATTTTGGATGTGGTTTTTACACTATTAGTGTTTGGTTTTGTTTTGCTTGTCTATTATCCTTTTTTTCTTTCTGTCAGGAGTTTAATATTAGTCTGTGTTTTCATTTTTGGGATCGGGCTGCATGAGAATTATTGTTCAGTTATGTTGTGCTTCCCCTTCTTGTTTTCTTTTCTTTTTTTTTTTTTTTTTTTTTTTTTTTTTGGGGGGGGGGGGGCGGGGTTTTGGGTTTGAAAATTTCGCATACATGTGATTGGCTGTATGAAGAATGATTCCACTGCTCTACTACTTTTCTGTAAATTTAGCAATGTTTATGCTTTCAGGTGTTTTTGTTCTATCAAGAAATCAAAGAATATACCTACAACATGTCACAATCCCATGTTTCATGCTGTATTGGCTGTCTCCTGAATTAAACGTGGGGTTCTCAGTTTTTGGCTTCAATAAATGACATTGTCATTGGCTTTTTATGCCCCAAACACCATGTGGATTTTGAAGTAAAAAGCCAAATTTGGGAAGCAGGAAATTTAGCTAGGTAGAGGAGTATTTGTTCCTTATGATGGAATCTCTCTATAGTTATTTTGAGTTACCCTTTTAAATATATGAATTCTCCTGTTATTTTAGGCATGGACAAAGCACAAGGACAATTTGATACTGATGGAAAGATATCATTACTTTGCTTCAAGCTGTCAACAATTTGGATTCTCTTGTAGATCACTTTCTGAGATGGAGACAGATGAAAGCGAGGGTGATGGAGCCCTTGCCACTGTTATTGGAGTCCTCAAACGGGTCCATACCATATTTTTTCATGTATGCTCCCTTCTCTAACTTTATAAGAACTTTGTAACCTTAGTCCTCAAACGAGTTATTATCTATGTAAGTTAACAAAAAACACAATTAAACATTGATAAGTCGCTCAAATGAGAGTTGATAACCCAAAACTAGTTGGTAATTTTATCTAATAGAAGTGGGTAAGTGAATCTTATTTAGGTTGGTAATTGCATATGAGATTATTAAAATATTTGAAGCATCATGAGTTATGGAAATGAAAATTGATAATTTGCAAATTACTTAAAAGATTCATAATTTTATAAAAATATTGATAACTAGTTAACAAGGTATTTGAAAAAGTTATTGTCCGTCATTTTTTACCCTGATTAACACAAATTAAAATTTAATGGCATGGAAAAGATCCTCCAATTTAGCCATGAAGCATGGATTTCTACAATAAATATAGCAATTTCTTGATTTAGCCTTTTAAAATGGGTTTCTATAAGTACATTTTTTGTTGGATGAAGTGGGATCGCATGCAAATTAAATTTGCAGTACTTAGATTTTTTTGTCTTATTGGGTTAATATCCTAAAAACCCCAAACCGGTACACTGCAATAAATTTACCTCAAATTAATTTTTTGACGGCAAAAAACTCCAAACTAGTACACATATGATAAATTTATCAAAAACTATTTCTTTTACCATCAAAAACCCAAATGAATTTTTTTACCATAAAAAATTCTAAACTGGTATGTTTGTAATAAATTTACCTTCGATTAACTTTTGTCAAATTTTACCACTAAATTAGCTTATGTGGATGACACATTGTGACATAGTATGATGATGCGGCAAGTCCATGTAGGGTAAATATAATCTGTGACAAATTTAACGATATTTTTTTGATAAATTTAATGGCACAACCGTGATAAATTTGAGATTTTTCTTTGCATTAATCCTATGGATTTTCACGTAGACTTGGCACATTACCCTATGTGTCATCCACGTGAGCAAATTAATGGTAAAATTTGATGGAAGTTAACATAGGTTAAATTTGTCACAGGTATACAAATTTAGGTTTTTTCGTAGTCAAAAAGTTAATTTAGGATAAATTTATCGTGGATGTATTAATTTGAGATTTTTAATGGTAAAAAATTAGTTTTAGGTAAATTTATCATGGGTGTATCAGTTTGGAATTTTTGATAGTTAAAAAATTAGTTTTGGATAGATTTGTCATCAATTCAGGATAAATTTGTCATCGGTTTGGAAATTTTTAATGTATTAACCCTATTGGTACCGTTTGTGTGTGAACATATATATCAGGTATATTTCCTTCGACACCCTCTCCTATTTTCAATTGCAAACACAATTCTTGGTGAAAGAAGTCAGCACGCATGTAAGCAGAATTCGTTCCTTTCTTGTGCTTTAGGTAAAGTGGTGCGCGCGCGGGGCCCCGCCTCTGTCTCCCTCTCTCTCCACCCCTTTTACTTGCGTGAACACTCTATGTAACATCAACACGTGACACGACACGACACGACACGCGATACGTCATTTTTCAAAATGTAAAGAATTTCGACGTTCGACACGATTAATTAATTTTAAAAAGAGCATATAATGAATTTACACTAATAATATTGACAAATTAATTCATTGAAAATTCAAAAGACATATTCATAATTAATACATATTCATGTTTGGAAATTAGAATTAACTTATTTAAATAAATCTATGATTTTTTACAATGTTCAAAATTTATTATCATTTAAAATTCAGTATTTTTATTATTTAAAATTATTTATTTATTTTTTCCAATTAAAACAAAGTTTCCCCCACTCCCAAATTTATTTCAATTTTTTCCCTCCCTCCCCCGGGAGAGACTATCCCCCCTCCTAACTTTATTTCAATTTTTTTTTTCCCTACCCACCCACCCACGTGACAGGCTGTCACTGGCTCACTTCAACCAAACCCTAGCTACCGAAACACTTCTTCCCCTCACCACACGACCTCGCAACCCTTTCCTCTCCTCACTTTTTTCCCCTCGCCGCACGGTCTTCCTCTCGATCCATCTCCATCTCCTCACCGGACGACCTCCATACGACCCCCTTCCTCTCCTCTTTCTCTCGATCCTTCTCCTCCTTCTCCGCCTCGTCTTCAGCCCTTCCTCACTTGCAGTTGCAGTATCGTCGCCGATCCCGCAGCATCACTGTGGCCGCCCTCGCCTCAGTCTCTACGGCCGCCCTTGCCTCGGTCTCTACTCTTTCTCTGGCGCCTCAGTCTCTACTCTTTCTCTGCGGTTTCTCGCCGTCGCTCGCGGCCTCGTCTCTCCTCCCTCGCCCTCGCTTCCATCCGACACGCGTGTCGAGACGAGTCGAAAAAAGTTGACCGACCCGCGTTGACCGCGTGTCCGAGCGTATTCGAGTCCGACACGTGTCAGACACGACACGGTAAGAAAGTGAGGAGAGGAAAGGGTTGTGAGGTCGTGCGGCGAGGGGAAAAAAGTGTTTCGGTGAAGTGAGTCAGTGACAGCCTCAGTGAACACTCGACTGCCATTCCCTGAAGCAAAAGCCCCACTAATATTTAATGTCTCCAACGCTTGCATATGTGTCTTGAGGAATTAAAGTTTCATCTCGACTCATACACATACCTTTGATTCCGCCTGGAGTTTCTCCATTTCTTTGGGGCTTACATTCTTTCACCACAATGGCTACGGCCGATAACGACAACCATCAATCTCCAGAGTGGGTCGTCAAAATCAAGAATCGCCTCGACGGAGGGCTCGCTCCTGATGAGAAGAGTCCACGGACCATCGGCAGTCCCTCGGAAGTGGTGGGAAGTTCGTGAGACCGCATTCCATGACGAAATGGTAGAAATCGGTCCCTTCAGCGTGGGGTGGCGTGGAAAAGAGCTCCAGATGCGGTTTCTATTACGCCTTCTGGGAGGCAAGTTGGAGCGGAGGGGAAGGGACGGAGATGTGTCGAGGACAACCGAGGGGCAGAGAGCGTCCGATGGCTGCGAACGTGAAGAACACGATGATGGCGGTCGGATGGTGAAAGCCATGCTTTTGGATCACCTTGCGGAAGCCATGCAGATATTGGAGCAAAAAACGAGGGCCTGCTATTCCGAGAGTTTTGATCACCTAAGCAGCGAGAAATTCGTGGAGATGATGGTGGTTGATGGTTGCTTCGTGGTTGAACTATTGCGCCTTTACCACCAGCGTTTCAACCCCCAGGTAGTGCCGTATTTAAATATTAAACAATGTCCTTCATTTATTAAGATTTTAACTTTTTTGAGTAAATTAATTGCGGTCTATGACTCTATGTACAACTTCTTGTCTTGTCCACCGATCCAAGAGAACTTTTCATTAGAAGGGCATGATAACCATTCTAGCTAGAAATTAATTTATGGAAGAGGAATTAATTTCTGAAAGAGAAATATATTTTTTATTTTATTTCTAGATGAGTTTCTAAGTAAAAATACATGATTGATAATGATACAAAATTTATACTCTAAAAATAGAAATTCGTTTGATAACGACATAAAATTTTTCCATTTTGGACGGCGGCGACCGATAGCTGGCGACCGGTGGTGGTGATGGTGGCCAACAACCAGGGTGGCAACGATTGACGGAAGGTGGTCGACAACTAGTAGTGGCCAACGGCGAACAACAGACGGTGGTCAATGGCAACGAATGGATGACCAGTTCATAACAGGATGAATGATGAAAATAATTTTTATTTCTCATTTCTATTCTAAAAATAGAAAAGTAAATTTTTTACTTTTGATTTTTATTCAAACCTATTTTTAAAACAAAAGTCTATTTTAGAAATAGAAAAATGAAATAATTTTATCAAAAGATTTCTATTTCAGAAACAAGTTTGGAATAGAAAAATTATTTTTGAAACAAAAATTTTGGTTTGTCATGCACCCCTTTAAATGCAGGCCAAGTTAGGCATCGATCTAACTTCCATTACCCTTTAGCTTACATCATTGGTCGTTTTTGCTTGCAGTCACCTGGGGTGGCAACTGAGTACGATCCGATTTTCACCAACCCCCGGACTCTAACAGCCCTTTGACGCGACCTCCTACTGCTTAATAACCAACTACCTTTCTTCGATCTTGAGAAACTGTACGAGCTAATCAACAAGAATAACAAGATTGATCATCAACACGCTGTGCTGCTGGAAGTACTCGCAGTCCCCTTCTTTGACCCGCTGTTACCCCAGCACAATGCTGCATCTAAGTTGGACACCAACAAACCCAAGGCTCATCTGCTCGATGTTTTCCGCTCTACCTTCCTCAAATCGGTGAGTGAGAAAGTCCTCAAGAAGGGAAAGAGTGAAGTCGAGTCGCGGTTGAATCCCAATGGCAGTATGAGGGGCCTTGTCCGACACTTCGCATCGGAGCTCCAAGAGGCGGGCATGCAATTCAAGAAGCGGAAGGTCATGACTTACTGGACATCGAGTTTGATCACAACACCCTACGGGTCCCTCAGTTGCCCATCGACGACAATACCATCTCTCTCCTTTTGAATTTCGTTGCGTACGAAATGAGCGTCCAACACCCCGAGCCCTTCTTCACGAATTATCTAATGTTCTGGGACAGTTTGGTCAATAGCCCCGGGGACATTCAGATTTTCTGCAAGCACGGGATCATCTTTCACCTGGGAAGCGAAAAGGAGGTGGCGGAACTGTTTGTGAAGTGTAGAGAGCTCATTTACGATCTCGATCTGGGCTACTTGTACAACGAAATCAAGGAGGTGAATGAGTATTGCGAGCAGTACTCCGACAGCAAGTACAGAGTCTGGTGGAGAAGCCTCATCCGCGAACGTTTCAGTAGTCCGTGGACATGCCTCTCTCTCTTTGCTGCCATTATCCTCTTGCTGCTTACCCTCCTCCAGACGTTTTACACCATGTACGCTTACTATCGGCCGCCTTAAGCTTTGTGCCTGTCATTCTATGACAGCAGGCGTTATTAGCTAATGGCTTTTTGCATTTGATGTCCTGTATCTGTCTCCGTCTTGGTTGCGTAGTGGCTTTACTTGATGGAAATTGTATTGTTGCTAAATTTGAAAATTTCAGATTGTTGTGGTGTTGAATTCAATTTGGAACTTTTTCTTGTGCATAATTTGGTTCAATGGGCATGAAAGATATGCATTTGGGATTTCTATAAGCAATGGTTAGGACACTGAAAACATTTTGTGTGCAGATGGTGCGAGGTTGGCCTCGCCCTAGCCTAGTGAGGCCGAGCCTCGCTGATGGATGGGCAAGGCTCTCCTCGTAATCCTCGCCCAACCATCGGCAAGGCTCGGCCTCGCCCAACTCTAGCGAGGCCAAGGCTCACTCTGGCTTGACAAGGCCGAGGCTCTGATGAGCTCACTAGCGACTGGCCACAAAGAAAGAGGAAGAAGAAAAAGAAAGAGAAAAGAGAAAAATATAGTAAAAGTATTAAAATTTAAAATAAAAAAATTAAGAATCCTATCAAACACATTTCTATTCCGAGAATAAAAAATTTATGCAGTTATTAAATCAAATTTTTTTATTCAGAAATTGTTCCCACAAACAGAATCAGAAAAAATCATTCATGATAAAAAATTATTCTAAGGAACAGAATAATTACTAAACGCACTCTACATCTCCATTTATACCTTTTCCATGCTCCCCTTCAATCTTGGGCGGTGTGTCGATGATGAATTTTGTATTTAACACAATTATTGTTTTCTTCATGGCACCGAACCTTGTTTGTCAATGACTGTGGAGTCTCAGTTCGTCATAAGCTTGTGTCTCAAATGCAACGGGAATTCTGGACATGCCATAAATGTGATCTTTAAGTATAGGATTAGTGGTAAAAGAGCTCTTATAGGAAAAGCATTATTCCCTATATTTAGGCGATGGTTGAGATTTTATGATAATCATTCTCATTGAAGGGATTAAATTATTCTTCAAATACCGAATCTGTTGGAAAGGCAAGTCATTGCCACTTTTGGATCAACCAATGACGGACCAATAACCTATCAAAAAGTCAGTCTGATCTTAGTCCATTCGTTACGCATTGCTTTGCCCTTTTATTTTTATGCTCCTTATTTCTTGTGTTGACGCTCAGAAATTTTTGGTTTTTTAGTTTTACCATCCACTAAGTGAAAAATTAGGAATTGAATTTTACCTCTAAACAAAATTATCAATATTATCATAATTCAACATCCGCATTGCATTCAGGCGCTAGGAACAATTTTCATTTAGTAATAACATATCCACATTAAATAAATTTCACAAGTTATATGGAAATTGGCCTAATATGCTAAAGGGACTTGGACTTAAGAAAAAAAGCAATGCTGTAAACTTATTGGAAACCTTCAAGAGTTCCCTCACTTTGGCAAAATGCCCCGAGTTCTAAATTTTTTTAGGGTCAAACCCGAGTTATATATATATATTTGGGTCGAACTTGAGTTCTAAATTAGGAAAGTGAATTTTTAAAAAAGTTGGAAAGCAATATTACATAGAGATCTTGAGAATGGAGTGGGGGAGAAAAATTATACTTTAGAATTAGGGAGCCCTTCGGGTGGGAGGGAAGACTCCATTGCATCAAGTAAGGGGTGTTTGAGGAATTGGTAGACTAATATAGTAGCCGAACATGCGGATGAAGGTGAAGGGTTGGGTAAAACCCTACTGCAAGGTCGACCTGTGTACTTCTCAATCGACTTGTCGACCTTATATCTCTCTCTCTCTCTCTCTCTCTCTCTCGTGTCCTCATTGCGCTACCTTCCATCCCAAGCCAATCATCCTCATCCCGTTCGGTGGAGGGAGGACTACTGGGTCAAGATCGCGACTGAGCTTCGCCACTGCTGACTCCTCTGTCACGGTGTCATTCTTCCTCTGGGGTTCCTCCGTCGTGCAACCAAAGCCGTCGTCCGATTGCGGCCAAGTCTTCTAGTGATCAGACCAGACAGAGTTTCCCATCACCGGTGCTCCATCTTGTACCGGCGCTTCCTTTCCCCGTTCCTTGGTCCCCACCGTGGCCGGTTCCTGGCGTGAGAGCATCGGCAGTATCCCCATCGCTGAAGGATACCTATCAGCAAACCTCATTCCGGCTCACTGACTCTTTGACGTCCTGGTCCGTGGGCCACCGTCTTTGTCGTCCTTCCATCCAAGGCATAACTTTTAATTCGAATAGGTTAAACTTTACCCTTCATTATTATCTTGAATGTTCAAGATTAAAAGATGGATTCATTAGGGTCACCCGCATAAAGAACCAATCTTTAAGTTGGAAATCCAATCTTAACCTCAATTCGAGAAATTAATAATATTGATTAATTTCCATTCCATATTAGAAATTAAGTATTTAATTTATTCTTTAGTTTTCAACCACTGCCGTTGGAACATCATGTCACTATCGAGGGTCGTTACATTACGTAAGTCCTATGCTTCGGTCAAATAAAAGAATGACTTGATAATATAACGAACTTGAAAATATTATCGAATGTGATCAAGTCTACCATGGTCTTTTATTGTCCTATTTCTCGACCTCACTCAGTTGATTGGAGGGAGTCAGGATGAAAATGAAAATTCAAGATGAAAAATCGATTACCATATATTTTCGTGTTAATTATACTATATCCAAGTATATTGCTGAGATTTAATCTGTTCCACATTCCCTAAGAAGTGCGCAGTAATTTCTGGAACCCGAGACCATACTTTTTGGGTCAAACCGGTATCGTCGTCCGTTGGTTTCAATTTCCACCCTCAATTGAAGCCCTAATTCTCTCATCCGCGACGAGTTAACCGCCTTTTGCTCGCAGAACCGACGCCGGACCTCGCCGGCTCGCCGCCCTCCGCCGCCGCCGCCGCCGCCGCCGCCGACTCCTCTCCGTCGCACCACCGACACCTGAAGGTGCCCTCCTCTCTCCCTGGACTCCGTTTAAGCGTGAACAGTGTCGAGTGGACAGTGGGGCATGGTCGTTGCCTCGTCGGTCCGCCTCGGAGATTCTTGTCGAATTTTTGGGTGGGGAACTGCGATCGATTGGGATTGAATATCCGAAGGAGTTATCGCTAGATTTTCCTCACACGAGGCAAGAGGTATAGGAAGATCTTGTCTTTTAGGATTTGAAAGAGGGGCGTGCGCTATTCCACTTCAAGAAAATTCTATGATGGCTTCTCATATGTGGTGTTTATTTGTTTTCTTGTTTTTGTTTCTGGTTTTTGTTGCTGGATATTCAATATTAGTGGAAAATACAAGTGGATTTAGACAAGATTTGGGGAATTGTCTGTAATTCTTTGTGAGGGAGCATTTCCTTGCCCTGTGAGGGCGGTGTGGGGATGGGGACACAGCAGATTGCCCTGCAATGCATGGGTCGCTGAAGTGGCAGTGGCAGGGCAAACCTTTGCCCCAACACATTTATTGGCATTTATCTTCGTGTGGGTGGAAAGTGCTGACTGTGTTCGCCATTTTGACTGATTGGTGCATATGGATCAAGGCTTTGACCTAGTGGCAGTGCATCCTAATTGAGGTCTGAAGGGTCTTCTATCCCATTCTCAGCTTCCCCCTTCCCAACCTGAGCTTGCAAAAAGGGTGTCTAATGGTCCTGACCTGGTGACTTCTGTTTTTGATTCGATGACTGTTATTTCCACCTTGCTTTGTTGCTTCCGTATTCATCTTCTCCAAAATGGGCATTCAGTATCCGAAATTTGATATGGTTTGTATATCGAATGTATCCTGCTTCAGATGAGTCTTGTGACGGATTCACCAGTGCATTCATCTAGCAGTGATGACTTCGCATCCTACCTCGATGCTCAGTTAGCTTCTGGTTCTACTGGTACGTCTGGTTCATCGGCTGATGACGAAACTGACAACGAGAGTGATCGTGAAAGCAAAAGGTATTGTCCGATGATAGTTTTGATGTCTGCAGTGAACAGGTTGTACCAATTTTAGAATGGCTATGTGGCATTGTCCAATTCTGGTGTCTATAGTTTTCTGGTCTTCTATCTGTAACGTTTGGATTTTATGTCTACACAAAATCAGCTCTCTTAATTTGAATGCGCAACCGTGTCAGAGTTCAATGATATTGGATCTTTTTCATCTTTTCGTTATACCTATATTTTATCGACAGGGCAGGTGCCTTGGTTTCCGTTGAGTTTTAACTAACAAGTTCATTGCCAGGATTAAGAGGCACAAGGCAGAGAAACTGGAAATTTTGGAGGAACCTGAGGGGTCAACTTCACGTGAATATTCAGAACAAATTGTAGATTCAGAACAAATTGTAGGTAAGAAGTCCTCCAGACTAAATGTGAATCCATTTCAGTTTCTTTTATTCCTGTGACAATGGTCTCTAGAGGGTAGGAAATTCTTGAGCTCAGCCTACTTAAGATACATCACACAATCATTAGTTGATTTTTAGTTAAAGAATTTTGTGAATGAGCTTCTGCCTTGAATGCTAAGCTTTGGTTGGTTCTGGAGGAAGAAATGTTCTTTACCTAGCTTTGTCTCAGGTGTAGGCTGTGCTTAGTTCATTTTTAATTTACATACAGGTGTCACTACTTTTGGCCTGTGACATAGGTGTATTAGCTTAACAATGTGAATAATGTGTGTAGACAGTATCAAGCACAGCTCTTTCTTATTGTTAACTTTAATCATGCACATTCTTATGTAATGGAAAGATGCATTTACCTGGTTAGATATATGAAAACATTAGGAAACTCTATATAGGAAAGTAGAAAGCCCACCAAAGATGGACTCTGCATGCAGCTCTTGCAGAAAAACCTTTATCACATCAATCTCCCTCATCCAAATAGATGTTTGGGTACTTTTTATGCCAAGGTCTAAAAAACTTGTTATGATTGACATTCTAAACGGGTTGATACTAGTAAATTGCTTCTAATTTAGAATGAGATGAGTCTGATGCTGTTCATAGCTTAGCTATCTTAAGGACGTAAAGAGTTAGAGATTTTCTGATGTAATGTATTAGCTAGGACCTGTTGTATGCTAGCTTACTATTGACTCAATGGTTTGACACTTTCATTTACTTATAAGAAAAGTGGCTTGGCAATTTCATGTATGGGCCTGAAGAGTTAAGTTTAATAGGTCGCCTGAATTCAAATTATAATGATTGTGGAGATATGCTCACATGCTCTTGTGCGCATGAGCCCATCCACAATTAAGGTGACCACATACATATAGATGAATAGAACATTGTTTGCTGAACTTGCAGCCTAATGACCTGTCAACATTACATTTCTGTTAACTTTAGAATGCATTAAGTGTAACCACGGGGAAGAACAGTGGAAGATTCTTCATCGTGGTGTAACTAGGAAGCTTCTTTTACCTTGTAAGTCCAATTTTTTGCTCTAGGAATGGCCATATGCTAAGTTCTGCAATCCTTCTTATTCATATGTAAAGGTTCTTAACTGTACTCAGACAACCTAATTGGTGATTAAATAAGGTAGAGAATGAATGTCATGAGCTTGAGTGGTTTATTTTGGCTTAACCTTTAGCATGATGGCTTATTCTTTTATTTTGACATGTGATGGAATCATTGACATGCTTAGTGGTACAATTGTGAAGTGGCAGTGGGGGAAGTTTTGATTTTAGTTATCCAGTTTTTAACTGCTGATTCAAAACCCACAAGTCTGTGTTCAGCTCTAGTTTAAAATGACAGAATGATCTTAATTATGAGTTAGCAGTTGGTTTTTAGTCACTGATCCTCTTTTGCTGCTTTACTTTTATTTTCCTCTAGGATGATCAGATAATATCGGGCATTTGCTAATGTGCAGAAACAACCATCAAGCAGGATTCCTGTTCACATCCTGGTTCTTTCGGGGGAATGTGCATGCGTTGTGGCAAATCCCTTGAAGAGAAATCAGGTGTAACATTTGGCTATATACATAAGGTAAGACATCATATCCTAAAGTCGAAAGCTTCCGCCTTTTCGACATATCTTATATAGTTTATAAGTTTAGAGAGAGGTCGGAACCGGGTGAAGAAGGGGGGGGGGTTCCTGAACTGTTTGGTAACTAGTGATTTTGAGCAGTGTTTTGCTTGTAATAGTTCTTTCTTTCCTTTTAGGAAATGAATGAACAATGATCAGCTGTGGCTTAATTTCAATTGGTTCTCGTTCTAAATGGAAAGGAAGCTCTTTAATCCCTTACATGTGTCTCGTTTGCTTTGTAAATTTAGTTAAACATGAAATTTATGTTTGACTGATTGCCATGTCCCATTCTGGATGGGCCCTCTTAGGACTAGCATTCAGCAATTTCTTTATTTTCCATGTTAGCTAATGTGGATGCCATCTAGGGGTGATTCTTTTCCATTAGAGGATCAAAGGAGCGGACTTATGTCAGACTAGCATAAGTCCAGCACCTCGGAAGCTATTTTATATGCTAGAAGTTTCTGTTTTGCCATTGGTGGACAGTAGAGTCCAAGATGGAAAAGTATATATCAATTAGAGTTGTAAAATAATCTTGAATTGTGGATCAAGATGTTCATTTCTCTGAAATGGCTCAGGGGATGACCATTACATTCTCTTTTCTGCAGAAGGAAATGTTTGATTTTTGGTTTGTCATTTATGTTTAGCTTTTACCATTTTTATTTTAGATGGATATAATGTATTAGTACTTGTATATGCAGGGTTTATGGCTTGCTAATGATGAGATTGCTCGATTGCGGAAGACAGATATGAAAAATTTGCTACGTTACAAAAAGCTTTACTTGATCCTTGACTTAGATCATACACTCCTTAATTCAACTTCGCTTGCCCATACTAGCTCAGATGAGGAACACCTGAGAGGCAAAGTAGATTCTCGGGAAGGTATACCCTTTCGTGCCAGTTTGGATTCTGTTTGGACTGTGAATTTTCGTTTTATGTGGTGCCATGAGCCGTATTACAAGTTTTATTTGTCTTATTTTCTTGTTTATACACTGGGCACATTTCTAAGTCCTGGTTCTTGTCTTGATTGTTGGATTTAATATTAAATTTAATGGGCAGACGTCTCTAAAGGCAGCCTCTTCATCTTGGAGCATATGCATACAATGACCAAGTTGAGACCCTTTGTGCGGACCTTCTTAAAGGAAGCTAGTGAAATGTTCGAGATGTATATATACACAATGGGTGATCGAACCTACGCCCTGGAAATGGCTAAGCTACTTGACCCCAAAAGAGAGTACTTCCATGAAAGAGTGATCTCCCGAGATGATGGAACCCAAAGACACCAAAAAGGACTTGATGTGGTGCTGGGCCAAGAAAGTTATGTACTGATATTAGATGATACAGAGCAGGTAAATGGATTTCAAAATAACTCCCAAACAGATTCTTACATGGTTTGCTATTAAATTTTTTTTTTTTTTTTTTTCATATTATTATTAAAAATGATGGCGATCATGATTTGTCTTTTAAATTCCCCAAGGTAAATTTTGGATGTGGTTTTCACACTATTAGTGTTTGGTTTTGTTTTGCTTGTCTATTATCCTTTTCTTTCTGTCAGGAGTTTAATATTAGTCTGTGTCTTCATATTTGGGATCGGGTTGCATGAGAATTATTGTTCAGTTTTGTTGTGCTTGCCTTTCTTTTTTTTTTTTTTTTTTTGTTATGTTTTTTTTTTTTTTTTTTTTTTTGGGGGGGGGGGGGGGATGGGTTGGGTTTGAATCATTCTGCATACATGTGGTTGGCTGTATGAAGAATGATTCCACTGATCTACTACTTTTCTGTAAATTTAGTAATGCTTATGCTTTCAGGTGTTTTTGTTTTATCAAGAAATCAAAGAATATACCTACATGTCACAATCCCATGTTTCATGCTGTATTGGCTGTCTCTGATCTGATTGAAATTTTAAATCCTGAATTAAGTGTGGGGTTCTCAGTTAGTTTTTGGCTTCAATAAATGACATTGTCATTGGCTTTTTATGCCCCAAACACCATGTGGATTTTGAAGTAAAAAGCCAAATTTCGGAAGCAGGAAATTTAGCTAGGTAGAGGAGTATTTGTTCCTTCTGATGGAATCTCTCTATAGTTATTTTGAGTTACCCTTTTAAATATATGAATTCTCCTGTTATTTTAGGCATGGACGAAGCACAAGGACAATTTGTTACTGATGGAAAGATATCATTACTTTGCTTCAAGCTGTCAACAATTTGGATTCTCTTGTAAATCACTTTCTGAGATGGAGACAGATGAAAACGAGGGTGATGGAGCCCTTGCCACTGTTATTGGAGTCCTCAAACGGGTCCATACCATATTTTTTCAAGTATGCTCCCTTCTCTAACTGTATAAGAACTTTGTAACCTTAGTGTGGTTATGGTTTTTATTGTTGCAAGACAACAAATTCCCTGTCCTAGGAGGACTGTATGGCCTGTGCACTTGCACTGGCGCTGTGTTCTTTATATATAATTGAGGTAATTACCAAGTCAATACTGTTTACGTATGTGTGAAATTTTGCACTGCAGGAAGTCGAGGACGAGCTTGCTGGCAGAGACGTTAGACAGGTATTTTCCCTGCTGATGGTTCACTGACCATTTATGACTGAATTTGTATTACTAGTTTTCAATACTCCCAGTGAAGTAAAAAACTCTTATGTTGAAATGAATATGCTGCTTCGGCTAGGAATTTGGGAATTTTGACTTAAAAGTTTTTCAGAGTGATGCCTTAGGTTCTCTCGGACAAGGTTTTTGGAGCTGTGATTATGATCAGAATAAATAGGCAGTTGAAAAAAATGCATAGGAACAAGGGAAAGATTGTGGAGCCTTAGTGTACTGTACTTCTCCTGCACTACCCTATTTGAGAACATCCTGAAGTGATGGTCTAGCCAGCAGCTAGATTAAGGAACTGGTCATTTCACTTCAGACGTGTGATCTTGTGCGTTTGGTTGGAGCAGGTTTTGAAGACGCTTCGCAAGGAAGTCCTTGAAGGCTGTAAGATCATCTTCAGCCGTGTGTTTCCAACCCACTTTCCTGCCAGGCAACACCAGTTGTGGAAGATGGCGGAGCAGTTGGGAGCCACATGCACGGTGGACCTCGATGATTCAGTGACCCATGTGGTTGCAACGGATGCCGGGACAGAGAAGTCTCGTTGGGCTGTCAAGGAAAAGAAGTTGCTGGTCCATCCGCGGTGGATTGAAGCTTCCTACTATTTCTGGAAGAGGCAACCAGAAGAGAGCTTCTCCGTCGACCAAAAAGCCAGTAGTTAGTATTCATCGATTCGAGGATATGGGTAGAAAGACATTTTTAGTCAGATTTATCTAGTGACTTGATAAATTCCATTAGCTGGTTCTATTCCTGATGCATGTAAAGTCTACTAGTTTTGCTTGCTGGCCTCCCTGTGGTGGCAGAATAGCTTTTAGGAAAACTTTGGCTCGGGATTTTTGGACATTCCCTTTCTCTGGAATGGCTATGGAAAACTTAGGTGCAGAAATTTGGCCCTGCCTTTTTCGCGAAATTCCCAAATTGCCCCTTCAGTCGTTTCTTTCATTTCAACGTCTCTCTTTCAAAAAAATGTCTCTCATATCTTTGCTGCCCATATAACACAATAATAAACTTTTTCAGATGCATTTCTTCCTTAGTTAGGGCTGGCCAGTGGGCCGTGCTCGAGCAGACATGGTGGCCTATCACTCGTTCAGGCTGTGGCGGCTCACATGCCATCTTGGGCACGGCTCACATGCCATTAGAGTGATTAGCCAAAATTTAAAGCAGATATAAGGATAGTAGCTGCATTGGAGAAAGTTCCTCCTCTGACTTAATTAGGGCTCCTACCAAAGGTGGAAAGCACAAGAAGAAAACGTAATCTTTCGTACATTCGAAACAAGAAACGAGTGAGCGTGCGATGAAGGTGCGTGACATCTTGTGAGACCAATCTCTCTTTTTAACATGTGTTGTATGCAATATGAATTCGCTAAATCAGTGCAATCTAATGGGCGTCTACAAAGAGATAGTGCAAATTGCCTGTGTACAAATACTTGCCTAGCCAGCTGTGTCGAAAGGCTACCGTTTCCACCGCCGTTCCAATATGTTAATAGAGCTCTTCTAATTATAATGTCCTGAAACTCTCATTTTGCAGTGAAATTGATCCAATCTGCCTCTTGGTCCGAGAATCGAAGCTCAAGACATTCCTAAGGCCCGTTTACAAATATTCATGTAATGCTTTTGCGTAGTGTCCATATGCGACATAGACATAGCCATTTACGTGAAACTCTTACTCTTAGAGACTATATAAGAGACTATATATACATGTGTGTGTGTGAAATGTATGTATTTTGCGGTCATTGAACTCTAGTGTGTTGAATTTTCTTTTTCCTTTTTTTTTTCCTTTTATTGGTCTATATCTTCCAATCACCCTTCTAATTGATGGGTTACAAGTCGTATCAAAGATGCCACAATTTCGAGCTATTATTGTTGTACCGGTCGACACTCGTCACACTCATTGCACCTCATTGTTTGCAGCGTACCAATAGCTCACCGTCAACTCCATAACCATCTCTCTCTCTCTGTCTCTCTCTTAATTATCTAGAGGTGATGAAATTAGTGGAGCTCACGACTATATTTCCACATGTCATGCGACTAAGAGCCATTTAGCAGTACAATTGGATGGAACACTTCATCACATGCCATGCAAGGAGGATGCCTTATTCAACATCGCTCATATGAGTTTGAGTAAGAAAGAACATAGATTGGTTCAATGAATTACTTCTTGAAGACGTGATTTATATCACCCAAACTCAAATCAATTGTGATGTGTCATGATCTTAGCGATAGAGCAAGCAGTCCTTTACCCAATGCACATGGACAAAACATGGAAAGCAAACGGATCGAAACCCTCCCTATACGCGGAAAGGACGCTCAAGATCAAATCAACGATTTGAGAAACGATCGAGGATGGAGAAACTTCACGTGCACCTCGTTTTCGAGCACATGAAGCGCAAGAAATTAGACACACATCCACGTACTTCTTAGTCTTCCATCTACATCTAATTAGAGGCTGGACGATGATGTGAAAGATGGAGTGATCCTTCACAATCAGTCCGTATTGTGGGCATAGCTCTTTTTCACGGATCCGTCGAATTCGCGCAGTAACATGTCGAGAGGAATCTCTCTTTCCCCGTCGAAGGTTGATGGCTTCCAATATTCCTTGTGGAGACGTAGAGAGGGACGAGAGGTTTTTACGGACATGATTTTTGGTTTGATTAAACCAGTTTCTTAAGCTGTATATTCTCTACCTTGAGTTTTTGGGTTAGCCTGAACCCTAATTTTTGACAAGGATGCGGTGGAGGTTAGACCAACCAGATTACGGGTTTTGCTGGAGGTGCATGGTGGAAGCAGAGCTTACTAGCAAACTAAGACTTAGAGCAAATCAAGACCAATCACGTTATTTAGAACGCAAATGATAATTATTCAAATAATAAATTGAATTTTGAAAGAGAAATAATTTTTTCTATTTATATTCTTACATAAGTTTATAAGTAAAAATATGCATTTGATAACAATATAAAATTTCTTTTCCCAAACGGCATAGATGGCAACGGCAAATAGCAGTGGTGGCAATGGATGGCGGGTAGTGGTTGATGAATGGCAATCGGGGCATGGTGGACCTCAACCGTTTAGTAAGCAAGATAAACGATAAGAATAGTTTTTGTTTCTCATTTTTAATATAAAAATAGAGAAGTAAAAAAAAATTATTTTTGATTTTATTCCAAAATAATTCTTAAGTAAAAACCTATTTTAAAAATAGAAAAGTGAAATAGTTTTACTAAATTGATTTTTGTTCCAAAAACAAATCTAGAATATAAAAATAGTTCTTGAATAAAAATAAAATGGATATCATGTGTGTTTTTAATAACTCCAGTAGCTAACTACTAGGGTCCATATTTGTTCTCTCTTTGTTTCTAGAACCATAAGGGTGAGATATAGGAAGGATTCCTTCCCATCCCTACCCCAATAGGTCTTACACAGACTGCAAAAGGGATTTGGAATTTCATTCACAAAGTCCTACATGATAGGACAAGATCCTAAATTGTACATGTAGACAATTAGACATTTCTAATCCCATCAAGTATTTGGCACACTTAGAGTAGGAATAAAACAGATTAAACAAAAAAAAAAAAAAAAAAAACAGTTAAATTGCTAGGGAGGGTAGTCGACTAAAAGCTGTGATCTCCACTACCAATCGACGGTGGTCGTTTGTTGTGCCTCCATGTCCGTTGATTATGGTACCAATCACCTTCCTTTTTTCCAAGTTGATCTTGCTTCTGGTTCCAAAAAGGCTTTTTATGTTATGTTGTCTGTAAATACCGTCAAACACCGAATAAGATAATAAGGTTTGTGATGATCAAGTTGGGGATTTACTTAATGGGCGATTAGAGATCCGACTTGATAAGTCATTTACCGAAGTAAATTTACTTTGTTAATACTTTAGGTTAGTTATATAATTTAATTATGAAGCCTAAACACAAAATTAATTATAACCTATCATTTCTAAGCAACAACCCCTATATTGGGCGTAACTTCTTCTATTAGGATTGTTAGGATCTTCGATTTTTTATGGTCGGGCCCTTAAATGTCTACAATATTATGTTTCTCACTCTAACTTGTCTAATTGGAGATCTAAAATGCAAAGTCTTTGGAAAACGTTTAAAGAGTTGAATGACGTATGGATACCCATTATGACAAAATATTTTGCCCTGATTTTATGAATAAATATATGATGGATGAAAAATATATAAACTCGAAAGCCAACATTTAGTGAATATTAGCTTGACAACTTGATCTTGTCGTTAAACTTAGTAAAGGCTAGATTACAATATATAATTTTAAATTTTCGAAATATTCACCCTAAGTAAATAAAATAAATGAAAAAATGTATATCAAATGTGTTTTTTAAAGTACATTTCTGTCAATTACATCATTGCAAAAGCAATTATGAAATTAGCCAAAAAATTTATTACTTATAAACTGACATTGGCTTCAGTAATATGACAAGATATGTTAGCAATATATTAACATGCATTGCGTTATCACATTCCAATTAAAAACCAAATGTTTTTAGATCAACATATACTTTAAAGAGTGTGGAAATTTTATGGATCCAAAAGAACTTTTTCCAATAACTTTCCTCAGAACCCCCTTCTTTTTCCTGGCGATTGTAGGGATGGGACTAAAGAGACTATTTGTTTGCAATTGTTCTTAAATGATCTTTTAAAAGATAAACATTTTCGCTTTTTCATCCGTGGAACGCCTGGAGATCTCTCTCTACTATTACATGAAAAAAGATAACCGTCTTTTTAATTTTCTAAAAAGCTTTCACACGGTACCGACTGGGGTTCGGTTCTTTGTCTTGATGTGATTTTTCGTTCGGCGTGCCATAAAATAGAGTAATTGCCGAGGGGGACCTGTGCGTTGAAAACTTAAAATGGTCCGAAAGCGTCCAAATCATTCTTCACGCGACGTGGCAACTAATTCCTAGAAAATGTTCTGCGAAGTACTCCCTAGTCCCTAGAGGGTTGAGACCTTCTGCCCTAATAAATATAAAGAACTCGATGATTAAGTATAAACAAAAGACCAAACCCCGTAGTTTTCGAACGTCGTTGAGCTGCTGGTGAGTAGAAGTTACTGTCAGTGACCTCGTCTAGAAGGTTTCATTATCGAGACGTTTGCTAATCTGAGAGCCCGAGTTGAGTGGCCAGAGCGGTGATAGCGTATCTTTTTTATAACCAGACATTACACAGTGGCAAAAAGCAGTCACTCGGAGAAAAGAGAATAGAAAAGTGCACGACACCATATCTAATCCCACTTTTCACATGGAAAATCCGTCCCTTGATGCCATATCATGGAGGATTTGCAGCCGCCAATCACTGGAGATGCGTCGTCTCACGACAAGAGAAATATCATCAAAAATCTTAAATTTTATTTAATAAGATAAATTTATCCTGAATTTTTTTGTAACATAAAAAATTCCAAATTTTATCAATTGTGATATATTGTAAACTTTTTTTATAACATAAAAAACTTTAAATTTATACTCGGATGACATATTTTTACCAAATTATAGGGCATTTTGCCTTTTAAGTTTTTTTTTTCTTTTCCTTTTTTTTCCTTTTTTCTTCTCATTTCTTCCCTTCACCGGCCATGACGAAGAAAAGTCAAACTTAGGCGATGCCGCAAGGCTGCCCTCGCCTAGGTTGGGCTAGGATAGCCCTAGCAAATTTGGCGAGGGCAACCCTTGCTGACGCAAGCGAGGCGGCCCTTGCTTGGGCCGAATATGGCTAGGAATGCCCTCGTTGGCGTCGGGTGAGGGTTTGCCCGACCCAAGGAGGGCCATCCTCACCCAACACCAGGGAAGAGAGAAGAAGAAAAAAGAGAAAAAAAAAAAGGGAAAAAAATTTAAATTAAAAAACGAAAATTCCCTTCAACCATAAAGTTGAGGTTAATATGTTACAATTGATAAAGTTTGAAGTTTTTTATGTTACAAAAAAAGTTCATGATAAATTTATCATATTGGGTAAAATTTAGGGTTTTTTTTGGCTTTTTCTTGACAAGTCCTAGGCCTAACATCCGGAGACTATGGCTTACCAAATGCTTAATGCATCATTAGTCATGCTCTTTGATGTGACCAAGACAAGGAAGTTTGTAGGATGAGTGCAAGAATGCCATATGTCTAAGGGATTGAAGATTTCGATCACATAGATGAACAAATTTCATCCATAATCAGAGTTTAAGGTGAAAACATGAATTATTTTGTACCTTCAACTATTAATGAAATTTGATTGAGAACCTAAATAATTGAGCATTGAACGGTTGATGAATGGGTATTACTAGCTAATTGCCCTCTCAATATGATTATATATTTTTCTTAATCATGAGAAGATTTGGTTTAAAAGACCCTTTTATATCCATTCTGTCATATGACTTCTTCCATCAAGAAGTTGTACCTTATAACTTAAGTGTGGACTTTAAATATTAATGAAATTAATGTGAGAAAAATAAATAGGATGTGCAATCTAGGAAGCATAGCCTTTGTATCATGTCAAATACTCCGATACATGGTCAATGGGAAAAATTATCAAAATAGTCTTAAATCTATTACAATTTTTCTAATTCATTTGTACTTCCATTTTTTTGTTTTTGCTAATTTAATCTTAAATATTTTGTAATTATGCTAATTTAGTTCATTCAGTTATTTTTGGCTAGTCAACATTGACATAGATAATTTTTAAATAGTATTTTATGTTTTTCAAATTTGCCTAGCAATGGCGAGGCTAAGACCTACCCATGGCCAATGAGGCTCACCAAAGACCGCGCAAGGTTGGGCTTTTCGACCTCACCTAATCTAGCAAGGTTAGGCATCTCCATGGCCGACGTGAGCAAGGCTCACCCAGCCACAGGCAACCATTGCTAGAGGCCATGTGAGGTAGCGGCCTTAGACCTCATAGCCTCTGGTGAGATCAAGCCTCACCCATGGTCAGTGAGGCTCAACCTTCACTAGATTAGACAATAGTGAGCCTTGCCTAGCCACTAGATAGCCCTTACAAGAGATTGTGTGAGGTCGCGGCCTTCTAACTAGCGACCTTCGATGAAGCTCAGCCCCTACCACCCCAACAAGTAACCTAGGTGAGGTCACCTAGCCACAACCAAGCTTCCCCAAGGCTAGCGAGGGATCTCACTAGCCTTGCGTGACGACTAGTTAGAGGAAGGAGAAAAAAGTGAAGAAAAATATAATAAAAAATTAGAAAAAATATATATCATTAAAAAATTTCTATGTCAATGTCCGCCGGCCGGCCGACATCCATGTCAACGCCAATCAGAAAAAATGGTCGAATAAATTGAATTAACAAAATTGCAATAGGTTTAAGACTGAATTAGCAAAAAAAAAAAAGGTTTATGACTCAATTAGAAAAATTGCAATATGTTTAGGATTGTTTTGGTAATTTCCCCACGGTTAATAGGTGTTGAAAATTCGAGACATGATCAACTCTCCCAATTCACTCCGACACACATGCGTCAATTTAAAAAAAAAATTCAATAAATGGGGGTTAAAATATAAATATGTAAAATAAAAAAAAAAAATGAAGGAAGAAAGAAGAAAAATCTAGTCTTCTCTTCTTCTAACTCTCACTTCCCATGACATACACTTTCCCCCTCCTCTTCTTGGCAAGAGTCGCTCAAAATTGAAATAGTGAATGATATTGAAAAATTTGAATTAATATTTTTAGTGTAAATTCATTTTACACTCTTTTTTATTATTTATTTATAAATTTGAAACAAATTAATTTGATTGAAATAATCATAAAAATGATAATATATCATGTATATATAAAAATACACATTTATTATATAACGTGTCTCTATATATCATAAGAAATGACGATATATTGTCGGTACCACATGTTGATTCGCTTAGTGTGTGATCACATTAAGGTACTATGGCATGATGTACTGGTTATGATGTCGTACCACGTGTTGATGTCGATACTGCTTAGTGTGTAATCACATTAAGGTACTATGACATGATGTACTGGTTATGATGTCGTACCACGTGTTGATTAGTGTGTGATCACATTTTGATGTAAGGTATTATGGCATAATGTACTGTTTCTTTTGTTTCTCACTTTTTTATGATGGAGTAGGGCAGTGGAATGACGGTTTGGGAAAATGAAGTCTATGCAATTATCCATAAGGTTAGGCAACCCCTTTTTGGGCCGCGAAGAAGGTATAGTGGTAGTTAATTATCGGGCGGGATACCTCTCCCTGCGCGCAAGCCCTCACATATACGGGCACTTGATATACAAGTGGAGAGTTACCCCGGAGATATCATAAAGTGGAAGAGAACTAATAACTTGATTTATAAGAAGACGCTTACCCCTAAAGATCATCCCAAAGATCACCGTTTTGTGAATAGTTGGGGATTTTGGGAACAGATGGAGTTAGTATAAGCTAACCCAAAAGAGGTGACTTCCATCTAATAATATATGGTGAGTTTAATTTAGCTTTCTCAATGGGCTTTCAACCTCTAAAGCTCCTTGAGGAAATGCTGGGGTGTTTGGTAAGCATGTCCAAAGGGTTTTCAATCAAATGTTAACATTGGGAAAGCTGAAAGTCCAATACTGAAAAAACCGATTTTGAGCTTTCAACATTTGGCTAAATGTTTAAACTATATATATAAAACTAGTATCATAAATTTTTTAGTTTTTCGATTTTATCTCTCATTGTTCCAAAACCACCCTTATCTTCATCAAAGTTGGCAAAGAGTATAAAAATGAAATCCAAAAGCCCTTTTATTAATAAATAAAAAGATTTGCCAAACACTCTTTACATCAAAATAGTTTTGCAAAGAATGTTTTATCAAATGCAATTTGCATTTCCCCAAAACCCTTTAGACTAAAGATATTTGCATTTCCCCAAGACCCATTTCCAAAGCTGAACCAAATGTAGCCATAATCTACTCTCTAATTGTGTTGTTTTGCATTGGAATGGAGTAATTGTGGTTAGGATTAGGAGTATATGAGATCATCTCTAACATCAAGTGTCTAATGATCAGCCTAAAAGCCAAATTTAATGAGTTCTCTCATCATGGCCCTATCGCACAAGCAATCCGATCACGCCTTGCAAAATGCATGTAAGTATGAAATTTATATAGATCAACTCTAGAAGGTGAGTTTATTAGCCAAAGAATGCTTCAGAAGCAAGTCCAACCGCACTGTTCACATTTCTCAACCATAACAATCTAGATTTTGCAACAGCAAAACGATCTAAACGAGATGGTGGTTTCGGAGCCCATAAATCATGTGTGCTTGATTCTTATTGATGTTCATTGGGTTTAGCGGTCAAGTGTTGTTTAGGTAAATTCTCCCATAACTTTTGATCAATCACTCTTTTTGAGCGATTTAAAAGCGTAAATATCACGTATTGGTTTGATGCATTAAGAATTTATAATTGGAGTAACACGAACAAGGTTTACTAGAACTATATATGATATGTTATCACAATCTCAAACATTAGTTCTATTCTAGAGTCCGAGGCATTATTCACCCGATCTTGCTTTAATGTAACCTAGAAAACAATTATGTACGAGCCAAGTTTGAATTGAGATCGGGGACCTTATTGCTAACCTACGCAAAATATGTGAAATAAAGACCGAGAAGTTTAAAAATATGTTGCCAGTGTCAGCTGAAAATTTAGAGAAGTTTCAGGAAATTTTCCACGTGTCAGCTGAAAATTTAGCATGGAGCAATTCTCGGAGTTGTCACATCTTATCGACTTCAGCAGTTCCACCTTTTTAGGCGAAGCGTAATAAAAAAATAATGCCGTTAATTACAAAGTAATCATATCAAATTGTAAAAATTAACAGAGTGCCATGTGTCAGCTATTTTTCCCGTCAAATATAAGTTGCTTTAATTTAATATTATTTTATTTTGTGTCCATGAAATTTGTCGTGGCTGTTGATGGGTCACCTCCCTAGTGTTGAGTCTTGACCGGTTGATAAGATTTTGGAATCATAGCGCATTTGATTTAATTAAAATGCCTGTCCTACGAGGACACGTTTTGGGACAGCTCTCCATTATCAATGGTACGGTTCAAATTTTCATAATACCCACACTCAATCATATGGTATGAGATACTCGCTTGCTTTAATCCAAATCAAATCGAAATTTGAATATGACCTAAATCAAAAAAGCGGTTTGATTTGGTTTGAGTCTCGATTTTGTCGGCAATAACCCAAGAGGGAGATTACAGGAGGTCCATCAGACTCATATCAACAACCATACAAAGAACATAAGCTCCTTCCACAAGTTAGATCGATCGAACATGATACAAGATCGTGACCTCCCACATAAGATCAGATGTCGCCCCTTTCCTTTTAATCGCAGAATTGCAAAATGTGTGCACACTTGTGGGCACTAGCCGAGGGATTTTTTTTGGTGTATTTGTAAATAGGATTTTGATGGTTGTCTGTCTAATATCGATTTCATTTTATATGCAATAATCTTCGTGACTATATTACTATAACTTGTTAACTGTACTGTACAGCAATGACTATCAAATCCTATCTAAGGGGTGCATTATATTACAGAAGATTCATGATATCAACGCCACATTGCTACCCTAACGTGAGCCATCATCAATTATAGTACCAAGCATGTATGGTTTTCAATATAGAAAAAAATATTCACTAAAATATAACTATCTTAAGAAATTATACTCACAACATTTTTATTTATTGTACAGTTGTTGCATAATTACTATTACTTTGTTAGAGAGTGAGAAGGTATTTTCAAATTTCTATCTCTATTTCTTTGTTGTTTTAATATCAAATTAAATAATATAGTTCTTTCCCCTCTAAGTTATACGTAATAGCTATTAAATTACATCATTACATGATTACTGCAACCAAATGAGTGCCGCAAGTAATCATCCATGTGAAAAAAAAAATCATTTTTTTTTCCATTTTTCATAGCCGAATTAATGATATTTCATCCAAAATTTTGACAAACTAGGAGTGCAAGCTGGGTCAACTTACTCTTGAGTAATTCAGGCTTGAATCGATAAAGACTTGAGTTCGACTCAATTGATTCTAAGTCAATCTCAAGTTCAAGCTACTCAAATCTAAGTTCGAGTTTCTTAATTACCTTTCTAGTCAAGCTCGAGCAAGATATGTAATACTACATCAAGCTCGAGTTGCATTTCAAGCATCAAGTGTGTGCGAGCCAAGCTAAGCTCAAGTCTAATAGAGCATGGGACAATAACCTCTCTCGATCGTTTCAATTCATTGTAGAGACCCAAAATATATGAAGCCTGGATTCCTTGTCATTTTCAGGACAATGCTTTTGAAAGATGAATATTGCTGGCAATTGTTGAACAATTCAAAATTTCAAATTTCAAATTCACCATTAATGAGAGAAGCGAAATAATTGGTCATAAGTAAAAAATTTAGCCCCCGAAAGGTCATTTATTTTCTTTTTTCTTAAAGGATAAATTAGAGAAGTTGTTCTTACTCATAGGTATAAGTCACTATCGGATGTGCCATCTCTTGATTTCATTTTGGTCTCCATGATGATCATAAACACCTTCTTCCAGCAAGAAATCTAACAACAAAAGCATTTTAATTGAAATAATGTATTAACACGTGTAAATTAGTCTACATATAGAAACTTTTTACTCTTCCATCCATGGAATACACAGAAAGATCTCTCAACTTTTACATGGAGGTAGGTAATCACCTTATGAGTTTTGTTAGAACTTCAGCCGCTACCCACCGAGGGTGGGCGGGAATGGGATGGATTGGTTTCGACGGGCACATATTCAATTTCATTTGGCTCTTTCTTCATTTGTTCTTCCCTTTGCCGTGTCATCAAACAGAGCAATGGTTAAGGGGACCTATGCGTTGAAAACAACCACACATAGCTGCAATAACAGAACTTAAAACGAGTCCAAAAGTGTCCAAATCATTCTTCAGGCAACGTGGCACGTATTTCCTAGAGTACTCTGTTCTACAAAGTACTCTCCCCGGAGCTTAGAACTTTTTGCCCTCTTGACTAATGACTCGACACGTATAAAACAAAAGATGAAATCCTACTGGTTTGAACGTGGAGCTGCTGGTAAGTAGAAGTTGTTATCGCCACCTTATCTTCAAGCTTCATCATTGAGAGGCGTCTGTTAATTGAGAGCCCGAGTTAAGTGGCCAAGGTGGCGATAGGTTTTTTTTTTTCTATGACCAGGCATAATGACAGAAGACAATTATTCAGGAAAAAGGGTATAGAAAAGTGCACTGCCCCACGCCCAACTTTCGAGGATGAATTCGTCGTCACGCCAATCGCTGGCGATGTGTCACCTCGTAATGATCGGTCCTCTAACCTTTAGGCGACACCGGCTTAGCGAATGCTCAGCGTCCAAAGTGGCATCATCTGTTTCGCTATGCGACGCGACAACGATACGAAAGTTTGCCGGATGAGGGCAAGAATGCCATGTGTTCGACCTACATGTTGTGATGGAATTGGGCAAGAGGACGACGATTCTTTGCTCCCATGTGCCTGCGATGTTTCTTCTGTTTCTCTCGCTTTCTTTGACAGGTCGGTGGGGGCAACCTCGTGCTCTCGTTCTTTGAACGCGCGACGGACGTTTGTGTCGTTCCCATGTCTACCGAATACTGTCTCGGAGAATCAACGGTTTTGGGATTACGAAGTGAATGCATTATCCATAATGTTTAGGCAACCCATTTCTGGGGAGGAGAAGATGGTATAGTGGCAATCAATTGTCATGCGAGACTCTCTCTCTCTCTTCCTCTCTTTCTCTCCCTCTCTCTCCTTCCTAATGGAAGAGATGTTTCGCCAAGCCTCACTTGTGATGGCCGTCCAATGCCGATACTCGACGTGCGTATCGGACATTGGGTGTTTATTATAGATAACCAAACAAGCGAGTATTTATTGCAATTGAGTTATATGAGCGAGGGAGCCTATCCTCATCCTCATGATACTGCTCCCACCTCCTATGCTCATTGAACGCACCATTTGGATTAGCTAAATCTCCTTAATATTGCTCAGCACTCGTTATTTATTTAGCTTTTAGGGTTTAATGGTCAAGCAGTGTTCGAGCTAGTTTTCTCACACACTAGATTGATCCACCTCTCGAGCAATCTTAAGGGCACACTCTCTCATATCAAAGCTAGTGCATTAAGATTTTACTCGTGGAGTGATGCTAATGATGCTTATTTTAACTATTTGTGGTATATGACCACAGTATCGAACTCTAGTTCTATTCTACAGTGCAAGGTACTAGTTAGTATTTACATGAACTTGCTTTAACATATCCTAGAAAATAATCATATGTGTTAAGAGAAGAAAATATTCAGCAAACATTTAGGGAATATTGTTATTCTGTTATCTTTTGTATCTTATCTCTTAGAATTAGTAAATATTTAGGGAATACTTGTTATTTTGTTACCTTTTATATCTTATCTTTTAAAGTCCTTTATATACATTGTATTTGCAATACATATATAAAGAAAAAAGGGATAAACATTTTAATTATATGCGAATTGAGTTTGAATTGAGATTAAGTGACCTCATGGCTGATCTAAATAAGACCGTGAAGTTTCAAGTATACGTGGCAACTCACTGTGGAGAAGTTTCAAGAAATTTTCCACCTGTCCTCCTCTGTTGGACCAGCCGTTCTTTTTGGTGAAAAATAATGAAAACAACGGCATTGATTCCAAAGAAATATTAATACAGAGTTGCTCTAATTTTTTTTTTTTTTTTTTGGCCATCAAATTTAACATGGCTGTTGCCGTGTCACTGTCCTAGTCTTTGAGTCTTGACTGGTGGATAAGAATTTCGAATGATAACGCATTTGATTTAGTTAAAACGCCTGCCCTTTGAGGACACGTTTTGGGACACTTTTCTGCCACGTATTTTGTACACGATAGCCATAGACGGACTATATACGTATAATCACACTTATAATGAAGAAGCTTTCTTTATTTTTGGATATAGATAACGATACTCATTGCTGATTGATTTTTTTTTTTTTTTTTTTTGCGTGCTTGAGCAAAAATGGTGAAATTTCTTTTTCCGTCTCGCTCTTATCAGCAATAAGCAGATACATTTGAGGCGGACATGATGGATGTATACGTGTCAGAATCTCCTAATCAAATCAATCTGAACATGAGTACAAGAGGTCCATCAGAACCATGCCTAGAACCGTACAAAGAGCATAAACTTCCACAAGCTATCACCCTGACATTAATGCATTAGACAGTTTTCGTATGATTATAATTACTTTGATAGAGAGAGAAGGCATTTTCGGTTTTCTATCTCTATTTCTTCATTATTTCTGTCAATTTATATGATGTAGAAGTTTCATCCCCGTCTATGCTGTACGTAATGACTATTGGATTACATCATTACAACATCACCGCAACCAAATGAGTGCCATAAGTAATCATCTATGTGAAGGTTAAGACAATTATTTTTTTCATGGAGCATCTCTTAAAGCTTTTCAAAGCTAATTTAATGATATTTCATTCTAAAATTTGATTAACTAGGAGTGCAAGTGAGTTGAACTACTCATGAGTAACTTGGGCTCAGCTTCAAAAATACTTGAATTTGACTCGATTGATTCCAAGTCAAGTTCAAGCTACTCCAGCAGAGTTGTCTAGTCAAATTTGAATTTCTCAATTATTTTTCTAGTTGAGTGCAAGCAAGATACGTAAATATTAAATCGAACTCGAGTTGAATTTCGAGCTGAGTGTATGCTTTAGCGAGTCTGGTGGTGTGTGTGTCATATTGCCTTTTTATCTTTTTTGACTTGGTCAAAAGTGGGTTGAAATTTAGATTAAAAAAAGAAAAAGAAAAGTGGGTTCTCTTTATAAAGAGAAGGAGCACGTTCACGAACGGGAAACAAAGAAGAAAAGAGAAAAGGAGAGCAATCCCTTTGCTCATTGAATCAGTGTAATTTTTAGACTTAGGCACAATTTTGAAGTTAGATAAAATCAGAATTGCGAGATTAGTTTCAGAAGTTGTTAAGCTATGAAATTATATGAAAATCATAGATTATAGCATTATGAAGTTATGGGTTTTATAAGTCAAATTGAAGTAATGTTTTACTCCATGTGAAATTTTAAAATTTCACACGCAAGTTTCGTGTTGCGAATAGTTTTAATACCTTCTTTGAGGAAGTTTTTTGTTGGCATGTAGATATCGTTTTGTCAGTGATTAAGTTTAGTTTAGTCAATTTGTAATTGAGGTAGTGATTTACTAGATTTCAATGTTATTTCTTGCTTATTTGATAGTTCATCGGTTGGAATGAGTTTTGTTTTTTGTTTTATGCTTTTCAAGATGAATTGTGCTATCTCTTTTGTCGAGTTTGTAAACTCATATTTCAAAAGTGATATGGATTAATTGTTATTTTATTATGTAAAATCTAGATAAGCATAACTTGCTTATTGGTTATTTATGAAATTTTGGAACGTGTTATGAAAAGTAGTGTGAAAGTTTACGTATATGGATTGCTTTGTCTTGGTTTATGAAATAAGTTTTGAAATGATTTGAAAAATGTTTTACGAGAAGTATTTTTGGTGGATGAGCTATGTTGTGAAAGTTTATCTATTTGGTTTATGAAATGTGCTATGGTTTCTATTAATTCTGAATTTGATTTCAAATATTGAAGGATGATAGCCAAAAAAGAATCTTTTGTGTACGATATTGCAATGTTGTTGTAAACCAGGTTAATGATTTCTAGGTATGCATACTAAATTTAGGATGTCCTTCTAGGCTGAGCCACCGATTGATAATAAATGGAGAGAGCTTGCCAAGAGGGGAATCATGGTCATCTTATCATCAAACATTGTGTCGTGACCATGGTAGGATATTGAACAATAGATTGGTTAATGGCATGGATCATCGACATGTGATTTTATAGAATCAACATCACATTATTAGTCCAAATTTCTTGTCAAGAGAGGACTTGATTGTCATCATGGTAAGATATTGAACAATAGATTGGTTAATGGCATGGATCATAGATTTTTGAATGCTAATGGTGGATTAAATGAGTATTTCTAATAAAACTTTGTTTAAATGAAACAACTCATATTTGACGTAATATGTATATTATATCTTGGGTATGGATTTTGAGTTTATGAGTTGAGTTTGAAGAGTTTAGTTGTTAATGGAGATGTATATATTCTTTTTCATGAATGATAATAATTCTAATGTTGTAACCAACTTGTTTATTTATCAGAAATATATATACATGGTGATATGCATTTTGATAATAAGTTATTAGTTTGTGTTTGAGACTGCATCATTCGGGAGGAAAGATGGCTATGTCATTCCTCAATTATTGTTAGATTTAGGGTGTGACGGATGGGACAATAACCTTGATCACCATATAGACCAACAGCACATTATTAGTCCAAATTTATTGTCCTCTTCGAGCCGGTGCTTTCACAAGATGAGGATTGCTTCCGATTGTTGAACAATTCAAAAACCAAAATTTCAAACATTACGGCGCTAGATCACCGAAACGAGAGAGGCGAGGCAGTTGATCATAAGTCAACTTTACCTCTCAAAGGTCATTCACTTGCCTTTTTCAAGAGCACAAATTGGAGAGAAGGCAATATTACTTCTAGGTATGAGTCGCCATCGGATGTCCCCATCTATTCATTTACGTCTCCATCGTGAACATAAACACCTTCTTCTTTGTTTTCAAGTAAGCAATCTAACAACATAAACATTTTTATATAAACATTTATATATTTACACATGTATAATTAGTCAATATACACGAATAAATTATTATTATTATTATAAAGATACACGCGTACAAACGGGCTGTCGTTTTCTCGGACGTGCAGTGGATTTTAATAAATTTATCCTTAAGAGAATATCGAAGAGCACTAGTAGACCTACCATGAATTCTTTATAATGGAAGTGGGTAAAGTGTACAATTACGACTTGTTCATCACTAGCGTATAATCCTCCCCCAGACATTGCACTTAGCTGCAAATTTGGAGCAAAATTTGAACATGTTCATTGAGATTTCATTAGGGCATGATTTCATTATGGCTGAAACAAAGTCAAACGATAAAAAAAATCGAGGTAATAATGTGAAGAAAGATTACTTATGGGACACTTCACTGGACGGCCTATCGAGATCAAATCGAGATATCTAGAAGTATAGTCCTTTAATTCGTCAATTCTCTTAGGGTGCATTTGTTTCTCAAATAATCGCGATTAAAAGTTAATCTTTTGTATCGTCTACAAGAATGAGACCATGAAAACATATTTCAAATTAATGAAAATTATATTTGATGTAGAACGGGGAGAATAACCAAATCAATATTTCAATTTCATGAGATCCAAACTTCTCAAAGATCGGTTAAGCATTTCGAGAATTAATTAAAACGACTAAACAAAGATAATAAATATTAGCCCAAAAATCAAAGGGAAATTCACACCTTCCATAAAATCCAGAAGAGAGCTTCAATTGGATGCAGAAGTTCCCTGGTCGGCCATATAAATTCTCTTCCATTTAGTATCAAATTCTTCTATGTCACTTCAATTAATCTGTATTACTGAGTATTATTTTTGTTTTTAATTTAACGATAGCAGTGCCAATTCATATAAAAACTTAACGTTAAAAAAGAATCGCAATAATTTGTTCTTTTCGTTATTGAGATCAGCATCTTTAGTACATCATCTTTTTAGTTAGCAAAGGAAACCGAGACGCACTTAGCAGACTCCATCTATACAAAGTCACAAGTACCGTTTCAAATAGCGAAAAAAAATGATAAGATCCATGTGATCTAGAATTCAAAGTAGAATCAATGCAGATTAATCTCAAAAGCAATTTCACATGTGAATATTACTCCACACTAACTCAGAAAAATTCGCAAGTAGTCTCTAACAAGCACATGCATCACTTTTCCATTCGCTGTCTTGTTCAGTCAAACTCGTCCTGTCCATCATCATGCACAGAAGTTGAGGACATTGACTAGGTTTACAAGGTTGACCTGCAGAGTCACTGTTATTATATAGTTTATGACCGGCAATCGAGAAATTTACGGAAAAAGTTATAACTTTATTATACTTGCACCTATTCTGGCCAAAAGTTTCGATTTAGCTAATAAATTCCTAAATCTTTGACAATTTAACAATGTAATTTATCCAACGTTGACATGGATAATTTTAATAATTTTTGCCATTATAATTATATTATATTTTGTATTATGTTTTTATTTTCTTTATTTTTCTACTTTTACCTTTGTTGGTTACTAGCCAAGGGGTTGCCCTCATCGAGATCTGCCAAAGGGCAACCTTGTCGGCTTTGCTAACTTCAGGCAAGGCTCAACCTTGCCCCTCGGCAGGTACCGACGAAGGCAACCTTCATTGGTTGTCCCCTTTGGCTAGTTGCTCCAGTGATCGATAAAAAAGAAATTAAAAAAAAAAAAGGAAAAGAACAATATATTGAAAATTCAAATAATAGTAATAAATTATTCATGTCGGTGTCGATTATACCACGTAATAGGATTAGCATCAACATTAGCATATTCTAGTCAAAATTAGCCAAATGGACTATATTAACAAATTTTCATGAAATTTAGAATTCAATTAGTCAAATTGAAATATTTAAAATTCATTATAAAAAAAATTAAAAATTGAATTATCATAAGTGTTATAGATTTAAGTTTTTTTTTTTTTTAAAATAATTTTCTCGCTAAAAACCATGTCAATCGTGCAAGGTCGGGATTGGATGAAAAGGAATATGAAAATGGAAAATATTTCTTTCTTCAAAACCAACGATAATGAAGGAACAAGCCGGAATCACGGGGATCTACGCACATGTAGCCATATGAACCCTAATCAACGACAGTCCCGTTTAAGTTTTGTAACGTGGATTGGATCGGGGCATTGAATTCGTCCGGAACGATCGGATCTGGTGGGATGTCGCTTGCACCGCTGAACCTCTTGGGTACAATGATTTTGGTTAGTTTATGCGGGCAAATAAGTTGCCAAAACATGTCGGACCACATCATGATCCCTAGTGATCGTGTTGTACATACAAATGATTCGTGTCACTGACTACAAATTTGAGCATGATTTGTGTAGCCTCTAATCTGTCCCTATGTCGGTAGAAACTTATACAAATTTGCAGACCATATACGGTGCTATATTCTTGGGCTGTACTATGAGCAATATAAAACTAGCATTATCTTCAATTTTTCCGGTCTATCTGTGGAACATAAATTGGACTTTTATTAAGTTCACCGTCAATGTAAGAGTTAACTCACACTGTCATTGTGAGGCATGAGAGCTGCAATTAAGGAACTTCTGTCTCGAATTTGTGTGTGTGAGAGAAGGGGGGAGGGAGGGGGGGTGCTTCCAGTTGACGGGGATACCACAACACGACGACATGACCATGGAGCAATCGAGCAGCGCGGCTCATAGCAATGTCAGAGGGAAGGGAGGAATTTAAATTAGTTTTAGGTTATTTTGGTATAGAGCAATGTATAGAGAGATATAGAGTGGACTTGCCTAGTTTGGGTGAGGGCATTGTGGCCCTCACCCGTGGCCAGTGAGAGTCGGAATGCCCTCACCACTCTTGGCAAAAGTGGGTAATTGTCACATCCTCGCTTCCTCCCTAGCCAAAAGTTGAAAAAAAAAAAAAAAAAAAAAAAAGGGCAAAAGAATAAAAGAACAAAAATTCAGGAAAAGATATAAAGATACAAAAAAAAGAAAATGTCAACTTTATCATATAGAATGACTGGCCCTAACAAGAATATCTTGTCGGTGTTTTTCAACCAAAGACTAAAGTAATTTTTTTTTTTTTTGTAATTCAGAGAACCCCATAAGCCGATAGCTGGCGAGCAGGACCTACCACTACAATACTCCAAGTAAGAATACCTAACAATATTTCTGGGATTCGAACTTCTCCTTTTTATAAGGAGGAGAGAGCTGCTCAGCCCGCTCCGCTACTATGGGCAGTGGTTAGACTAAAGCAAAAGTGCTCAAACAATAGTCATCAAAAACATGAAAAAAAAAAAAGTTCAAACAAGTGATCTAATCAAATTGGCTAAAGGAGCCAAAAAGCTTTCATTTCCCCGAAACATGTGCCAAGAAGAACATCAGGAATTTGGTATTTTTACGTGTGGGGAGTACACAAACCGTGGGCTGCGCTTAGATCTCGAGGGGCGGTCATCAGTCTCTTCGACGGGAATTGCCGATGGGACGACGGGTGGTTTTGAACGACGGGACAGCCCGTACGTCGTATCTCATTATTGGTTTCGCTTCGGACCACCGGGTACAAACTGACGAAACCGCTATCTCGACACGCGTCTCTGCAGCCACATCAATGTCCGTGCCTTATCTAACGTCACGAATCATGTGCCCTTTCCGTTGCCCACCCCCCATTCGTTGACATGCATGTTGATGAGATAGAAATGAAATCCAAGGGCGGAAAGAAGCGTGTGAAAAGAATCATGCCCTGATAGAGGATTTGATTTATTACTTCGTCAGTAATGTCCAATCTGGGCTATTTGTTTTAACTCATTAGAAAGCTAAGCTTGTTTAGATATGAATCATGCATTTTGATAAATTTCGATTGATCAACTAAAAGAAGGGATTAAAAAAGGGGTTAAAGGTCGAAGGTATTACAAATGATTTGCATGTAAACCGTCCTTTTTATATATTATTTATTATATCAAGGGAGTAAATTGAGCCAAAGTTATGCTTTTATAATTGAGTCAAAGTTATGTATTATGATGGTCATGGTAGTTAATTGAAATACTGATACTTTTTTTGAAATTTGACAGTGCAAAAAGGCTCGAGATCTACTTGTGCTTGTTGTCATATGTAATTCGTGTCGAGTCAAGTCAAGTTCAAGTCTATTACTACTCTTCTCAGGTCCAATGCTAAAGTCGGTGAGATGAGATTAGATTTCGAATCATGCCGTGGGGCCATTGTCCTAGGAATAAAAGGACGGACGGACATTTGGGATGGGCAAGCAACTGTTCAAAGCCAACTTGAAGCAAAACAGAGAGAAAACGATAGTCATATTCACATGGGCTTCCTATCTATTATTTGAGATGATTTTTTGGGTACGCCATTGCAACTTTGTGAAATTTCCCATTAATCTAGAGAAAAAAAAATTGCGATTTCATCCTGTTATAGTCTGATTTTTTTTTAAGTGGCGAAATTTACATGTCAACTAATCTCCTATTTCATAAGTTACGGGGGCCGTTAATTAGCCTTGATTTTCCGAATCGTTACGTGAAGGAAAATTATCGCGAAATTGTGTAATTTCTTCCTCGTTCGCTCACAGGAGCATCACAAGAGGACACGTGGACAACTCCTACGGAATCTAATGAAGAACTGGAGTTTAGTGAAGCATGTGCGACCGTTTGATTTCGACTTTCTTTGTCTAACTGTAAGAAGATATCATACGTGGGTGGTCCTCCATCCCTTTTTAATCGCGTTTGTCAGGCAGTAAAGTTTGGACGTTTGTGTAACTTGAATGTGATTTTCAAAAAGTTAAAACAAGATAAAAGAATTCAATAGACCGGTAAAAAATTTCGTATGTCTAAATCTATGAGAGGACCGTGCTCCTTTCCCCTTTTTTTTTTTTGGTGACCTAAGAATTGCTGTACAACCGGCAGCCAGCAACGTAAACCCGGAGCGGCGCCACAGGGACCTACATTCCACGACGTCGTAAATAAGATGCACAATACACATGCTGGGAGTCGAACCTCTCCCCTTTCGCAATTAGAGGGGGAAAGGCCCAAGCCAGCACGCCCACCAATGGGGTGGGTAAATCTATGAGAGGACCGTGCTCCTTTTTTATTGGCTTTCTTGAGAAATTGCCCAAACGTGAATATATTAAGAGTTAACACCTCCGACGACCCTAAATTATGGTAAAGTGCCAAAAAAAATTCTAAACCTATTATATTAGTATTAATTCAGTCAATTTAATCTTAAATTTTTTCACAGTTTATTTAGTCAATTTTGGCTAGTCAACACTAAAGCGGACACCAACCAGTTGGCCTAACGCTAACGTGGCAATTTTTAATAATTTTTATTTTTTGGAATTTTTATTAACTTTTCTTTTTTTTTCTTTCTCTTCTTCCTCCTTAGACTATCCTCGTGGTGGCCATTGAGCGAGGGCCATGATGCCCGGGTGAGGCTGGCAAGGGTTGCGGCCCTCACCTAGTTAATGGCCGCCATGGCCTTGCTAACCACGAGCGAGGCCACCTTCACCTGCAACAAGGCCAAGGTGAGGCTAGCCTCGCCCAGATATGGGCGAAGCCGCTTTGCTTGTAGCCCTAGGCAAGGCCAAGTGAGGGTCGCGACCCTCTTGATAGCTGGCGAGTGCTTCGCGGCCCTCACCGGCCATCGCGAGGATAGTCCAAGGAGGAAGAAGAGAGAAAAGAAAAGGAAAAAGAAAAGAATCAATAAAAAAATTCCAAAAAAATTATTAAAAAACTGTCACATCAATATCTAGCCACTGACCGACATCTATGTCAGGGTTCGACCATTGGCCGATGTCCAGATTAGCATCGATCAGCCAAAATTGGCCGAAATAGACTTAACTGGTACCAATGCGAAAATATTTAAAACTGAATTAGTATTAATGTAATAGGTTTATAACTTTTATGGTACTTCCCCCTAAATTATGTTTATTTTCTCGCTAATATCTTAAATTCTTTGTCATGTCACAAGAAATTATGAACTATGCACAAAACCCTCAAAACTTGCACCAATGTAATAGAAAAAGAAAAAAAGAAACCTAAATTAAGTTTGAGGATATGATGGAGGAAAACCATGAGTTTCCTTCCACTCCATATCACAAAAATTTCAATTTCTTTTTTCCTATGTTTCTTCCCTCAAATTCTCATTTCACATCCTCACAATCTTTTTCAAAGTAAGCCCACATTTGTCTTCTTCACTCAATGCCTCCATCATGAAACGTGCTGGCATTAATTCCAGTTAACACCATCTTCATAATAAATAAATAAATAAATGAATTTGCATGGAAAAAAATAATTGAAATATCGAGCACGTTAGGTTGAAGAAATTAACAAAAAAAAAAAAAAAAAAAACAATATATATGTTCGTGGGTGCCAACTGCCAAATGTAGTAGCCAGCCGCCGAAGCTGAGCGAAGGTGGGTCTTGACTTGGAGTCAATGCTCATCTAGAATTTCAGATCAACGGCCATCGACTTCTTCAATTCTCTCCAGCAGCAATCTCCGCCGTCCGGTCCCGCCCTTCCGAGTAACTTCCCTCCCACGCGCCATTTTCTACAATCTCGGCTTTTTCATCACGTGGAGTGGATAAGCACGAAGAAGCGTGATCCACCCGGATTACTCATGGGATTATCTCCTTTACTAACAAGATCTTTTAAGCTGATCCGATGAAGGATGATTCCAACGTCTATATCTCCTCGTGCCGCATGATGTTCTAAGTTAGGTGTTTTGCATAGGACACTTTCGATAATGTTTTCTTCGCGTGGACGTGGGGACATTAGGTTTCATTTTGGCTCTTCTAAGATGTTTGGCAAAAATTCCAAAATGGGCAGCTCTCACCTTTCCCATAGGTGCTGTTGCAGATGTGGTTAGGAGCTTATTTAAATTCTTGATGTTGATTAGATTTCCCAGACGTTATCGAGATTGTACAACCCAGCAGAGCATTTGAAGTTATCCGGTGCCTTTAGAGATTCTCCTTTATCTTCAGTGACATGTGAGCTTGTCTTGCCGATGCCTCTAAGCTGGTGATCGGTCTTAATAATCATAGTAACAGTGGTGTTGTACAATTTCATCAGAATTGGGACATTCGTGTCAAGACTAATTAGGAGATTTGCGAGGATATGGTTTCTGATAGTCATAGCATATACCGAGTGAAGTATGAAGTACACTTGAGAATGACACAACTATGTATATCTAGTGAAGTATGAAGTATGCTCAAGAACAGATATTATAGGCGTCTCGATATGTTTGATCAATTTATGAATGGGAACTAAGATAAATATTGTTGAGTTATATCTATGAGTTGTGTTAGGAAATCTCACACCAGAGAATTGATATGGTGTAGAGTAATTAATATTACCTAGTTGGGCCATGATTTATTTATTTTAAATTTTGAGTAAATGTGGATCTAATTAGATATGTTAACAAGTTTGGGCTGCGCTCCCTCTTGGCGATTTCTATGTCCCAATTTGTTTTGGTGTTTCTTGAATGTGAGTTTGGTAACCAACCCCGATGGTATTCTTGTTTGTGTCAAAATTTCCTACATAAAAAAATTGGTGGTGCAGATGAGTTAATATATCTTCTAGTTAGCCTAAAACTCATTTATTTGGTGCCAAACTCTCAATTTTACTCGCAATTTCCCACCACAAAAAATGAATTTTGATATAGATAACTATAAAGAATCCCGCAGATTTTAAAATAGCATAAAAGGCTACCATATGTATATTTCTGATAATTTCAGTAGACAAAATAACAGCACAAATTCTTACCAAAAAAAAAATAATAATAACAGTACAAATCCTAAAAGTTGTGAAGTTCATGATGAGTTCCAGGACCCACCCGGCAATTATCTCAATTCATTATAAAAACATCCGAATTTAAAATGCTAAAAGCAAAAGAAACAAGTCCATAATTAAAACTAAATTGGAGAACAAGCCACCTCCGGGCTAGCGTCACGAAGTATGCGAACCCACCTCTCCTTCGAGATATTTCAGTAGTGTTTCTTCTATTTGGCCGGCTGATGAGCTGCTATTCATTGCATTGAACTCGTGAGAATCATGCACGAAAACGAATACGATGAAACGTTCGGTTTTCCTTCCCCCACACAACGATCGCGCGCGTTATCATCCTAAGATTCAATTCGAGTTTGATTAGTAATTGACCAAGTTTTTTAACCACCCACCCAAGAAAGGTCTGGCTACGTTAATCACGAAATCTTGTGTCAAATGTCCAGGGTATTGCTAGCTAATAATTCGAACTTTGACAGTCAAGTCTTGTGATTAGGGATTAATTAATTAGCGGGTCACCGATGCTTTTCTTTCATCAAATGAGAAAGCAATAAATAAAGCATAAATCATTTTTGCATCGAAATCACGCACTACAGGATGTGGTGGGCAGTTTTACATTCAGAACTTGAGAATAGAAATGGTGGGTTTTGAAATGAGGTGGTCCATATTTTCACTAAGAAAAGAAAGAGTTGAGGGTGGTTTTGTAATTTTAAGTTAAGGGACCCGACTTCTTTCAGATATTTTAGGCAGAAAGTTGCCTATTTATTTGCCCTGCCAAATCTAAAAAAATTAATCCAAATACTTAAAAAATGACTGAAGAAAATATTATACAAATAAAATATAATAGTGAAAATATTTCAAATAAATATGGGCGGACTTACTTTTTTTTTTTTTTTTTTTGGTTGTGAAAATGGGTTATAGTTGAAAACATAAATTTAACGTAAATCTACTATCCCTCTTTTCTTATCTAATATAACGAAGTAACTTTCTAGGTGCTATGGAAAAGAATTTAATATCCAAGAGTTTATCAATCCCAAAATTACCAAGTTAGTTTGTAGAATGATTTTCTTTTAAAAAGTTATGTTGCACTTTAAACTCAAGATGAGAGTGCAGTAATATTCTTATATCTTTAAGCAAAATAGGACCAATATTATCAATTATAAACTTTGAGCTAATAAGATTAAAGTTCTGCTTGCGTCGACCAATATATTCGTACGAAGGCAGAAAAACCACCTAACCAATCACCCCATTCGTTTCTTATTAAATTTCCCACACCAAGAAGTCCTAGGTTGTTTTTAAAGGCCTCATAAATATTCAGTTTAATCCACGCTAAAGGTCGTTTCATTGTCAAAAAAAAAGTCCACACACTCACTCCAAAAATTATGCTCCAATCAAGAAATAGTATTCTAGCTCGTAATGAATTGAAGGGACTTTTTCTTTTTGGCCGGCGAATTGAAGTGACTTTAAAAGCAACATTTTCTGTATTTCTTTCAATTTGAAGAAATTAACCAAGACAAAGGCCCTCGGATTTTTTTTTTTTTTGTGGGGCTTTGTGATGTCAGGTCAAAAGTCAAAATTAAAAGGAAATGAAAATTCAAGTCGGCTGCCCTTTTTTGGGCTACAAATTCAAGTCGACTGCCTACCAAACCTAGGGTTAGTACCTACGTTCCCACCTAAGCTTATCCGGCAAAAGTAAATCCGACTTTCGATAACGTGATGAGCCCCTCTTATCAAATATCAATTGACTACCCCCACTCTCTCTCTCTCTCTCTATCCACGAACGACGTCGTAAGAAGCTCATGGAGAGCAAAAAAGGCCACCATTTCCGTGAAAGTGCACCTCAGACGGGCCCCCACGGGGTTTGCCGGAGGGGCCCCTGGGATGCGGAGAATTTGCTAGTGAGGACAGCGCTGTTTTTTGCTAGTCAGGACAAACCGAGCGAGAAATTGTAGTGACAGCCGAGGTCGAGGGCGAACCGGCACGCCGACGCTCCACGCGTCTGGCACGCATCTGACCTTTGCGCCAGCTGCTTGACCCGGTCGCGCTGCGCTCCTTTTGGGATGGCCGTGGGGTCCAGGGGCCGAGCGAGTCACTTTATTAGGCCATTCGAAATATCTTGTCGACTTCACAGGATTCGTATATCATAATTTCATTATCTGCCCTAAAAATCGAAATATTCATAAGATTCGATGTGTATTCTCATCATCCTTTCGACCTACTTTTTTTTTTTGTCTTTTGGGTACTCTAGATGAGACAATTAAATTGCATTTTTCAGATTCCACGTAAACCAATCTTGTTTCTAAGTACCGAATATCCAATTTAATATGCAGTTTGTAATTTTGAGAAATAATTAAGTAGCAGTTTTTAATTTACAATAAGAATAACAGCCTATTCTGGACTATAAAAAATTATTTAATAAATAATTATAAATTATTGTACGATCAACTCTTTTAATAATTTATGACTCACGATAAACTTTTCTTCTCATAATAATCTAATTATGTTAGCAAAGTGCCATAACGTTTTGTTGATCGGTAAGTTCAAGATCGATTTGGCAAGCCTGATTTTTTTTTACCTTTGCCATAACAAAGTGGGTCAATTCTTTCGGAATTCCTCACCTTGCCTGATCATAGAGAATAATAAATTTGTCAATCCGCCCTTCCATGGCAACTCCCTAAATCCCCAAGGGTAGGCGCGTAATTGCGCCCCCGCGCCGGCTCCGCTATATATGGGCACTCCATGCGCACCGAACGATGAAGAGGAAGTGGAAAAAAACAAGAACTCAAACTCAATCATTCATTCCCACGCCCTACTCCTTCTCCTCGAAAACCTCGCGGCTCTTCGATCCCGAGGGCGCCTCGAGAATTTCCCCGAGAAAAGATCTCGCATCGAAGAAGGGAAAGTTCCACCTTCTCGTAGGGAATGCATAGAGATGATGGTAGTAGCCCGCCGCCCTTCTTCCCCAGCAAAGCCTGAGTCGTGTTGGCGAGCCAACTCCCGCATCGGCGGCCGGACCTGCCACCGCAAGCACGTCGAGGACGGGTGATCCTACGGTTCGCCTCCGACCTCGGCCGCCCAGTTTTACTTTGTGTAATCTTCTTATCTTTTTCAAAATATCTCGGCCGCGGGTCGAAGAAAGGACCCGGAGTTCGGGAACTGACGTGGGTCTTTCGAAGTTGTTGCAATCGAGTTCCGGTTCTTGCCGTCGGCGAGTGACGTCGGAGTTCCTCGTTGGCAGAAGAAGAAGGCCGGAGGATGACGAAGAGGGGGGAGGACGCGAGCTCGTCGATCCTTCACGGGAAGTACGAGCTGGGCCGCCTCCTCGGGCACGGGACCTTCGCGAAGGTGTACAACGCGCGGGAGCTGCAGAGCGGCCGGAGCGTGGCGATGAAGGTCGTCGGGAAGGAGAAGGTGGTGAAGGTGGGGATGACGGAGCAGATCAAGCGCGAGATCGCCGTCATGAAGATGGTGAAGCACCCCCACATCGTGGAGCTCCACGAGGTCATGGCGAGCAAGTCCAAGATCTACTTCGCCATGGAGCTCGTCCGCGGCGGCGAGCTCTTCGCCAAGATCTCCAAGGGGCGGCTCCGGGAGGACGTCGCCCGGGCCTACTTCCAGCAGCTGATCTCGGCGGTGGATTTCTGCCACAGCCGCGGGGTGTACCACCGGGATCTGAAGCCGGAGAATCTGCTGGTGGACGAAAACGGTAATCTGAAAGTGACCGACTTCGGGCTGAGCGCCTTCGGAGAGCACCTGAGGCAGGACGGCCTCCTGCACACCACGTGCGGGACGCCGGCGTACGTCGCCCCCGAGGTGATCGGGAAGAAGGGGTACGACGGCTCCAAGGCGGACCTGTGGTCGTGCGGCGTGATCCTATACGTCCTCCTGGCCGGGTTCTTGCCCTTCCAGGACGACAACATCATGGTCATGTACCGGAAGATTTACAAGGGCGATTTCAAGTGCCCACCCTGGTTCTCGCCGGAGGCCCGGCGGCTCGTGACCAAGCTCCTAGACCCGAACCCGAACACCCGAATCCCGACTTCCAAGGTCATGGACAGCTCCTGGTTCAAGAAGTCGGTCCCCGCCACCCTGGTCCCCAAGGAGGACCTGGAATTCGACGAGGAGAAGGCGGCGAAGGTGCGGCCGCCGGCGACCATGAACGCGTTCCACATCATCTCCCTCTCCGAGGGGTTCGACCTGTCGCCGCTCTTCGAGGAGAAGAAGCGGGAGGAGAAGGAGGAGCTGCGGTTCGCGACCACGAGGCCGGCGAGCAGCATCATATCGAGGATCGAGCAGGCCGCGAAGGCAGCCGGGAAATTCAGCATCAAGAAGACCGAGTCGAGGGTGAAGCTGCAGGGGGAGGAGGCCGGGAGGAAAGGGAAGCTGTCGATCGAGGCGGAGATATTCGCGGTGGCGCCGTCGGTGCTGATGGTGGAGGTGAAGAAGGACCGCGGGGACACGCTGGAGTACAACCAGTTCTGCCGGAAGGAGCTGAGACCGGCGCTCAAGGACATCGTCTGGACATCGCCGGACGGCGATGATTCGTTGCCTGCTTAAGAGAGAGAGCGGGGTTGTACATGTAGATCGGATTATTATGTTGGAATAGTTGTCAGCCGAGGACCAGCAGATCGCGGAGGAGTCGGTCTGTGGTCTGCTGGTAAATTCAGTGGATGGTTTGTATGTTCTCCAAGTTTTTTTTTTTTTTTTTTTGCTTTTGGTTGTGAATATGTTCCAAGTGAGACGTGCTCTGTCTCAAGTAAAAAGCAAATCTTCGATTCTAAAAGCTCAAATCCGATGTCGTTTTCGTGGATGGTTCGGATGAAAAAGAGGGATCGACGGTCCGGGTACATGAAGAATTGAACTTGAGATCTTAGAAATTCAAATTATCAAGAAAAGGGTCCGAGATTTACAGTCTAATTCGGCATCTATATGAAGAGTTAGGGAGTGGTTTTTTCTTGGGGTTAATTGAAGAGGTCGTGCAGTCAATTTAGATTCTACGTGAGCTTTGGGGAGATCTAACATGTCGAAAGAAAAGCTTTGATAGAATATGTCTTCAATTCACTTGGGAGGGTATTTATAACGGTATATTTACATAAGGAAACATTGAATCTTGAAGTAAGTACGTGTGCATTTATGGGTAAAGGTGGCGATTAAATTCAAATCTTTAACGTAAGTTATTAATTTGGTTGACTTCTCATGTCCAATTCTTTATAATTTCCTTCCATGCTTATTTTAGTTCGGAGCCTTTAGATACATCTTTTGCCAGAAGAATTACTTATCATCCGGTCAACCTTTCAGAGTGATGGGTTACGAACATGAGCATTGCTCATATTTGTATATGTTTTCTAAATTTGTACGTACGTAACGTTGATAAATTGAAATACAGTTATGGAAGGCATAGTTGGGGGAAGTTTTCCTAACATTCAACGATGGAGGAAAACATAGCTCTAGTTAGAATTACTCACGTTACTCATCAGTCGAGTCACTTGGCGATTGTAAGACTGCCACAACAGTCCATAGTCCCACGTCAATTACAAATCTATTGCACACCTTAATCACCACGTATCTAATCATATTCTATGTTTACCACGTATCTAATCGTATTCTATGTTTACCAAACGCGTCACAACCAAATGACCGTGACTCTTCTTATTATAGTAATTTGTCTGTATTATTCACTTACTCACACACACATATTTGATATACTAATCTATACTTCTATATATAACTGTAACTAATGTATGTCAACATAAAGGCGATGGCAAGCAACGCCGGTTGAGGGCACGGTGGTGAGGCAGAGATGATAGGAGGACGAGGGGAGGTGATCAATGGCATAACGGTGTTTGGGCATTAAACTCGAATGCTCAGTGGTGGTCCGGCCACGGGTTCTCCGGCCGTGGCAGAGCCGATGGACATAGCAGCAACGGTGGAGGAAGCTGCGGCACGGCGGTCATGTTCTGGGCAGATAAAGTAGAGTATCTAAAGAGTAATTGCTCGATCTCTCCCTATTCCGGGAGAATCAAACGGAGCAGTTCCTAATTCAAACGCGCCATACAAAACACGACAATACGATCAGGATCGAGTAGACATCTACTTCCATACGATGACTCCCCCCCGCCAGGATCCTGCGCATGCCCACAGGATCAGCACAACGTACGTCACGACCCTTATCGTCTACGGACTGAATGAAACCACGTCTGGTTCTGTCAATTATTCACAAGAACTCAATGATTGTCTTCCTTCTTTCTAGCTTCGCCCTCCATGATTGTCCTCCTTCTGACTCGCTGCTGCACTACCTGCACTAAGGCCTGCAATGTCACAAGCCCTCTTCGTATTTTTACCCTTCGTTTGGTCCACCCCAAATTTATGTTCGAAGGAATTCGTTCATTAACAATTCTGTTCGCGGAAGTTATTTCTATTTAGAAATGATTTTTTTCCATTTCTATTCTCAAGAAAAAAAAATACTTCATGTTTCTATTTCAAATTTATTCCCCAACTGAGAATAGAAAAATTAATTGATGTTATTAAATAGATTTCTATTCTATTTCCATTTCAGGAAATAAAAGAACAAAAAAATAGAAAAATGGAATGGTTGTTAAACGAACCCTAGAACTGTCAATTGGTTAAAAAGATTTGTGAGGATGCTATTGCTAATTCTATACATGCAAAACATAGGGTGCGAAGAGATTGTATATTTGTCATTATTATAAAATAATACCCCGTGACTCGTTCAAGTGAGGAGATTGGATTTGGATCGATAGGTTCACCCCGCTGATCCATTCGTTTTTCAATTTCTCTGTGCTTGTGCAGTAATTCTTGTAAAGCGTTAAAAGAAAGCAGCTTTAGAAGAGCAGACTGGTTTGCGTCAAGTTAAACTACTTTTGAAATGTCACGTTATATTTTCAAATGAACAAAAGAAGAGAGTAGAAAATCGGTAAATAAGCCTACAAAAACTTGGAGGCGATTGAAAAAAAGCCAAGTCCCTCGGCAACAACTCAAGTGCCCTACTTGTTGCCGAAACTTTGGATTGAGTTGACAATTATCAAAATGTTTATGATTAAATTAGCACAATTGAAAATTTTTAGAATTGAATTGCCTGTTGTGTAATAAGTTTAAGACCATTTAGATAGTTTTTTCTAAGGACAAGTTTCATGCGGAAACATTGATTAAAGAATCAAACCAGATCTTTGTCTGCATATGCTTGGAACATCCCTAGATATCATCTGCATATCTGCACTAATTAATCGGAGATTAAGAAGGTTAAGGTTAATCATGACCGCAGAAATCATTGGGCACAGGGACAAGGAGATGGGACACCACGTAATCTAATTTAATTCCCGGATGGCGACCCCGGAAATTGTTGCACCAGTTTCTATGTGACGTCAGCCGGCACGAGTGTGCTCAAAGGCCACTTACTGATTATTCTGAGTTAGGTTCTTGTCCGCTGGCCTACCTCTAGAAGAAATATGATAATCCACTCACATTAATTTAATAAATTAAACCTTCTCTGAATTGTCTGCTGTTGCGATTGGACAAGTCATTTTGAGCAGCAATTGCTAAGGCCCGTTGAATAATTTGTCTTTCTGATGAATTGAGCTAGACGATAAGGTGTATCTAGGCAGGGTTAGATGGAATCAACTTGGAGCACTCCAAGTGTACTATGATCGGCTCGTGATATTTTTTATTTGGATGCTATATTGTGATCCGTTATGATATTTTAATAGAACAATCAATCCGAATAGAATTGTCTCAATGTAACTAGTGGAGTTTACTCATTATTGGATATGTTTAACAAGATTCTTTCGTGTAAACCGATTATCAAGTTGAGTAATAAGAAAGATGGAACACCAAGGATCAAACACTTTAGCCTTTAGGTGCGATATGAATGTAGACCACTAGCAATCCTATCTAAAAGGGGGATGAACAACAAACATATGGATTTAGGCTCGTTCGTTTCATATAAAAAAAATTCTAGGAAAATGTTTTTTAGATTTTCTGATATTCGTTTCACAAAAAATAAATTGGTTGGGAAAAATATTTTTCGTGAAGAAAAAAGTATTCTAAGATAGGGGAGAATGTTTTCTGTTTTGAGAAAAATGAAAATATTTTCCACACCATCTTCCACCTCACTTTCTTTCATTAAATACCTTTTTCCTTTTATTATTTCTTTTATTATTTAAATTTTCTTAAAATAGATTTTTTTAATTGCTTTTTTTCTTTCTTTTCCTTTTTGTTCCTTTTCTTCTTCATTAGCCAGTCACTGGCCACGGCAGTGGTCGGCAACCAACCATAAGTAAGCTGGAGTCTCGCTAGCCTATGGTGAAGTTGAGTTCGCTCGATGCCAACAAGCTTGAGCCCCGCTAGATCCAACTACTTGGGCGAGGCTGAGGTTGTTAGAGCCTTGCCCAAGTAGCTGAATTTGGCAAGGCTCAAGCTCACCATCAAACTCTTCGCCTAATCAAGGGAGGATAAAAAATAATTAAATAATACATTTAAAAATATAATAATAATAAATTTATTGACATTGATGCCTAAAGGAAAAGATTTTCCTTATCAAACTACAAAATATATTTTCTAACTTATTATGATATTTCAACTAAATACCGGAAAATATGATGATTTCCCTAAATAAATGGCTTCTTGGAAAACATTGTCCGCTATATTTTTCACAAAATTAATGAAGCCTTCAATATATGAAGCTTTCGCACATATTGATAAATCCACCTTCATAGACAATATTAAATGTTGACATAATGTATTCAAGATTTCAATTATGGAGCGCTCTCAACAAGGCTCGAATCCAAGACCGCGAGGATAGGAGCGAGCTCTCTTGCTGTCCAGTCAACATCTCGTCAATTGAAAGAACACACCTGTAATCGCACAAGGTGGTGATCGACTAGGAACGAGTGTCAATTCCCGAAACCCTCCACAAATCCTCTCCTAAACCAACTGCGGGATTGCGGAAATCGCCACAGAACCCGGTAAGATGCAATGACCCATTAATTTAACATAGTAAACCGGCCTGATCTGGCAAAATGAATCTGGACAATCCTTATTCTCTCTGCAGTACTGTCCTAAAAACGCATGGGAGCCGATACTCCGCATTAAGAAACAGACGCCAGCCGCATAGGACCTTCCCCAGTTCGAATTACGCGGGCGAACTACATGTGAAGAGACGACAAGCGACATGGGAGAGTGCCGATTGGAATCCAACAACAGTTACCTGCGCATAATGTCAAAACGAAATTAGGGTTTTCATAGAACCCTAACGTGGGCAGAAGCAATTCCAAATCCCCCCGCTAATCGCGTTGGAAAGCAACCTCGTACGCCGACCATGCTAATTCCGGAATTCAATTTACATTATGACATGATGTGATCACCGCGTTTAGTAAATTAGGAGATTAAAATAAAGATTTTGACAGTCAGCTCGAAAAGATGGCAACATGCACCTCTTCCTCCCTTCCTTCTTTCCTCGGTATCTATGTGGGGGAGGTTCTCAAGATCCAGAGCGGCACCTGAGTTTTGTCTATCAAATTATTGTAAAGGACATCATCTTTGTTTTGGCATCTTTCTATTAGACCCCATTATAAATTTTCGATTTAAATAAGGTAATCATGGCACGGCCAATTATATGAATTATTCTATAATTCTTGATTAGTCAGCCTCAACCACCGGGCGCTGCCATATGCTATATGACCAGGTGTCCTCTTTGTTCTATAATTGCTGAAATGATGTTTATTATTTTAACTAAGATTCAGCTTGATCAATCATTGCTAAGGAGGAAGAGGAAATGGTCATTGCTCCCCGAAATCTACAGGTAGAGAGACTGATGACAAAACCAGGGGCCATTCAACCCACAACGTTTGCTGATCAGCGTCGTTTTCTGGTGTCTTATTGATGTCCCCAGATGAGCATTATTTGTCTAATCTTTAACCGAAAGGCTTGTGGAACGTGGCTTTGTGTAGGTGAAGCCTCAAATCAAGAACAACCATGGATGCCTTCTGCTTTCGATTTCGACTGTCTAACTTAATGTTTGGTTCGATTTACGCTCTCTCTGATTGAATAGTTTGACTTAGTTTAGGGTTTGGAGTGAGTGGTGTTAAATTCTGTTTTTGAATGGTGAGGATTCTCATCTTGTGTAGTTAAGTTCCCAGCCAAGAAAGCACCCTGCAAACATCATGGACCAAGTAAGACACAAACTTCAAACCTATCGAGTAAAATAGACATGAAATCGTAAGAGAATCGCCAGTATCATGCGCCTAATCCACACACTCAATAAGTTTTTTTTAGCCAATAAACTAAACACAAGGGGGTTCCTCGAGGTACATATTGAGAACGATTGACATGAAATGTCTCTCTCTTATATCTTGTCCTGAACTCAAGAAGATTATTGAATAATCACTTCACAAAAATGGGAGAGAATAACCCGGTATCTTAGCTCATTCTTTATTCGAGAGGGATGCTTGGGCCGACACAGAGACCAACATTGGTTTTCGAGCATGTTAAGGTTGAAGTACTGGGCTTCTTGGCCTGCCGGGCCAGCATCTCGTGCTTGATTTCGATGATGATCTTCTGATAAGCTACTACTTTCAATATGAACAGCTGATAGAAACTTGTCAAACATTTTCAAGTCTATTGAAATTTTTTAAATTTATCATGAAAGTATAATCAAGTTTTAAAAAATTTCAAAAGATACAATCAAGTCTAAAGTTGTCATGAAAGTGCAACCAACGAGCTTGATTAAACCAATTTGACAAATTTTATGACTTGATTGCACTTATTAAAATGTTTTTAAAATTCAATTGTACTTTTTGAAAATTTCAGCATTCAATTGCACTTCGTGACAACTTTAGGATTTAATTGCATTTATTAAATTTTTTAGAACTTCGATTATACTTTTTAAAAGTTTTAACACTCAATTGTACTTTCATGATAACTTTTAGGATTAAATTGCACATTTTTAAAGTTTAGGATTTGATTGTTTTTTTGTGATAAATTTTATGACTTGATTGCACATTTTTTAAGTTTTTGAACACGATTGTACTTTCATAATAAGTTTTAGAACCTCTAATTAGGGTTGTCAAAATGGACCTCCTAAATTAGAAATTGCTTGAATTTGATTGACCGATTTGGGAGTGTTGGTCCGGTTCCCAATTCAAGAAGGAATCGGATTGAACCGAATTGGACCAACTGCATTTATATGTTTTAATTTCTTTAAAAAATAAAAAGTGACTAGCTTATTTATATATTCTACATAATGAAAGGCATCAAGTAGCAGAAAAAAAAAAGTGATCGGTTCCATTGGACCAAACTAAACCTAGAACCGATCACCCCTACTTCAAGTGCACTTTATCCTTTTGAAAAGATACTTGTCGACAATTCTTGTGATTAGAGAGTGCATATAATACGAGAATTTTCACCAAATCAAGACTCAAGTTTGATTCGTCTAAGGAGATACATGGCAGTGCATGTTCTTCTTGGGCCCAAAAGATCTGATGGGACGATGGATTTGCTGCGGTTCTGCTCACTGGACCGGACCAATCGCGAGCCCAAGATCCAACCCAGCCTCTCTCTCTCTCTCTCTCTCTCTCTCCCGCAGAGTCCGCCAGAATCTGCAGCCGAAAGCCGAAGCGAACCGATCGAAGAAGCTGCGAAGGGGGAAGCTTCGGGCGGGCGTTGCGGCCATGGCTGCCGTTGCAGAGACCTACGCAGCGAGAAACCCAGAAACGGTCCACGCCGACGTCCTCTCTAAAGCCCGCGAATCTTGCTACAAGGTTGCCCTCTTCCTTCTTTCTCTCTCTATTTTTAGAGTTCTTGATCATTCAGAGACGGACGGTGGGGCGCGACGTGACTCGCGTTCTCTTTCTGGGCAGGCCCGCGACGCTTTCTACGCGTGCCTGGAGAAGGAATCGAGCAAGAAGCCGACGGAGATCGGCTCCGTCGGGCTGTTGTACCCTGCCGAGTGCAAGAAATCGCGGGCCGAGTACGAGAATCGATGCCGAGCTTCCTGGGTAAGTGTGAATTTGGAATCTTGCTGTGATTTTGTTTTCGCTAGTTTCGTTTTTTGTGGTTTGTGGGTTGATGTTGTTGTCGTTGGTTTTGGTTGGTATGTATAGGTGAAGCATTTTGATAGGCAGTACTGTAGGAACAAGACGCTCAAGAGGCTCTTGGACGACAAGGATGCGAAGCGTGGGCCTTTGACGCTCCCGCAGCCGTCCACGTTCAAGACCCCCAGTTGAGATTTGCTCTGCATTCCCTTGCTTGGTGGGATGTGTTTCTGTTTCAGTAATTGTATTTCCATGCAATGAGTCATAGAATTGAAGTCTGTATATGCCGACATCTGCTATTAATTTGGGGAAAATTTTGTCTAAGGCTGCATTTGTTTTATGCTTAATTCGATTGCTTTCCTCTTGTCATTGTCAATTATAAATTATTTTCTTCAATGCAGTTTGGGATGATTGAACTTGATCAAAACTTATTCTTGACGTATGTATCACTGGTGAATATTGATATTTGAATATGTCCCTGAACGACTCTCCAGAGCTCACCTTCTGAATCTATTGCCTTGGAAAGATTCTTCAGTATAAAATATTATAGAATCCATGTGTACATGAGACTATTGGGTGTTCCTGTGAGGAAAATTTGCCAACGGATGTCTATTCTATCATGGAATCATAGTGCTCCCCTTTTTTGGAGATCAATAATCATGAATCTCTTCGGTACAAAGATTTGAAAGTTCTCTTCATATGGTTTTGTTGAGGAGTTTAGATACTAGGATTAACCCCATATGAGAAGATGCTTAATTAAGATTTTCAGAGAGGTTGATTGCTTTAGATTATCCCCAGAGTGTGTGTGTTTTTTACCACAAAATGCTCTATATAAGCAATTTAGTTGCTCCTTCAGCTCCTTCTGTATGTCATGTCTGCAGACTCAAAAAAGCCTTATGGTTGTGTCTTTTTCTTTTCTTGGACTAATATTCTCTCCCCCCCCCCCCTCTTCTCTCCCCCTCTCTCTGTGCATATGTGCACATGCACGCACGTGGATGTTGTTTCTTTTTTAAGGTTTTGAACCCCAGAACATTGTATTCCCTAGCATATCCCATTGCCACTGTCAGTGGCCCTCTTGCTTCAGTGCTGTTAATTGGTGATTTTACAATACTAGAAGAACGCAACCTTGGAACCTAAAATGGTGGATTTTCTTTGCTACTCTACAAACTGTAGATGTTATGTACCAATCTATATCTAAAGAAAGTGATTAACAGATGCCCGATGGTACAAAATTGAGTGTAATTAAGCAATACATGGCTAAAATATATTCTGTTAACTTACCTTCTTTTTAGACATGGCAACTTTGACCCTGTGAAATCAAATTTGTTTGATAGAGAAAGGCCTGTTTTGATAGGCTAGCTGCAGTAGTTCTTTCTTTTGATCCAGGTCTTACAGTTGAATGAAGTATCTTGGATGAAATTGATTTTGTGTTGGTAAAAGCTAGGAATAGAAAATGTCTGCTTTTCATCAAAATGCTTGTAAATGTTTTTGAAAAATAGAAAATAAATTGTGGAATCTGAACTCAGTGGTGTGAAGGATCATAGATGTTTATGAGAAGTGCTTACAAAGGAGACTGAAGTGTACAATGTTGGGATAGGTTGACTCTCACCTCATGCTTCTGTTTACTGTTGACTTCATGATCTCAGGGTAAATTCCAAAGACTCAATGCATTTTTGGGTTATTTACACTTGATTGTCAGACTTCAACTTTTTTATCCCTTGCATTCACTTTTTAAATCCACTAAGGGTTGGTGATTAACACAATTCATCCTCAAGTTTCTTCTCAATTACACTTTGCATCCACTAATTCCAAAGCCTACACTTTGCATTTTCTACTTTCAAGACCGTTTGTTGCACCCTATGATATTGAGAAAACTATTCTATAGACCCTGTAGTTTCTTTAAGTTTTATTTACAAATTTATTTGTCTTGACTCCAACATCTAAATTTTAGGTTTTTTTGAAATCTCAGGATGTAAAGTGTTGTGTTTTGAAGCATAAGTGCATATGAGGGAAAGCTGAATATGGTTTTCTCCGCAACACACAGCTGTCCAACTTTCTCTTTTTGATTTGATTCATCAACCAATGTGTCTATTGAGAATATGAGATGGCATGGTGCATTGGACACACTCACTGTAGTAGCTAGTTAACTGAGGGTTGAAATTTGATCAAAGGCATGACCAAAATTGGCAGTGCATACCCATTATTGATGCTAAGGGACATACAACCTAAATTCTGGTTGCTTTACCCTCTACCAACCCTTTGTAATGTTCTTTTTCTTATCTGTTGGGCTGCTATGAAGTACTTTGAAGCTAATTCACTACCAAGTCATAAGAGAACCCACTGAGCTAAATTATGGAAAGGTAATGTGCATTTCATCCCTGTCCAGACTCATAGGCCGACATGTCAAATTACCATCAATTGTTGGCCAGTATGGTACTGGAGTAGCAATTGACAAGGTCTGAGGAGTTGAGTGCAATGGATGAGAAGATCAGATGGTCTTCAGATAGCTTGAGTACTTTTTTCTTTCTTATGTGTTTACTCGAAGCCTCAGATGAATTTGCAAACTTGGATGGAACTTCATCTGGGTTCTGATCCATTAACTGAGACATTCTACCTTTCTGTACTGGCTTTAGAGAGTGCACTTTCATTTAACATATTGAGTGCTGAAAAGAAAGTACAATAATTAATACCTTGTGATTGCGAGAGATACAATCTCACTCGCTTGCAAAGAATTATTATGGAATCTTTGTTTGAAATTTTTATATGATTAGCTATCAAACAATTGATGTGCAACTATGTAGTTGTAACAGGACAGCATATTGTTAGGGCAATTCCAACTGTTGATAAAATCCAAGTGTTCTATGACTCTCCATGTTGGATCAGTTTTATTCGGTTTGAATAGCTGAATAAACTAACATGCTTTGTGTTATCGCTGCTTTCATCTGCTGCCATTATTTTATGATTATGCTGATTAAAAAAGAGAGTGAGTTTTAAGTAACTTGCATCCTTAGTGCTTGAAACTGTAACATCATTTGTGCTCATGTTAGAACAGGACAGATTATCACCGCTCTTGCTGCCTCACACAGTTCTTCATTTGTTTTCTCTGGATCATACTTGCATGAACTCATGATTCCAAGCTTCTTTTGTTGCTGATTGCTGATCAGATGCTGCTCTTTTCCTCTTAGTTCTTAATTGCTCTGTATGATGCTGTGATAGGGACCTTCATCGATAGCCGCAACCCTAACAATCAGCAAGAAGGGATGCAGAAAATTTTCTCTACATGAATTGCCTGCTTAGGAGCAGTAGATGTTAAGTCAGACGACTTATTATGTGAATATTCTCAATCTACATTGATTTATAAGGGAAAAAATTATTGTTCCATCACATCGCGACATAAACAAGGAACCGGGTATGCTTGGTTTCCTACATTTCCTTCTTTCTTTCTCTAGTTTCTTTAATAAATGATTCTGCTTCTGGATGAAATATCTCTTATTCCATACATTCAGCACCAGTTGCTCACTTTTTCTTTTTGGAAAGTACAGTCGAGGAAAATTCATGCTAAGAATATGGCGACGATGTTGGGAGATTGCAGTACTTTTAGGTCCTATGCTAGAGTTTGGCAGATTGCAATACTTTTAGGTCCTATGCTAGAGTTTCTGAAACTTATTCTCACGAAAACATGTTGTAAAGAAAGGACGGTGAACAATTTACAGTCAGTTTCCTTTTGTGCAACGAAGATTGCGCTTGATAGGTCGCGATTTTGATTTGGCAAGATCTGTTTTCTAATCATTGAACTACAAGAATGTTTACAGTAATCTTCAGAATAACTCAAAGATTTCCAGTTGCGAGTACTTGCATCAGATATTGATGAGGAATAGATGGCCCAAGCCCGAGAATGAACTATCTAACTCCTGCATATGATGAACTGTGATTGGCTGTTTTATCATGAAATTAGAACCTTGGCTTATAGCTAGAGAAAAGGTTTTGTGCACAAGTTGAAAATCCTTTACAAAGTGAAGTTCAAGCTAATCATCCATTTAGCACAGCGTTCACTATAATCAGCAAAGCGTGGTCTGTTGTAAGCAAGAGTCTTTTCTTAATGACCGCGAGGAGAACCCTGCCATCCTTGCATCCACTGATAGACTCCGACCCGGCACTCGAAGGTGAGATCAGAGCAGCGCCGCCGCTCGCCTGGATCGCCCTTGAGGGTGGATCGCAAGTGGCCAGGATCGGAACCTTCATCTCCCAACTCTCAGGCCGGGAACCGATTAACCAAGCTGAAGGCCTAATTGGCTTGTAATATCATCCAGTTGTCAAAGTGAGCATCTGATGCTGATTAACCTGGATGCGCACCAAATGTACCCTATTGTTGATCGATCAGGTGTCAGCCGATCTCACAAACAGAATAACGGAGTGGGTTAATCACAATCGTCATCGATAGGATCACATATCGACATCGTGAAATCTATATCTGTGATTGCATATGATCGCAAAACTGAGTCTACGCAAGAGTTTTCACCTTAGGGAAGGTTACAAAAAATAAAAATCAAGAACTGCGACATGGAATTGTGGTCCATATCCGTTGACCGATCTATGCAGCTTTTCTAATTCTTTCTTTATTATCACTTCATTTAGGAAATAAAATCAAAGCCAAAGGCGGGGACAGACCTTAGTCGCCTCCCACTCTTTGCATCCCATCGGTTTCAATTCACTGCCAAAGCAGATGCAGCTCGATGCTTCTCGACCTAACCACAATATTTTATTTTTTTTTAGTACCAATCTTTGTAAAAATGTAGTTTGAGCCACTGAGTTTCACTATACTTTAATTTTGTGCAACATGCCCTAACATGCCAGGAATAGGATACGTGGCATCCCAAGAATATTATTATTTTTTTCTGCTTTTCGAAGGATGCGTGATTAGGTAGGGATGGTTCTGTTTTTATCTGCTTTAATTAGTTATCTAATCCACGCTTTGCGTGGAAATATCAATAATATTATATATATTATATCGGTAGCTTTCTAGAAGAATATCATAATTTAAGGATGCTTAAGATTGAGGCAGAAAAGACGTTACAATGTTATGTTTTCAAAGCATGTAAAACAAAATTAGAAAAGTGGGCTTTCAGGGTACAATAATGAAATTCAACCAAAAGGCTTGCAGCAATGAAAGCTATATTAAAAACTAAGTTCTTTCAAAAAGCAAAATGCAAAACTGATAAATTATACATTCTCCGTTTTTAAGTTAGCCGCTAGACAAAAAAGGGGTCATTGCAAAAATTAGAGCTCCTGATGTCCTAATCCATAATTTTGACATATTAAATTAAATGGATTTATTAATTTGTTGTGATTATAAATGGATAAAATTTAATTATGTGAATAGAATAAGTTTTAGTTTGAATTAGCAATTATTTCTTCATTGGGAACATATGTTTTTACTTTGTTCCTATTTCAGTCTAGTTTTAATCCGCGTTTTCTCTATTTTTATTTAGAATTTTTTATTGAATTTATTTCGTTGTTATCTTGTTTGGAGAGATTTTTCTTTATTATAAATCACTAAATTGTAAGAATATATTTAAGACACCATATTCAAAATAAATCATATCAATCAAGAGTATATGAATGCTCTCTCTAATTTATCAATTGTTTGAAGTTTAAACCTAGTAAGAGATTAAATTTGGACATACCGAGTCTTTATCCATTTTCTGAAATTTTAAAGTCAATAAGATAGAAATTTAGAAATGACAAATGAGTATGCTTTTTGATAATGCATTTCGAGACATTTTTGTTTAAATTTATGAAGTTTTACATTGTAAGACCGAAGTTGGTAAATAAGAAATATTTGTTATATAGACGATGAGGTAAAAAATTATTATGTGCCTCATGCGGCCATATTTTGTGAACATATCTTCATGTGTTTAGTACACATATCAAATTTCTAATATGAATTTGGATCATAAAGTGCACATCAAATCGAATTAATTTTGACAAAAAAAGTACAACATCTAATTACAATACAAAAAAGTAAAGACCCTCTAATTCTTCTTCTCTCAAATGCAATTTTAGGGCCTTGATAGCTTAATCTCAAATCAAACATCACAACCTCTTCATAAAGAATAATCCTGCAAAATATCGCATTCTTGATTTTCAATATGTCTTCTTCTATTAAGGAAGTGAAAATAAACAGAAGAGACTCCTAATCGAATTAATTTCAACAAATAAAGCACAACATTTAATTACAATATAAAAAATTAAAGACCCTCTAATTCTGTCTTCTCTTGAAGCTTAATCTCAAAATGAACATCACAACCTCTTCATAAATAATAATCCTGCAAAATATCCCATTCTTTATTTTCGATATGTCTTCTTCTATCAGAGAAGTGAAAACAAACGGAAATGACTCCTAATCTTAAAGATGAGGAGGGGAGTATTTGCTCCTCATACTTGAACCTGATTGGTTGAATCAAGATTTTCCATCCATATTTTGTATTTAAACAAATATCCAATCTATTTCAAATATGAATTAGATGCATGTCAATTTAATTTTTGTAATTGACTATTTTCCAAATAATAAATTTAAACTCATGAATGTATCTCTTATATGACTTTTTCAAAAAAATCTCAATCTCAATTTCAAATTATCTAGATTTTGGAAAAGCTATTGTCATTTTCACTTTTTGGCCAAACAAATTTGCTTCAAATGTTATAAGATATATCTATATGGGCCATATAGCATCACCATTATGCTCCGTGACAATAATTAAGGTAAAGTTCGTTGTCACATGGCGAGCATAGGTGCAAACTTTCTTTTAACTCCACCGATCAAGTAAACCACCTAAGTGCAACTAATATCTTTATTTTTCAACCAAAATTTCGATTTAGATGGACCCGAACATCGTCCTTTGCGAAGGCCGTAACTATCCCTCCCTCTGAGACCCTATCGATAAGATTTTTTTGATAATTCTTCCCCAAACGCAAGCGTGATCATTAGCTAAGGAGAGTCCATAGTTTTTACCTTAGTGGTTTTGCAAGATTAACAATGTTTATGGACAATGAGTATGCGGTATCAGGTACATTGCTAGTGCCCGACTTTAGGTGTGGTCAAAGTGGTGTCCAAAATCAAGAACACTGATTAGACTAGTCCACCACTAATGAGCAACTAGAACAAAGTTAGAAAGTAAATCGGTCAATTGACTTTGAAACCCTAATGAGTACTTGAAAGAGGCATAAGTTTGGACGACACTAAAAAGATTTGATTAGACCCATACAAAATTCAGGACGGAGTCTTCTTTCCCTTTAAATTGCTGATGTAGTAGTCCAATTATCTCGAGCCGTCCTATGTGGCATATTGCCACATCAATGATTTCCGGTAAAAATTAACTAGAAGGAATACATTGAAATTCACACAAAAGTTTAAAACTAAATTGATAAGATCGGAAAGTTTAAGATTAAATCAATATCTGTACAATAAAAGCAGGATTGATTGGATAATTTCTCCATAAATATAAAGACTACTAGGGGTTCCTAAGATGCTGCAAATAATTATCTTAAGACTAAAGTTGACTGTCGGCAATGACAAAACTAAGGTCGACTGTCGGTGATGACAACCCGATGCTGACAACCCGATGCAGTGTGACACTATCAATCTCTTATTTTATTTTTTTATAAGAAATTAGTTTATTTTCCTGTCCTTAATTAAAAGATGGCCTACAATTTGCAATAAAAAGAAGAAAGGGATCCCCCGAAAAAGATGCTTGAGCTCATGGATGTTATATTCTCAAGAATACTAACAATCACTTTTGCGGTAACAATTGGATGCTAAGGAAGGAGATTCGGTAAAGAGTAGCTAGACCAAATCCTCTCAAGCATTGGCTGACTCGTTTGATCTCATCCCAAATTGAATTGATCCCCTTTTGGAAAAGGCCTTAAGATATTAAATTCGATATGTATAAATATAAATATATATAATCACAATCCCAATTAAAAATCATATGGTCGCACCTTTTCGAGGGGGGGGGGCAAGAGAGAGACAATAATGCACGTAATTTCGGAATTATCTCCCAATAATTGCCTCAATAGAATACTAGAAAGTGAGATTAATTAATTAACGTGAAGTGAGATTACAACCGAAAAGAGAAGGAAAAAACAATACAAAAAAAATATATAACGATAAAAAAAGAGGAAACTAATCCCAAAAAAGGGAATTTCCTTGGGATATGGTTCTCCTCCATGTAGTATTTTTGCTTTTCGATTTCTGATGAAGTTAGCTTTTCTTTTTGGGCCAAAAGTCTACCCAAATACGGCGTCGCAAAAGCAGCCAAAATGCAGGACCACCTTATTTTCGTAGACTTCCGCACACGAAAAGAAAACCCCGTCCAGCCCACGTCTGCCTCTTTTTCCTCGGGCCCCACCTTTTCTTCCGCTGGTCAAAGGGAGAGAAAAAAAAACGAAGACGAAATTACGAAAAAGACACGGAGGCAGTCAACGGTCAGCGCCACGCGTCGGGATCCCCCCCTCCGGATCAGGGCTTGGAGATGGAGGCCGCGTCCTTGGCGTCGACGCCTCCTCCGGCGGCCGCGCCGCCGGCCAGTGCGGCGGACTGGACGGTCAGGGCGGACACGCTCGGGGAGGTGGGGCCGTCGCCGGGGCCCTGGTGGTGGTGGTGGTGGTGGGCGGAGGGGGAGGGGAGGGGGATGCGGGACTGGCAGGTGGCGGTGGAGATGGCGGTGGCGAGGGAGATGGGCATGAGGCAGAGGCCCTTCCCCTGCAGGTACTGCATCGCCGACCCCATGTCCTCCTCCATGAGCTTCGCCACCTGGTGCTCCGAAACCGTCAGGCTGTCCCCGGAGGCGCCGCCGTTGGAGCTGCTCCGCCCGCTGCCGTTCGCCTGAGAACCGTCGCCGCCACCGCCTCCCTGCAGATAAGACAAGGACACCCCGATTCAATCTCTCATAATTATATCTCAAAACGCATACAGAATTCACGAAAAAGGACAAGGGAGGGGACAGGGAAGTGGGGAAAAGGGGTAAGTCGGAAAGTGGGTCGAGAGCCATTTTTCTATAATTTCCCATCGAGAGAGAGAGAGAGAGAGAGAGACAGCGAGAGAGTGGAATCTGAAAAAGGAAGCACGCGTGCTGCTTTGGTTTTGTCGTCTTGTGTTGATTGAGGAATTTCGGGGGTACTTTTGAATTAGGTTTTTCTATTGGAGGATGAGTAGCCCGTGTTTTGGTGGTACCTCAGAGGACATATCGGCAACGAGAGGCGCAACGGCAGCTGCACCGCCCAGCCTGCTCATGCTCAGCACCTGTGCCAAAACGAAACACAGAGAAAGAAAAATCAGCAGCTCATCCATGTTCTTCATAATCTCATGCCATACGGAGATGGAGTGGCTCTTGGCTACTGATATTCAATTCACGGTATTGATTATCTCCCTAACAACAATGTCAACGAAGGGAATCATTCCATTTTTTTAACGAGAGAGAGAAGAGAGAGAACCTTGACTTGAAGCTGGAGGAATTTCACATAGTCGATAATCTCATCCAGCATTGATGCCTTGTCCGTCTGTCATTCCCCAAGGCCAGCACCACCCCATCGGGAACACACCCAAGACAAAACAAGAAAATGTTAGAATTTCCCCCATAATGAAAAACTGATCTTCTTCGAGATGGAATAACTGAACTGAACACAATTCATGGCCAGAGCAGAGCCTCTCTGACTAGCGGTTACAGAGTTCCCAGGTGGGAACTGAGGAAAAAAAGGGGAATCTTCATGGTAATGAGCAACCGAATAAACAAATGACTTACGGTATTTTTAAAACATCATATAAAATGGGGAAACATCAGAAGACAATAAATGCAACAGGCAGTGGAATTAAATGAAGCTTCTTGCACCTTGTTGGCATTGGGAACCAGCTCCTGCAGCGCCTTCATTCTCTCCGCTATCCTCTCTCTCCTCAGCTGCAACCCCACCATCACACAATTCCAATTTTAGGAACTCGATAAGTACAAAACCCAGAAAATACTTTTACCAAAAAAAACACCCAGAAAATATTTAAAAAGATAAAAGTGGGAAAAAAAAAAAACTTGAGCAGGTCCCAAAAAAATAAAAATCATGTCTTTTTCGCAAGAACAAATTGGATTAGTTGGAGCGCACTCTTTCAGCGATGCTGTGAGGATCGGTGGCTTGGCCTCTCCTCGCCCTCACTCTCTGCCTCGGCTGACCAGGCGCGGCCGCAGTGCCCGCGGCGCCGCCCGACCCGCTCGCCGCCGCCTGAGCGCTGAAATTCGGTGCCGCTTGCATTGATCCCCCCTGTGATGATTTCCCAGAACAGATTCTCAGAAAGTTATGCCCGCAAAAACAAGAGGAAAAAACCAAGTGGGGGAAAAAGAAAACGAAAAGAAAGGGGAGAAATGCCTGAGGTAGAGAAAAATGCTGTGAATGGTTCGAAGTTTGGCCATTTCCATGCAGAGATCCAGCGAAGCCATTGAACAGAGCTTGAACTGAGCTGTCACCTCCCTGCGATCAAACCCACCCAGTTCACTGTAATTTCAACCTCTATGAAACATTTGAACCATCGTGCTTTTCTTATTAAAAAATTCAAACTTTTCTGAATGGATTACAGAGCACTCGAAATTTGACCCGCACTAACACTCCAAAAATTTTTCAAAAGAAACAAAAGTAAAAATGGCATCCCGAAAAGTTTTACCAGATTCGCAGACTTGAAATGGGAAGACGACGGCGACCCGTCGCCTCCGGCCATCAACATCTGGTGCAGCATCATCGCCTTGGCGGCCGCGGCCGCGGCCTGCGCCCTCCTCCCCCCGCCGCCGCCGCCGCCGCCGATCTGGTGCTGCCTCAGCTTCGCGGCCAGGACCGCGGCCTCGTCCAGGCCGTGGAAGCCGACGTCCTCCGACAGGTCGACGGGGACGTCGCCGTTCTGGCCCATGGGGAGGTGGTGGGCCGCGGCGGGGTCGCCAGGGGTGCCGAGGTGGTCGGCCCAGGAGGGGATCCCGGAGAACATGTGGTCGAGGAAGTCGTCGCCGGAGGAGGAGGAGGGGTCGAAGTGGTGGTGGCCGCCGCCGCCGCCGCCGCCGCCGCCGGCGGCCTGGATCTGGCCGTGGTGGGGGTGGCTGCCGTTGCTGCCCTGGAGGTCATGGAGGGAGACTTGGGAAGGGTTCAGCAGGGAGCTGATGTTCTGCATCTCTCTGCTGCAGGGCTGCATGTTGGAAGGAGAAGGAGAAGGAGGAAGAGAGAGGAAGAGAGAGAAAGAGAAGGGAATGGATGTGAGAGAGAGAGAGGTCTTCTTCTTCTTCTTCTTCTTCTTCTTCTTCTACTTCTGTGTTGTTTGGATTTAGTGGTTGGAATGATCTGGGGAAGTGAATCTGAAAGAGAGATGATGTTGGCGTTTCAGTTTTTCCTGGGGGTTGTGTGCGTGTGTTTTCTTTCCCTTTTATGCATTTGAGTTGATTTTGAGTGTGCTAGTTGTCCACAGCGCGTGAAGCGGATTAACGAACCTGAATTTTTTAAATTTTTTTATATTGAATTTTATGGAGAAAAAGGGTATATGGGAAAAAGGATAAAAAAAAAAGGGGGGGAATATTACGGGGGATCTGATTATAACTGCTAATTGGGTTTGTTTTGGGGGAGGAGACCAGGTCAAATTTGATAGGGAAGTTAACTGCCTATCTAATTATCTAATTGTGTGAGGTCACTACGATTAACAGTTCATATGGAGTGAATTCGTATAAATTAAGAGTATCTAGAAAAAGGTCGGAAAAGGTCGGAATTTTCTGATAATAACACTTCAGGATATGGTTTAGGCGAAAATCCACGACTAGTGGGTAAGTTGCCATAATTGTTGTGGACAGTTTTTTTTTCCCCATTTTTATTTCCTTTGTGTGGTGTGGCTGCAGGCCTCTGGAAGAGATTGAGAAGCTCTCAACACAAGGAAATGCGAATCGTTGGAATCCTACCCAAATTTGTTTTCTAACGCCAATCAGAAAAGACGATGTAATTCCCCTCTTGAGGAAAGGGTAGCGAGGTTCAAACAAGCTCCTGTGTATCTTTTCGATCGCGTTCTATAGATTTTTAATTTATTTAATCAAGATTTTGAGGTTGGTTGACTTTTCTAATCAAGCATCTTTAGCTCCGGTTCTAACTAATGGAAGATTAAAATATATGGTATAGTCGGTAAGAATCAAAATAGAAAATTCAAGTGCAATGTTTGTGTTAAAAGTTCTCTTTGCTCAAGGTTTGGTTATAGCTTTTCACTTTTAAGATTTAGTCGCATACATTCGTTAACCATTCCTAATACCAAAACGTTCTTCCAGTCATACTCTTGTCAGTTCCAACGGACATCCCAACTCTGATTACTTTAATTTGGAGTTGAGTATTAAATTAGAACATCATACAAATTCAGTGACTTGATATGACAAATTAAAAGTTCAAAGTACTCAATTGAAATTAATGGATTATCCAGGATTAAAAGAGAACTTTTACCTATAATTTATCCTGGCGTTAAACCCAATTAGATTAGCGGTATCAAATGCCACCGACATTTCCATGAGATTTGACCACAAGATCATTTAGGCCTGCCTTTTTTTCTTGGCTACAATATCATTTAGACCTGCTTAGGTCCTCCATCTTCTATTGAAGTTCATAACGTGCCCTTCAACAATTGGTCAAGCCCTCAATTTATGGGTTCTGTCCCTAAAATACAAGAATCTGGTCAGCCCAAAACCTGAAAAGGATGGAACCATCCGCAAGCCAAGTCTTATCCCATTCAACACGACTCCTAAGCTTTCTACACGTCCAGTTTCACCATCACACGGAGTTTCCTTTATCGCAACCTCATTCTCATATGGCAGAGAGCTTCCGATAACAAAAAGCTGTCGTCTTGAATCTGTCTCCCCAGCAGGAAAGCACTTTGCATTGGTATAGTCAACTGGGACATCATGGGCTGCCAATGATCTGTCAACACTTCAGCAAATTACTTTGCAAGCAAGATTGCATAAGCTAATCGGTCTGAATTGAAATATTATCTCCAAGGAAGCGACGTCCGGGACCAGAGCAATCGCAATTGTCAAGAATTCTGTTCCTTTTACGAAGTATCTAGTGTTACAATCACCTGCTTTCAATTAGCAAACATGGGATCTTTGGTGCTAATCCTGTTCTGTGGTCACCATAATTGATTGATTCTGGCCTTGATAGCTTTCTGTCTGTCTTGATCAAAGGTGCCTGACGTGCTGTTTCCCACGTTAGTTAAACTGCTGCTGAAACTGCTCCATTCTGCTGCTGAAACTGCTCCATTTCCTCTTTCGCATTCACCTGCTCCCAGCAGATAAAGCTAGGAAGACTTTCTGGGTTATGCCCCCAGACCATTACTGGGATCTGAAGCTGAAGTCCATTCTATGTCAACAATGCCAGAGCACCCCTCATCATCTTGCTAAATAGCTTCAAAGCGAAATCCTCGTCCCCCTCTTATGCGTTCAACTGACAGTGGTGATAGTAGAAAGTTGTGATCTGGGTGAATTGCACGGCTAGCCCAAACACGAATGAGTTCTCCAATCGATCTTTCCAGTGCATTTGCGACTCCATCTTTATTATTTGACTGGTAAAAACATACCCTTTATTTTCAAGATCCATGGAATGGCAATCGTCCAGAAATTTCGTTTCAATCAGAAAAAGAACACTGGGCCCAAACTGAACAATGAGGTTCTCAAGTTCTTGAATTCTCAAGAGATCGCCCAGCCCTTGACAGTTCCTAACCTATCAGACTAACGAATGCCGTGGCGGCTGTTTCAGTAAGTGTTGAGACATCCAGGGCCCAGGGAATTCTCCTGATGTTCCCACACCATAAGGCTCAAATCACTGTTTGTTCCTTGTGGTTCCCAAGTTGTTTTATTCAGAAGCCTTTTTCTCAGGCCCCAGAGGATCCTTGCCCTTTCTGGATCCAAGCTTTTGTTAGTTTCTTTAAAGCCTACGCCTGTTCCCTGGGCCCCAAAGGATCCATGACCAGAAGAGGCAGATGCCTGGCCAGTGGGCTCGAAGGGAACGATTCCCATTTCCATGTCTTCTTCCTCATCTACTGGATTACCTCCACGAAACTCTTCACCGTGAAAAACATTCCAGAAGGCTTGAACTCCCCAAATTCTACTTTCAACCACGTCCCATTTTCACAATCTTCCTCCTGTATCTTTGAAAAGCTCGCAACATCTGGTATAATGGCCGATTTTCCACTAACATAACCAAAGAAATCTTTCATGCTAGAAATCAATCCACACATTATCACCTCCCTCGCTAGACAAGACACATGACCTCAAGGACAATGCCAGATCGTGATTGACTTTAACCCGAGCAACACATACATCGAACCTCTCTTTTAAGATAGAAACATATAAAACCTCATGATTCCGTAAATAGGTACATGCGACAGCTTGAAACATTTGCAGTAAGGGAAGTCTTAATTCATATTTCTAAGTGGACGTTGTCCAATAACATACTCACCAGGCCACTCATCGAAATACACTCATACATATATGTGCCTTATTTCGTCCCAACATATGGGGGAGGTTGATGCAAAAGAACTTCGAGAACGGAATCGAATTGGAGCTATTTTCATAGCGACATACTCTCTAAAACTAGTTATTATCTACGCTTTCTTACTAAGTTTTTTAGCCCATGGTGTAAGAAGGGGTAGGCAGATTGATGACGGTGCTCTTGACCTTAGTCATCATATTGATGCTGTTTGTGACTCCCTGTGAACCTATTCCACTGTCCTTCAAACCCTGCACCATCAAGCATTTCAGCAGTCATTTCTTCTGTGCTCGCAGAAAAAAAAATTGATATGGTATTTACAATGTGATAGAAATCTTATAAGATGCTTATGATTGTTAAGTTTACCTGGAAAGGAAATGGTCTGGCCCTCGAGCCGGGGCAGAGTTAATTTGAACTGAACCGGTCTCCATTGCGTCGCTGATCAACATTGCCTTGTTGATGTCGCGTGTGAAGACACAACCCTGCAATTTTTAAGGCATTTTATTACTACTGGGAAGAAAGAAATTTTGTTGACTGTTATCTATAAGAAGACATGATGATGTCTCCAACAGGATGCTCTTCTCTAATTTCATCCAACTGTGGCTTTTGGGATTTCGTGGAAACCATAAGTGTAACTAGTAACACATTTAGATAGGTAGCTTAGTGATGGAATTTGTGTGCATGTCGACAAGCGGGTACCTCGACACACAAGTAATGCTGTGTACGTACTTCTTTTCTTGATTTGATTTTAATTCGTTATGTGGCTGCTTATAATTTGACAAGAGTGCAAGGGATTGTCGCAGATACCAGATTAAATCATACCTGGAGACCAAAATTGCTGGCATTACAATGGTTAATCCCTTCTTCGACAGAGCTGATCCTGATGACCGGCAAGATTGGCCCAAACGGCTCCTCCCACGCGATCCTCATGTCGGGCCTGACGTTATCCAACAGCAATGGCCATATGAGGTTGCCTTCTCTCTTGTATGGCTGGCAGAAGGTTGCGCCCTTCTCCTTGGCGTCCATCACCAGCCCCTCGATGAAGTTGGCAGAGGATTCTGAGACGACCGGTGTTATGTCACGGTTGTCCTCGGGCGGCCCTACGGTTAGTTTCGACACTTTGGCATTCACCTTTTGAACCAAAGTGTCCGCAACGGAGTCCATCACCAGGACAACTTTCACCGCTGTGCATCTTTGACCGCTGTTGTGGACAAGGAGAGTATGAATACGGGTTAGCGTCCGCAGCGGGTAACAGATTTTGCGGATGATGTGAGCAACCGTCAATTTTGGTGGCCTTAAGAGAAAGAGTATAACTATGAAGGAAGTTATGAATGCTTGCAGATCACTTGGGTCACCTGTAAGAAAAGCCTCCTTTCACAATGTTGGCAGCTGCCAAGTCGATGTCGGCATCTTCAAGCACGATGCAAGCATCTTTGCCACCCAACTCCATCTGAAGAGGAATCATGCCGGCCTTCTTTGAAATGGCAACTCCAGTGTCTCCGCCAGTGAAGCTGAATAGGAAAAGGCAATTCATGTTAGAAATCACAAACCTTGCAAGAGGCAAAGAGATCATAAATAGCGAGAAGATGGCCACAAGAATTACCTTATGCAGTTCACCCTCGGATGCATAGTGAGAAAGTCACCGATTTCAGAGCCTTTTCCGGTGACGCAGCTGATGAGACCTTTGGGAAAACCAGCTAAGTGAAAGCAGTGCACCATGTGAAGGCAAGATACAGCACCCTACAAGGAGTTATGTACAGTTTTCAGGATAGACAAATTGATCAGGATCTAACAGAAGAAAAAAGAAACGCAAATTTTAATGGGAGGCTCAGAAGAGTAAACGCAAGGCTTATAGTATGCAAAAGTTTCTGCTCCACACGCACGCATAACACTACACACCGAGACACAAACTCACAACATGAGAACATGCACAAGACTGAATGGGCTACAATAGGCGCGGCCAATAGCATGAAAACTGAGTATCCACCATAATTAGAGCTTCTTTAGTTAATAATTGGTGAAAGTAACTTGACGGCAAGAACATACCTGGGTGGGAGGCTTTAGAACAAGAGAGTTTCCAGCAATCAGAGCAGGGCCAATCTTTGAGACAGCCAGGTTAACTGGGTAGTTAAATGGTGGAATGGCTAACACTACGCCAAGTGGAATCTGCAGTTCAAAACAAAAACATTTGAAGCACATCACGAATCATTTGACCATTAGAAGCCAAACATCTTCTGCTCTCTCTCTCTCTCTCTCTCTCTCTCTCTCTCTCTCTCTCTCTCTCTCTCTCTCTCCCGTGCCCACACCCACACACAGACATGGACGGTAGCAGATCTAAGATACGGAAGCACATGGATTGGATGGCCTAAAATTTCTGCTGATCTTCCTCTACCAGTCAAAAAGGTAATGCTAAAAGCAACGCTGTTGCTCCTGCTGCTATGTTCGGCCTTCATGTTGGGTTAATAAGACAATTCATGTTCATGTTTTCTCCTGAGTATCATATACTTCAGAGATTCAATGGCCAAATTCATCTTTGCGGTGCCTGTTTAGGTTCTTTTCACATCTTAAGTTTTCTGGACAACTGCTATCTAATATGGAACTGGGGCATAGGTCATCTGTTCAAGTCTGGCATTACTTCTAGATTGTTTTGTCCGTGACTCTCATCATTGTTCCATATTTTCCCATTTGCTCTACATTCACATCATACATTTCCAGCTGAAAGATGACGATTAACATAAATTTGATACACATTGTTAGCCTGCTACTAAATAACCTAACAAAATATTTAGGCTAAAAGAAGGCCACATCGAAATGTTTGTTTAAAAATGTGACTTCACCTAATATTGGGATCTCTATTTGTGATACTAAGGAAACTAATGCAAGAAGCGGCGCCGGTTGTGAGCTAATAATAAATAGGTGGACCCTTTCTTTCTTTTGGTAAAAATTTTATAGGTGGACCTTACTAATCTTTATCACTTTTCACTGACTAATGGAGGGCACTTGATCAAGTAAATGGCATATAACCAAGAGAAATTTTACCTTAGAAGTGAGGCAGTACTTGGTCCTCTCGTTTCCAGGAAAACTGTCGGAGACCAGGAACGACCCCTGTCCCAGGATTCTAACTCCTTCCTCAGCGCAATATGAGATCAGATCACCAGATCTCACAACCTTGATTACATCCAAAAAAATGGCATAAATCCAGTTAGTCTCATCGCAACACGAGCAGGATTAATGTATGAGACATTCTCTTTCTCTGTATACCTCAGTGACCGAATCTTTGGCTGGTTTGGCAATTTCCTTCACAAGGCACTCGGCGATGGGAGACTTGTGCTCCTTGAGGAGCGCAGCAGCTTTGTGAAGGAGCTCGGCCCGCTTCCAGAGCGGAGTCTTTGCCCAGGCCTTCTGTGCGCTCTTGGCTATATCCATCACCTTGTTCACCTCCTCTTGTGTACAAGCTGGACAGTCACACCATCACAAAAGCCAATTCACATCAAAAGACCACATAATCAAGTCGACCTCTCACCTTTTCAATTGCAAGCAATTAATTAAACACCGATCTCCTAAGTAAAGTAAACCCTGTTAGAATCGATTCTGAAGTACTTCCAAGAAATGCAAGCTCCGTTTCGAGTTTAGTTAGGGGTGATCAGCGGTCCAAGTTCAGTAAAGTAACCCTTTTTAGAATCATTTCGGCAGGAGTACTACCAAGAAATGCAAGCTCTATGCCTTAGATTTAGGAAGGTATGAACAATGGTCGGGTTTCAACCCAGAAACCGGCCTCACTGCCCAGTTCGATGCCAATTCCGAGAAAGAAACTTAGCTGCCAACCAGGTTTGGATAAGTTCCTGTTTGAGGGTCGAAACCTGCCAATTCTACCCTGGAACCGGGCTAACTACGTCAGTTCTTAGGTAGAACCGGCTTTGTCACAGGCCAGAGTGCTCTTTTTAAGTAAATTCGTGCTCTACTAACGACTAAAAACTCGAGGGAAACAAGAGACCCCACAATCCCCACGATCCTAGCGCTTTCCCAATGCACCACAGCGGATGGAACAGGGAGCTTCCCATCATAACGCGCAGGACCAAACCGAAGTTTGGAGCGAGCATGGTACCTTGGACTTTGTACTGGGTCTTGCGGGTCGTGGGGTTGACGATGTTGACGCTCTTGCCGGAGGCCGACTTCCTCCACTCCCCGTCGGAGTAGTACTTGTACACTTCCCCATCCAAGATCTCCCCAAACACCCCGGTCCCCGCCATTGCAGCAGCAGCAGCTCTCTCGTCTCTCCGTGCCACTCAAAGCCTATTCACTCAGCACACTCCACACACCTACTCCCACTTCCCTACCCAGAGAGAGAAAGAGAGAGAGAGAGAGAGGGAGAGGGAGAGGATTGTGTGGTGAAGCGAAGGTCTGGAGAGGAAGGGAGGGAGTGATGGGGAATGAAGTGATGACTCTTCGCAGGTATAAATAGGGGAAAGGTGAGCCACGTTTGGTTTTGCAGTTGTTGTGGTGGTGGTTCAAAGCGTGCCAGGTTAGGCTGGGAGAGCGTTAGCTGCGTCTCCCTCATTCACCTGCGCATGGCATTGCGTTGGCTTTATTACGTTTTGTTTTCTTCCATAAGACTTTTAAGCCATTCTTGTTTTCGTGGTTTTCACTTTCTTTCGTTTTGGGATATTCCCATGAAGATCCCCCTCCCTCCCCCTTGCCCCAAGGAAACGGGAGGTTTCTTACAGCCTCGTTCTTCCCGAGGCCTCCACCGTTGAAAATAAATCTTATTGTACTTTTTGTCGGGAAGTCAACCAAATTCTGTTTCTTTTTTTTTTCCTTCTCTTTTGCATTAATAGCACCAAGAATTTTATATCCATACACCTATAATAAATTTATCTCATACATTTATCACATATTTATTCTCATTTAATTTCCATTCAACTTTATCATCAAATTGTTAAATTAGAATTTTAACACTTGTTCATTATGAATATATTAGTTTATAATTTTTCGTGATATTGATATAACTTAATAGAAATTGACGGAAGATAAATTTATTATAAAAATACTAGTTTGCTGTTTAAATTTATTATAAGTATACCAATTTAAAATTTTGGTGATCAAAAAATTAATTTGGAATAATTCTATCACATATGTTACAATTTGAAATTTTGCATAATATTAACTTTTTTATTAACATTGGAGACTCCAATATAGTCAGAAGCTTGAAAGATTATATCAACGTCATTTTCCTTTCCTTTTCTTTTTGCCCAACAATTCTTTCACTAGTTACTAGCAAAAAAGATTTTAAAAAAAAAAACTGATAAATGAATTTCTAACTGAATTAATTGGATGATTGAACGTTAACACACGTGTTATGTAATTGATGCGACTTCACTTTCATGTCCTTCTTTTCGCAGCTTGGCAAACGAGACGAGCGCAATGACGGAGAGGATTGAAGAGTCAGCAGACGGCTGCCGTGAGATACCCACTTTTGTTGATGGCTTTTGTTAATGGCCGAAAAAGAAGATCCTCTCGCATCTCCCATATGACCGAAATTAAATAAAAAAAAAATGATAATAAATAGAATTGCATTTAAAACTTGTGGGATTTGGAGACGGATCTAAGTTCTTGTCTGTGTTGCACCGATCCTCGGAGCACATCCTTGGTCCAAAAGCAGGAACTTAGGTCAAATTTCTTTTTTTTTTTTTTTTTAAGACCCATTCTCGTGGCAATAAGAAATAGTTTTGCATTCATCTTGGCCACTCTACTATCATTTTTTATATGTTAAATCATTTTGATGTCATTGAATTAAATTTTTCGTGTTTATATTTAATGTAAATTTTGATTGTGACTAAGAAGATCCCATCTCTCAAAATAACTTTTAAAATGCACGCATGACTCCTTACACATGTGCACACCAAACTCATATATGCACATAGGAGCACACCAAACTTAGTGTGGAATAAAAAATTCCATTTATATACAAACGTAAATCATTCAAAATGTCAACATGCTGTCCTTTTCTTTCTTTTTTTCTTTTTAATTTTCCCCCCTCATTTGCTGGTCTTGGTTCGAAGCTTTGGAAATATCTTGGCATGCCCATGACACAGGAAAAGGGACAAAAGAAGTATGAAACAGATTTGAGCGATAATTTCTTCTGAAAAAATTATGGGCATCATTGAATATTTCTGAAATAATATTTATTTTGTCTTGTCCATACTTCACGAAGAAGGAATGGGGAATATCCCATACCTAATGTCCATAACCCCCCAACGGTGCAATCCTTTTGTTGTGAATTTCAATGTGGCAATAAAATGCATATTATCTATCTGCAGGTCTAATTAATAGTTCAAATCATGCACACAAAAAATCCATTTTATCTTGAAAGAATTCACACCAATTATTGGTATCGAATAAAAAATTCAACCTTGTATAATTAAAGGGAAATATCCATATACATATCTTATTCTTTTCAATAATCCATATTCATAGCAATGAAGCAATATTTTTTACCCTTAAGGAAGAAATGACTGGTTACAAATATATGTGATCTATAATCTCTGTAAAGGACAATGTATACTTGCTTATTTATCATTAGTTGAATCCATTAACATAAACATGAGGGCAAGAAGAGGCAATACAGAAGTTTGTAAATTGTAAAAATGAGTTAACGTGAATTGTCCTACACAAGTACTTCTGTGTAATAACTCTATTGAAGGGATCCTGTTACAAAAATAGCTTTCCGTACATGTGTTACTGCTTTGACTAGCGAATAACCAATTTGGTCCCAACCAATTTGGCCCCAACGCAAGAAATAACCAATAATCAAAAGGATGTAGATACAGCCAGAATCACACTTGTAAATTACATTAATTTATGAAGTCCTTTTAAAACCACTTGTGAGATGCACACGAAAATGCATGCAAAATCATTATTATGACCATCATACTTATCAACCTTCCATGATTTGATCTTATTAACACGAAACAATTGGCTACTGTCCAAATACGGAAGAATTGAAATCTTTGATGAAGACATTATATATAAATGATATGAACTGCCTACATAAGAATTTTCATAATAGAGGATAACCAGTTTTATTACTCACTACAAAGAATTTCCATGAAAGAAACATGTGAATTCCCAGGGAAATCAACGTTACACATGTCAAATGAAATTTTTGTTGCTATCTAGTTCAATAACCAATCATTGGTTTAAATGTTACTAAAATAGGCTATGAAACCAAGATATATCGTCTTGATTGGAGATCCCCTGTATGGATTTGTACACACTCCAATTGATCAAATCTAGTTCTAATTAATTTATAATGAAGCAAAGATATCCACGGAGTGCTTCGTGCAATTATGATATTCGCAACCAAGAAATATCTTATTCTCTTTTGGATAGATCTTGGGGAAAATTTTAAATAAAGGCCTGGAGTGAACATTATTTCAAATAAAATTCAAATTACCCTCATTTTTTCAAATAAAAGTTTAAAAAAGCCATATTAGTCTCAAAAAAGGGTTTGACCTCACCGTCTAGTGGAGGACAATTTCATCTTTCAATTTTTTTCCATTCTTCTTCCTTTTTTTCATTAAAAAAACAAACTAAAAAAACTAAAACTTATATATATATATATAAAGAAACACAAAGGAGAGATGACTCCCCTCCTGCCTATGGCCACTGCTCCATTGTTGATGGGGCAATGGCAATGGCCAACAGCCCTCATGTAGGTTTAGTGAGGGCGAGTCAAGGGCTATCAGATTTACGCAAGGGCCGACGACTCTTGCCAAGACCAAGATGAGGGCAAGCAACCCTATCGGCCATCACTGTTGCCCCACGGTGATGGGGTGACCTATATTTTTGCTTTAATAAAAATGTTGTCTCTTTTTCTTTTTCAAAATAACTTAACTAAAATTCAAATTAAAAATGTGTTTGGACAAAAATACATTTGATTAGCTAGAATATTTTGTTGGCCAATGAGATTAAGCCTTTATTTGAGATAACCATAACCACGTCAAGTCTTATTTGAAATAATATCCATTTCATGTCCTTATTTGGAATTTTTCCTAAGTCTTGAAAGAAGAAGGAGACTCAAATGCCAATAAGTTTCTAGTACCGAATTGACCAAATGGGATATTACTCATTTTGTGAAATTCTAGTGCCATAAATAAGTTTCAAATCACTAAACGAACTTTTGAATGTAGTTTGTTGTGTTACATCATATGTGGAAGAAGTTTATACCAAATCAATCTACCCTTGTGCTGAGTCCTGTCAAAAAATTTATTGGCAGGGTGAGTGGAAGAGGGGAAAATTTCGAAAAGGACTTCCCACTCCGGCAATTTATGAGCTTGCAGTGGATTCGCCTCCTGTTGTCACTATTTATATCTGTAAGAATATAATGCTCTATCAAGGTGCAGGCCATAGTTGTCACTATAATTTAATGGAGACATTCCATCGAATTTTCAGCCGCACATCCATGGAGTCATGGACCAACAATACCATTGTGGCCTCGACTTGATTTTGTAAGTGATCTTGACTTGATCGCAATAGAGTAATTATGTAATATGTTGTCAAAATATATTTTTTTTTTTTATTTTACTCGAACAATTTCATACAATATTAATTTGAGTGTGTTCATAGTTATAATAATCAAATTAGCAGTGAATAAGACTGTTTGTGTAATTTTATTTATTTATTTATATTGACGAAATATACTTTGGTTTTCCTTTGTGGTAATAGAACGGGCAGCACTAAATGACACCAACTTTGGCTCCATACTTATTAGAATAACAAAAATGATCGAACTATCGGTCTTTTTATCATTCTAATTCCCCAATTGTGTACATAGCCAAAGCTGAGGTGGACTTAGCGCCGTCCTAAAACAAGGTAAGGGAGGGAGAAGAAATAATGGAATGTCCGGTATAGCCGTATGAGTTTTCATTTTACTTTATGAATTGATCTCTCTCTTTAACCTTAGAGATTTAATCGAAATTTATGCGATGTTTTCTTTTGTTGGTCGAGAAAATTTTATATGATGTTAAGTACCTTGAGGTTATTGAAAACATATGAATATTACCATTTAACGTTACCTTAAAAAATTATTTATCTTACATATTAGAGTCAGGATGCATGAATTTATAATATCATATGATAAAAGATGATTGCGATATGATTAGGAAAATTGTCATCCATAAAGTAAATCTATTGCATTTTACTCAATTCAATAATAAATTATTCAATTATGTTAATTTATAATAAACATTTTCATGTTTTGCCAATTGAGTCAATCTAGCCAAATTTAATTGAAAATTGCTGACGTAGACACTAACCATTATACACGCATGGTCAACATTGATGTAAACATTTTAATAATTTTTTGGTTTTTCTTTTCTGTACATGTTTTTTATCGAGTGCTAGCGAGAGTTGCTAGTCAACCCTTGTCGGCTCTAGGTGAGGGTCACCTTGCCTCATCAAGCCCTCTCCAGCCATTGCTAATGGCAAGTCTCCTTGTCTAGCCCTCTCCAACCACCAGCAAGAAGGAAAGAAGGAAACATAAAAAGGAAAAAAAATTCAAAATTTTGTTTTGCAAAGTTGTGCACATGAGTGCCTATACGCCATATAGCATGATCACCACTAACTAGGCTAACTACGCCATATAGCATGATCGCAGCTAATGGCGGGTCTCCTTGTCTAGCCCTCTCCAACCACCAACAAGAAGGAAAGAAGAAAACATAAAAAGGAAAAAAATTTCAATTTTTTTTTTTGTGTGCAAAGTTGTGCACGTCAGTGCCTATATGCCACATAGCATGATCATCGCTAACTAGGCTAACTATGCCATATAGCATGATTGCCGCTAATGGCAGGTCTCCTTGTCTAGCCCTCTCCAACCACCAACAAGAAGGTAAGAAGAAAATATAAAAAAGGAAAATAAATTCAAAAAAAAAAAATTGCAAAGTTGTACACATTAGTGCCTATACGCCATATAGCATGATCGTTGCTAACTAGGCTGCCACATCTAGTGTTATCCACTCAAAATTAGTCCAATTGACTTAATTGATAAAGTGTGAAAAAATTTAGGGCTGAATTAACACAATTAAAATATTGGGATATGTTTAGTAGGAATCCTAAAACTTGTGCAGAAAGTGCAATTGAGTCCTAAAACTTATAAAGAGTTCAATCAAATCCTAAAATTTATCTAGAAAGTACAATTGAGTCCTAAAACTTACAAAGACTTCAATCAAGTCCTAAAACTTGTCAAGAAGTCCTAAAGTTAACACCGTTAAGGAAGTTAACGGAAATTCTTGACGTAAGGCCGACATCATATTTTAAATGATTTTTTTTTATTTTTCAAATGGATTTTTAAAATTATTTTTTATTCAAAATCTTTAAAAATTAGATTAAAAACTAAAAAGGAAAATCTAAATTTATTTAAAAAAGAAAAATCTAAATTATTTAGAAAAACAAAATTGTTCAAAAAAAAAAGGGTGGAGGGGCCGGCGGCCGTCGCGTCGAGAGGGGCGGCGACCGTCGCCGGCCCCGGCAGGTGGTGGCCGGCCCTCACCGGGGGCCGGCGACCGTCGCCCGGGCCGAGCGACCATCGCCCCCGCCCGGGCGAGGCCTCGTCGGCCCTCGGCGGCGAGCCTCGCCGGCCCCGAGCGAGGGCCGACGAGGCCTCGCCCGGGTGGTGGGCGATAGTCGCCGTCCTCGCTTGGGGCCGGCGGCCGTCGCCGCGGGCGAGGCCTCGCGGCCCTCGCTCGGCCGGCGAGGCTCGCCCAGATCTTGGTGAGGCTCCCCGGATCTAGCGAGCCTCGCCGCCCCGAGCGAGGGCCGACGAGGCCTCGCCCGTGGCGGCGACGTCGCCGGCCCCGGTGAGGGCTACCACCCCGCCCGGGACGGCGACGATCGCCGGCCCCTCCGCCCTTTTTTTTTTTTGAACAATTTTGTTTTTCTAAATAAATTTAGATTTTTCTTTTTTTAAAATAAATTTAGATTTTCCTTTTTAGTTTTTAATCTAATTTTTAAAGATTTTGAATAAAAAATAATTTTAAAAAGCCATTTGAAAAATTAAAAAATCATTTAAAATATGACGTCAGCGCCACATTAGCAATTTCCGTTAACTTCCTTAACGATGTTAACTTTAGGACTTAATTGAACAAACTTGACAAGTTTTAGGACTTGATTGAACTTTTTGTAAGTTTTAGGACTCAATTGCACTTTCTCGGACAAGTTTTAGGACTTGAAATATTTAAGATTGATTGATCAAACATATCCCTAAAATATTTAAGTTTAGTTTAGGACTTTTTGGACAATTTTCTCATGTATGATTTTGTGCATTATTTGATAACTAGTTGTTAAACCAAAGAAAAACATAAATTGATGTCATGCTTCATTAATATAACTTGGTTTGTTAAATTATTCAAGAGCTAATATAACCAAAAATCTCAAATGATATATATGTTCTTGATTTATCCAAAATTACTTTTTTGCCACTAAAATTCCAAACTGATACACCCGTGTCACATTTATCCTCAACTCCTTTTCTTGTCATAAAAAACCCTAAATTGGTACATTAGTTCCATGTTTACCCAAAATTAGTTTTTAAGTCACAAAAATCCAAAATCACCAAAATTTTAGATTAAGAAATCTGCTAAGTTTTTTCCTAAGAGCTCTCTCAAGTTTCAAAATTTTGCTAAAACCTTAAATTTTTCGAGATAAAAAAAATTAGTTTAGGATAAATGAGGTATATGTGTATTATCGGTTTGAAATTTTTTCACGAAAATTAGTTGAAGTAAATGTGGGACATTATACTAGTTTGAGATTTTTTTAAACACAAAATTTTGTTTTGGGCAAATGCAGCATGGATATATCAATATAGGATTTTTTTTTTTTTGGTATTAACCAAACATTTGATGGATCCAAAAAAAAAAGTTTCTGTTCGATGCTTTCCAATAATTTTATTAATTTTCTCTAACATGTCAAGCTTAATAATTATGCTTGTTTTATCACGAAATTTAAGTCGACTTTCACGATTTTAATTACATGGCCAACTCCCTTCTCTTTCCATTTCTCAATGCGATCTTTTCTTGTATTCAGTGAATTTAAATTCGTCATGTATATTTTGCTCTAATTATATTAATTTATTCTTTTAGATTCTTCCCCACTTTTCATTTTATACTTTTCTATATTAATACTAATCTTAACGAAAATACTAACATAAATTTTTAAACATTCCATTCTCAATTTACTGAATTTGACTCCTATTTTTTTTTTCAATGAAAGGCTTTTCTTTTTCTTTTTCTAATTGTCATACTTCTTTTTTTTCTTAAGTTGTTAATGTCTTAATTCTTCATGTTGATAATCTTTAATGCATATCGCTATTATGTACTCTCGATATCCTCTCTTTCAAAGGGGTTGGTTGGAGGGTAATGGGCGCTCTCCTATCAATTATAGTCAATAAATGTCACCGATATCTACCGTTTTCCCACCTAGAGGTGCATATTTCCTCACACCCTTTTCTAATCTCCTCACGTGTTGAATAAAAGATTATAGTGAGGTTTCTGGAATCACATCTTGAGGACCAGATAAACGGTCAAAATAGAGAAAGGAAGAGTAGCTCCGCGCCAGAAGAAGCACAGATCCGGCTGGGGGTTGTTGGAAATTTTCAGTGAGAAAAGCTCCGCAGCTACTTCAGCTCGAGGATATTTGAAGGAGTTTTCATGAACATACATGCCGTTTTTTACGTGTGGGTCTGGATGTATCTTAACATATCCTTAAAAGGCTTCATTGTAGTTCAATCTAGATCTTGAGACTTTAGGATCTAGAAAAACCCTTCAATGGAAGCACAGATCCAGCTAGGGGTTGTTGGAAATTTTTAGTGAAAAATGCTTCGCAGCTACGTCAGCTTGAGGGTACTTGAAGGAGCTTTCATGAACATACATGCCGTTTTTTTACATGCGGGTTTGGATGTACCTTAACATATCCTTAAAAGACTTCATTCTAGTTCAATCTAGATCTCGAGACTTTAGAATGTAGAAAAACCCTTCAAAGGAAAACAAGTAGGGATATTGCATCTGTAGGCACTGGCATGTTAAAATAATGATCCATCAAGATTAACTGACTAGCGGCGCAGCCCTAACATGGTGACAAGTCACCATAATGTTTGGCGAGGCTACTTAGGGGCTATTTGTTTTAAATTTGTCCATGTTCTCCGAAACACAAAGTTTTGTTCTTTTTTTTCGAGGAACAAAAAAAGAAAATGCATTTGTTTATATTTTTATTTCCTAATGATTTGGAATAAAAATAAGAAGTAGAAAAAAATTATTTCTTATTCTCAAAAATAATTCCGAGAAACACTTCTTTTTTTTTTTCTCATTTTTCTTCTTCTTTTTCTTTGGCTAGTCGTCGCCAGCCTCGGCCATGGCCGGCAACCGGCCAAAAGGAATAAAGAAAAAAGGAAAAATAAACTTAAAAATTTTAAAAATTAAAAGAAAAAAAAAAAATTATACAAGTTTTTACCAAACGTGTTTTATTATTTTTTTTTTATTTTAGGAACATAAATTATATAAGATACCAAACGCATTTATCTGTTCAAAAATTGTTCTCCGGTTTAGAAATAAGTTTTTCTATTTCTATCCCAAGAACAATTTTTGAAAAAAAAATGTTACCAAACGTTCCCTTAACCCGAGTAAACTCAAAAAGCTTTTGTGTCCACACATGATGTTTTTGACAAACGGGTCTGGCTGCAGTTTCTCTCCCTGGAGCCACAAGCCGTGGCCGTGAGCGATGCTGTGGGGATGTTCTCAACAGCAGAATGGACCACTTATCGATTATATAGCCAGAAAGGCCCACGACCCCACCCCATCCGTGGCTTTCGTGGTGCACGATTCCCTTCTGTCGATTCACGACGCCCACCAGTTTCTTCCCCCTCTTCGTGCCGTCCCTGTCTTGTCCATTCACGACAGAGAGAGAGAGAGAGAGAGAGAGAGAGAGAGAGAGAGCCATCTGTATAAACGGACATTAAAGGCCGGAGATTTATGGCATGACCCGTGTAGCTTACGTTTGTGGAATCTACGAAACCTGCATTAAGATGAGTGAAGGTCCTGGATGGTGTCTTTATCGAATGATAAGGGTAGCTTTCCGTTCTCGCGCTTTGGGATTTTGCCCAAGCGCAGTTTGAAAGACAGGAATCCTGGTCCCGCGTCCAAATTACTTTAGGACAGTGCGGACATTGCTCAACACGAGTGCTCATAGCATATAAGCAGCATCGTTTAGTATTTACCCGAGCATCCCTGCAATCAAAGGCAAAAGACCCATCTGGAATACACATCCTCTTGTTCTGTAATCCATAGTATTTTACGTGGTGCATTTGAATATTTTGGCTCAATTTATACTTATGAATACATGCAAACTGCATTGTCCACGTGCATCGAGTAAGACTCCACCCATAATGTGGCGAGCGTATTTTTGAGGCTAACATGTTATCTATCGGATCCAAACCATGCACTTAACCACTTGACGAACCCCTTCTTTCCACAATTGTCAATGCCGGATGCTCTATGAACGCTGATGACAACCGCGAGGTCGTTGCATGCGCCGGCCGCATGACAGTCCATCCCGAGTTCTTTAAAACGTTAATCATCTCCCCCTCCGCAGCATCAGATAATTCGCAACACTTGAGCTGGGCTTGGGCTTGGTCTTGGCCTGGGCCTGGGCTTGAATCTTCGGTATACAGTCCAGAGATCGATTATGGGCCTCCTGCGGAAAGCCCATCGATCTGCCGCCCTCCCCGGCCCATGATTGGCCATCGTTCCGTCTGCATTTATCTGCTCTCTAATCGGTCAAATCGAAGACGAACTGAAAATCCCTGTTCGGCGAAGGCGGTGATCGATCAGGAATTCCTGCAACGAAGCTCGATTCTCCTCCTTCTCCTTCTTCAATCCGAGAGCTTCCCTTCGATTCGCAGCCGAAAGGATCTTCGAAGATGCAGCTCGAATCCGAGAAACCCTTCCAAATCTTCCTTCAATCGCACGACCTCCGGATCCCCACTCGAACCCTAGCCCTAGCCCCGGCGCCGTCCGACACCCTCCGCCACCTCAAGCGCTCCCTCTTCCCCGCCGCCGACTCGCCGCCCGATCTCTACTTCACCCTCGATGGAAAACCCCTCGATGATTCGACCCCAATCGTGGGTTCCGGGGTCTCGCCGCTCTCGACCCTGGTCCTGCGGTGCAGGCTCCGGGGCGGCGGCGGCGATGGCGGCGCGACGGGGGCGGAGTCGCGGGACTGCTACTTGAACATGTACGCGGAGAAGAAGCCCGACAAGGCGGACCCGAACGAGCAGAGGATCTCGAAGTGGGTGAATTGCGCCTTGTCCAGCGAGCCCTTGAGGGAACCCTGCGTGGTGGACAAGTTGGGGAATATCTTCAATAAGCAGGCTCTGGTGGAGGCTCTTCTGGGCAAGAAATTGCCCCGGGAATTCGGGTACATAAAGGGTCTCAAGGATATGGTCAACATTAAGCTCACGGAGATTCCGGGGCTGGAGGATGATGTCAGCGGGGGCGCGGGCGCGCGGTATCAGTGCCCGATTGCCGGTCTCGAGTTTAATGGGATGTACAAGTTTTTCGCATTGAGGACCTGCGGCCATGTGATGAGCGCCAAGGCTTTGAAGGAGGTGAAGTCATCGTCTTGTTTGGTGTGTCATGAGGAGTTCAGTGAATTGGATAAGATTGTGATCAATGGGAGCGAGGAGGAGGTGGCGGTCCTGAGGGAGAGATTGGAGGAGGAGAGGGCAAAATTGCGAGATAAGAAGGTGAAGAAGGTGAAGAATGGGGAGGTGGTTGCTGGTGGAGAAGAAATTACTCAGTTAACTGGCGCTAAACGCGGCATTGAGGTAAAGGCTGTTGAGAAAGCCTCTGTTAAAGTTGATGAAAGTGGGAAACTGAAAAATGGTGGACGTGGAGTGAATGGTGTTTCTTCTGATGGAGTGAAGAGGTTTAAAGCGACAGATATAGTCCCCCGTAATGCTACAAGGGAAGTTTATGCATCGATTTTTACATCTTCAAGTAAAAGTGACTTCAAAGAGACGTATTCTTGCAGATCCCTCCCGCTTAATAGGAATTAGTTCTGGAAGGATCTGAAACTTGAGCACCCTTGATGAGTTGTCTTTGGCCCGTCTGGGTGTTTTATTATAAATCATGGTTCGCCATAGATGATTTAGTTGTTTGTTGATGTTGAGATTCTCTTACTGTGGAATTCTTTTGATGTTTACAATCAGATTGTCTCGTTGACGAACATTGTACCTAACCATGAAATGCAAGTAGTTTATTTATATTGAGCCATTTATTTTTCTTTTTATGAACTTTACGAATATTATAAAGACTCTCTCACTCCTTACGGAATTCCCTGCAAATTATATGTGCTGTGTATGCTTTGGTTCTGTAGTCCATGAAGTCTTTTATAGAAGCATGGCTGTGTATAGTGTTCTTCTATAGTATATCTTGATGATATTGTTATGTCATAATTTCAGAGCTTGAGCTTGTGGGCATCATTTATCTACTGCTGTACGTTTGAAGCATGTAACTTTTCCAGGTTTGTGCATTATCCGTGCATATTATAGTGTCATTGGTTGGAGAACTTTCTCCAATGTTACTCCTTAGCTATGTCTTAGGGTGGGACCACCCTGCAAGGTGAAATACTACTTAGTCACCGATAGTGACCGTGAGGGAAAGGGTAAAAGAACCTGCATCTACAAGAAGTGAAAGCCTGTTTGCAGAATGAGCCTGCGAGTTATGATTGTTAAACGGAGCCGCAGCGAAAGCGAGTGGGCGTTAAGTCAGTGATTTTAGACCCAAACTAGGTGAGCTAACCATGAGCAGGTTGAAATTAGGGTAATACCTAGTGGAGGACCGAGCCATGGGTAGAACAAATTCCTCAGCTTCCACACATGTCAAAGAATGCATTGATTTCGCATTTGTCGACCAGTGGATCGGAGCGGAACTATGTGTGCCCGATTGACACACTTAAAAACCAATATCAGCCAAGGAAGATTTGTACCTGCTGTGTGCCATGACTCCTCGAGGGCTAGGATGTCTTGAAATGATCCCTTGGAGAAAATGACTCCTATTACTCTGGATTACCAATATTGCTCTGGGGAAGTGGTTTGTAACATTATGGCCCTTCTTTGCTATGCCTTCAGAAATACTCTAAGCTGACTGTTGAATTTGGGTTAGTTGTGTTATTTGAGATATCTGTTCTATGCACACGAGCTGAGTATTCTTTTAAAACTTTTTCTCAGTATATGATAGTATAATGTCATGCAAGCTTGTGTTCATATCTGCAGCAGTTTTTGATGACTGTTTAACTTACTATTATTCATTTTTGTTATGGTCTTTGTTCTCTGCAATGGAAATAAACTGGAGGTTCTGTTCATTCGGTTTATGTACGTAAGATGTTTCTTAAGTCTCTGTAAAATTGTATATGTCAGTTTAGTTCATTCTTGTCAAGTTTGAATGTTTGAATTGGAGTATTAATTGAGACAAGTTCAAGCTTCATAATGCTCGACTCAATGGGATCGTGAGCTAATTGTGTAATTGACTTTGGATATGAATCATATGGTAAATATTTCTTTAGTGTTATTGAGATGAAGTATATACATGACTGTCCATTATTTGTGCACTTTTTAGATGTTCTTTCTTATGCTCAAATTCATTCGACCATCCAGACTTCAACCATGATAGTGCAGATAGTTCTGGCACTAGCCCTTTCCCTGCTACCGTTTTCTTTTTCTATGCCCTCACAGCACCTAGGAATGGTAGGGTCCCTTCACCGTGCACAGGTTTAAGTATATGTAGTTGTCTTTTTGACTAATGGCTTCATAGTGAATAGCTTCCTCTATTCTGTTTTGCCATGTTATGGCTTGCTACTTTTTTGAAGACCTAATGGATTACAGAACTTTCTCAGCACATTGTTTTCAAGGGCTCATTGTTATATGTAGTTGTCTTTTTGACTAATTGGCTTAATAGTGAATAGCTTCCTCTATTCCGTTTTGCCATGTTATGGCTTGCTACTTTTTTGAAGACCTAATGGATTACAGAACTTTCTCAGCACATTGTTTTCAAGGGCTCATTGTTATATGTAGTTGTCTTTTTGACTAATTGGCTTCATAGTGAATAGCTTCCTCTATTCCGTTTTGCCATGTTATGGCTTGCTACTTTTTGGAAGACCTAATGGATTACAGAACTTTCTCAGCACATTGTTTTCAAGGGCTCATTGTTATCACAGGCAAAACAATGTCTCAAAATGGACTGAAAATGATCCTATGGGGAGCTTTCACTTGCTCTATGATAGTTATTGGGCATGCTGAATCAACATTCAAGAAGTTGACACCAGTGCTTGGAGAAGTTTTGCTTAGAAACAAAGAGAAACTCGTGACCAGAACAGGATGCATAATGACCTTTGCCAGATTGATGATCACCGAAGAAGAGTATGCAAATGTAGGAAGTCGCAGACATCCAGCCTCTGGTAATTGGCTATCTGATCCTTCAAGAAGTTTTCACTTGCTGTATGATAGTTATTGGTCACACTAAATCGACACTCGAGAAGTTACACTGGTTGCCTGGAGAAGTTTTGCTTGGAAAGAAAGCGAAACTAGTGACCGGAACGGGATGCATAATGACTCTGTCACAGATTGATGATCACTGAAGAAGAGTATGCAAATGTAGGATGCTGAGGACATCTGGGCTCCCGGTAATTGGCCATCTGATTATGGGCTCATGCGCTGTCGCATGCAAACGGAGGATGCACGATTCGAAGCATGGCACGGTTTTAGAAGCTGGGTTCGCGGATGCACTGAACTTGGACTTTGCATGACAGACCATCTCCATTTCTCCTCCTCTGTATTGACCATTATCTGGCAATAGCTGTTGTTTTGGGGACCTGTAGCTGCCACGTTTGTGTGCTTGGTAAGGTCGTTGTTGCATTGGTACTCGTCGCGTGCGACTCTTTGGTTTCAACCATTCCAGCATTTCACGAGATTCACCTTCACTCTCACTGAGAGCATAGTTGCTTTTCTTACAATCAGAACTCCTGTAGATTAGATTGAATATGGCCATGCACGACCACTCAAGTTTCAAATAGGTCAAGTGCAAAATGCTCAGCTTGAGGTACATAATTCCTCCAACAAAGGCTATCTATGTAGAGGCCGTTCGAATACGTTTTCATGAACTAAGCGGATTTTACATGAAAGTACTCTTTGGGAACATAAATTATGATCTCGAAAGCATAAATTCACTATATTTCATGATGAGAATGTGAATCTCTTTATTGGGAGAAAGCAACTATTTTATTTTTTATGCTGATCGAGTTAACTAAATGTTGTTTATAAAAGGTATAGGATAGAAGCAAAAATGCATTGGTCGTACATTTTGTACCCCTCATTTTATATCATTACTTAAATAATCGGGGTGTGTTATTGCTTGCTCACCTTCCTAAGTTAGGTTTAAAGGTTCACCTAGGAAGGTTTTACTACAACCCAGAAGAGGTCTGGCCTCTCCAGTTATGTCTACCAATGCCTATCCACGTCCTAAGGAGAGGCGGTGGGTTGCTTGGATTCGCCCATAACAATGCCTCGAGGACACAGCACCTGACTTTCCCTACAGTTAAATAGATATTTTTCTTCCTGGTTTAGTAGGGGATATGGACCACAACCAAATGGGGTCTTCCACGCTAGGGCGACATTAAGGGGTCAACCTCCCCTCGAAGCTTCTTCCTTCTATTTCCGCCTTTTGAGGACCCGCGTAGGTCCAACTGTTTATAAAAGGTATAAGATAAGGTATAGGATAGCAGTAAAAATGCATTGGTTGTACATTTTGTACCCTTTACTTTATATCATTACTTGAATAACCTTATTCTGAAAGAGTGATTATTGCGAACACTTCCGGTCTATCCAGCTATAATTGCTACGGCATTCACACCAATTTTTTTTTCCCGCTTTGCACACGCGCCTCGTTTCTCATTACAACACTTTTGATAATTTGAATAAGTCTTGCCAACAATTGCCTTTAAGACAAGCACCTTTAGAATATTAAATTAAATTAATCAAGACATTTTAAGAACGAAAGAATTACGCGTGAATTTATTAACAGACAATGATTAACGAAAACCCTAAGGGCACTCATTAAACACCTGTTTACGGGGAAAAAGAAAATATCTTGCCATTCTCTCTTTCAGAAATGAAAGTGCTGTTACATCCAACAGTGAAATGACATTCAATCATGAAAAACCATGTTCCACACCATATAATAATAAAAATATAATAAAAAATTAGAGAGAGAGGGAGAGGCGGCCCGGTTCGGCCTGGCAATATAAGAGAGAGGCATCACCCGACAACCACCGACTTATCTCTGGCAGTCTTCTTCCATACAACCTTCAATCGCATGTCCTCCTCACGATGTGAGCATAGGAAGGCAGCCCTTGCTCTCTGCAAGTGCCTTTGAGCCCCTTCCTCTGCGAGCTCCTCCCCCATTCTCTACAGTCCTCCCCTCAATCCAGGAATCGAAAAAAAAAACCATAAAAAAAGACGCGGTTTTTATCGCCTGTCGAACAGAAAAAACCCCCCCTCCAACAACAAGATTTTCCCCCTTCGAAAAGTCAAGAATCGTTTTCCCCCCGACAGAAATAAAAAAAGCAAAAAAAAAAAGAAAAAAAAAACGTCCAGATCCCATTTCGGAGCTCCTCGGTCGTGACCCTTTTGGTGATTCCTCGTGCGCCCGCGAAGGGTCCTTGGCGCGAATATCCTCAGGTAAAGATCTTTGTCCAATCGGGTGTTTCTCCTTTGTCGGGTCCTTTCCCCAAGTTCTTGCCTTGGAATGGGTATGCGTGTGGGGGTGGTGATGGCTTCTTTTGATTTTCTGGGTTTGTGTTTTGTTGTGACGCAGATTCTGGGTTATCGTTGTTTTTCGGATCGGGTTTGGTATATTGGGCGCATTCGGAGGACGGGAAAAATTCAAGAATGTCCGTTCTGTCGAAAAGCGATTCTGTTGAGATTAGAGATGTTTGGGAATACAATTTGGAAGACGAGTTTTCGTTCATTCGCGAGATCGTGGATGATTATCCCTACATTGCCATGGACACCGAGTTCCCCGGGATGGTCCTTCGCCCCGTGGGGAATTTCAAGAGCAGCTCCGAGTATAATTATCAGACTCTTAAGGCCAATGTCGATCTTTTGAAGCTAATCCAGTTGGGCCTGACCTTCGCGGATGAGAAGGGGAATCTCCCAACCTGCGGAACGGATAAATACTACGTGTGGCAATTCAATTTCCGCGAGTTTAATTTGAATGAGGATGTTTATGCTCATGACTCAATCGACTTGTTATCTCAAAGTGGGATCAACTTCAAGAAGAACAACGAGGTGGGCGTCGATGCTCGTCGCTTCAGCGAGCTATTGATGTCGTCCGGGATAGTGTTGAATGATAGTGTTCACTGGGTCACATTCCACAGCGGGTATGACTTCGGGTACTTGCTTAAGGTGCTGACCTGCCAGAGTCTGCCGAGTACACAGTCCGGGTTCTTTGATCTGATTAAGATGTACTTCCCCGTGCTTTACGATATCAAGCATTTGATGAAGTTTTGCAATAGCCTTCATGGGGGTTTGAATAAGGTTGCTGAGTTGTTGGAAGTGGAACGGGTTGGCGTATGTCATCAAGCGGGTTCTGATAGTTTGCTCACTTGCTCCACTTTCATGAAACTGAAGGAGAACTTCTTTAATGGCTCGCCTGAGAAGTATGCTGGGGTTTTGTATGGTCTGGGTGTTGAGAATGGACAAAATGGTTACTAAGATGAGGAAAAAAAATAGTATCTGAAATAAAAATTTAAAATATAAAATTTCTCTGCCTGATTGTGTGTTCCCCGTTCACATCATTCTTTTTTTTTTTAGCACAGTATGGTCGATTGGATTTTTGGTCACTCTCCAGGATTGATGTGGTACATAGTTTGAAGTCCTTGAGAATGTTAGCAAGTAGTGAGGATAGGAGAATAGCCATGTTTACCTAGGAAACGGCATTTATACTTCTCATTTTGCTGTACATCAAAACATTGCAGACAAGATGACTGAGCTTTGTTGTGTTTTAGAGCTTGTCTTGAAGGATGAACCTTATAGTGCACAGAATCTGAGGGTGCACGCTCACGCATAGGATGCATGCACACATGGCGCAGACATAATACTCACTCACTGCATACGCATCTCCTTTTGTATCGACTACTTTTGGGTCATTTGACTATACCTTGCAATGTCACCCATTATGCCTTGATCTATAATTTTAATTAGTATTAATGCTAGGTTAGGACATGCGCGTGACCCGGGGAGGGTTCACCTGTAGCAACATCCAATAGGTTCTGGTTCAATTCCCGTCTGCTTCCTCTCCTGCTTTACCTAGGAAGAGAAAAGCTATATTGTTTAGTTTGTGGCCTGTGAAGTTCTTTTTTCTTCTTTTCCATTTGGATCATTGCTATGTGACTTAAGGCTTCATCATGTTAAGTGTTCAGTTTCTTGGTCTGTCTGTGTCCCAGCTCCATATGCTCCTCAAATATTGGTATGGATATTTAGCTAATGCCAGGTCTTTATTTGGAGCAGGTTTTGTTCTTTTATGCCCGAATCACACATTTCTCAGCACATCTCCTTGTCTTTTCTGTTTTTAATGTCTAATTTGGTCTGGAAGTGGTGTCGAATCATCATGCAGTCATGATATGCTGATTTATATTCTGAGCAGACGACCTACACTGCTTAAAGAAATTTCCCATGTTTTGTATATTATTAAATTTTACCAACTGTGACCTGGAACTTTGGATATCATAGTAGTGCAGCAGGTAGATCTTGTGCAACAAATTATTGGCTTATGTTGCAACTTTCTGCTACTCCGGCATCCTCCGTTATATTGTCTTCTGGCAAAAGTTTAGTTCTTTTAGTTTGATGTTGTTGCAATGGGTGAGCTACTGGCTTTTACAAACTGATGGCCATTTGTATCTACTCCAATGTTCAGCATTTGCCATTTGCCATTTGTCATTTGCGTCCTGGGTGAAAAAGATGTTCAGCATTATGAAAACGTGTGATAAGCAATAGGTAGGATGATGATCATCCCCTTGATATGGGAGGATAAATTCTGTAGGATTAGCTATGGCTGATCTTGAGACTACTGAGTTATGATATACAGTTACACATTTGTCTCTACCTTGGGTAGCATTTCAATTGGCTTTGGCTTGGCATATTAAGTAGATGACTATGGAATTTAATCTAATCTGCAGTTGAAAGCCAGAAAGAAACCGTGTCAAGAGTCGTGTTTTCTTTTGGTAAATACTATTCTTTTCTAGCAGCAAGTGAATAAAAATTAGCATTTCAGGAGTTCTTATTTGGGATGGAGTTATAGATGCTGACGAGAGAGTAGACATTCTTCGGAGCTGTTCCAATGTCAGTTGACAAATTTAAATGATATATCGAGCCAATGGAATCTCTGAAGTCATCAGGGGTCCTCTTCTTCTGTTTCTTCTTCGCTCTTTGATGTAATAGGTTACTTTGCATATCAACTTGTGTTTCTGGCTCTGCAAGTCGCATGAAATAGGCCGAGTTTTGGAAAAGTTATTAGGTGACCAAGATACTTGAGTCGGGATCGACCATATAGTTTGCCCGAACAGAGAGACATTGGCCTTTGCTAAAAGGGGATAAACAGCAGCCTTTGGGCCGTTCATGTGCTTAGGAAGGAGCAAGGCGACCCGAGCGGGCACCTATCACCGCTCATCGCTGCTACTGTCCGATTTGCTCCATATGTTGACTTCCGGCCTTAGCATGTCGAAACAGTCTTAAACATTTGCCAAAACGTAATCAGAGATCGTACCACATCGGGTCAAATTGGGTGCCCGGTCTTTTCAAAAGGTTCGACCTAACGGGCGTAATCGATGCGGAACACACGGGAATTTCCAGTTTCTGGATAGACGATTTGGATGACTGCGTGATCAAAATCGCATCTCAGAACCCATCTTGACCTCGGATTATCCTCCTAAGTGTACGTGATTTCCGTTCCAAGTTTCTACCTTCCAAAGCTACAAACCAATCGAGAAAAAATCTTTCCACCCAGCCAGGCAACCCACGAAACTGACCAAAACGCCATCGATCCTCCTCGTGGGTCGGGCAAAGATAGCGGAACGAGACGGAGGGCATAGTGGGAAAGAACGGGAAAAGATCTGCTGCCATAAATTGGCAGGGCCGTGGCCGAGAACGAGAGAGGAGGAAGGAGGGGTTAGGACTAGGGTTTCGGCACACGCGCTCCAGAGCTCCGAATGAGGCTCCAAGAAGAAGAAGAAGAAGAAGAGGAAAGCCTGTGATTTCCGCTCGACCCTCGACCCGAACCAACCCCTCCATCTCTCTCTCTCTCTCTCTCTTTCTCTCTCTGGCGCTCGCTCGCTGGCTCACTCGCTCCCGCTCTGCAAGTCCATGCCGGGATCTTCTTGGCTGGACTTGTACTCTCTCTCTCTCTCTCTCTCTCTCTCTCTCTGTGTGCTGGGTTGTGGGGGTGTGTGTATGTGATGACTGATGGATATATACGTATATCTGTTCTCTTTCTTTTCCTTTTTCTTTTGTTCTCTCGAAATCGCCCCCCGCACCCGCAAGGCGCGGATCGAACGCCGCGACCTCCGCCCCGAACCCCCACGTTATATCTTCTGAGGCTGTGATGATCGATCGCGATGGCGATCGCTCGAGTTTGGAAGAGGAGCGCGCGCGTGTGCCCCGGGAGGAAAAGGTCGGGTCGCTGCACCTGGAGAGGCCGAGCGAGACCCGCATTGCTCGCCGTGGCGGGGCGACCCGGACGGCCGGCGAGCCTCTGTTTTCGCCGGCAACCGGCGTTCGCAGCCACGGCGGGGGACTTGCTGCTCGCTCTCTCTCGTCCCTTGCGGTGGTCTGCATTCGACCCGAGTCCAAACTTGATCTGAGCCTAATGCACGATTCTTACCCACCTTTCCGTTTTTGCGTTCTCAAAAACCCATTTTTCATTTCGATTAATTTCTCCACGCTTTTGCTTTCATCGTCTGTTCTTCTGTGTTCACTGAGCTTGGTGCAGAAGCCATTGATGGGGGAGAAGTTCCAGCTAAGGAGCGTGGAGACAAGCTCTGGGGAGCTCGAGAGAGAGGGAAGATCGATGCGACCTCGTAAGCCTGACAAGGTCTTAATTTACGAGAAAACAGTAGAATTTGTCCAATCTTTGCACATTTGTGTCGTTTCTGGTTGAAAAGAAAGTGTCTTTGTGTACGATTTATTCATGACGGTTCTCCCGAATGAAAAATGCAGTCTTTCTTTCCATCGTATCCCATTGGCAATCCGCATGAATCGGCCAGAATTCTCTCCTGCCTAAGGCCTGGTCTCGAATATCGATTTACGGTACAATGCACTAGCGAGCTAAGAGAATACAAAGTGGCGAGGACCGTAGGCTATGCCAGTCTTAATACTTTGTTGCGTTTGCGCCCGCAGGTTGGGTCCAATCCAATTCTTGACTTGAAATGCACGTTCAAATGTTGGGGCTCGTCTGCACTACGATTGGGTAGGTCAAGGCATTTGACGTACGGCCATTGTCCAAACTCGTCCATTTATCCTTTGGGCTTGAGAGAGGCCTATCAAGCATCCTCTCTATGGATCATTTCTGGGGACAAAAGTCGAAATTCGACGGAATAGGAGCATGAATGATCAATTAAATTTGATTCAATATGTGAAATGCCATTCTGGAATTTTTAATTTATGTAATTATAAACTTTGGTTCAATGTCTAATATCTCTCTAGAATTTTAATTTGTTCAGTATGATTTCTAAATCATTGATAATGTTCAATGTAGTCCTTATATTATAGGGTCCACGGAGAACATTGGATCAAATTTTATGGAACATATTGTACAATTAAAAGTTCAAATTGCACATTAAAATATATGGATCATTCACATCATTTTTTCAAATTAGAAAGAAAAAGCCAGAAAAAAGTAAGCACGGTAGCTCAATAACAAGGAAAATGGGTCATCTATCTTTTTCAAGAAAACATCCTCCACTTTTCTTTTCTCCATCCTAGGAAAGCTCGTAGGATATTACCAAACGGCTTATTTAATCCCAGGTGATTTTTCTCATATTATTTCTTCCCATCTTTCCCTTTTCCTTTTCACAAAGCCTACAGAAAACGGACATTCTTTCATCCACTTATTTTACCCAATTTTTCTGTCCATTTTTGCCCTCCACCGTAGGACGGGCTAATATCTTATCAACAGACAAAAAGAAGAGGTCAGCTACCATCAGAAAAGGGGTAAAAGAGTAAAAAAACCTCCCACCCAGGCACTTACTGCCAGAGATATAAAATCCAGCTTTAGGGTTTCGGTCTTTCCATCACTCATTAGTTTAAGAATGAGGCTCTGCCTCCCGGAGAGGCTCTCAGGGCTCTCAGGGTGTCCCGGCGGCCGTTGCCGCCTCTCCGGTCGACGGCGGAGCCGGTGATTTCGCCGATCCACGACGGTGAGCGCGCCCGCGCCCTTCGCGGACGCGCTCATCTCTTCCGAAACAGCCGCTCTTTCCAAAAAAAAAAAAAAGAACAAGAACACAAAGGGGAAATTACCACGAAAAAGTCCTAAACCTAAACCCTCGTCCCAGGGACGACGATGCTGCTTCTGTTTTCTGATCTTGAACTGACCCTCCTCGAGTTCGCACGACCGCACAGCGATGCACCGATGGCGATGCCTGCCCGATCTTTCCCAGCTTTGCTGGCGAAGCGTTCGGTGGTAAGGCGCTGAGAAAAAAAAAAGAGGCGATGACGAGATGCGGTTATAGAAATGTGAAAGTAACAGGCATCGAGAACCGACCGTATCTTGGCGGGGCGGCCATAGCCGGCGCGCAGCCATGGCGGGGTTCCTCCTACATTTGCCTGATCAAAGGCGAATCTGAGCCTCCTTCCCTCCCTCTCTCTCTCTCTCTTTCTCTCTCTTCCACGATTCTTCCCCTGGTTTTCTTTCTTCCTTTCTTTGGTTTTCCCTTTTGATGATGATTTTTCTTTCGTTTTCCTCTGAAAAAATGGGTTTTTTTGTTGGGAAAATGAAAAGGAAACCCTTTTTCAACCCTTGGTGTTTGATTTTCTTCATTTTTTGGCCTTTTTTTTTAGCGTTTTTATCGTGTTTGTTGCAGCAGCAAATAAATTGGTTAAGAATTAAGAAATTTTCTCTAACGAAAATGCGAAAATCACGGAAAAAAGGGAATAAGAGATTTGAGCCGGTTAGGAATTGAGACCGGTCGGATCCGGGTCATCGTTAACGCCATTAGCGAACCGGTTGGACCGGGGTAAAATGGGAAAGAACGTCCACGGATAAAAGCCAAGAGGCGAGAGGAGCAGCCTCAGGGTTTGGCGTTGAACCTTTTGAGCTCGCGAGGATGAGGCTTTGCCTCCCGGAGAGGCTCCTGGGAGTCCCGGCGGCGGTTGCCGCCTCTCCGGTCGACGGCGGAGCCGATGATTCCGCCGCCCCACGACGGCGATCGTGCCTTTGGCGCACGTTTTCGCCCGTCCGAAACAGCCGCTCTGCGAAACAAAGGGAAATGAACTGAAACAACGACCAAGCCACAGTTGCTTCCCGATCCCATGCGATCCGATCGCATCTCCGTTTCCATAGTCGCCGCCACCGCCACCGCCACCGCCACCGCCACCGCCACCGCCTAATACCAACTCCCAAAACCACGACTCCGATCTCCGCAGATTCTGGATTTGCTAGAAAAAAAAGAAAATGGGTAAAGTGAAGAGAGGCTGTGACGAAATGCGGAGCGAGAGAAATGAAAGTGTGACAGGCGCTGAGAACCGACCGTATCTTGGCGGGGCGGCCGGAGCCGGCCGCAGCCATGGCGGGGTTCCTTTTCTTGTTTTGCCTGATCATTGAACGAATCCGAGCCTCTATCTTTCTCTATCTTCACGAATTTCCTCCTAAATTTGCCAAATTTTTGTTCTTTTTTCTTTATTTTTGGTTGATGATTTGGCTCTACTGCAGAGTTTTCTCGCTTCTCTATTGTAAACAGAAAAAAAAAATTGTTTCTTTGCCTGCAGAATGCCCAGTTCTTTGAAATTTTCCTCCTCCGTTCTCCAAGATTTATTTATATATATATATATATGAATATATATATTAAAAAATTTATTTTTGAAATTAACAAGAAAAATATTTAATACATTAAAAGCTGTATACTTTTTCTCAAGATTGCTAATTCAATTAGTGTCAACAAAATCTGGTCAGTTTAACATCATATTTAGTCACTTTTCAGAAAAGCAAAATTACCCAACGTGGAGACCGGAATCGTCCTATTTCGGGGAGGACCAAGGGCAGAGAGGTAAAATCCGAGGACCTCGAAAGGCGGAGCCCACAGAAACTAGAAGACCAGCCGAACTCCCGAAGCGAAGACCGTCGTTTTGGGGATTCGCCGGACACGCTCGAATTTTGAATGAGGCTCTCTCTCTCCCTCGGTCGCTCCTCCGCGATCTGATGGCGAAGAAGCCTGTGATTTCACGGCGACCCTGAAACGCCACCAACCATGATCTCTCTCTCTTTCGCTGTCTCTCTGTGTCTCTGTCTCTCTGTTACTTGAGAATCTTCTTCTTCTTCTTCTTCTTTTTCTTCGGAGGCTTCTGGTTTGTTGTTGTTCTTCATCTTTTCGGATGATCTGAAATCGCCCCCACCCGGCCGCGGTCGGACCCGATTGATGTAAGGCCGTGATGACGGTTGTTCCCAAGTTTGGACGAGCGTGTCTGATCTGGTCGGGGCATCGAGGGAGCGCCCGACTCACCCGCCGACCCGCATTTTCTGCCCTCCGGCGGGGCGACCCGGATGGCCTGTGAACGAGAACGGACGGTTCGCGTCCTCCTCTTTCGCCGGCGACCGTCTCTGGTCGCAGCCGGTGGCGGTGAGGCGGCGTTGCGTGTTTCTTGGGTGGTGGCTCTGCCGTCCGGCTTTGATCGTGACCTGCAACCTGGGTCTGAGCCTAAAAGCATCGCGCGTATCTCACCCTTTGCACACTCGATTCACTTTCTTTCCATCGAATTTCTGTGCTAAATTCCTTTATTTTTCTCACCATTTTGGCCCCTTCTTTTTCCAACTTTTACTGATTATATTAATGGGTTTTTTTTCTTCTTTCCCTTTTCAAATTTTATAAAAATTTTAAATGTCATTTTTTTGCTTTTTTATGTGCTGGGAACATGTTTCATGCTTTGTTTTTTTCCTCTGTTCCTTTTTCTTAATTACTAGTTGAGCACCCGAGCAATGCGCATTCACTACTATCTCTAAAACTCATCGTCATTCAAAACTATAACTAAGACAGCATAATTATTAAGTCAAAAACTTAGTAAACTAGATCTTACTTTCTCAATTACATCGCTAGGTTAGTGTTTTTTCTTTTTTCCATGTAATGATATAAAATGAGCCTAAACTTTATAGCATCTGAATCTTGTGGAGCCAATCCACAGGAGTCGGACCCCAGACTTCCCATGTCAGGTCTGGGATGAACCTTGTGAGTCTGAATCCGGCAAATCTAACGGGCCATCGTTCGTGATGTCGGATTTTGTTCGTAGCTAAACCTTGTTTTTCTCGCTCGGGGGAACAAGTTCGTTGTGATTGGCGCTTCCATTCTCATTTGCTCAAATACGTCACATTGCTCTGCCTCCGGAACCACAGAGATCAAGCCCAACGGAGCGAGCCCTAGCACGTTCCTTAAGAGGGCCAGCCAGAAGTTCCTAAAACCTATAACGGAGAGTTCAGATACAGAGAGAGAAGGGATGAGAAATGGGAGAATCGTATTTTTGAACGTGAGAAGGGATGAGAAGAACCGGATATGGATCAGGAGCCAAAGATCCTTATATGTGGAGAAAATATTAGGTATTCACATGGACAGCTGTCAATTTCTGAATGATTCAAAGTATAGATGATACGATTCTTTTAAGATATCTAATATTTTCTCTTATATGTGAAGCGAAGGACAAAATGTGGGACATGATATTGCTAGTTTCATAGACCCATCCAAAAATTAAACCACCATGACTTAGTTCAAGGCTAGGTCTATGAACCAATAGACGATTTTTGATTCCCAACCTTGTAGGTGGTTCCTAGTTTCAAAATGAGAATTGGCTCACCTGAGAACTGATTGCACCTAACTAGTAGTCTCTTTTACCCACTTTCCAGATTTAGGTTCATTTTGGTTCAGCATTTTCCAGATTTAGGTTCATTTTGGTTCAGCATTTGCAATAGGTTTTTGGACTCTAAAGTCTTTTGACAAAATACAAATGCATTTGGCTTGTTTTATTGCTCAACTTTGAGGAATACGATTGCATCTCCAAAGGGCTTTGAGGACTTTTAGCCCAAAGCAAGTCCTAAGTCATTTGCGAAGTTGCATTCTCAAAGTGTGAGTCTTAGCCCTCAGTTGCTATTCATCTTCTTTGAAGACTGTTGCATTTAAAAGCCGATTGAGGACCAGCGACTGCTGACTAAGTTATCGCAATGCCGCGATTGCCGTTGAACCTTTGCTTGGGTTGTGCAACCCCAGGCGACCCAAGCCAAAGTGGGCAACCTTAGTTGAGGCTGTTTGATAATTAGATCTAGCTGCCAGTGACTAAACTTCTAAAAAAAATGCTTTTTTTTTTAATTTAGTAAAAGTCATTTATGAATGCAATTTTCAACAAATAATATTTAAGTCAAAATTGCTTCCTAATGCACTTAAAAATTTCAATTCATCAAATGCTATTTGCATTTTGAAAAACCCATATAACCTAAAGAATTCCCAAAAATATTCTCACGAAGCCAAACCGCCAATGTAGAGTTAGACTTCCGAGTGGGGGCGATTGTTGGCCATCATGTGGCCTACGACCAATTGAAGAAGAAAGAAAAATATAAATAAAAAATAATTAAAATTCTTGAATATTTTTGTAATTTTCTTCAAGAAAATCAAAGTAGATTTTTTGTACCTTATTTTATTTTCAAATTTCAGGCAAACGTTGGAAAATATTGTCATTTGTATATTCCTAAAAGATGAATTTTTAGAAATCATTTTTTAGAAAAGTCACATTTTTCTCGAAACAAATCGAGCCTAACCGAGCCTAGATACAAATTCCATGTGTTTTTCTCAAATTATTTCTTTCCAATTGTTCCTTTTCCTTGTCACAAAGCCTAAAAAAATTGGATATTCTTTCATTCACTTATTTTACCTAATTTTTCTCCTGTCTATTTTGCTCTCCACTGTAGGACGGGCTAATACCTTACCAACAAACATAAAACCAGCCCAGCCACCATCACAAAGGGGTAAAAGAGTAAAAGAACCTCAACGAAGGCACCACCTGCCGGAGGTATAAAATCCAGCTTTAGGGTTCCGGTCTCCATCACTCATTAGTTTAAGAATGAGGCTCTGCCTCCCGGAGAGGATCTCGGGGTGTCCCGGCGGCCGTTGCCCCCTCTCCGGTCGACGGCGGAGCCGGTGATTTCGCCGGTCCACGACGACGAGCCGGTGATTCGAAACGGCCGCGGTTCCAAAAAGAAAAGGAACAGAAAATACAAAAGGGAAAATGCCACGAAACGTTCTAAACCTTCGACCAACGACGACGACGACGGGGACGGTGACGACGACGATGCAGCTCCTTTCTGATCTGACCTAAACACATCCGCACGACGATTCACCGACGGCGATGCATCTTTCCCAGCTTTGCTGGCGAAGCGTGCGGCGTCTAAGCGCTGAGAGAAAAGAGGCGATGACGAGATGCGGAAAAGTAACAGGCATCGAGAACCGACCGTATCTTGGCAGGGCGGCCGGAGCCGGCACGCAGCCATGGCGGGGTTCCTCCTCCGTTTGCCTGATCAAAGGCGAATCTGAGCCTCTCTCTGCCTCCGTCTTCCACGATTCTTCCCCTGTTTTTCTTTCTTCTTTTCTTTAGCTCAGTTCTGGTTTTCCCAATGTGTTGATCTGCAAAAACAGGCTTTTTTATTCTCGGGAAAATGAAAAGAAACTCTTTTTCCAACCCTGCTCAGTTGCAGGGCTGTTTAATTTTCTTTCTTTTTTTGCCTTTTTTTGTTGTTTTATCGTGTTTGTTGCAACAAGAAGTAAATTTGTTAAAAAATTAAGAGAAATTTACCTAAAAAAAATTGAGAGAAATTGTCTAATAAAATTTGAAGAGAAAAGAAAAGAAAAAAGAGAAGAGATGTGAACCGGTTTGAAATTGTGAACCGGTTGGACCGGGGTCGTCGATAATGCCATCATCATCATCATCATATAGGGGCAAAACCGGAGGCGAGAGGAGCAGGGCCTGGCATTGAACTCTCTCAGTTCGAGAGAATGAGGTTTTGCCTCCCGGAGAGGCTCCTGGGTGTCCCGGCGGCCGTTGCCGCCTCTCCGGTCGACGGCGGAGCCGATGATTTCGCCGGCCCGCGACGGCGAGCGTGCCTCCGCGCACGTTTCCGCCCGTCCGAAACAGCCGCTCCGCGAAACAAAGGGGAACGTACATTGACAGCAAAAGCACGCCATAGCTGCTTCCCGATCCCATCTCATCTGCTTCTCCATTTTCGTACACACCACCGCCAGCACTAACCCCCCAAACTACGACTCCGATCTCCGCAGATTCTGGGTTTGCTAGGGAAAAAAAAAAGAAAAGAGAAAAACAGGTAAGTGAAGAGAGGCTGTGACGAAATGCGGAGCGAGAGAAATGAAGTGTGGCAGGCGCTGAGAACCGACCGTATCTTGGCGGGGCGGCCAGAGCCGGCCGCAGCCATGGCGGGGTTCCTTCTTCATCTGCCTGATCATGGAACGAATCTGAGCCTCTCTCTCTCTGTTATTAACGAGCTTGCTTTTTTTTTTTTTTTGGTTCTTTTTCTATCTTTTATGGTTGAAGATCTGGATCTACTGCAGAGTTTTAACATTTCTCTATCGTGAAAAAAGAAAATTGTTTCTTTTCCCTATTTAATTCTGGCCTGCATATGACCTAAAAACAAGAAAAGTCTTGCCTGCAGATTGCTATGTTCTTTGAAATTTCACCCCTTTTTTTCCAAGGTTTGTTTTTCATATATTTCTCAGTGAATACAGTCACATTGCATGATCTATTTTTGAAAAGTAACAATAAAATTAATTAAAACATTTTAAAAATTCCATGAATTTCTCAACGTAGCTAATTTAATTAATGTCGACAAAATCCCCTCCATTTAAGATCATATAATCACCACTGTCGCTGAGTCCCGGTTTAGGAAAGGAAAAGGGAAAATTACACAAATAGTCCCTATATTTTCACTCAATGTCCAATTTCGTCCCTGAACTTTCGATTGGCTTAATTTGGTCCCTGAACTATTGATAAAATGTCCGATCTAGTCCCTAAACTTTCGAATGGCTCAATTTGGTCCCTGAACTATTAATAAAATGTCCGATCTAGCCCCCGAACTTTCGACGGCCAAGTTGGCCCCCGAACTATGATGAAATGTCCGATCTAGTCCTTCGTTACTATTTTTCTTTTTTTCCCCTTTTTTTTTTTTTTTTTTCCTTTTCTTTTTTTTTTTTTTTTTGCTTTCCTCCGCCGGCTCCGGCGGAGGGCCGGCATCCGGCGAGGGGGCCGGCGAGGAGCCCTCGCCGGATCGGCGAGGGCCCCTCGCGGCCGTCCCCGCAGCGGGCGAGTCCTCGCCGGCGTCTCGCGAGGGAGAACCCTCGCCGATCTTGCGAGGGAGCCCCTCGCCCGACGCCGGCGAGGGCTCTCCTCGCACGGCCCCTCGCCGGCGTCTGCGAGGGAGAGCCCCTCGCCGGCGTCGGGCGAGGGCGAGGGCGAGGGCGAGGGGCTCCCTCGCCGGCGTCCCTCGCAAGCGGGCGAGGGGCTCTCCCTCGCAGATCTGGCGAGGGAGAGCCCCGCGCAGACGCCGGCGAGGACGGCCCCTCGCCAGATCTGCGAGGGAGAGCCCCTCGCCGGCGTCGGGCGAGGGGCTCCCTCGCAAGATCGGCGAGGGGCGCCGGCGAGGGGCTCCCTCGCCGGACGTCGGCCCTCCGCACGGAGCGGCGGAGGGAAAGCGAAAAAAAAAAAGGAAAAAAAAAGGGAAAAAAAGAGGAAAAAAGGAAAAAAAGGAAAAAAAGGGAAAAAAAGAGGAAAAAAAGGAAAAAAAAAGAAAAATAGTAACGAAGGACTAGATCGGACATTTCATCATATGCAGTTGACCAACTCGAGCCGATTGAAAGTTCGGACTAGATCGGACATTTTATTAATAGTTCGACCAAATGAGCCATTCGAAAGTTCAGGGACTAGATCGGACATTTTATCAATAGTTCGGGGACCAAATTGAGCCAATCGAAAGTTCAGGGACGAAATTGGACATTGAGTGAAAATATAGGGACTATTTGTGTAATTTTCCCAAAGGAAAATCATCCGCCGTGGAGACCGAAATGCCCTCCGGTCAAACTTGTCCTTTTCGGGGAGCGCGGAGGGCAGAAAGGTAAAATCTACAAGGGCCTCGAAAGGCGAATCCTACGGAAACCGCAAAGATCATCGACCCATCCCTACCCTGAAGCGAAAACCATCGTTTCTAGGGTTCGTCGGACGCGCTCTATCTCGAATGAGGCACCATTTCTTTCTCTCTCCTCCTCCGCGACCCGATGGCGAAGCCTGTGATTTCACGGGCGACCCTGAAACGCCATGAACCATGGACTCTCTCTCTCTCTCTCTCTCTCTATGTTCCTGTGCTGGTTGAGAATCTTCTTCTTCTTCTTCTTCTTTTTTCTTGGCTTCTCGCTGTTGTTCCTCATCTTTTCTGATGATGTTAAATATCGCCCCCCCTTCGGGGCCGCTTGATAGAGGCCGTGATGACGGTTGTTCCCAAGTTTGTAAGAGCGCGAACATGGAGGATCGGGTCGGGTCGGGTCGGGTCGGGCATCGAGGGAGCACCCCAACTCGCCCACCACCTTGCATTTTTTGCCCTCCGGCGGGGCGACCCGGATGGCCTGTGAACGGAAACGGACGGTCCCGTCCTTCGTATTCACCGGCAACCGTCTGGTCGCAGCCGAGGGCGGTGCGGCGGTGCGGCGTTCCTTGGGTGGTGTCTCTGCCCTTCGGCTTCGATCGTAACCTGCAAACTTGGTCTGAGCCTAAGATTTTTCGCTTCTCGCCCCTGCTTGATTTTTCGCTTTCTTTTCAAGAAATTAACTTTAACGTTTTTGCCTTTTTTTTTCTTGACTTTTACGAATTATTTTACCCTTTTTTTACCTAACTGTGACGAATTATTTTATGGGGCTTTTCTTTTCTTTTAAATTGATCATTCATGTTATTTTTAAGTGTTATTTGGTTGTGTTTTTATGTGCCGGGAGCAGGTTCCTCTGCTCTGTCTTTTTCTCTGTTTCTTTCGAGGGCTCCGGTAACTAAGACAGTATTATGATTTATATAATTAAATAAAAAAATGGTAAAGTTAGTCTTTCTTTCTCAAATACATCGTGACATTAAATGAGCTTAAACTGCATCCTCGTATCTTTTGGAAAAATTATGGAAATGTGTCGTACTCGGTAGCGGTGTCAATGGGTTGGGTCGGGATTTTATGTTACTTGTCCCTACCTGAATCATATGGGTCATATTCTATGACCTGATCTGAACCGACTCGAAACACATTAGACCCTCATCGAAAATTCAGGTTGGATCGGTTTTCTTTTTTTGTTCTTTTTTTTTCTGGGGTTAGTTAAACCAGCTTTGGATCCACACACTAGATTCAAAAGAGTTCTGATTCATCTCTTAAGGAAGAAAACAAGAAGTCATCATGCCTCATCAAGAATATGTTGCCTTATAGGGGTGTCCCAAAACCTTAACTGAACACGAACCAAACACGAAACAAGTTGAGTACATGTTTTGGGCCTTAAAATTATTCGGGTAATTATTACAAAACAAGAAAAAACAAGTCGGGTTAGAGTCGAAACATTGTTCGGCCCAAACACATTATTGGCCTCTCACCCAAAATCCTAAACCCAAACACTCCACTCTTCAGTCTTCACACTCTTCACTTCACGCAAACCTAAACATGAAACAAGACTTTTCACTTCTTCGGTCGTCGACTCTGCCGCCGTTGCCGCTGCAACCACTGTTGACAACTACGTCATCTCGCCGATTTTACCGCCGCCCTTTTCTTTGCTCCTTGCATTCTAAGGTTCCTCTCGATCTGATCTCGCTCTCGAACGAGGAAGGTCTCTCGGTGTCATTCCAAATCTGTTTCCTCCGGATGCTCCAAATGTAGTTGGTGCTCGAGCTGGTTCTGGAACGGTGTGGGTTATGATTTGTCCACTTCGCAAGAGCAGGTTAGTCCTCAAGCAATGCCGGCGATATTCAAATCCACTCTTGGGTTGAACCACGTCTTCAGCACGAGCCTCGCTTGGCTCTTAAAATCCAATCGTTTGAACATATTTGCCGAGGTCAAGAGACAAAACAATATGGATTTGGCTCTCGAGTTATGGCCTTTTTCGCGATTGGGTTCTTCCCTTGTTGGAGTTCGCGCTTGGGTTCTTCCCTTGTTGGAGTCCGTGGTTCTGGGTCTTCGTTTTCTTTGCTGTTCTTGTTGGTTTTCGAATTCTCTCTTTGTAACTTTGGCGTATGGTGGGAACAATATTTGCTCGTGAAAATAGGAATTGAAAGTTTGGAAGGCCATTTATCTCTGTGAGTTGCATTCTTTGATTGAATACTCTATACTTCTTGAAGTTTGACATAAATTTACAGATGTAAGTGTGGGTATTGACAGATACATTTTACAAATTTATTTAAGACTTAATTGCGTAAAAATTAGGGATTAAGTTTCAAGCCCTAGTCAAAAAATTTTAAAAAAATTATTAAATTGCATCGCGTTTTAGCATTAGGAGTATTTACATCACTAATGATAATTTTTATTTTTTCAAAGAAATTTTGCTATTTTTTTTAAAGGAGAAGAAAATCGAATGAGGCCGAGTAGAGGGCTTTTCTTCATCCGTGGGCTCGTCGACCCATCTCTTTTCCTCTTCTCTCTTTTGCAATTGGGCCGGCCCATCTCCTTTTATTTCAGCCCAGCCCATGCGTGAGTCTTCTTCCATTCCTCACACCATCCACGCTTCTGAAAAAAGGATGAGAAAAGAGACACGTACAAACCAGGGGCAAGGCAGAGGATCGAGGTCAGAGGATCGCGGGGGCAGCAGATCGCACAGCATGATCCCAGGGTCGGAGTCAGGCCGGCAAGGTAGCTGGCGGTGGCAGGGGGCCATGCGCGCTTGCTGGCCGAACATAAAAAGCGAGAGGGGGAGAGGCTTTTAGAAGGGGGTTCTGGGGCGGTTTCTTAGGTTGAAGCGAAGAACAGAAGGACCGTGAGAGCTTGAGCGAGAGAAGGGCTCGAGAGAGAGAGCTTGAGCGACAGAGGTTTTTGAGAGAGGGAAGAGAGCCAAGGAGTGGCCCAACCGTGCACGGGATCCCACTCCCCGACGCCCTTCTTCTGGAACAGCGAGAACCGAGAAAGTGGGGGGCTCGGCTCTTTTTTTTTTTGGGTCGAGAGAGAGAACAGAGAGCACCGGAGAGAGTTCGAGAGAGTAGAGGGCGAGCCAAAGGGAGAGGGTGAGACTGAAGGACAGCTTAGCCATCGCCAGTCGTCCGCCCGAGAGCCGTCGTCCACCTTTTTGGTGGGGCGTCGGGCTGGAGCTCGTGGTCGACCAGTTCGTACGAGCTTCAGTCTTGATCCTCACCCGAAATTCCATTGTGCTCGTGTTCATTCCTCACGCAGCATATGCGTGCTAATTATAGGAATTTATGCAAATATTTGTTTGTGTTTGGTGTTATGGCCGAGACTTGTCATTTTTGTTTTAACTCAAGTTAAATGCTGATAAATTTGTCCCCGAGTCGATCCAGAATAGTGCTTGTGTATCGCGTGACGATCTTGGCCTGAACCCGAGCCCCGATCGAGTCTATGCTTACCTCTAGTTAGTGCGTCTTATGTGTTCGATGAAATGCCTTAATAAAAAACCGAAGAGCAGTGTATGTTTTAACGCAAGATCAACTCGTTTTTCTCCCATGCCCGCTGAGTCCTGCTTGCTTTGCTCGTATTTGTGGTTTTTTTTTTTTCGTAGTGCTCGTGAGAAATATTCATGCGTATTCGAGTCGATGACGTTTCTCCGCGCCGAAAAAAATGGGTTTGTGGTCACCGGAATGGGTGTCCAACAGTGGTCATCGTCGGTCGGAATGAATGACCGGCGCCAAATGGTAGCTTGGCGACCCTCCAAACACCGGTGAGGGTTCGCCGCAGTGTTGTTTTTAGTTCGGGGAGGATGGCACAAAATGAGGAAGAAGCGTCAGCGAAGAAGAAGAACGCCAAAGGGGAAATAAAAGAGAACAAGGAAAAAGAAAAACCAGAAAAGAAAAAAAAAAAATAATAATAGAAAACAAAAGTTGAAGTCGGGAAGGAAAGGTGCAGAGAAGAGGTGCAGCGGAAAAACGAAACAGGGAAAAGACAAAAAATTGATTAAAATATTAACATTAATATAAAAATGAAAAAGAAAACAAAAAATGGGTTTTATGAAATAGGTTTTGTCCGTATTAGGTTGTATCAGGTTATGTTGGAGCAGGTTGTTGGACCGGGGACCCATTTTCTCGAATATAATAATATTAAATATTAAATATTAAAAAGTTTTAAAAAAAAAAAATTTCAAAAATAATAAAAATTTAAAAAATATTTCCGAAAATTCAAAAAAAAAAAGCATTAAAAAACTTGACCTTTTTTCTTTCTTATTTTTTTTAAAAAAATTAAAATTAAAAACATGAAAAAGATATGAAAATTTCAAAAAAAATTATAAAAATGATGGATGGTATCAAGTTATGACATCTATGAAATTTTCCTAATTTTAAAAGGTCATTTTCCTAATTTAATGCTATTTTGCTATTTTTATAGCCATTTTTTTTTGTAAATAATCCATTTTTGTAGATTAAAATTATTTAGAATAATTTCATGCATATAGAGTAAATTCATGCATATTTGAATTCTCATTTTGCTTATGGGGGTCTTGTCCCGGAGCATGATAACAAGGTCATGTAATATTATTTGCCCAATTAGTATTGATTTTTTCCTTTTCCACATTTATTTTTAAGTCATTTCAATTTATTGAATGTTTACTTATGCACCACTTTTCATTAATTTGAGTATAAATTTATCTTCTAAATTATGATAGGATTAGTCTAGACATTAAGGAAAACAAACCTACAAAAATATTTGCATAGACGCTTAGCTATTTTATAAGGATTATAATTGGTAATCAAGATTATGTGGCTATTTATATAAACAACCTTCCAAGTTAATGGTACCGCAAGGTCGCTAATAGAAACATTGGCGTAAACAAGTCCTCGGTCCTAAAAATCTCTAATTGTTTAGGAATCGAGACAACACTTCCATGTGTTGATTGGTTTCTAATCGACCTTAATAGGTTAGTGGCGACTCCTAGAAATACATAGGTTGTTAAGAATTAAAATTCAAAATCTAATGTCGCGTGAGGTATGGGCTTAGGAGAGCTCGCGCTTAATTTAGGGCCGTTGGTCCGCCTCTTTAGGCAAATACCCCTAAACCTTATTTCTTTTTCCCTAGACAAAAAAAGAGAGGTCGCGATAGTGGGTTATAGATAAGTCTATAGATTTTAAGTTTTAGGTTGAGACAGAGTGATTGTTTGCTGTCTCCAAGAAAATTGAGTTGTGGCAATCTTATTTTCCCTTTTGAATGTTCTTTCTGCTTGGATCTTTGCAAGTTACTGGAGATGAACTGCCTCATGATGGAATTAGCTAATTCTTTTCTTAATTGATGCGATTTATCTCGTTTGTAACCCTGTGTGTATGTGCATACTAGAGAAGTTAGCTTGAATTTGGTCTACTGTTTCATGTTAATGAGTTTTATCAAAGATGAATAATTGCTACTTTGGAATGGCATAAGTTGGCACTTTAGGTTGTCCAAGTAAATTTTCCTTCCATCATTTTGACTTCCAACTTTGACGGATTTTTTTCATAAGAGTAAACTATTTGATAGGTCAATTACTTATTCTATTTCATCTTTTATGGATGAAGTTTGGAGGCTTCTCTTCCTCTAGTGCAACAAACTAATAATATTCTTAAAGTTATTGCCGTTAGGTGGCTCATCATAGGTTCCATCTTCAAGTTTTTATTTTGTCTAGAGCATCTAACTATGCTAACTTTTATGCAGTTATGATGGATCAATTGTCGCCTTCAGTGTCTTCCATAATGTAAATTGTAATCGTGGGCTCATATATGTGACCTCACAAGTTAATGCATAGTGTTTTGCAAGCTAATTATGTGCAATATCAAGTTCTGAATCTCCTCTTTTTTTATCTCTAAAATGTTTCGACATTCTAGGGTGTTCTAAAAATTTGTCAACTGCCATCTAATTCAAGCTATGATAACTTTTGGCCAGTACAAAAGATATTCCTTACTAAAATGCTAGTCAATCTTCTTGCTTATGATGCCAGTGATCATTTACTTTTTATCAGATTCCACTTAAAGGAACTCCACATCAAGTTATTTACTTTGCCGAGAAGAATTTGTGCCCACTTATAGTTTCAACTCCGGTAAGTAATGCTTAAAACATTTTCTCATTCACATTCTTTTCTATGATATTATAGATGTATGAAAAGCATATGCGTCCTTTTGCTTAACATGTAATTTCCTCACTTCGTAGTATCACAATATCAAACTATGATATACTTGAACATAAATTTATAAACGACATTGATCATGTCTTAGTTATTATACTCTCATTTATGATGTACTTGTGCTGTCCATTATTTTTTTTGAACCTCTCACTTCAACAAACTTTACTTTTATAGCTAGTGATACTTTTGCCAGCTATTCTTTTCTTCATATTTTGCCACTTCATTGTCTCCATAGGTTTGTAAAGTTAATAGAAACTGTGAATAAACGTTTTGAAGCACTTGGTGGAGTCATCTTCGAGGGTTTCTCGGTGTTTGAAGATTTTTTGAGCTAATATTACCAAGGGCAAAATGAGAAAAATTGTGCTGAATAAGAGGTACAAACTGACCATGTGTTTTAATTCTTGTAAAAAATAGTAATGCTTGTAATCTGCAACAGAGGATGAACCCATGACTATTTTATTTATGTTTTCCGAATGCTAGCTTACTATAAATCATTGAAATAATAATTTGCAAGCTCTAAGTGTTATAAATAGAAGGATTGTTAGATGTCTTTAGTGGGTGAATCTAATGTTACAAATAAAATGAGGAGATCTACAATGTGAGAATATTTTAAAGAGATTTTTGGTAATAAAAAAAAAAGGCTGGGTGTTTATATTGTAGAACCCTTATTGGTTGTGCTAGTGGTCAATGGACTAACTCAATGCATCATCATCTAGTTAGATGTAAAGAATATTTATATGTAGACATCGGAAAAAGGCAAAAAAAAAAACCTCGAGTCAAGTTGTTGGGAGTGATAGTTCATCAAGTCCTTGGAAATTTGATTAGAATGCTAAAAGAAAAAAATTAGCGATTATGTTTATTCTTAGTGAGTTGCCTTTTAAGTTGGTAGAGCATGAGGGATTTCATTAATTTGTGAATAAAATCCAGCCAAAATTCTTAATCCCATCACGCAACACATTGAGGCATGATTGTTATGATTTATACATGAAGGAAAGAAACAAATTGAAGAAATATTTTTCCGAAACATCTCCTAGAGTATGTATAACAACCGATACATGGACATCTTGTCAAAACTTAAGTTATATGTGTTTAAATGCTCATTTTGTTGATGCCAATTGGAAATTACAAAAGAATGATATTAAATTTTTGTTAGATGTCAAGTCATTTACTAAGATAATAAGAAAAACAATTGAGAAATGTTTGACTGATTGGGGGATCCAAAGTGTTTTTTCTATCACTGTAGATAATGTTAGCTCGAATGACTTGGGAGTTCAATACTTGAAAAAGATACTTAACTTTTGGAACTCTCTGTTATTGAGAGGTGAGTTATTCAATGTAAGGTGTTATGTACATATATTAAGTTTGATTGCTAGAGAGGGGTTAAAAGACAAACAATTCAATTGCTAGAATATGTTCAACTATACATTATGTGAGATCTTCCCCTAGTAGGCTAAGAAAGTTCAAGGGTTTTGTTGAGTTAGAGAATATTGAGTCGAAGAGTCTTGTATGTTTGAATATGGAAACTCGTTTTGGAATCAGCTTTGAAGTTTGAAAGAGCTTTTAGCAATATGGAATTTCATAATAGCAAATATACTTAAGAACTTTATAAGGGAAATGATTGCTCACTAATGAGAATTGAAATTATGCACGTCGCTTTCTTCCTTTTTTGAAATTGTTCTTTGATATAACTATAAAAGTTTCCGATTCTTCTTATATTACTAGCAATAATATGGTGAATGACGTGTGAGGAATTTATATGATGATTGAGAGATATTGTGGAAATGAGGACCAAAGCTTGCGAGAAATGGCTCAAAGAATGAAAATAAAATTCCGTAAGTATTTTGGCAATATGAACAACATAAATCTCACTTTATTCATTACTTGCGTATATGACCCGCGACATAAGTGGGACTATGTGAAGTGGATGATTAGTCATGTTTATGAAAACAATGAGGCAGAAACTTTACAAAAAAAGTTGATACAATTTCTAACATTATTGTTTGAGCAATATCGCATGGGTGTATGCCTCAAAGCAACTTGAGGCTTAAAAGCACAAAGATGGTAAGCAACATCGAGCTTGATTCCGTGGTTGTATTTGGCAATTCTACAATAAATTCATGATGAAAATGAGAACTAACATTTGCATTAAAATAAAAAATGTATAAATATTCTACAATCATATTTTCTCACCCGACTCAGAGATTTCAAGGTCTTCTAAATCCTCCTCAATCAAACGTAAAAATGGCGTAGATAGTAACCAATCTTGAGCACATATAAGAGCTTCCATCATGGTTGGGGTCAAGGAACTACGAAACATATCGAGCATACGACCTCCTGCGCTAAATGCCGCCTTCAATGCTACAGTCGAGATGGGCATGGCCAAGATATCTTAAGCAACAGTAGAAAGTATAGGATATCTCGATGAATTTCCTTTCCACCAACTTAAGATATCAAATTTAGAGTTTTAACGTTCACATGCTTTCTCCAAGTATTTGTCCACTTTTGATTTTTCATCCAAATATTGTTGTCTAGTTTGGCTAAAATATATTTCAGTCATAATATTAGCACCAACCACCGAGGACCTTGACATGCTTACCATCCTTGTGCTCTTTAGCCTCAAGTTACTTTGAGGGCATACACCCATGCGATATTGCTCAAACAATAATGTTAGAGATGTTATCACTTTTTCTTATAAAGTTTTTGTCCCATTGCTTTCATAAACATGATTAATCATCCACTTCACATATTCCCACTTATGTCGTGAGCACATGCAAGTAATGAATAAAGTGAGATTTATGTTGTTCACGTTACCAAAATATTTACGGAATTTCATTTTCATTCTTTAAGCCATTTCTTGTAAGTTTTGGTCCTCATTTCTACCATATTTCTCAATCATCATATAAATCCTATACACGTCATTCACCTTATTATTGGTAGTAACATAAGAAGAACCGAAAAAATTTTATAGTTGTATTAAAGAACAACTTCAAAAAGGAAGAAAGTGACATGCATAATTCCAATCCTCACTAGTGGGCAAACCTTTTCCCCTTGAAAAGCTCTTGGCATATTTGCTATTCCAAAGTTTCATATTGCTAAAAGATCTTTCAAATTTCAAAACAAATTCCACCATCATATATGTTGAGTTCCAACGAGTTTCCACATCCAAACATACAAGACTCTTCGACTCAATATTCTCTAACTCAACAAAATCCTTGAACTTTCTTAGCTTGCTAGGGGAAGATCTCACATAACGTACGGCTAAACGTATTTTAGCAATTGAATTGTTCATATCTTTTAACCCTCTCTAACAATCAAACTTAATATATGGGCATAACATTTTACATGTAGTAACTCACCTCTTAATAACAAAAAGTTCCAAAAGTTAAGTATCTTTTTCAGGTATTGAACTCCTAAATCATTCAAGCTTAGCATTATCTACAGTGATAGAAAAAACACTTTGAATCCCCCAATCAGTCAAACATTTCTTAATTGCTTTTCTTATTATCTCAGCAAAATGACCTGAGATCTAACAAAATCAATTTCCAATTGGCATCAACAAAATGAGCCGTCAAACACATATAACTTAAATTTTGACAAGATGTCCATGTATCAGTTGTTAAACAAACTCTAGGAAATGTCTTGGAGAAATATTTTTTCAATCTGCTTCTTTCCTTCATGTATAAATCATAACAATCATGTCTCAATAATGATTGAATTTTTGCGTGGATCACAACATGATTAAGAATTTTGGCTGGATTTTATTCACAAATTGACGAAGTCTTTCATGCTTTACCAACTTAAAAAGCAACTTGCTAAGAATAAACATAATCGCTAATTCTTTTCTGTTAGTATCGTGATCAAATTTCCAAGGACCTGATGAACTACCACCCCTAACAACTTGACTCGAGGCACCTTTTTACCTTTTTTCGACGTCTGCATATGAATATTCCTTACATCTAACTAGATGATGATGTATTGAGCTAGTCCCTTGACCACTAGCACAACAAATAAGGGTGCCACAATGTAAACACTCAGCCTTTTCTTGACTAGGAATCTCTTTAAAATGTTCCCACATTATAGATCTCTTTATTCTATTTGTGACATTAGAACCACCCGTTGAAGACATCTAGCAATCCTTCTATTATAACACTTAGAGCCTGCAAATTATTATTTTAATAATTTATAGTAAGCTAGCATTTGGAAGGCATAAAAAAAAATAGTCATGAGTTCATCCTTTGTTGCAAATTATAAGCATTATTATTTCTTTACAAGATTGAAACACATAGTTTGTACCTCTGATTCAGCACAAATTTTCTCCCTTTGCTCCTGGTAATATCAGCTTAGAAAATCTTCAAACACTGAGCAATCCTTGAAGATGAATCCACCAAGTGCTTCAAAACATTTCTTCATAGTTTCTATTAGCTTTACAGTCATGTGGAGACTATGTGGAAACAATGAAGTGGCAAAATATGAAGAAAAGAATAGCTGGCAGAAGTATCACTAGCTATAAAAGTAAAGTTTGTTGAAGTGAGAACTTAAAAAAAATAATGGATAGCACAGGTATATCATAAATGAGAGTATAATAACTAAGACATGATCAATGTCGTCTATAAATTTATGTACAAATATATCCTAGTCTAATATTGTGATGCTATCAAGTGAGGAAATTACATGTTATGCAGAAGGATGCATAAGCTTCTGGTACATCTATAATACTAGAGAAAAGAATGTGAATGAGAAAATGTTTTAAGCATTACTTACTAGAGTTGAAACTATAGGTGGGTATAGATTATTCTCGGCAAAGTAAGTAACTTGATGTGGAGTTCCTTTTAGTGGAATATGATAAAAAGTAAATGATCACCGGCATCATAAGCAAGAAGATTGACTAGCATTAAGGAATACCTTTTGTATTGGCCAATAGTTGTCATAGCTTGAATTAGATGGCAGTTGACAAATTTTTAGAACACCTGAAATGTCGAAACATTTTAGAGGTAAAAAAAGGGAGTAGATTCAGAACTTGATATTGCACATAATCAACCTACAAAATGTTTCTTTACCAAAAAAAAAAAAAAAAAAAAAAACCTACAAAATGTTATGCATTAACCTGTGAGTGAGGTCACATATACGAGCCCGCGATTACAGTTTACATTATGGAAAACAGTGAAGGCGACAATTAATCCATCACATAATTGCATAAAAGTTAGCACAGTTAGATCTTAGACAAAATAAAAACTTGAAGATGGAACCTATGATGAGCCACCTAACAGCAATAACTTTGAGAATATTATTAGTTTGTTGCACCAAAGGAAGAGAAGCCTCGAAACTTCATCCATAAAAGATGAAATAGAAAAAGTAATAGACCTATCAAATAGTTTACTCTTACAAAAAAAATCCGTCAAAGTTGGAAGTCAAAATGATGGAAGGAAAATTTACTTGGACAACCTAAAGTGCCAGCTTATGCCAGTCCAAAGTAGCAATTATTCATCTTTGATAAAACTCATTAACATGAAATAATAGACCAAATTCAAGCTAATTTCTCTAGTATGCATATACACACAGGTTACCAACGAGATAAATCGCATCAGTTAAGAAAAGAATTAGCCAATTCCATCAGGAGGCAGTTCATCTCCAGTAACTTGCAAAGATCCAAGCAGAAAGAACATTCAAAAGGGAAAATATTATTGCCACAACTCAATTTTCTTGGAGACAGCAAACAATCACCCTGTCTCAACCCAAAACTTAAAATCTATAGACTTATCTATAAACCCACACTTACATCTGTAAATTTCTGTCAAACTTCAAGAAGTATAGAGTATTCAATCAAAGAATGCAACTCACAGAGATGCCAAAAATGGCCTTCTAAACTTCCAATTCCTATTTTCACGAGCAGATATTGTTCCCACCATACGCCAAACTTACAAAGAGAGAATTCGAAAACCAACAAGAAAAGCAAAGAAAACGAAGACCCAGAACCACGGACTCCAACAAGGGAAGAACCCAGGCGTGAAAAAGGCCCTGAGGGCCAAATCCATCTTGTTTCGTCTCTTGAGCTTGGCGAAGACGTTCAAAATATTGGATTTTAAGAGCTGAGCGAGGCTCGTGCCGAAGACGTGGTTCAACCCAAGAGTGGATTTGGCCAGCTTGAGGATATCGCCGGCATTGCTCGATGACTAACCTGCTCTTGCAAAGCGGATAGATCCGCACCGTTCCAGAACCAGCTCGAGTGCCAGCTACATTCGGAGCATCCAAAGGAAACAGATCTGGAGTGACACCGAGAGACCTTCCTCGTTCGAGAGTGAGATCAGATCTAGAGGAACCCTAGAATGTGAGGAGCAAAGAAGAGGGCGGCAGCAGAATTGACGAGATGGTGTAGTCATCGACAGCGGTGGCGGCAGTGACAATGGTGGCGACGGAGGCAGAGTCGACGACTGAAGAAGTGAAGAGTCTTGTTTCGTATTTGGGTTTGCGTGAAGTGAAGAGTGTGAAGACTGAAGAGTGAAGAGTGTTTGGGTTTGAGACTTTGGGTGAGAGGCCAATAATGTGTTCGGGCTGAACAATGTTTTGACTCTAACCCGACCCAAAACATGTTTGTTTTCTTATTTCATAATAATTAACCTGAACGATTTTAAGACCCAAAACATATACTTAACTTGTTTCATGCTTGGGTCGTGTTCGGGTTGTGTTCGGGTCGGGTTTTTGGACACCTATAGTACTCGGGTGTCGGGAAGTGGAAAGTAAGGAGATGCTTATACATTTGCTAAGAAATATCAGAAATTGATTTCTAAATATAAATAAATCTTATATCCTTATTTATGGATAAATTTTTGAGTAAAAATATACATTTGATAATGATATAAAGTTTATCCTTCCTAAGCATCCGTGGGGGCGCGGGTGGATAGAGAGTGATGGATGGGGGTGGGCGAACGATGAGGGGATGAGCAAACGATGAGCGAGCGAGCAAGTAGACGACGTGCGTCTGATGGGCAATTACAAGGGGGTGAACAAACGATGAGCAAGCAAGTGGGTAGACGACATGCATCTGATGGGCAACGGCAAGTGAGCAAGCTGCAGGCGACGATGGGCAGGGCAATGGGTGGTGGCAACTGAGCAACCAACCAGTAGCAATGGTGAGCGATTAGAAGCATTTTTATTTTTTATTTTTATTCTAGAAATAGAAAAAGTAGAAAATATTTACTTCTCAATTATATTTCAAATCTATTTCTAAATGAAAAAATAATTTCAGAATTAGAAAAATGATAATTAAATAGATTTATCTTCCACAAATTAAACTTATTTTTAGAATAGAAAAATAATTCAATAAAATGATCATTATATGTATCTTAACATGCTCATATCCAATTTTAATCAACTCAGGACAGCATCAATCACGACTCCATGATGCCAACTGCCCTTTTCGGCCTCCGGCCATGATTCTCGCGTCCAAGGTCGTGGAGGAAACAAAATCGAAAAAGAAAACCTCGACTCAGTCAACTTAGATCTAATTTCGTCACGTTTAGGTAAATTTTGTAGACTCCTTAATCCATCTAACTGGAAGCGCGACGATGATTCTACATTAGCTGAAGAGGATGGAAAAGACGACAAAATGCAGCTGGAGCCGGGGATCAGGGAAAGAAAGGGAGAGAGGTGCTGCTGGCTGGGTCCCATGACGCGTTTGCGCAATGGAAAAGAGGGAAGATCGAATGACGTATATGCCCCTCTCTTGGTCAACGAATGCTCAAAGAGGGGGGCCCCACCAGGTCACGTATTTCTGTAGTACTAGTTCCAAGTGGCGTGAACATATGGGACCAATCGAACCGAAAAGTGGACACAATCGCACTGGCCGATTTAGTCAAAAATAATTATAAATCCTAAAATAATAATAAATTTATTTATTAAGTGATCGATTTCATTGATCCAGAATTTGTTCTCCCGATTCAGTTCTCATTTCCTAGGTGAGATTAGTCTGAATAAAAAATTAATCACATTTAGTTCCACGGAAGTCGGATCCCCCCACTCTAGGAGCTTTCAAGTTGAGTTTGCAATAAACCTTGCAAGACCGAATCCCACAAGTCAAAATGGACTGTCCTTCGTAACGTCGGAACTTAGTTCGTGGATAATGGGTATTTCAGGCCAAATGCCAAGAAAAAGAAAAAAACGAAATTAATCTCGCTTAAAGCGAATGAATATGAGAATATTGAAATTGTCTTCTACTTCAGAGAATCTCACGTATTCTCCAGCACTATAGCAGAAGTTGCCAACCCTAGAGTTGGATAACCAAGAAAAAGAGAGCCTTTCATCTTATTTAATGATATGCAACGAAATTTTTTAAAATTTTTATCAATTAATATGATAGATGCCTCGATGTCTGTACAAAATCGATTAGTGTTAAACCTCGCTTTTCTCACTCGCAGGAACAAGTTGTAACCCTTCATGGCGGTAGTGGTGGTGGTGGTGGTCGTCGTCGTCGTCTTCGTCGTCTTTGCCATTCCTGCTTCCGTTCTTATTGCTCAACCCGCCGGAAGCGACAATGACGTCGGACTGCTCCGCCTCCGGGACCAGAAAGATCAGGCCCAGCGTGGCCAGCCGCAGCACGTTCCTTATCAAGAGGGCCAGCCACAGGTTACTGAAATCCGTCCTGGTGACGTGCATCAGGTTAAGCACCAGCCCTCCTCCCATCTTGGAGCTCAGGAGCCCTAGGCTGTCGATGCACATGAGCAGCGCGAAGAACATCCCCTCGATCCCGAGAGGGCACAGCTTGGTGCTGAGCACGATCATTGGCATCCACCGGATCCGGCTAACGACCCGCGACACGCACTCCTCCGCGATGACGAAGAACGAGTCGGGCACCCCGAGCGCCAGGTTCCACCGCCGGACGAAGATGAGGTCGAGCATCCCGGTGACGCCGTACAGTAACTGCACGGAGAACAGGAGCTTCCGGAACGAGCAGTCCTTCAGGGTCTTCTGGTAGATGAGGACGCCGACCATGGAGGCGAGCGCGCCGATGGCGTGGACCACGCCGACAAACTCCTGGGAGAAGGCGGGGCCGGCTTTCGGATCGGTGTACCAGTAGAACTGGCCTTCGTGCGTGCTGATGTTGAGAGAGAAAGATAGGTACATGTAGAGAGATGGCTTCCATACTTGGGGGAGTTTTATCGTTTCGTACGTGCCTCTCACCGCCGTTCCTATTTTCTCCGTCGCCTGCACATTGATCATAGTCAATACCTTGACAAAGAAAATCTGTATAATGTAATGTTTTGATATCTAGTGATCTTTTTATTTTCAAACTTTTGAGTTTACTCTCATTTGATTTAATGAGTCAGAATGCTTGGTTCGGTGATTTAACCTTAATGTACCTCATGAAATGTCTTTCTTGGATTTCGATGAAGTCAAAGTAGGTCTCTCTATAGATTAAAAAAATTAAAAATTTAATGTACCACAAGGTAGATAACTCAAATAAAAATTGGCAGTCCAAAAATAAGCCGATAAAAATAGGTATATCACTCCAATTTAGATTGGTAATTTCATATAATAGTTAGTAAATTTTAAGCGCTAGTGAGGTTATGCAAATAATATTTGATAAGTTAATACAAAAATCATTAACCTACAAACTATTAAAAAGGTTAATGATTTGATCGGAAAGTAACCAACAAATTACATTAAAAAAAAAAGTCGCCGGTCGTTTATCTTACCACCAGCCTTTTTCGATATTTACAATGGCAACTATTGAAGTTTACCACCCAAAAACCCAAATCCTACCCAGAGAATTATACTAAAAAAAAAAAAAAAACACACCGAACTACAGTTATGCTATTATAGATGGAAGCTATAAATCATGTAGTAAACATCTTTTGTAGCTCTACTCAATCATTTTACAGCTTACTCCTGATGCTTCTACGAGAAAGAAATTTCCGTTGTATCTTTGATAATTAGATATTCCAGTAGGTAAGATAATTAATTCGTTAATCTCTCTAGCAGAAGATCAAATAAAGAAAGAATATGTTTTGGTAGCTAACGTCAATCATAATTGATAAGATCCTGTTCATCTTAACAGACAATGACATTTCGCCGGTCAAACTATAATTTAAAACTTCCTCGAGACTAGAGCATCATATAATCTACACGCCATTCCTCTTGGGTATCTATCAAAGCGTCACATGACAGATTAACTTTTCTGAAGTTTTACGTGAATTATTGTCGATCGCATCATCTTCGCACACAAACACGATCAAAAGCATATCAGTTACTGAAAACAACCCAGATAGAGACCCTGAGATATGGTGGTCAAGTCACTGGATTAGGTCGAAAGATCTTCTGGCAAAATGAGATTGCTGGTCAGAGTCGCGGTGAACCCACCCAGTTTGGCTGAGAAAGTAGTTACCACCGGTGAAGATAATGTCGCCCTTTTTGTCATATTTCATTTGATTTAATCTATGCCAATCTCCTGCTTTATTCATTAACTTTTTAATTAAGCAATCTAACCTAGAGGATCTCGAGAGAGATCACATGCTTTCTTTCAAGAATAATACAAGCTGGAGGTCACAGTAACACAGGGAAGATTATAGATAGAAAAATGGAACTATAGCAGTCAACAATGGAGTCATTTTTATCTAGCCAATGATATAATTTTAAGTAAAATAAAGGAACTGTTTCTGAGGCAGGCTACTTCTGGGGTTGTTACCTTTGATGGCAAAAATATTATAGATCTGTTAGTGGTTGAACAGCCAAAAGTTGGTCGGCAAGCCTCGACCTTTACACAGACTCTGCTCATAGTCAAACCTCGGAAAACCCTAATCAAGATGCTCAAAGCTTTCAGCCTCCCCACCTTTTTTTCATGACATGATAATTTTTATCATAAAGTTACTTCACCGATTCAACGCTTGCATTTCTACATTACATTTTTCAACTTTCGCAGCAAGAATTTCTGCCTTCTACATAACTATTTATCTTATTGATTCCATCTCCACTGTTTTTACTGTCTATTTCAAGGCCATCAGGTGTTGTCATCGCGTATTTACATCCCCTGTCCCACTAATCCGGTGAATTTTGCTAAGGACGCTCTAAACAAAGTTACCTAAACACCCTCGTTGACCCTGACCCCGGGAAGAGAAGTTGATTTGAACGTCTAAACCTTCGCGCTATGCAATTCTCCGATTCGGATCGGTTGCTGTCATTATGTCAACCAAACCCCAGATGAGGTCTGAGTTTTCCACCTCATTCTAGATGCATAAACATCCACTTGATATTCTTTAGGGCTAAATAAGCTAAAGCCAAGCACCAAGGGTCACACCCAATTGAGCTATAAAATAGAAAGGCTTGAAGTGAATAATTTAAAGGTTTTTTGGTATGGCCAAGATATAAATTAGGTTTAGTTTATAGCACGAATAGCTACGCAAAAAATAGATAAAAATATAACCATGAGAAACGCGTTGCAAAATGAAATAAATAGAAAAATGATGCTGACCTTTTTCTTCTTCTCGGAATTTAAAGCGTCTGTCCTCACTTCATGAATTACAAAACCAAGAACTATCAACAAGGTTGGCGGAATTGCTAATATACCCAGAGCTCCCTGCAAATTCCCACAAAAATTACATTATCTAGATATAATTACTAGCGATTTCCCAAAGAACAGAATAGTTTCTTGCAAAATGTGAGATTGATTACCACGCGTGCTCGCTTACAGTTTCTTTAATGAAGGCTAAAAAGCCAGTAATTCTATCTATCTTTTGTTGATAAAAAGCATAGAGTTTTAAGAAACTCTATGAGGCATGAGGTATGATTTCTAAATTTGACTGTGAGTGGTCAATCTTTCTTTCACGTGTAGGGCCAAGAAAACCCCGTTTGTCCAAGATCTAGTTAATTGATAATCTAAGTAATGTAATAGAAAAAGCCAGCTAATTTGACCAAGCTCAGCTTTTAAAGGAAAAAAAATTAAATAAAAGAGAAACTTTGACCTGACCTGAGCTCCGATGTGGTGAACGAAGAAACCGCTGGTGGAGTACCCGATCAATGCTCCGGCCGACGAGCACAACCCACAGAGGCTTTGCATGTCCGGCGCGAGTGCCGCCATCTTGATGCTGTTGTGCGCCACGCACGCATCAATCGTCACGTCGGCAATGGCCAGGGAAGCCGTCAGCCCCATCAGGAATGTCAGCGCCAGAGGCACCAGCAGCCTCCCCCCAGCTGCCACTGCCATCGCCGAGGCCACCCCGAGAACCCCCGAGGCCACGAAGTAGGGCCTCCGGCGGTAGCCCATCACGGGGAAGACGTCGGTGAGGAGGCCCCAGAGGGGCTTCATGATCCAGGGGATGTAATAGAAACCGATGTAGAGCTGGACGGCGGAGGGCTGGACTCGCTGGACGTCCTTCCAGTAGTAGTCGGAGACGACCTTGAAGAAGGAGCCGGCGAAGCCCTGGTTGAGGCCGTACACGATGAAGACGCCGAGGACGAAGGTCGGGTTGAGTTTGTCGGACAGCATCCGGAGCCATTGGATGGGCTCGAGGAGGAGCGAGAGGAGGCGGTTCTTGGAAGCTTTCGGTTGGAAATAGGTGGCGGCTGATGGCGGCGGCGGCGGAGGCTTGTGGTGGTCGGAGAGGGAGTCTTGGACCAGCTTCTCGGTTTCTAGGGAACCCATTGTGGAGGTTTCAGGGAGAAAGAGAGAGTTTTCATAGGGAAATGTTGACTCTTGGGAGAGATATTGATGCCAGTGCAAGGTTTGAGATGCAAAACTGAATTCTTTAATCAATAAAGAGGTTGAACTTAGGGAGGTTCCTTTCCTTCTCAATAAAGACAAACATACGTACATATATAAACAATTTCACATATATGCAAAGTTATTCGTGGGAGAGTAATAAAATACCTACTTGGGTTCGGACGTGCATTGTGCTTCGTGCATCTGAATACAATTTGTGGGAATAAACTATTTTGGCATGAGCTACACGTCTCTGATTAATTTGAAATCAAATAAAATAAAGTTGGTTCAAGGATCACCCTGCTCTTTATATGAGTTCTCCTCTCGAATTTTGACGTGTATAAATTCATATGGATCTAGCTCACTCACTAATGCTTGCTCCACTTGCTCCTTTCTACATGTGAAGGAGGGATTTGGAAGATTTGTTGGAAGGATTAAAAAAATAGTTTATATTTGTATATGGAAAGTGCTGGAGGAAAAAAGGTCTATCCATCTCTCAATAGAGATATCGATATTTATGTTAAGCAGGAATGGGCACGGCACGGAGCAAGGCTAGGGGATCGCATTCCTCGTCCTCGCCACTGCCCCGTGCCTCGCAAATGGTGGGCTGGGGTATGTCCCGTGTAGGAAAACTTTCATTAGTTGTTTAGAATTACACTTTAAAAACATATAGTTGATTAACAAAAATTTATATGACAATTATCAGCCATGCTACTTTATGCCTATTCATATATAATTGGTTATTGAAAGGATCACAATCTTGTGAGCACAACTCTACTTATTTACACTAATTTTTAGTATTGCTCGCTGTATAATATATGTGTGTGTGTGTGTGTTTCTTTTATATTTGTTCACCTTATCTTAGAATGAGAGATATGATCTAATCATATATATATAATATAATGCTTGCAATTAATATGTATTGATATTTTGTTAGCAAAGGTGAGGACTGGTATGTGTTATTTATTATCACGTGTGAGTGACTCATCGATCGATACTTGGCTTTGATCTTTGAGGAGAATGACGTCGAATTCGGAGAAAATGAGGAAAAAAATAATCATTTCTTGAGTTTGGAACTTGTAAAGTGGAGAGGAACTCCCCCCCAATTTTCAAGGACAAGATGACAGTTGTTACGACATAATCAAATGCAACCACGACTTTAAAAAAAAGAACGATTTTGTATGTCAACACTTGAAGAATGTCCAAAATCCGATAGCTGTAAATAAACAGAAAACTGTCGTTGATCGTCGAGAGGTTTGCATCGGTAGGAAAAGGAGAAAAGAAAAAATAAAATAAGAAAAAGAAGATAATAACACAATCTGTTCCTCAATTTTAATGATCCATAGACTTATTATATCTACAGACTAAATTGAATATATACTAAAAATTAAAAAAATAATGTTGCACGTTAGACTAAAATTTAAAAACTACATTTAACAAATTAAAAATTTATAAACTACATTACACATAAGATCAAAATTCATGAACTATTTATGTCATTTGTTTAAAAAAAAACTCTATAGAAAGTTTTTCAAGATGTGCTCATCGTCCCAAAATATTAAAGGAGGGTGGCTCTGATTAGCGTTGGCAGCTTGCCATCGTTACCGTATTTGTAATGCGATTGGCAGCATCTTGAAAAAAGATTAGAGAGCTGATCCGTGAAGAAATGTCAAATCGATCTAAAGCCGCCTGAACCATTACGCTCGACTCGGCATCATGAATGTATCGCGAATAAGAACAGAAAAGGTCGGTAATGGATCGTGCCATGATCCTAGATTTCCAAGACCCAGACAGGGTCAGTGCACTGCACCAAATCAGACCCCGTTGTCAAGTTCTCGAGCATCTTTCTCACTACTATGGAAGGGACCATAAGCACTCGCCGCAACTCGAGTTTCTTTCTACTCGCACATCAACTGAACTTTCAGGTCTATACATACAGGGGTCGAGAGCCGACTCTTTAAAACTTCTCGCCTTTACCCGCGGCATCCTAATGTAGAAACAGATGCAGTCTCTAGGAAAAGGTTTAATGCAATATGGCAGTTCAATTGCTAGACTAAATCCAGTACCGTACATCCTTAGGCTGTACAGAGACTCAAACGTAAGTACATGCTACATGGCTTACCCCATCTGGCAGATATCGATCTTACAGCATTCATATTCATACGATGTAAGAGAACTAAAGGCAATTGTAGATGAACGAACAACCCACTAACTCCAGTTCAGCACGTCCAAATGCACGTCACAATTACATGTTAATAGTAAAAGAGAGGTGCCACACAACCTTTAACCCGACTTGTTCAGTAAGAGATCCACTGATGGATAAGCAATCAAGCAGCAAGAAGTTTCTGAATGTCCTTCTGCAAGAAGACTCGAGAATGTTAATGGAAAGAACTGCTCAAATCATTCTGAGGCTTGATCTTCAAAAGATTATGTGCACCAAAGTCTTTTGTTGGTCTTTTCTTTTAGAATTATTGAACGTGACATATAGACCTCCTTTCTGGTGAATGGGAGGTGTAAAAACTTATCATTGTCGGTGACCCAGGTGAAATTAGTGCATTAAGAACACACTGAAGTTACAATGAACATACAAAACTCTGCCTCAGAAAGGGAAAGAATATGGACTGATTTTCTATGGGAATGGCATGGTGAATGATTACAAAAGCACACCAGATATACAGTCACACAACATACAAGACTGTAACCATCTCCATGCAGTCATGATAGCAAGCAATTGCCATATTTCAGAACATCGATTACTTAGGCATATCTCCGAACTTCACAAGTTAGCTTTAAAAACGTACCTCTATTTGAAAAGGAGACGTTGTTGGAGGATATCTCTCCACAACTTTGCCATTTTTGTCAACCAGAAACTTCTCAAAGTTCCACTTGACCAGGTCACCCAAAAAACCTCCTGCACTCGATTTCAGAAACTGATACACAGGAGCTGTACCTGGTCCATTAACATCAACCTGTTTCCAACAGACTTGAGCTCGGTTGTTCATTCCAGCCATCACTTAAATTTGAGGAAAGAATTTATGTGTGGAAGTCAAACCTTATCAAAAATCGGAAACTCTGCTTTAAACCTTGTACAAGCGAATTGTTTAATCTCAGGATTTGAACCAGGCTCCTGGCCACCAAATTGATTACAAGGAAAAGCCAGAATTTCAAAACCTGTAACATGGACAGCCCAAGGTGTTTCTTATCAATTTTAAAGATATAGAAAGAGGACTAACCAAATCCAAATCTGCATAGAAGATTCAAGCTATACATTATATCAGAGGAAAGAGGTCTCCCACTCTTTCCATCCCAGCAAAGAAACAGCCATCACACCCTTTCAGTAGAGGCAATAGGTCTCTCCCTCCCTATAGCTCTCTCCTTGAATCAAAGCAAAGAACTTATTTCACTCTCTAAGAAGTGGATCTCTTCCTGTCTCTTGATATAGCAAAATATATAACTCACCCCCCCCCCCAAAAAAAAAAAAAAAAAAAAAAAACACCTTTCCTTTCATCAGTGGAGGTTTCCCACTGTTTCCATCCCAGCAAAGAAACAGCCATCCCACCCTTGCGGTGGAGGCAATAGGTCTCTCCCTCTCTGTCTCTCTCCTTGCATCAAAACAAAGATCCCTTCCTTTTCATCAGTGGAGGTACATCTCTCTTTCTCTACCCCTATCACCCCATCCATCCATCCATCCATCCAGGATATACTACTCTCTCTTTCTCTCTCTCTCTCTCTCTCTCTCTCACTCATGTACACACACACACACACACACACACACACACACACACACACACACAAAGGAAGCATCTCTAACTGTGCCCTTCATAAATGTGCAAGAGTACCAAAAAGAAGATGTAACAAACACGATTGGCAAAATATAACACCTGAAAATGGACTGGAAAAAACACTGGTAAAAGTCCCACAGCAAAATAAAGGACAACTGATTTCTAGCACACTGTTACACTCAACCGCAGCAAAGACCATTGGACAATCCCTTTATCAATCTGTGTAAGACACAGTACCACAGGCCAAACTAAACAAAGCTTGGTTGAGAAGATTAAATTCTGGTTGGAGCCCATATCATTAAAAAAACTATAATTGAGAAGCATAATGATTGACATGACTTGTTGTTAAGGGAAATTCAGCTCCTAATTAGATGGTCTCGAGAACTTGAACAGAACTTCCACTTGAATCTTTTGGCGTGTAGGACAGACAAAACTCCATTGATATTGTACATTGATGCAAAAAGACACTGATATAATAAGGTGATTCACATCCTTTGCTGAATCATGATTTCATCTACTATATTTACAAATTAATGATCCCTCCTAGCTCAAAGATAGTAGTCTAACTTCAAACAGGAGAAGCTTTTAAGGAATTCTATAACTCTCCTCACAACCTCATCTCACCTTGAGTCTTGTACTTCTCATATACATGCGAGAGCTCCTTGTAGTTTGATGTCGTTAAACCACTGAATCACGAGAAAATTCTTCAATGAGACTACATCTGATAAATTAAATCAGACAACTGAAGGAGACAAAGCAATTACCATTTTGAAGCTACATTCACAATTAATAAGACTTTTCCCTTGAATTTGCTCAATGAAACATCATTCCTATCAATGTCCTGAACCATGAAGAAAAATGTGTGCAGCAATTAGCAATTATCATGAATAAAGCAGCTTTACCCAAAATTCAGTATGTAAACCGAAAAACAAATAGTATAATAATGTCCACATAAATTACCAAAACATAGTAGGTGCCAAAACAATGAAGGATTTTTAGCCACAACAGCATGAATCTTAATTCTACGGATTTGCACACCATGGAGAATTTGCAAATTTGTTCAATTCATGAACAAAGGGCAAATAAGCGACATCAACTCCAGCTTAATTTCTTTTAGTCCAAATTGGAAGCACCAATATGAAGTAGCTAAAATGTGCTTCCTCGTCATCCAAAAGTAACAATAAAACAGAGAAGATGCAAAAAAAGTGTGGTGGCTGAGACAATTAAGATATATTTTTTTCTAATTTCCAAAGCAGATTGGGCCAGCCATCAAATTGCTTGATTCTACCGTAAGATAAATAAATACATAAAAACATCGTATTTAAGTGAATTACAAAGCTCCCTGACGACCCAAAAATAAAATCTCTTCAAAACCAATTTCAGCTACACCCAGAAGAGAAATTCGATACCTTCACGCTGAAATCGTAGAGGGTCTTCTCAGTGGCAGCTCTAGCATAAACACCCGACGAGCGAGAACTGAAGCTGAGCCGCGACGAACTCGGAAGGGACGACGACAACAACCCATTAACGAGAAAAGCCGAATTCAACGAACCGAGCGAGGATCGAATCGATGACGGCACGCGAAGAGCGGCCGGCGACCAAAGGGAGGTCGGAAAGGGGGAGTTTCCATTCGTTCTGGCTCGACGGAAGCCGTACGAAGGGGCGGAGAAAGCGGCCGAAAAAGGGGCCGAGGCCATTCCTTCGACGGGGGTTTACCGAAATTGAGGTTTCGCGCGGGGAAGATCGATGGGAAGTTGCAGAGTGATCGATGGAGTGGGGAAGAAAGCGAAGCAGAAATGGCGAACGGCGAGGAGAAGGAGGAGGACGGTGGCTGGAATTTGTGGACTTTGGGCAGTGGGAGGTGTTGTTCCACGTGGTCAATTTTTTGTACGGTGGGGTTTTTCCATTGTTCCACGTGGACATGTGGCTGCGCCCTGCTAGACTTTTGGAAAAAAGTCTTAAAAAAAATGCTAAAAACTTTAAGTTGAAGGAATTTTTCAAAATATAAATTATATTTGATAAATTATATTCTAAACATTTATGGTGAAATATCTTTGAATAGAATAGTATTTGAAGAAATTATATTTATAAAATAATTTTTTTATTATAAAAAAAGGGCTAGCTTGTTGAGCACTGCGATGGTCGGTGAAACGCAAGCAACCATCATTTGAGGTTGCAAGATCTTAAGTGGCGTTTGGAGACTACTAGCAAGGGTTGCCTGGGATTAGATGACCCCTAGCGAGGGTCGCACCACCCTCACAAAGGTCATTATGACCTAAATCGCACGGCCTCACACGAAGGTCAATGCAACCTAGATTGCCCTTAGCAGAGGTTGCCACAACCTAAATTGTGCGGAGGTCATGTGGCCTCTCACAGAGGTTGCATGGCCTCTCATGGAGGTCATTGCAACTCAAATCCCATGGAGATTGCGTGACCCAAATTGCACGACCCCTTGTAAAGGTCCGGTGACCCTCGACTAAGAGTGTGCATGGTCTAAATGGGTAGTTCCCATCTTAGAATCGGAAACCGCCCACGAAAGATCAATTCCGAAAAATTGAAATCGAGAATCGCCCATTAGTTGTATGGATCCACCCAATTTGATTCCCAAGTGGATCCATGAAACTAGTCTCACCAAACATTAACTAAATATTGTCAATCTAGACTTGCGCAACCAGGACGAGGGAAACCAAAATTGGTAAAATAATGAGAAAAAATTCTGCGTGCTTAATAATGTTGCAAGGAACAAGTGGGCAAATTTGGTACTCTAGTACAGGAATGAGCATGCGCAAGAAAAAAGTCATCCTCATGTCTTAGTCACAATTTGCTCATAATAACATTTTCTTGATGAAGATGAAGGTCTTTGATTTAGAGATAAGAAGCTTTGGAACTCTCTAGAGTAAAAGCATAGCGAATAAATTTAGACAATTGCTTGTTTGACTTGATTGAATTAGATAACAATCCAATCAAGCTTATCTCTTTTATTCAAGTCAAAGCAATTGAAAAATTGCAATATTCTGAATTCTCAAACTAACTCAAACTGACAATGCAACTTCTCATAATTCAACCACAAGGTAAAGAAATTCTCTATCCACCCCAAGAATGTTGCCACCCTTTCAGTTGAGAAGCATCCAATGATTATGCAAATGAGGTAATACCATAATGTGAGCCTTAGACAAAGACGGTGAGAGCTTGAGCACTTTCAAGAGCAACGAGATGGAGAATTGAGAGAGAACATGAATCTTAAATTTTAGACTTATTGATTTTGATTTTTTCAATATTAAAAATTAATATATTAGTATAATATGACCAATCCCATCCTAGTGGGCGAATTTGCCCATGGAATCAAGAACTGGATCGATACCCACTGATTTCCATAAATCGAAATTGGGAACCAGACTAATTCCCCTAAGAACCACTTTTTTTGAACGAGTCCGGTTTGGTTGTGGGTGGTATGGGCGAGTCCCAATTCCTTTGCACATCCCTACCACCAACAACGGTCACCTATGTCGCTGTGACCATGCTGACCCCTCTCTAGCCCATCGCCTGCCCCTCACAGCCTTGCCAATCAACCTCAACGGAGGAGAAGTCGAATAGTCATCGAGGGTAAAACTAGAGAAGAAGGTGAATAGTCATTGAGGCCAAAACTAGAAAAGCAAAGACTTTTAGAAGAATTTTTTGTTACTAACCTAACTGAAGGCAATGCCAAGAAAGCTGAAAGTCCAAGGCAACCTAAGACTTGCCTTGGACTTGCCTTGGACTTTCAACCCTTTAAAGATTGACCTTTGTGAAATGAGATTTCAAAAAAATTTGCCAAACACCTTCAATTTAGTCCAAGGGGCTTTGGGAAGTTTTTCCCAAACACATCATTTGTTAACCAACTTTCAATTTATTTTTTTCTTTTCTAATATTGTTAATTTAATATTTTAATTTTCAATATAATGATTACACATAATACAAGTGAGATATGATATAGTAACTATCGCGAACTTTTCTTACGCAAGCAATTCCTATTTCTTTTTCCTTTTTATCCATTTCTCAACTAGCAAAAAGACAAAGAAAAAAGAAAATGGTTTTGGTTCATTCCATTATAACAACCAAGGGTCAAGAAAAAAAATGGATATATTCAGCAGAAATCCTAAAACTTGTCAAGAAAATGCAATCGAGTCCTATAACTTACAAAAAGTACAATCAAATCCTACAACTTGTCAAATTGGTTCAATTGAATCATTTTGTTAACACCGTTAATTTATACTAACGAAAAATGTTGACGTGGCTTATTTTAACCATTTCTCTCTTCTATGTGGCAATTAGGGTAAGGAAAATTGTCCAAGTCAGTAAAACGACGTAGTTTTGGATACTGCTTACTTATCCAAAACGACGACGTCTCAAACTACGACATCTCTTCACTCACATTTTTACATTCCAAAACAATTTCCTTCCGTTGAACTCTTCCCTTATGTTTTCCTTTAGTCCATTCTTCCCCATTCGAATTAACCCTTCCTTCGCATGATCCCTAAGCCCTAAATCTAGACGTAGATCATGATCTGGTGCCTCACGAGTTGCAGTTCTTCATCAAACGCGAGTATTGCAACACTCATCCTACAAGAGCCTTGGTGGCAGATCGAGCGGCATTGACGATGGAGGTAACTACGTGACCAAGCCACTCTTCTCCTCACTCGTTTGAGCTAGGTTTGAATCTTCGCCGTCAATTTCACCATAACTTATTGATTATGAGATTTTGGGTTTTTAGTTTTCGAAATATAAGCCCTAAATGTGATCTGTGTGTTGATTCTCCCCAAAATTTCATTTCAAAATTCTTGATTCGGAAGGGATTGGTGAAGAAGATGAGTAGTCTTGCAAGAAAGGAACATTACCCAAAAAATTGTGTTAATTGTTGTCTCTTCTGCTTTTTTTTTTTTTGCTCAGTCGAGTCGGTTTCTAGCATCAAATTTTCTTGATTCTCCACTTCTCTACCCAAATTTTGTACAAAAATCTTTCAAGGGCCCTTCCTTACAGCTGAAATAATATGGAGACGGGAAAAAGCTTCTATTTTGCAAATATCATGGTTTTTGGAACTTTTCTTTTTTATGAGAAGGATTCTAATGTGAAGTTGGTCTTCCTACAAAGTTTTTTTTTTCTAATAACTGTTAATAGCCCTGCAATTTGCACAAGTGGAAATTTCAGAATTGTTAGCCTTGAGATTTTCTTTTCAGAGATTGGTAGACTTTTTTTTGCGCTGTGAAGATTAGCAGAGTTTATTGGACTTAGCTTGGATCAAATTCTTTTGCTGGTGCACCATTTATGGCCGTGCGCTCATATGTATATATTTTACAAAATGTTTATTCGATATATTAATATGCTTGAGCAGGGAAATAAATTATGTTTTGTTGGCTTCTTTAGTTGCATTTAACGACCTATTTTTTGGTTAACATATCATATACATGGGAACTAGTAATATACAATATGAGAAACAATTCTGGAACTTTTGGGAGTTGAATGGTTTTTCCAATGTCTGGTTCTGAATTGCAGATCGCGTGTTATAACTTAGAATTACTATAGGTTGTTTATAAGTTTTGCATTGTTTAATCATTCATGATGGTTTTCTATGAGATGGGCTTAAGGCCCATCCGCTCAAGTTGGGTCCAAAAAGGCCCGGCCCACGGGAATAGGGCCCATGGATGGAGGAAGGTATAAAAGGGAGGAGAGAGAGAGAGAGAGAGAGAGAAGACACCTCTTGGGAAATCAGAACGTACGTACGTTCCTCTCCCTCTCTCCCTCCAAGAAAAAGAAAAGAAAAATGCTTAAGGCGTCCTGTCTTCCCTTCAAGGCAAATTGGCATCATCGGATCAGAATTTCTTCCTCGGTCTTCGGATCAGAATTTCTTCCTTGGTGTTTAATCTGTGGCTAACAAGGTACGCTCGAATCCGTAGTGTACTTTACGATCGGTGATTCGTGTTTTCCCGGGCTTCGTCTTCCGCATTGATTTAGGGGTTCGATTCAGTGTCGAATCCGGTTTTCGGGGATCTATTATTCCCAACATTAGTATCAGAGCCCTAGTTCACGTTTTCCCGATCAATTTGATGTTTTTTGATTGATTTTTGTGCGAAAAATTTTCAGTCGTACCGATTGGGGCAAGAAATCCCGACACCCGAGCGTTGTTCGGCCATTTTTCTGAGTTTTCATAAGTCGAAATCGTTTTCTGAACACATGGGAAGAAAGGCGATGTCGAGACGAGTCCGGCGACATGTCGCACGCCGCCGTACGACGCCGCACGCGCCCACACGCACGGCCAGAAGCCGCTACGCGTGGGCGCGACGCGCCCGAAGCGCTGGCTATGGCCGACGCATGCGCCACACGCGCCGGTGACGAACCGACACGTGCACGCCGACGACCGGCGAAACGGCACGCGCCGGTCGGCGAACCGACGCGTGCTGACGTCACCCAACGGTCGATAACCGTCGGGATGACGTCAACGCCGACGACGGTTGGCCGGCCGGCGACCCGACCCGACCCGACCAGCCTAGCGCATGCCACGCACATGCGGCTGACGTCAGTACGCTCACGTGCGAGGCACGTGCCGGTTGACGTCTGCGTGACGTCAGCCAGCGCACGCGTGCGGCACGTGCGGTCGGTTCGTCCGACCGGCCCGACCGGTCCTCCGACCCGTGCGCCCGTTGACTCAACCCGTTGACCGTTGACCCGAAAAAAAAAAAATTGTTTCTTTTTCAGTCATGCCTATGTGGGTTATAAGTAATCCATTTTTAATTCTGCATTTGTTGCATGAATTTTAGAAAATTATATATTTTCCCTTATATTTATTATGGATTATAAGTGATCCATTTTTAGTTCGCATTTGTTGCGGGAACTATGATGCGTTATGCAAGGATACCTGCAATCCCGAGAACGGACGAGGGAAATGCAAGACTTAAAAGGCTGATGTTAGAATTAGCTAATTATCGATGGCATGATGGTGATTTAGTATCACATGTGGTCAGGGTCAATCAGATGATACAGGAAATCATCTGGAATGGTTATCTTATGCCGAATTTTGAGAAGGTGCCAGCTTTGATGAACACTCTTCCACCTGAATGGCAAGCAGTGTTAGATCGGCTATGGGAGGTCAACGTGGTCCCGGGTTATAGGAGGCTGGTGGAAGCTTTTGTAAGAGAGCACTATAGGATTGAGTTGGCCAAAACTTCAATCCTTAGATTAAGCGCCACATGGCGCCGAGTGAATGCGCCTTGGAGGCAACATGAAAGCTCTTCAAATTTTTTTCATGGTTGGCAAATGTGCCTTCAAATTTCTCAGATATTATGGCTGATAAATTAGAAGGGACATTCCCTATTTATTTCTTTGATTAATTATGTAATGTTTATTACCTGATTGTTGTTGATGTAACAACCGATATATTAGTTGTATCATGTGAAAGCATTGTTATTTTATTGGATGTTAAGATTTTATTTGCTTTCTACTATTGCTGGTTGCTGTGGGTAATTAGCTGTGGGTAGTAATAGAAGTTTAATGTAACTTCATAGAATTGATTTTGCATAAGACAATTATATTAATAATAATTTTGAGTTAGGATTTTTGGAGGATGATTGGAAACATAGTGACGTTTTGATTCTAAAGCCTTACTTGAAATTATTCATTAATATGATGGGTCTATGCAAATAGGGATGCATAAATGATAGGCATTAATTATTCGTGCATATATGTCTGATGTGTTCAGATCGATGGTTTCAGCAACTAAGAACGTGATTGCTGATATGAACGGTAACAATTGTGAAATATTGAATAAGAAGATTCAATATATGCTGGAAAAGCAAGAAGTACTAGAAGCTCTTGACCATGTTATAGAAGATCTCAAGGATGTCATGCGCCACCTTGAGCTAGTAGAGGACCGCCTAACGGTATTTGAGCCGAAATAGACATTTGCTATGCTGGTTCTAGCTCAGAAAGGGCTTTGTGCTCTAAGCGCAAGCGTATTGATTCGTTCAATATGTGGGAATGCAAAGGATCAAGTCATTAGTGCAAGAAATCAAGAGTTAACCAACACAAGAGAGGAAAACGTCCTCAAGAGAAGAAAATGTCAAGGGTGAGGTGTTACAATTGTGACAAGAAATGTCACTATACTTGCAACTGTAGTGAGCCGAAAAAGGTTAACACCTCTTGTACATTTAAGAACTTTGCTTATGTGTCAAGTTTTGAAATATTGGCTGAATCCAATCCTATGTGGATTGTAGATTCATGAGCGATAGACCATGTAACGAAGGGTAGAGGATCCTTCGTGGAATTTCGACGAGTACCAACTGGAACTAAGTGGATCTATATTGGAAATAACTCCAGAGCTGAAGTTAAAGGGATTGTCACCTGCCAATTGAACATGCATGGTGGACGCATCTTGATATTCTATATGCTCTGGAGATTCGTCGAAATTTAGTGTCTGTCTTAGTGTTGGTTAAGCTTGGTTTTGGTATGAACTTCCATAATAAATATGTAGATTTGTATTTGGATACAAACTACTATGGTTGTAGTCACTTTCTGAATGGTTTTATTGTACTAAATGTTGACTGTGGTGATGTCAATATGTTATTCCCTTGTTTCATGTCTTCTACCTTAATATGATAATGATGTGAATATGGTGGCATGCTAGACTTGGTCATATGGGCCAACAACATATAAAAAGACTAGCCAAAAAGGGCTTGTTGGGCAATATTGAAAAAGTCAATTTGTCCATATGTGAGCATTGCCTAGTAGGGAAAATGACAAGGAAACCATTTGGAAAAGGTAAAAGAGCTGAATTTCCTCGGCATTTAATCCATTTGGACGTCTGTGGTTTAATGAATGTGAGAGGAAGGCAATGGGCTGTTTATTTCATCACTTTTTTTTAGATGATTATACTGAATGGATATGTCTACTTGATTTCTCATAAATCTGAAGCATAAGTTGTTTCAAAAGGTTTATGAACCTGGCAGAGAAAATCAATTAGACAAGAAAATAAAGGTATTTAGATCCGATCGAGGTTGAGAATATTTATCTCGATAAGTTCAGAAAATTATGTGATGAAAAAAGAATAGAAAGATGGTTGTCTATTCCATATACTCCTCAACAAAATGGTGTTGCAGAGAGAATAAACAGAACCCTATTGGAATGGTTAGGTCTAAGATGGCGCATGCTAACTTACCTATCACTTTTTGGAGTGATGTGTTGTTAACTGCTGCCTATATACTTAACCGGGTGCCTTCCAAATCAGTTATTTCAACTTCATATGAGTTATGGACAGTTAGAAAACCGAACTTAAGTTTTCTTAAGCCATGGGATTGTGCTGCCTATACTCATAAGTCCTCTCACAAGTTTGGGAAATTGGGTCTCGAAAGAAAATAAGAGTATTTTCATGAGATACTGCGAACACTCAAAAGGGTATGTGTTCATAGGTGAGCAGGAAAGTGGGAGTATAACTGAATTTGAATCACGGGATATCACATCCTTAGTGGATGAATTTCCTAAGAATGGCGAAATAAGGGAAAATTACTCCCTATTTGAAACCTTGGATCAAGATAATGATGTCAGTGGAGTTCGTCCAAGTGGGAGTAATATGAGATGTGATGAATTGAATTCAACTCATTCTCAATTGCAACCACCTGATGTGACGACATCATCATTACCTAATCCAAGTGGGAGCATGATGGGGAATGATGTGCTAAGTGTACAATCTCCCATACGGTGAACAAGTCGCAAAAGTATTCTTCGTCAATGTTTTGACATTGAAAGGGAAACTTTTATTGTTGCTCCACGAGATGAGGATGAGCCAAGAAATATTAATGAGGCTTTGAATTGCCCTAATAAAAAAAATGGATTCATGCAATGAAAGAGGAAATTGATTCAATGAAATCAAACCAAGTCTGGGAACTGGTTGATCTTCCAAAAGGACACAAAGCTGTTGGGAATAAGTGGGTTTTTCAAAATAAAGCGAAAGGCTGATGGCTCGATAGAAAGGCATAAGGCTCGCCTTGTGGCGAATGGGTATAATCAACATGAAGGAATTGATGATGTAGACACATTTTCTCCTGTAGAGGGATTTACCTCGATTCGCATTATTTTGACAATAGTGGCTAGTATGGATCTTGAATTATATCAAATGGATATAAAGACTGCTTTCCTCAATGGAGAATTAGAGGAAGGAACATACATGGAACAACCTGCTGGTTTCATAGTGAAAGGCCAAGAAGAAAAGGTATGTCGACTTTGGGGGTCAATATATGGCCTTAAGCAGTCGTCAAGACAATGGTGTATGCGTTTTCATAATGCCATAATGGCATATGAGTTTACAATGATAGATGAGGATTATTGTGTATATATCAAAAGATCCAATGATCAATTTGTGATCATATCATTATATGTTGATGATATACTGATTGCCGGAAGCAATATGGAGTTGGTTAATACTATCAAGAGATAGTTGTCTTATAACTTTGAGATGAAGGATATGGGTAAGGCTGCATACATTCTTGGAGTTAAGATTTCGAGAGATCGTTCAAAGAGATCGTTATCTCTTTCGCAAGAAACCTATATAAATAAGGTTCTTGAACGATTTCGTATGCAAGACTGTAAACCCATAAACACTCCTATTGCAAAAGGTGAAGGATTGAGCCACAGACTGTGTCCCAAGGACTCCACAAGAGAAGGAACAAATGAAACATGTTCCTTATGCTAGTGCTGTTGGGAGCTTGATGTACTCTATGATGTGTACAAGAACTCAGAAAGTATCTTCTTGATACTCTCATCGTATCTTCGGAGATCTTGTTGCACATTTCCAATCTTGGAATCAATAGCTTTGAAGGCATTGTTCTGTGCCAACAGAGTCTCTGATTGCCAGTTTAGAACGGCTTCAGCAGCAGGGGTTTTCTTCTGTCTTCCATGTTCGTCCACGTCTGTGGGAGTAGGTATTTTGGGAATATGGCGATATCTACCATGTGGATCAATAAACTCTTCTGTAGCAGGGAACGAGAGTTTAGAACTTTCCTTAACAAGAGGAGGAAAGTCAGTATCTTGGAACATGGCAATAGAAGAAGTGGGTGGTGTTTCTGCTGGAATTTCGAGGGGGTAAGAGTGTTTCTTGGCCCATTTGAGGATTGGCTTATAGAATGGAGAGAGAGCTTGCTTTTTCTGGGGAGGAGAAGGTGGAGGTGATTTTGGTGGATCCGGCGAGGTTCGGGATGTAGTAGTGAACTCTGGTGGTGGAGATGGTGCATAAGACACCATGAACTGGTATTTATCACACTCACCAAGAGTATCTACGGAGGAATCTCTGTCTAAGTACTTCTGGTACATCTTATCCTTGGATTTTTTCCGTCGTGGAGGAGATCTTGCATGAGGATTTACCTCGTCAGGAGAATTTATGCAGTATGAACATTGGCAAAAAGGATCCCAAAAACAATAACCATAATTGTCTTTGTAGTGATGAACAGGATGTCCATCACCATCAAAGTGTCGAACATGCTTTTTCGGATCTGGTTCGGCAATGGATTCTGGAACACATGGCTCGATCATGAGGATGGTCTGGAAGATAGAAGGACCTTTTTCCTTTCCTTGCCAAATTTGATGGAAACAGTTCCATCTTTTTTCCGTACAAATTCTGAGTCTGTGGACTGGAACGGCTTGTTATGCTGGCGTAGCTTTTCATAATTGGTGATCCAAGTCTCTGAAAGAAGCTTGGCCAACGTATCCTTTGGGATCTGTCTGGGGACATGGATGCAGGACGCTTGGTCATTCTACATGGAGATGAACAACGCATCTTCATTACCATTGTTGAAGTTGAGATCGAGAGCATGGTTCTGAACTCGATAAACCATCTGGTAATGTAAGGTTGCAGCTACAGATTCAGCCGTTTGGGGGGCTCCAGTGAGCTGTACTTGAACTTTTAGAAAAGAGAGAAGTTGGGGATCTAAAAGAGCGATGTTGAAGTTTGGATACAGGGTCACAAAGACTGTTCCGGCATTCAGAGTGGTTTGAACAGTACCGATGCAAGCATGTTGGTATTGTAAAAATCTGGTATCCAACAAAGCGATTCTTGCCACTACTGGCAAACCTTTACGACCATGGAAGGTAAGAGCAAGACGAACAGCTCCATAGTGGACATGAGAGTATCCCTGTTGTACCCATTGTTTGGGAAATTCTGGAGGGATCTGGAGAGTAACAAAGTACTCCTTTTCAGTAGCTGGGATGGGATGCTGGTCGAATTTGGAGGACTGAACGTACTCCTTTACTTGCTTCGGGGTTTGGTGAATAAGTTGACGAATGGAGCAGATAGGTGAGAATGATGAGGTGGGTTTAGCAAAAGCTGAATAGGGGTTCATAAGAGGGAGCTGGGTTTCTAAGATCTTGGTTTCGTCACTAAGAGAGACTTCGTAGAGATAGTCTATCTTAGAAGCATTTGAAACACGAAATTCTGAGAGAGCTGAGGATGAAGAAGAAGGAGCAAGAGAAATGGGTGCTTCAAGAATTTCTGGATCTAACATGGTATGTAAAGATCTTCTCAGCACTAGATTCACCTATCAAGCGCATGGAATGGATAATATCAAAAACGAAAACATGGCTCTGATACCATTGAATGGACCTAGACTTAGGATCAAGGAAGGAGAGTAAATTTCCTGCAGGTATGCATCCCACATTGGGCGAACAGAACCCGTTCAAGCCCTTCAGGGACAGCCTTTTAGCAGAAAACCACTCAACCCTTTAATCCAGAGCCTAGAGACACTCAGAAGATGCCAGGATGGAATCGTTTCTAATCTACCCAAGCTACATTTCTCGAAGGATTCTACCAGGCTGGAGAAGAAGAGAGATTTAGAAAGCCATAGAGGTTTTTCACAAAGCACACTCTTTACTTCAGGGGACTCTGCCCAAAACGATACAACAACAATGCCTTATATAGGCAAATAAAGGGAAACAAGGACATACAGGGACCAACTCACCGGTCCAAAACAAAGCAGAGGCACCGGAAACTTCCGGGAGGGAATTATTCGCACATTATGAACAGTAACTGTACTGTGAACAGTACATTCCCTAGCCTATTGCTACAGTAAAAGTGAATAGTACTTTGCTATAGTGAAATTGTACGAACTCAGCGATCTCGTCCGTCACGGGCATTGTAGCTACATACTGAGTCGTCATCCGAACTATCTTCTAGGAGATGTGCCTCATATTTCTGCTGGAGAGCTTCAAGATCTTGGGGTGAAAGAATCTGGCTTATCCTCTGAGATGAGGATGCTTCATGTGCCCAATGGGATGCTTCTTCTTCTGCCCAGTTTGTATTTTCACTTGTAGTGTTGGCAGGAATGCTTGGCATACTTGGCTGAGGCCAATTGGATGGCTGTGCATAGAAGGATGTATCCATGTTTTGGAATGAGGATGAAGAGCCCTGTTCATAGGGATTCTGGGACAAAGGACCTCCAAAGCGTGCATAGGGGTCTTGAGTAGACTGGACAATGTCATCTTCGCTTGTCATTTCATGCTCTTGGGACGATGCTACTTGTCTGTACTGCTTGAGTGCTTCACTGGCTTCTGGTGCTAGGTCATAATGATCCCATGTAGTGGGTACATTATTCCAGACATCTTCGGGAATGGTCTTGTTTTCCTGGCATAGGATTCTCTGGAGTTCTCTGTATTCATGTTCACAAGATCTAACAGATTTTGGATAAGATTTGTAAATCCTGGCTTCTCGGTTGTTCGAGTGAGGTTTATAAGCTGTGGTTCCTATTTCAAGTGGTGCATCGATAATACCGCCATTATTTCTAAAAAAGTTCCATGGACGTCTGAAAAACAGGATGGTGTGAACTTCAGGATTTGGTGTCGCGGTTCTCAGTTCTCTTTCTAAGTCCTGTTTCCAACATGTAGGATGATAGAACTAGTTTAGAAAATCTAAAAGATTTCTATCACATTCCTTTTCAATGTTCTCCCGAGCATGAATATCCTGGTGAGATTGGCAATGGATCTTCTGATGGGAATTTCAATAGCTATCAAGTACTTATTGGTTAAGTACCATAATAGCGTTTTGAGCTGATCAGGGAAATTATCTTCCTTCCAGATAAGAGGATGAATAAAAGGATAATTCAAATTTAACCCGAAAGGATAAAGAATCGAACCTCTATTGAATCTGAAAAGGTCTGCGTGGCATTGCCATATGAGGTTCTTTATGTTCTCAAAGTGAGACTGTCATTCTGGATTTGCTGAATAATCTCCTGGGGATATTTATGGCTTGGCAAGTCTTTGATCTTCTCAATCTTGTATTTGACTCCATGATTGAGCATATGGAAAGCAGGTCTTTTGATGTACATGTTGATTTTTGCTGGTGCTTTGGGTCTTGACAAAAAGTCGGCAAGGGCATTCTTCTTCCTAGGAATGTGTTTGGTTTCAAAAGAGTATTTTGAAAACCATTCAGCCCATCGAAGCAGTTGAGGGTTTGGAATCTGTTTCTGTTTAAACTTGGTCATCTAAGGGAAGATGCCATGTCTAGTTCGACCAGGAAGTGATGGCCGATGAGATGAAATTCAAACCTTTTGATTCCATTTTTGACTGCTAGAATTTCTTTAAAAGTGGAATGGTAATGTATACAGTTGGAATGGTGAGTAGATACCAATCCAATCCAGGTCCAGCACAATGGAAAGCCATTAAGAGAATACTGAGGTATCTAAAGGGGACTGCTGATTATACGCCGAGTTATAAAGGAAAGGATCTGCAACTCAAAGGCTATTATGATACTGATTGGGGAGGAGTTTAGATGAAAGAAAATCTACATTTGAATTTGTTTTCTTACCGAATAATGGCACCATATGTTGGAGTAGTAAGAAACAAAAGTGTATAGCCTTGTCCACGATGTAAGTTGAGTTCGTGGCATTATCAGCAGCAGTATAAGAAGATGTTTGGCTTAAGAGATTTTTGGATCATTTAGGTGTTAGTGGAAGTGCTGCAGATTAATTGTTGGTTAACTGTGATAACCAAGCAGTAAAAGCGTATACCAAAGATCCAAAATATCATGGCAAAACCGAACATATAGATACCAAGTATAATCTTGTCAAGGATATGGTTGCACGAAAAGATGTGAACTTAGAGTACATGCTATGCAAAGAATGGTAGCAGTAACTATGACAAAGCCAATACCTAGAGATGTGTTTTGTGGCCATATGAAATCTCTAAGATTGCGTAGAGGCTAATGTACTGAATATTGTAATTTCCCTAAGTGTTCACATTTGATGAATTTGTGTTTTCATCATTAATGCCTATGAATCTTTGTTTGATCTTTATGCATCTTAATGCTTAGTGCATTTAATTTGAGAAGTATGTCGGACAAATATAAGATTAGCCCACTCACACGGGTAATCACCTCTATTTACTATGTGATAAATAGAGATGAGACTATTTTTAAGCTTATTATCTAGGTGATAATCGAGAGCTCAAGCTTAAAACACGTATGTCGCCTTAACTAGGTGTTAAGATGATGATATAATACTTACTATGTCCGAAAGTAAAATACCCCACATATTTTATTTTATCTGTCTAAGATGCCATATGTGAGTTCTGATGAATTTTGTGAATGAGTAGATACGTGAACTCAAGTTAGACATTGGGTATGTCTGAACTATCATATGTACGGTATTAAAAGGTGTAGACATACGCTTCATGGGAAAGGAGTTAATACCGTAATACGTATTTCATACTACGTATGCATGAGACGACCAATAAGAGTGGCAAAAGTTTGATTTCAACTTTTATGTCGTGTGAGACTCTTGAGGAAAAGTTCCTCAAATTTTTAGTCTCCTCACGACTCTTACTTATTCTCAAGATTTCTATTTAGTATTTGCTATCTTAGGATGTTGCCAATGATCATGAGTTTGATTCGATCTAATTGGGCATTTCTAAAAAAAGCAAACTGAACTGAAATTGACAGTTTGAAGGAAAGAGGAAGATCGATTTTGGAGAATCACATTGTAGTTTTATATTCACCGGTTAACCAATTATGACTGTCTTTGTGATAATCATAATTGTGAATATATATATATATATATATATATATATATATATATATATATATATCATTATTTAAAATAGATCAAGAGAGATATAAATGTGATCGATCGATCTAGGGTACTGCATACTAAATCTACTCAGGATGTGATGCCCATTATGAGCTTCTATATATTCCTAACAGATGTATAGTAACAAGCTCTCAAAGTATGCTGGTCGCACGGATTATTCACCGGTATGAATGTTGAAGAGAGGAAAAGAGGATTCTGTTCGGCCCATCATGTTAAGTGAGAGTCTATGATGGATTATTCTCTGATGGGGCCGAGTAGGGCCTGTCCGCCCATGTTGGTTTTGGACCACCATGTGCGAGTGGGAGATGATGGTTTTATATGAGATGGGCTTAAGGCCCATCCGCTCAAGTTGGGCCCAAAAAAGCCCGGCCCACGGGAATAGGGCCCGTGGATGGAGGAAGGTATAAAAGGGAGGAGAGAGAGAGAGAAGACACCTCTTGGGAAATTAGAATGTACGTACGTTCCTCTCCCTCTCTCCCTCCAAGAGAAAAAAAATGAAAAACGCTTAAGGCGTCCCGTCTTCCCTTCAAGGCAAATTGGCATCATCGGATCAGAATTTCTTCCTCGGTCTTCGGCATTGGTTTTAATTTGTGGTTAACAAGGTACGCTTGAATCCGTGGTGTACTTTACGATCGGTGATACGTGTTTTCCCGGGCTTCGTCTTCCGCATTGATTTAGGGGTTCGATTCAGTGTCGAATCCGGTTTTCGGGGATCCGTTATTCCCAACAATTCAGAAGGGTAAACAACTCAAAGATGTCTATAATTGAACTAGTTCATATTTGCCATAGTGTGACATCTTGAAATTTCAGCCTTAAAATTCTGCTTAAGCTTGTGCTTGTCGATGGAAGAGGAATTAGGATAGGTGGATCATCCGATGAGCTTTACGTGTGGGCTAGGTGTGTGATGGCCTAGTGGGCCTAATTTTGGGTTGAGTTTGAACTAGAGAGAGAGAACAGTGGACTGTGAATAAGGCTCGTGGGCTGGACGTGTGCGAAAGGCCTAGTTAAGGAGGATAAATGCTGAGATTTTTTGCCAATGTTTGTCTTGCGCAAATTCGAATGATTTCGAATTTTCGATGGTGTTTTCTTATAACTTAACTAGTGATGTTGTGATGTATATGAAATTAATGGTGGACGTAAGATCCGTGGATATTAGAAATTGTGACTTGAAGATGTGTACCATTTCACTAAGTTTTTTGTCATATTAATAATGGAGGATCTTGGAATAAAGTTGTTTGATTAGTGCCTAGTATTGGAGGTGGCGGAATTCTTGGGCTAGGCAAATGATTAGTTTTATTTTTTTAAGATTAAGTTTTGTTTAAGGCATCTAAGTCGAGGGGAAAAAGACAAAATCTAGGATTTTTTGCAATAGGTTTTGGCTTCCCCATGCAAAATTTCAGTTCTTCCCCTTCCCCCGCCGAAACTTTAGCCCCTAAACCTCACAATGGCCCTAAAATTTCCCCAACCAATCTCTTCCTTTGCATGGCTGCAGCAAGGGAAAATTTCCCAAGGAAAGCTATCATTTTCCCCCCAACTTCTGCTTTTATTTTTCCCTTCTCATTTGTTCTTCTTTTGCCTTCGTCCCCTCACTTGCCCGATGCTTCCCTATCTCATTTTCATCTTGTTTCCTTACTGTTCTTCGAAGGACTAGCGACCAGAGAAGCAACCAGCCTTCAAGAGAGCTTGAGAAAGCAGTTTTTGAGTCCTAAACTAGGTAAGTGAATGAGCTAGGTATTAAACTTCAACATCCTATCGACGCTTGAGGGTAAATTAGCTCGATCTAGTGGATTTTTGAGTTATAAGAGCTAGATCTTTGGATGACTTTAGTTTGCATGTATGATGTGATGTGTGGGATGTTTTGCATGTGAGTTTCTCAAAGGCTTTTGGTTGTTAAGCTTGCATGAGACGTACGCAAAGGAGCTAAGGTTGGATTTTTCTCAAGATCCATTTTACCGAATCCCCTATATTTGTTGTTTTCATGGGTTGGAATGTGCTACAAATTTGAGGTTGATTTCTTCTTGAAAAATATTTTAAACACCTTTATTTATGACATATATTTTACTCAAACTTTTATAGATTTAGAGGAACAAGTTTTCAGTTTTGTTGCATGTAAGTTAGAATCTCATTTTATGTTGGAATCCGTGACCTTTTGGTGTTCAGGGAACTTTTATTTATTCTTGATGTTCGATTTTCAAAATAGTTTCTTTATAAAAGTTTTTCAGCACATCTTGAAGTTTAACGTAGTCAAAATTCATAGCAAATGGATGAGTTTTGGATTTCGAACCAAGCTGGTTTTGGAAAACATGATTTCTGGACACAGACAAAGTTTTGGTAATTGTTTGAGCGATTTAATGCTCCTATTCTAGAAAGAATTGGTCAAAGTCTCTCCATGAAAAATGTTTATTTAAGTATTTTTTAAAATATATTTAAATTTGAGAATTTTCTGAACTAGTTTGGTTATGTTTCTGCTTTTAATCTTAAAACTGTGTGTGTGGATTCGGTTTTTGACAGTAAGGGCCGGTTGTGGTCTTGTTGTTGTTCTTGGTGTCTTGCCTGCTGGAAATTGCATATTTTTTTATTTTGGATGATTTTGGCATGTTAAAAACTTATGCTTGATGGCTGTGTGTGAGTGGTGCTGATCTTGTGCGCAGAATCATGTGTGATAAGTTTGTAAGGCAGTGTGAAGGGCAATTTTGTTTTGTGCATGCTGATGCAATTTGATCTTGGCACGCTAAGTATGTTGTGTGTTGACACATGATGCATTGTAATCTTAGCACACTAAGTATGTTGTGTGGTGATACATGTGTGTGCTAGAGGTGTTAAAAAGTGTGCCATAATGGAAGATTTTGATGTAATAAAATGTGTAGATGAATCAAATTAAGAGATATTCCATCGGACAGCATTTCGATTATACCCCCAAGGAGTGGGGATGCCCCAAATAGTGAGGTTTGGGATGCCTCAGTTGAAGTCACAAGGCTAGCGACCCTTGGACACCGAGATGCCTTAAAGGAAGATGCCCAAGGCCAGCATCCCTTGAAAGTCCGGGCAACGACCTGGAAGTGACTCAAACTGATTCAGCTAGCGTTTCGGGTTCAATTTGTTTCGAGGGTGGATATGAAATGTTCACACATTGAAATTAATCAACAAGGCGTATGAGTATGTGTGATGGTGTTGCCGTGTGTCATGAGATGCATGAATGTGATAATGTGTGCCATGTGATGCATGAACGGAGTTTGCATGCACATTGCGGTGTAGTCTTCATGCATTATGCTTACGTTAGCTTGTCTAGTACGCATGATATTATTGGTACCGTATGCTGTCCTATTTGATGTAGTCCATGGTTTTGATGATTCACTATATTTGTGTTATTTTCACTAATGAGCGAAGTTAGAATCTCGTTGTTTAATGCCATGCTTTAACTTTTATTGGGCATTATTGCTCACCCCTTATTTTTCCTCTCAAATCATTAGTTATGGATGTGACACATTTGGCGACTTATGACACACCTATGCAGGTAGATGGCGTGTATAGGAATTTTGAGGATCGAGATTCTAACCTTATTTTGACTCGTTATATTTGTACTGTCTGAATAGATGATGGATGCTTTAATCTTTTTCCTATGCGATTTGTGTCCGTATATCTCAACGTGAATGTGAGGTTGTTTGGCCCCATCCTTTGGTGATGTTCTGAGCTTGGAGTAGGAGTCGCGCGTATTATGGAGGGTTGTAGTGGATGAGGAAAACTACCGGGTAGAGGAGTTAGGCACCTTTTTGGCCTCTCCCACATGTTTTGTTCAGATCATCTTGATATGTGTATTGCCATGATGTAATTATTAAGATGTGGTTTTCCTATTATAATCCCTGCTTATGATGAATGAATGGAAGCATGATATTATTATGTTATAATTGTTCTTAAGTGAAATATATTTATATGACAAGTGTATACTCTTCCGCTTGTGTAATAGAAATTAAAAATTATAGTTGAGAGTCTAGAGTGACAACCTAAGACGTCACACATAAAGTACTTATCCAATAAAAGTAGATGCACTCAGTTTTTCCTTGTCTTATGGTGAAGTTTCATGTGCCAATTATGTTAATCCTCTTGTTTCGTCCTTCATTAACCTATCAAAATGATCATGTTATGGATTAGTTTTAAACAAGGCTTGACTTCTAATATATACAATTTAGTTGGTGTTCGATCTACCCTCTTAATACAATTTTTCTTAATAATTTCAATTGCTTGTCTTTAGAATAAATTTATTGGAGGGTTGACTACTCTCAAGGTCATCCATCAACATGGATATGTTTACCCTACCCATTTCTCTTCACAAGTGAAGTCATTAGTAACTTTTAATTGAAATTTTACGATTAAAAGTGTTATTTGGTTTTGTTCCTTTGTAGGTCTAAGGGGAAACAACAATGTTTACGTCAGTGTTTTCTTTGGAGGTAAATTTCAAGTTGGACTACCCTTAGAATACGTAGATGGAAGGGTCGATGTTGTTGAAGTAAACTTAAGTAAGGGTTCATTGTCCAACATAATTGAATAAGTTGAAAAAAGAAAAACTCTTTTATAGAGTTCTTGGAAGTAAAATTCTTAAAAATTGGGTAACATTTAAGTACTTATGGGATAATTCTAATATGATAGATCAATTTTATCATTATCTTCATTCTAAAAATATTGAATTGTATGTTGAGTATGTCGATGATGAAGAGACGCTTGCTAAGATAAGGGGAGTTGAGATGGAAACTAGAGGTTTGTTTGATGTGAATATGGAAAGTGTTAACAATGTGGCTGATAATATGTTTGAAAATATAATTAGAAATGCCAATGGTGACGGGAATCGGATTGAGGGTGAAAGTAGGGATTTGGATGATGAGAATGATGATGCATGTAGTTTGATGGATGTGGAATAGTCAAGTGACAATGATGATTTTGAATTGGTTAATACAGGAAAAAATTTAAAAGAATTTTCAGTGAGACATAGACTCAAAATTAGAACTAACATTGAAGAAACTTCCCAATTAGACATTGACTCTCTAACAGAGTTATTAGTTGATTCTCTAATGGTAGATGCTTCTGGGTACAAAACATAATACTATGATTTGAATGAAGAAGAAAGTTTTCATTTAGATTTGGATGATGAGAGTGAAAAAAAGAAGAAGATGATGCTATTTCAAGATGGAGGAGTAGGTTTCTATCATATGATTGAAATGGTAAGAATCCAGTATTTGTTATTAGCATGATATTTGAAGATTCAAGTGAGTTCAAAGATGCAATTTTGAGGTACTCGGTGGCTAAGTAAAGAGTAATTAAATACACCAAGAATACCACTAGATTTGTAAGAGCTAGATGTTCACAGGCTAATTGTAATTTGATGATTTATGGTGCTCTTGATAGCAAAACTGGATCATTTCATTTTAAAAAGTACATTAATGTTCATATATGTGCTATCACTTTTGAAAATAAGAGAGTTTTTAGTTCTTTCTTAAATAAACACTTCAAAATTCTCGTTTCTACAATGCCTAAAAATCAATGCACCTCAGTTGAAGAAATTAGTTACAGAATAGTTAAGGGTGAATGTCACTTTGAGTCAATGCAGGAGAACAATGCTAAAAGTGTTCAAAGAATTGCAAGGCAATTATAAAAATAAGCATGCACCGATGTACGATTACTTGGGAAAGCTTTACATTACAAACCATATGAGCACATTTAAAATGAAAGTTGAAAGATCACCACCTGATTTCTTACCATTATTTGAAAAGGCTTACATTTACTTTGATGCATGTAGGAAATGATTTTTGGTAAGTGTCGAAAGATCATTTGATTATATTGATTTTTTTTAAGGGATCGATCAAGGGTAAATCATTGTATGCTATAGGGAGGGATGCCAACAATTAAATGTATCCAACAGCAACATCATGAGCAATAGTAAGAATTGAGAATAAGCACACATGGAATTGGTTTATCAACTTATTTAAGGAAGATCTTGACATGGGTAATGGTAATAGTTAGGCATTAATAAGTGATCAACAAAAGGTATGTAATACTATTATTAATCATCTTGAATTTGTTTGTAACAATATATCTAATGATTTCCAATATTAATGTTTTGTTTTTTGTTTTAATTAGGGTCTCATCCCTTCAGTAGTTGAACTTCTCACTAGCTTTCACATTAAATATAATCCCCATAATGATATAACACATGCATAAAAAAAAAAAAAAAATACCAATTGATAGAGCGTCTTTCATTTCTTCACTCGTGCAAGCTCCTCCTCTAAAAGTCTATTTTTTGCCTTTTACGCCTTCATTTTAGCTATCAGTAAGCTCACATAATCAACATCATATCTCAATTGGCTTGACTCTGATAGTGTTTGATTTATTTCAAGCAGGTCGACTATCATATCCCTCGCTTGATCAGATATTTTTGGATCAACCCACACGAAAAAATTGTGGCAACCTGGATCATCAAACTTAGCACATCTATAAAACCTTATTCCTGTGTTTTTCTTTGTTTTTGCAATAAGAAGTGGTGATTGAAGACCACAATAACATGTTAATTCTAATTTGACATCATTAGGAGTTACACTACTAAAAGTTGTTGCTCTCATTCTTCTTGTCGTCATATTAAAAAATCATATCACAATTGCAAACTAGCAAAACCTACACTGCAAAAGAATAAAGGCAAGTTAATTTATTGAAAAGTATCTTAAGTAATGATAGAAATTGTTTGAATACATTAAGCACCAACAACATTTAACTTATTCAGAATCTATTGCAACACAACCCATTTAAGAAGTCAATTCAACACAATTATTTGACTAGTGTGTACGAGGAAGTTGGTGAAGGATTAGCTCTCATCACTATAATCCAAGCTCTTAATCACACCAAATATGGGGTAAGGATATTTTTCCGTTTTCTTCTTCCACTTCTTTTTATCAATATGACATTTTGCCGTTTTCTTTTTTAATCCACAACTTCATGTCACATTTTGAATCACAAAAAAAAAAAATGTGTCTTCATTCAAGTAAGGACTCATTTCGCAAGATGTTGAATGAGTAAATATATAAAGATTAATTAAACTGGCTAATATGAATCACTTCAATTACAGATACCTTCAGGCTATTTACCCTTCCGAATGATTGACCAATGCAAAATTTGTAAACAACCAACAATAATTTTAAGTCATGGTACACCCTCTGCAACTCAGAACCAAACATTGGAAAGGTCATTTAATTCCTAAAAGCTCTAAAATTGTTTCACGTATTATATATTCCTAGTCCCTTTGTATATTATATGTTAACCAAAAAATAGACCTTTAAATGCAATCAAAGAAGCTAACAAAACATAATTTACCTCGTCGTTCAGGCATATTAATATATTGAATAAAAATTTTGGAAAATATTTATACGTGAGTACATAGCCGTAAATGGAATACCAACAAAAGAATTTGATCCAAGCTAAGTCCAATAAACTCTACTAATCTTCACAATGCAAAAAAAGTCTATCGAAAGAAAATCTCAAGGCTATTGATTATGTAATTTCCACTTATACAAATTGGAGGGCTATTAACAATCATTAAAAAAAAAAAAAAGTCTTGTAGGAAGACCAACTTCACATTAGAATCTTTCTCATAAAGAATGAAAAGTCCCAAAAACTACGATATCTACAAATAAAAACTTTTTCCTATCTCTAGATTATTTCCACTATAAGGAAGGGCCCTTGAAAGATTTTTGTCTAGAATTTGGGTAGAGAAATGAAGATAACTAAGAAAATTTGATACCAGAAACCAACTCAACAGAGCCAAAAAAAAAAAAAGAAGCAAAAGCGGGACGAGACAACAATAAACACAAATTTTGGGGTTGTGCTCCTTTCTCGCAAGATTGCTCATCTTCTTCACCAATCCCTTTCGAATCAAGAATTTCAAAATGAAATTCTAGGGAAAGTCGGCACACATATCACATTTAGGCTTCAAATTTCGAAAAACTAAAAACCCAAAATCTTGGAATCAACAAGTTGCGATGAAATCGGCGATGAAGATACAAACCTAGCTCAGATGAGTGAGGAAGAGAGTGGCTCTATCATAGTGGCTACCTCCATCGTCAACGCTGCTTGATCCACCACCGAGGCTCTTGTAGGACAAGTGTCGCACGTACCCGCGTTTGACGAAGAACTGCAACTTGCGAGGCACCAGATCGCGATCTGCATCTAGATTTAGGGCTTAGGGTTCATACAAAGGAAGAGTTAATTCGGATGGGAAAGAAGGGACTGAAGGAAAACGCAAGGGGAAGAGTTCAATGGAAGGAAAACATAAAAATATGAGAGAGGAGATGTCGTCGTTTTGGATAAGTAAGCAATATACAAAACTACGTCGTTTTGCTGACTTGGACAATTTTTCTTGCCCATGTTGCCACGTAGGAGAGAGAAATGATTAAAATAAGCCATGTTAGCAATTTCTGTTAGTATAAATTAACGGTGTTAATGGAAGGACCCAATTGAATCAACTTAACAAGTTTTAAGATTTGATTGCACTTTTTGTAAGTTTTAGGTCTTAATTGTATTTTCTTGACAAGTTTTAGGACTTTCAATAAACATATCTCAGGAAAAAAATGGGTCCAAATCTCTTGCACAAATGATTTAAAAGATATAAAATCTAAAACCAGTTATATCAAACAACAACAAACCATATAATAATAATAATAATAATAATAATAATAATAATAATAGCCTAACAAAAGGTTCTCATTTAAATTCACTTGATAAGAAGCAAAACACGTCTAGATAACCCTTCTTTTAAACACATTGATAATGCTTCTAAATTGAAACTAAAGTAATGCGTCAGAGCACTTAGAGCCATCTATTTATTAGCAAGATTCATGCAAAATCTTTTTTAAAGCAAGGGCTCCTTATGCCTTCAGGGCTTTCCCAAGGATTCGATATTTCTTAGGATATGGCGTTCCTCAACAAAGAGGTCCACAATGCCCCTACTTGTCTCTTCTTGAGAAGCTATAAATTTCTCATTAGTGTATGAACAATTATCTCTTGAGCACATGTTAAGGTTTTATCTCAATGAAAAAATAATGATAAATTGGAGCATCTATGCACCTATCAATGTATTTTTACAGACCGAGCACTTTGAGGTTGTCCCTCTCATTTTGTATCATTCGAGCCTTTCTTTTCAAGCTTTTCGTGCTGATGTAGAGAATAGAGTCCAAGTTAGTCAAAACAATTGGAAACGGAAGTAAAGGTAACTTGTCATATAAAAAACACCAATATATATCTACTAGTTACAGTAGCTGATACGGTTAGCAATTTTGTAATATCAGGAAAATAAATGTGTACTAATCAATAATCAGTAATCTCCCACCCAATTTCTTGTTCTCCTCGAGAAGAAGAAGTTTCAAATCTATCCAAAGTAATAATCTAATGTCTTGAGTTGGGGCCTTTCCAAAGGGGTCAGCCCATCATAGGCAGCCCAACCCGGTGGAAGTTCCACAATCTTGTCAATGGATTATGTCCTAAGTGGGCCTGGAATGAGTTTCTAAGCTGCCCAAAAAGAAGTGTGGTCTTGTTGAGCAGTTTCATCAGGCTTGGGCTTGGGCTTGGGCTTGTGAAGATGAGTCTCCTTGCCATGCTCTCCCTTGCTGCATCAGATGTTGGCGAGTCTTCTTCTGATCCACTTTTTCCTGGTACAAACTTATGTAATGAACATGCGCATGGGAGTGTTCAGATTTACCCTGAGTCCTTTGAGTTGGGCTGATGAGAAGTTGATCTGTGCTAGATGGACCATAGTCTGCAACAAGATCCATAGGTACCTTTGAGCTACCCTCATCGCCATCGATTTATGTCACTTTCGGGGACTCAATAATTATGAGATGCCAATGATTTGGTATATATTTCCTTTGCCGGTTGTTCCTCTTTTCAGATTTTGTAATGAGTAAGATTAAAGAAGAGATCGGTAGAGTAGTTCCTCGTGATCTAATTGCAGCGAGCGGATCGCTGAATATTCTATTGGGAGTTGTCCGCTCTATTTTCTAGTTGTCCTGTTCTTATTAAAGCTTCATTGTGAGCTAAGCTGCAGCATTGAATTAAGATAATTACTGGACCTAGGAAACTTGTTCAGTCCCAATTAGATTGGTCAATTATCAAGTGACCATCTGACAAACCCATTAATGAGACTACCAACTTTTGTAAGTTATGGTTTCCCTAAAGCTGGAAATGTCTCTAGTTTATTCCCATCATGGGTAACATAATTTTTAATCTGACTATTGCGCCAAATAAGAGCCACATAAGAGAGTAAAACTCAGCCAAAAATTAATTGATCGGGTCAAATTTGGTTTTTTAAGAAGGATTTCGTTAACAAGGCCTTATAAAAAAAATATCCGTACAATCCATGACTTAGAGATTGGCGGTGCGTGTAATGTGCAATTGCTCGTTGAAGTGGTAATTTTCCAATCTGACTAAGACTAAATAGCCTGCCAGCTTCGTCAAGCTTACAAAATTCTCTCTTTGATTTGGTCAAAATTAGACTGATATGGTTAGACTGAGTCTATCTTACAAAGGAATGTCTAGCTAGAATCACTCCCTCTTATTTTCCTTAACCTTTCATTGAATTTTCACCTCCTAGTTTCTTGAAAGTCAATTAAGTTGCCCATACGGTCCAAGTCACCTGTACCTGCTCCTGCTCCCGTCACTTTAATATATTCATTACTATCTTGTTAGGAGACAAGTCCGCTTGGCTGATCCATCAGCACATAGGAATGGCAATATTCTATCGTACTCTACACGACTTTTCCTCAGTGACTTCATGCCATTCATTTGGATTCACTCCGATAGTACCCTGAGCACACAGAATAATTCTGATCCTTGAATTCTGCATCACCCCCCCCTCTCTCTCATCATAACACTTCATGTCTCTCTCTTTTTTTTCTTTTCTTTTTTTTTTTTTTGGTCTAACACTTCATCATACCACTTCATGTCTATTTTAATATGCCTGTAAAGTTGATGTCCCACCTAACTAGTACCAGATTATTTATTCTTCTTTTGGAGTCGATAACTCCCAACGTCACTCTTTCGGCCTCCGTGGCAAATCTTGTCCTCTCCAACGCGAGAGATCTCGTTCACATGATTGAACAGTCTGCTTTTCCAGGTATAGCCCATCGACCTCTCTCCCCATTAAAGCAGTCCCTCCTTTAACTTCCACCCCAAAAAAACTGACTTTATTCCTGTGCCGTGGAGCTTTTACCAATGCAACCCAATCCAAATCTGGTGATCACATAAGCAATTCGTTATCATTTTGAGTTGAAGCAAGCAAACGTTGCTTAAGATTAAAAATTACTGAACTTGCAGTGAAAAGACGATGGACGGAAATGGAAATACTTCATTCTATTTCCTGAATTGGAGGTTGCTCGGCGTTTGGTAACTCACAAGTGGACAGAAGGATTTGGAACGGTGTGGACCACAACAGGATAAGGCCGCAGCAATGCTTGGCCGTGACGTGTGAAGCCAGATTTTTTATCTCCTGAAGTACAAGGGAAGTCAGAAAACGATGCTGAAAAAGACTAATCTGAGAGAGAGAGAGAGAGAGAGAGTGAGAGAGAGAAGGGGAGGAAGGGGAGCTTAACAAGCAAAACCCAATTCTGCCCAAGATAATCTAGGGGCAGGTATTTCCCTTTTCTGCTGCTGGTAAGGCATTCTCAAAGATGAACTCCGGTCCATGGTCGACGTATAAGGGCGATTAGTGTGAATTCGACAATGGAGAAAGGTCCTTCCTTTTCTGCTGCTTTTAACAGTTTGTCGGGCAAAGCGTGTGGCTCAAATACATGATAATATTATCCAGGAGAGCTCTAAATTTCCTTTCTCTGATAGGTGGGCACCAATCATTTTCTTTCCGATTAGCTCAAACAAAGATAGAGAAAGAAAGGGAGAGAATCATTTTCTTTCCATGCTGGAACGAGCCTAACTCTGGCCAAAATCCTGTCATTCAATGGATCTTGTGGGGAAGATGGGAAAGGATACACGTCCGAAAAAATGTTGGGGATATTTTCTTGGACATAAAAAAGAAGTGATTAGAGATTAACCAGGATTCTTATCTGGACCACAGAAAATTCCAAAGAAAAAGAGAATCCGTTCTTGGAATTAAGTAATAGATGAATATTTTGGGGTAGTTTCTGTTTTTTTCGGTTATAACTTCAATAAGCGACATTATTTAGTATATATTTTGTTTTAAGAAGTAAAGCATAATAAATAACTCCTGAATATATAACAATTTACTCTACTTTCGGAAAAGAACAATAGCATTAGTTATACTCATTTTGGATTTATCATTCTCCATTCATCGGATTATATATGCCACAACATTACCGATTGAATGTTCCTTAAATTGAAAACTATTTTAAAATAAACATGTCATTTGGAATACCAACTTAAGATTTTTAAAGGTAGACTACCATTTAAAGGCATCCACTTATCAAGCAAAGAAGAATAATATGGAAATATCAATCAAAATCCAATCAGAATCTTTCTTGGGATACTAGAATCAAGGATTGACAACTCTTATAGTATAATAATCTCTTCATTTATTATTTTCCATTCATTTATGAGATCCATACATAATGGAAAGCATCTCAATAATTGTACGTTGAGACCAAGAATCAAATACTTTTGTTCTTTCATAGTATCAAAATAGGAGATCTCGAGTTCAAATCATTTCCAATCTCCTCTCCAATTATATATTTCCACATTTTAAGCTCAGGCCAAAATTCAATTTATCAATGAGGGGGAAGTGTTAAAGTCATTAAATGTTAAAATATATTTTCATTTAATAGCTTAAACTTTTAAAATAGTTGATGATGATCTCATAAAATTTGACAGCTTTTTTATTCACGTTCCGAAACATGAAAAACTATTTACTTTTTTTAAAATCATCTTCATGAAAAATATAAAAAAAAAAATTTCACCATGAAATTTTTGTGGTGAAACGGAGACAGCCTTGAAAAGGAAAAGAAAAAAGAGTGCATAGACAAATGAAAAAAGGGAGAAATTTCAAAGGTAGGTGGATAGGTTCAATGGCCAGATGACAAAAGTAATAATCTTTTATACGTGTCGCTCTACTGCGACGCAGTCATTAGAGAGAGAGAAAGAGAGAGAGAGAGAGAGAGAGAGAGAGAGAGACTCTTGCAGTTCTGGCTGACACACGTCTCGAAGTTGATTAAACAGTCCCCACCCATTACCCGACAAGACACACACACGACCCTTCCCATCTCTCCATCTCCATCTCCATCTCCGTCTCCTTCTTCCCCCTTCCTCTCTTCTGGGTCGTCTTCTTCTTCTTCGAATCCCATGGCGCCTCTATAAAGCTCTCTCCTTTCGGCCCCTCCTCCGCCTCCTCGTCGAACCTTCCGGATTCGTGGGGGGAAAATTCGCCTGCTTTCTTCGCCACCCGTCTCGTTCTCTGGAATTCCCGGCTCTGTACGGAGCTCACTCAAAGCGTGTGAGTCAGGCGGGTGCCCGTACGCGAGGCCTTAATTCATCTCCGGTTCTGGGTCGGTAAGTGGTATTTGATCGCGTGGCTTTTACCTCATCCGATCTGTCTCTGTCTTTGCCCTGAGTGGCGCTTCTGGGTTCTGCTCTGCTGTACGGGGATTCGACTTTTCTTTTCCTGTCGTTCTTTAATGTTCGGTGACGAGTACGGTTTCGAGCATCGCAATTCTCGAATTGGGTAAAGAGTGGTATTTTCTGGGAAGGCTCCTTCTTTTGGTCACTGTATATTCTGGAGAATTGAGGGGCTACGGGATCGTACTTCTTTTTCTAGCAAGAAAACGGTTTTTTATTAAAATTTCTCTTGGGCTTTTGACGAGGGATTGAATCGTGTGGACTTAAAAGAGTTTTGAACCATAGAAAGGACTCAATTTGTGAAAGCGAAAACTTACGACCCCCTGACGTGTTGAATTTTGGGTGAACAGCAGAGATGGGAGTATACTTGAGCACTCCCAAAACTGAGAAATTCTCGGAAGACGGCGAGGGTGACCGGCTTAGATATGGCTTGTCGTCGATGCAAGGGTGGCGTGCCACTATGGAAGACGCCGTGAGTGAATTCATCATCATTTGCCATCTGGCCTTTGAGATTGTACATGATGAGTTTTGGTGCTGATGCCATTACTAATGTTGGTTAGTTACTGCTACTGTATGTGTTGCCGCTAGCATGCTGCCTATCCCAATCTGGACTCTTCCACCTCGTTCTTTGGTGTTTACGATGGCCACGGAGGTAACAACATGCTTTTGGTATACTCTCAATATCAGTAACTTTCCTGAATTGTCTATTTGTTTGCAATATCGATATTTGCATCACAGAGTACAATTTACCATGACTTTCAGGTAAGGTGGTTGCCAAGTTTTGTGCCAAATATCTTCACCAGCAGGTTTTGAAGGAGGAGGCTTATTCAGCTGGGGAAATTGGAACTTCAGTTCAGAAGGCATTTATCAGGTGCTGCTCATCAATTTTTGAGTTTGAATGTGTTGTTGTGCATTCGCATTTCTGCTTTCTAGCCAGGTTTTTGCGTATATGGTTTATTGAGTTTTAGTCTGTGGTTTCTGCTTGTGTGGCCTTGATCTCTAGTGCAAGCATGCTCTTTTATAGATGGGGTGCAGAATATGTATGGCTGAATCTGTTAGTTCCCAAAAGTTAAGACATCAAGTGGAGGGCATAGTTGCTTGCTTAAGTCTTTCTTTCTGTCCAGTTTTGTCTATTTTTTTGATGATTTAAGACGTGAGTCCTCTATGATCTGACTTTAACCAAACAGCTGGTTGTTACTTCTGTTGGACGACATCCTATTGTGTCATGTCATTATTGTATTGTTAATGACAGTTAACAAGTCAAAACACTAATGGGCTGCTGCTTCAAACAATAGAACTTTAAACATCTGTCTTTTTGTTGGCCTTGTTAAGTATTTGTTTAATTTAAGGATAGTCTAATACTGAAAAGAAAAAGAACATTTCTATAGATTAGACCAGAATCTGTGTCAAGATATTGTAGTGCTGCCTCTTCTATGTGAGTTGAGTGTGACATGTAAAACGCAGAATGTACATAATCGTGTCAAACGGACAATGGACGAATGGAGTAAAAGACAAGTTTAATAAAGCAGAGTGGTGGTGTCGAAACTCGACCCATACTCAAATACCATGATATGCAACCATTTCTAAGAGCTTAAATTGTGAAGAAATAGGTATTGTAAATCAAATATAATACATCAACAGACTAAATGGTGGACAAGATCATCAACCAAAGCTTCTGACCAAATATGGGTGGAAAACTTCAATGCTTCTTCTGGAATAAATGCTTGATCAGATTGTGTTTAAAGTTCGCTTAGTAGAGCTCTGTACTGCAGAATATGTCTGATGATTCATATATGTTGAGATCTGCAAGACGCGGTTTGAATTTCTACAGGCTCTACTGGGATGATTAGTTCTGCTGCATTTATTTTATATGAGACGGACTCACATGCATAGTTTTGTTGACATCTGGGATTGCTTTGGTTTTGCTTTTGCAGAATGGATGAGATGATGCGTGGCCAGAGAGGGTGGAGGGAGCTAGCTGTTCTTGGGGACAAGATAAACAAGTTTTCTGGTATGATAGAAGGGCTAATATGGTCTCCAAGGGGTGGTGACGCTAATGGCCGGATAGATGATTGGGCTTTTGAGGATGTAGGTGCAGCAAGCCATACATAAAAAATTTCTCTTATTACTGTTGCAGTCCCAGATGTTATTTCATTTTCTATTAATATTTCACAGCAGTGACACAGACATTTTCCTTCTTGGCATTTTGTCAGGGGCCTCATTCTGATTTTTCTGGACCAACTTCTGGGAGTACGGCCTGTGTTGCAATCATTAGAAACAACCAGCTTGTTGTTGCAAATGCTGGTGATTCTCGATGTGTCATATCTAGGAAGGGTCAGGTAGGATATCAAAATCACAACTCAAGACCATTCTTGTATTTATTGGAGAGGGTCATCGTGGATTTCCTTGCCTGTTTTTGAGTATCCATTATCTTGGATTGATTTACTGAAGATAATGTGTAACTTCTGCACCATGGATTATTAGGGATGCCGTATAACTTAAAATCTGCTGCGTTCATCTAGATATTCTGACTGGTAGATGTAGTATGACTCCTGTATTCCTGGATAGAGGTAGTATAAGAACTGTTATTTTATCCTGGATTCTTCTTGAAAAGGCATACAATCTTTCTCGAGACCATAAACCTGATTTGGAGGCTGAAAAGGAGAGGATTATAAAAGCTGGTGGTTTCATTCATGCTGGACGAGTTAATGGAAGTTTGAATCTTGCCAGGGCTATAGGTACTCACTTCCTCCTCGGGATTTATTATGTCACATGTTTATATGGTGAATATCACGCATTTGATTCTTGATTCCATTCTTGTCTAGTCATTTCCATTGGATCGCATTGTCAGTGTGATAGGCAAATTTGACTTTTTTGCATTTTCAGTGGAATTTATCATGCAGCATGTAGCATTGATAAACACCATAATTGCAATTTGGTATTTTAAGCATACCAGTTTCCACACAATGCAGGTGACATGGAATTCAAGCAGAACAAATTTTTGCCTGTTGAGAAGCAAATTGTAACAGCCAACCCCGATATAAATACTGTACGTATAGTCCTACATAATCGCTCTTTTGTTTTCTAGGTACATTATTGCAAAAGTGGTTGTTCCGGGCATTTCCTAGTTCCTTCTTTCCTCTTTGTTGTCATTTTGTGTTTAACTAGGACTTTGGTGTGGCTGTGCCTAATTTTCGTTTGGCTTTTAATATTATTGGATTTATACGAGGTACCACTTCTAATCTTTTCTTTTAATTGTTTCGTCTTTAGGTGGAGCTTTGTGACGATGACGATTTCATTGTGCTGGCATGTGATGGAATCTGGTATATGTCCTGATTCTTCATCTTGCTTTATAAATATATCAGTGGAAAACTTTTGCCATATATTGGAGTTTTTGGGTACTATTCAATGATTAATTTTGTACTTTAAAGGATTTTGACTTAAGTCTTTTTCCCCCTTTCCATTTTTGAGAAACCCAAGTTTTGAGTGCCTGGATGGAATAAGACACGCTCGTTATGTGATTTTCTTCACTTTGGTTCAGGGACTGTATGTCAAGCCAGCAGCTAGTGGATTTCATACACGACCAGCTGAAGTTGGTACGTTGTTTTTGCTCATATATATACACATGCATGCACATACATATATTTTTGTCTGAGAGCGACATGATCTTGCATCTTCATTTCGGTTTACATGCAATACAGGAAACCAAGCTCTCTGCGGTGTGCGAGAGAGTTCTGGATAGATGTTTGGCACCATCCACTGTCACTGGCGAGGGATGCGACAACATGACCATGATCTTAGTCCAGTTCAAGAAGCCTATCCAGTCCTCAGTGCCTGCCGAGGAGCAATCTCCACCTCCTCAGCCTACCGAAGCAGGGTCGAAACCAGAGAATAATGGGTCCGGACCTGAGTAAATTCGAAACAGACCGGTGTCGATGCACGGGTTTTTCGGTTGGGTAATCTCTTTTTAAAGGATTCCGATTTCTTGAAAATATAATGTTTATTTTTCTTCCTTCTCTCTCCCCCTTGTAAATTTTATTGTAGAATTGTAAAGGATTTCCACGAGATGGAAAAGCAGCATGTGACGTAGCGCAATCGAGTTGTCTTGACTATTTGCAACGCGAGTGGTTGGTAGACCTCAGACGAGGTTTTGCTGCCTTGCTAGTTGCTACTTTTCTGTTTTGACACTGGCGCTTCGATTATTGAGTGGCATATTACGGAAGTTGGTTTGCTAGGTTTCCAAAATATGCTTTGCGTATTTAATACTTGAGTAGGTGTGTCATGTTTCGTACTCACTCCAGATGGTGGGTATGAAGCATATCCGCTTTAAAGCGCTCATACAGATTATCGTGCGGATATAATGTCTTAAAGCAAAAGGAAAACATTAAAAAGCACCTTCTTGAGCGATCTTTAAGCTTCATTACTTAAAAAGTTCTGGTGAAGTAAATTTAGCTTCATTACTTAAAGTTCTGGTAGAGTAAAATTTAGTTTACTGTTCGAAGTTCGTTAAGAAGTGTAGTTCTTTCATTTTTTTCGAAGTGCCTTGAAAAATGTTATTTCCATCACTGATATGAGGGAAGTCGCACGTCGGGCAGCTGAAAAGAATATTCTGGGGCTCAATGATTTGGGTTTCGTCTCTCGGCCAGTTAGCAGACAAGTTAGCGTTTCGAAATGAGTTCTTCCAACCCTTGTAATGCATCATCAATCATAAAATGTGACGAAAATGCCGTTAATATTCAACAATATGTACACAGCACAATATACCCCTCGAGATTAAATTTGGAGAGCTCACGCTCGACCCCAATATAAGCTTTAGTTCAACTCAACTCAAATCGTATGCAAATCTAGTTCACTCAAGCTACTCTCAAACACGAATAGGGAAATCACGATTCAAGTCTACGACGGTTGTAGATGTATAGATACAATAAAATATACAGCTATCTAAACAACAAATTAGGCTCGTAGATAAGCTACTTTAGGAGCTGCCTATCTCAATGGAGCGAGTGCGTTCCCCTAAAGCTCGATCATTGGGAAAGGAAAAGAAAACCAGTTCAGCACTAATGGAACTTAGCCTTTCAGAGCATAAGAAGCATTACAGAGCATCCAAATCATGAGACAAGATCCGCTAATCCTACCAATCAAGCGCACTCGATCGAAATTGGAAAACAAAGGTTTACAGGAACTAGGCCTCTAGAAAACAAAAGCAAGCTTTTGAAGAGAATCTACATTATTATCAAGCAGCATGGAGACAAGCTAACTTCAAGCGACCAAGCTCGAATTTAAAAGGGTATACTACTTTCACATGAGAATTTTAGAATCGCTATAACAAAAATCATAGTTCTGCTGACATACAAAATTGAAAACATAAGAATACATATGAATGATTTGAAGACGCCTTAAATCTGAGATCGGAACAGTCGCATTGTTTTTCATTCTTTGAAAGGAAGAAGCTAACCGGTGCACATACTCAACTGCATCGATCAGTCAATCTTCACTGACGAGTAAATGAGCCTAGTGAACCAGAAGCAAGCATAGAAGCCGATGGTTCCAGTCAGCACGAAAAATGCATAGGAAGCAATCAGCATGTAGCCGAAGTACAATGCCCCAGAAACTAGCTTCGTGATCTCGAGCTTTGTGAAGAAGTAAAACGTGGCATAGAGGAAAAGGTAGAAGGCCGAGGATCCAGCTGTGAGGTAAGATCTCCACCACCAAAGATAGTCCTCGCTGCACAACTGGAAATAGCAGAGCACAATCGTAATTTCAGCACAAGTGACGATCAAGATAATGAAGACCAGGAAGAGGAATCCGAAGATGTAGTAGAACTGGTTCAGCCAGATTGAAGTGAGGATGAAGAAGAGTTCGATGAAGACAGCTCCAAATGGAAGGATTCCACCAATCAAGATTGAGAAGGCCGGATTCATGTACCAAGCCTGCTCTGGGATCTGCCTGGGAATTTTATTTGTTTTGACTGGATCCTCAATCGCCGGCTTCCTGAATCCAATGTAGGCACCCACAAAAACAAGTGGGACTGAAATTCCAAACCATAAGAATACCAAAGCGAACATGGTACCAAACGGCACTGCCCCAGAAGACTTCTGGCCCCATATGAGCGCATTCAAGACGAAGAAAATGGCAAAGACGATTGCAGGGAACACAATTGCAGTCCGCAGTGCTATTTTCTTCCACTCAGTTCCTTTGAACATTTTGTAGAGACGAGAAGATGCGTATCCAGCAAAGAGGCCCATGAATACCCAAAGTAAGAGCATGGCTGTCATGAGACCACCCCGGTTTGAAGGGGAGAGGAACCCGAGGATGGCAAAGATCATCGTGACCAGAATCATGCCAAAAAACTGAACACCTGTTCCTACATAGATACACAGCAGATCCGAGTTGGAAGGGGGTCTGAAAACATCACCATGGACCAGCTTCCATCCAGTCTCTTCCTGGGCTTCTTCCTGAGTCTCAAGCTCATTGTACTTGGAAATATCGCGATAAAGTGTCCGCAGCATTATCATAGCCACCATTCCAGAGAGAAATAGGACAATCATCAGAGAATTAACAATTGAAAACCAGTGGATCTGGTCATCACTCATCAAAAGATAGGTATCCCACCGAGAAGCCCACTTCACATCGCTCTCCTGAAAGATAAATAAAGGAGAGTGGAATTGATATAATGAGACATGAGTCAGAACATAGACAACTCTCATCTAGCAGATTTATTTGAACGTAACTGAAAAAACAAATAATTATTATCAAAAAGTGCTTCAGATCATGAAAGACTCTTCACAGGAAAGACACAGGTTTATATACGAGAAACTGAAGAAAATCATCAATACCGAAAGTTCTTCAGCATATCAAAAAAACGGTTATCATTAAAGCAAAGAAGCTCACCAGGAACTCCACATCATAGGTGAATATAATTTCCTTTTTCTCCTCAACCTCTTGAGGAGAATTTGAGTTAACTACTGTATGCTTCGAATGGGGATCACATGTCGTTAGACGAGTATTTTCATTCCACGTCCCTTCATATTCGTGCTTAACACTATATTCATGAAATCATAACCAAACACGTCAGGTATTGCTAGAATGGGAGGAAGACATAGCTAATAATAACATTTGAAAGCAAGCAAAACCAACCTAAAGGGTTTGACCTCAAAACCCACAATTCTGGCCAAGTCGGTCTCTGCATCTCTGTGATACTTGACAGAAAATGACAAATGGTTGTGGATGAAATACTTCTCCTCTTTGCTCTGTGCATAAAAAGTAAAAAGCTTATCATGCTATGTTGAGAGAGAGAGAGAGAGAGAGAATTTTGTTCTGTTATGAGAGAACATACCCCAGCATAGTGGCCTTTAAGCCCAACATGAAAACCAAGTTGATATACAGGAGTGGCATCCTGCTCTGATCTCCGTAAGGGAACAACAACAGGAAGGTTGTCCAGAATCCTGTCATTATGCACATAAAGAAAACCAAATTGAGCAATGTGCTCTAGAAAATAACAGAAGCTAGACTGGTCCAAAAGCATGTTCAACATGTTCCTTACATATTAACCCGATACTCATCAGCAATCTTTTCCTTCAAATCCTTCGTCTCCTTTGCATTAGGGACTACACGGCAGAGGATTTTGCACATCTTTGGGTCCCGCATCTTAAACTGCAGAAATCAATTAGGTAATTAGCAAAATACAAAGTTCATTCTCAAGATAAAATCTTGCAGACACAAAAAGTAACCTCATAAGGAGAGTTCTCAATACGGTCCCCACGTAGTACTTCACCAAGATTCTCTGCACTGTCCAATATCTTTTTGGGGCGGCAAAATGGTAGAGAATAAAAGGAATAAGGAAGCTGCGTCTTAATAGATGTCAATTTGTTCACTTTGACCTTCAGCGGATGTCCCTGCATTTTAGAATGCGATAAACAAAAAGTCAACACGGGATTATGTCCGAGTAAAACCCTCATATATCAGAATGCAAATTAAAAAAGCACAAAATAACGCAGGCTCAGATATTTACAGCTCAAAAAAGGATACACAGCACACCAAGACAATCATGGCAAGTGGCAACACAAAGTTTCTACAAAAATTTAAATATTAAATATCATCACTGCTCATCTTTGATCAAATGACTTAGATCAGACATATAACGCACGCACAACAGAAAAATATTCAAATTACAAAAAGAAGAAAAAAATAGCACTGCCAAAACATGTTAATATCCCCCTAAAATGGCTCGATTGCTATACATTGGCCATGCATCCAAAATATATCACAACACAGAGAACCAAAGAGATAAGTTTCATCAATTAATTAATACCTACATCAAGTCTCCAACCAGCAATCATTGTGTTTTAAGAACAGAGTATTAGGTAAATAGATTATGCAGTTCTTAACCCATATGCCATTTATGTAAGCTTGCCATTCATTCTCTTTTCGGCTTTGTTTCTTCTTTCTACAAAATCTAGCTTGATCGTGAGTCTTCCCATGGGCAGCGCATGCAATGTATTTCTCAAGCCTTCCAGTGGAATGAAATGAATCAAACTACATCAGTTTTTTACACTAACTGCTATCATCATCTCATAGCCAAACACCACATGTCATCGTAATTTGCTCAAAGTTCTATGGCTGAAATTTACAAATCTAAAGCTAAGTTGCCTACATCTCCAAATCTTGCTTCCTCACTTGCCAGATCTAAAAATACAGACCTACAATACATATGGAAACATATAAGATATGGCTAACATAAAAGAAACAAAATGTATCACATTCTACAGCTTATTCACACGATGTAAAAATTCAATTCCACAGCCATAACACTCGTGAGCACATACTTCTAACGCAAACCCAGCAACAATAGCTCCTAAAAAAGCTAAAATCTAGCTAATCAAATGAATATCTGATTCCAACTACATCACAAGTCCACCTCCCAATCTAAGGATTAGCCTGCACAGCTACAAGACGACACTTCTATTCCCCATCACACCGAGTTACTCTAGAGCTCAGCAGCAGTGACCTAAAAATCAGGAATTGGAGATTCTCCTGAAGTGCACAGGCACGGCCATTTCCACAATCCTAGAGGCTCTCTATCGCTCAAGACACCAGCACAACGTCATTTCACATTTCCCGCGAAGGCAGCAATCTCTCTCCTGCCGAATCCCTTCCATTGAGAGCGTCGGCAGCCGAAAAATAAAAGAGAATCAGGCAAATCGAATCGAGCACCGCTTCGCATTTCCACATGCAAAAAACAAACCATCGCGTCACCACTCCAAACGAAGAACCAAAAAAAAAATCCCTAGCGCTCTCAGCACCACCGACACCGCCACATCAGCTCCCTTCCCGACCGCGAATCAAAAGCCAGATCCGAGCCGCGACGCGATCGCAGGCGCGGGCCGGAGTCGCAAATCGGCCAGATCCGACGGCCGAGGGCGCAGATCGAGCCGCTTCGCGGGGGGTCTCGAACAGTGACGAGCCACATCTCTCGACACCGGACACGAACGCGCGCGCAGGCAGAGCTCTCGAATCCGCATGCATCCGGAAACCTAAGACGGCATCGCGTCCGGGGCGGACGGACGGGACTGGAAGGAAGCGAGAGCGAGCAGATGCGAGAGGCGGAGGGGGGGGAACTGACCTTCTCGAAGTCCTCGGGGGCGACGCCGGGGAGGTAGAAGGAGCGGGCGCCATGGATCAGGAGGAAGGAGAGGAGGATCAGGGAGGGGAGGGAGAGGGATCTCCTCAGCGGATCCATGGAGAGCGCGAGCGAGAGAGGAAGCGAGAGAGAGAGAGAGAAAAACAGTGAGATGTGAGAAGGAATGGGGAGGGGGGGCAGGGAGACGAGATCTAGAGGAGTTTTATTGGCCTTCCGCGATTATAAGCGTCAAAAGTTTGTGTGGAATGCAAGCGAAAGAGAGGCCCCCAATGGTGAAATTTCTTCTTCCTTTTTTTTTTTCTTCTTATTTTCTTTTTTTATTCAATTGAAATTACGATAATTTTTTGATTATATGCCAAAAAAATGACAAATTACGAAGGTATTCCATTTTAACAGGAGAGCTTACAGACTCCGACTAATCATACATCCAACACATTATACACAAGGGATGTCGATGGATCAACACGGTAATAGACATAAGGTGAACTATTCTTAATTTTGCAGTTCATAGGAAAGTGGCGAGCATTGATTGGGGTTGAAACAAAGGGATCGAATCGAATCGGCCTATTTTAAGCAATTTCTTTAGGAGTCGGTCCCATTTTTAATTCAAGGGTTTGGATTGAACCAATAAAACTAACTCAAAGTTTATTTAATATTTATTTCATATATGTAATCCAAATTTACATATGAAGTCAACCTTGAAGAGTTTTTGTGAAGCCAAATTTTCATATCGTTGTGATGCAACCACAAGATTAGATCCGTGTTGTTCATCAATTGTCATTTTGTACTAGACCAACATAAAAAGAAAAAGAGAGGAAACCAAAAAAAGAGAGAGAGAGAAAACAATGTCGGTTCTAAAGGGAGGTGAGTCAATTTCTGAGTCCATAACAAGGGAACCGACCTTACTAGATCTGGTTCTTAATTTCAGGATGAAAATCGATCCATCTTAAAATTAATCACCCCCAATCAATTATTATTAAGGGTGTCCAACAAAGCTAGGGAGCGAGTGCACAGTTGCTTTCCTCATGTCATTGCCATTGGACGAGCCTTTTATGAGGACTGTTGTTCAATCACATCGCGGAAAAGACAAGGTGAGTGGAGGCCCACTTTGCCCTTGGTATAAAACAATTGGGGTTTAGATCCGCATACGATATTTACTCGCTTTCTAAGTTATACGCATCGCAAGCAAAACGAGCGCATTCCAGATCTCGACGTTCCTACTCTGACACACGGTGGGCCGGCCACGGAAACTCATAATCGTCTAATGCTAATTTCGATGGTCAAGATCGAATCTGAAAGACCCTCTTTTTTTTTTCGGACGTAATCCGAAAGACTGTTAAAGTGAATGAAAAAAATGTTATGTCATTTCCTACAAATTACCCATCAGATCCGTGGAATTTCAAATTTATATGCATTTGATTCGACTTCCTTAAATGACTTTAGGCTTCTTTGAAAAAAAGTTAAGAAATTTGGTAATTTATTTTCAGACTACTCTAGAAATCTATTTTGAGTTTTTAGTATTTTCGGAAAGCAACTATTAGGAATAATGAACTCTTTTTCTTTTCAAAATTGCCTCCACTGAAATTTTTATATTCCAGTCTTGCCCTCACTTTTTATGTTGGTACGGTCCCAACTCTGTCCAATTCCTATATGCCCTCTCACGAGTACCCAGAATCCACCATAATCGTCATTAATCTCCCCAAATCGATAGACCTTAGTTGCCAATATCAACAATCAACTCACCGGGTAAAAAGCACTAACACTCTTTGGGATCCTTTTCATCGTGTTAGATATTTTGATATGTAATTGATATTCTCCGACATTTGGTCAACACATGCCGAAAATACGACACATAATCAATTCTCCTATGCGAGTAGGAAATTTCGACATGTGAGTTCAAAGTTCCAACAAAGGGTTAATTTTAAAAAATAATAATAAATAAGAGCTCAAAATATAAATATGTAAAAAAAAAAATGGCAAAAGAAGAAAAATTTAGTATTCTCTTCTCTCCTGGCTCTTATTATTCCTAATATATAATTCATCTCTCAAATTTATTTTTTCTTTTTATTTTCTTCCGATACGTTTTGACATTCGAGTTTAGAATCTAAATTGCTTCTTTCGTTTTGGCCAAGTTTTATGGATTTTTGGAATTGAGTTAAAATTGTCAAATTGAAGCAATGAATGATATTAACAAATCATGGATTAATATTTTTAGTATAAAATTCATTATAAACTCTTTTATTATTATTTATTTGTTTGTGAATTTTAATAGAATTAATTTAATTAAAATAATTATTTATCATGTATATATACAAATGTATACTTAATATACAATGTGTTCCAACGTATCAAATTTTTTTCTTTTTTTTGGAAAGATATGTCACGTATCGCGAGTTAGTGTCGATACTACTTAGCTCAAGGATTTTCTTTTGATTTGGTCATGGCGACCAGCTCATGAAAACGTGGAACCCTCCTTGATCTACTTCATTTCTAGGGTTCCCATTTGATTCAGTCAATTGAATCTCGAGCTTGGTTTTGCGGCATAGCTTGTGCTTTGTATAGTTCCATGGTTATACCCGGACTTCGACCTCTTCGGAACTTGGAGATCTACTAGGGACACCAAATAAGACGCCCCCAACCCCCGCATGGGCTACGCCCTCACTGCCATCGCTACCACCGAGTCCCACGACCCTCGCCCGATCCTCTTTGGCGAGCCACAGCCATCGAGGGCGGCGCCACCTCCTCCACCTCCGGCATCAGTGAAACGGTCATACTGCTTTAGTGTATTACCCTCATTTTATTTAGTCTTTGTGTCTCCAAGCCGTCGGAGACAAGGAACAGTAGTTCCCTTTTGCCTTTTCTTTTTCTTTCTAACTTCAGATCTAACCTTGCGAAAAAAGCTACGCCAAAAGCCACTAATCAAACACCTTGAGCCATAAAAATCTTCAAGGAAATGCACAGCTCGACCGAACGCAGCCTCAGATTATTCTATTGAATTGCGATTGACTTGATGGATTGCAAAAAGCTGCAAAATTGAAGAAGAAACCCATTGAAAGGGGTTCGAAAAGACGATGTTAATTGAATGATGAAGCGCCAATTATAATATACTAAACACCTATTTATAGAAAAGTTGTCATTTAAAAAATAATCAAATAATTAAAATATATATATATTGATAAAGGGAAAAGTTTTCAAAATACTACTAGAAAATTTGTAAAATACATCCGAAATCTGAAATCTTTTTTTTTTTTTTTGGTGAAGCCGAAATCTGAAATCTTTGACGTCTTAGAAATCAATAAAAACGCATCCTAAATCTTTGATGTCTCGAAAATCAAGGAAAACGCGTGAATTTGAAATTAAATATCGTAACCCATTTATAACTTTGAAGATCCTACAATCTTCTTTCATATGTGAAACCATTTGCTCGAAGATTTCTATAAATACGTCCAAAATCTTTGATGTCTCATAAATAAATGGAAATAAATGGAAACGCATGAATTTGAAATCAAATATCATCGTATCCCATTTATAACTTTGAAGATCATGCGTTCTTTTTTGATTTGTGAAATCACCAGCTTTTTTTGACGCTCGAACATTTCCATATAAGTATTTGCCCATTGTTCTACATGATGTACCCACAATAAAATTAACAAGCTAACTTACCCGGCCCTACCCAAGCCGACATAAAAATGCGAGCAAGCATCAGCGCACTTTAGACCGCTGTATCTTCCCCCTTCTCTTCTTCTTCACCTTGTTCCACGACACCACCTGTCCAATCTTGGCCCTTGCCTTGAGAACGTACAGAAAAAGCTCACCCACAGCCAAACAGCCCGTTTCCATGCCAGCTTCCCTCTCTCTCTCTCTCCCCAACGGCTAGCTTTGCTTCTCATCTCTCCACACTATATATATCCCCCCATACGCACAGTAAGCTCGCAAGAAAACCCAACACCCCATGGCCTTCAAGCTTCCCACCATCAACCGGCATCTTCTCCCTATCTCTCTCTCTCTCTCTCTCTCTCTGCAATGGCTGCTTCTGCAACCTCTCTTCCATCTCCTCTCCCCCTGACCCTTCTCCTCCTGCTCCTGGGCAGCATCTCCTCCTCGTCGCGAGCCGCCGAGATCGGAACAGTCACATTGTTTTCATTCTTTGAAAGGAAGAAGCTAACCGGTGCACATACTCAATTGCATCGATCAGTTAATCTTCACTGACGAGTAAATGAGCCTAGTGAACCAGAAGCAAGCATAGAAGCCAATGGTTCCGGTCAGCACAAAAAATGCATAGGAAACAATCAGCATGTAGCCGAAGTACAATGCCCCAGAAACTAGCTTCGTGATCTCGAGCTTTGCGAAGAAGTAAAACGTGGCATAGAGGAAAAGGTACAAGGCCGAGGATCCAGCTGTGAGGTAAGATCTCCACCACCAAAGATAGTCCTCGCGGCACAACTGGAAATAGCAGAGCACAATCGTAATTTCAGCACAAGTGACGATCAGGATAATGAAGACCAGGAAGAGGAAACCGAAGACGTTGTAGAACTGGTTCAGCCAGATTGAAGTGAGGATGAAGAAGAGTTCGATGAAGACGGCTCCAAATGGAAGGATTCCACCAATCAAGATTGAGAAGGCCGGATTCATGTACCAAGCCTGCTCTGGGATCTGCCTGGGAATTTTATTTGTTTTGACTGGATCCTCAATCGCCGGCTTCTTGAATCCAATGTAGGCACCCACAAAAACAAGTGGGACTGAAATTCCAAACCACAAGAATACCAAAGCGAACATGGTACCAAACGGCACTGCCCCAGAAGACTTCTGGCCCCATAAGAGCGCATTCAAGACGAAGAAAATGGCAAAGACGATTGCAGGGAACACAATTGCAGTCCGCAGTGCTATTTTCTTCCACTCAGTCCCTTTGAACATTTTGTACAAACGAGAAGATGCGTATCCAGCAAAGAGGCCCATGAACACCCAAAGTAAGAGCATGGCTGTCATGAGACCACCCTGGTTTGAAGGGGAGAGGAACCCGAGGATGGCAAAGATCATTGTTACCAGAACCATGCAAAAAAACTGAATACCTGTTCCTACGTAGATACACAGCAGATCTGAGTTGGAAGGGGGTCTGGAAACATCACCACGGACCAGCTTCCATCCAGTCTCTTCCTGGGCTTCTTCCTGAGTCTCAAGCTCATTGTACTTGGAAATATCGCGATAAAGTGGCCGCAGCATTATCATAGCCACCATTCCAGAGAGAAATAGGACAATCATCAGCGAATTAACAATTGAAAACCAGTGAATCTGGTCATCACTCATCAAAAGATAGGTATCCCACCGAGAAGCCCACTTTACATCGCTCTCCTGCAAGATAAATGAAGGAGAGAGGAATTGATATAATGAGACATATAATGAGACATGAGTCAGGAAATAGACAACTCTCGTCTGGCAGATTTATTTGAAGGTAACTGAAAAAACAAATAATTACTATCAAAAAGTGCTTCAGCTAATGACAGACTATTCACAGGAAAGATACAGGTTAATATATGAGAAACTGAAGAAAATCATCAATACCGAAAGTTCTTCAGCATATCACAAAAAGGGTTATCATTAAAGCAAAGAAGCTCACCAGGAACTCCACATCATAGGTGAATATAATTTCCTTTTTCTCCTCAACCTCTTGAGGAGAAGAATTTGTGTTAAGTACTGTGTGATCGCATGTCGTTAGACGAGTATTTTCATTCCACGTCCCTTCATATTCATGCTTAACACTACATTCACAAAATCATAACCAAACACGACAGGTATTGCTAGAAGGGGAGGAAGACATAGCAAATAATAACATTCGAAAGCAAGCAAAACCAACCTAAAGGGTTTGACCTCAAAACCAACAATTCTGGCCAAGTCGGTCTCTGCATCTCTGTGAAACTTGACAGCAAATGCCAAATGGTTGTAAATGAAATACTTCTCTTTGCTCTGTGCATAAAAAGTGAAAAACTTATCATGCTATGTTGAGAGAGAGAGAGAGAGAATTTTGTTCCGTTATGACAGAACATACCCCAGCATATTGGCTTTTAAGCCCAACATGAAAACCGAGTTGATACACAGGAGTGGGGTGCTGCTCTGATCTCCATAAGGGAACAACAACGGGAAGGTTGTCAAGAATCCTGTCATTAAGCACATCAAGAAAACTAAATTGAGCAATGTGCTCTAGAAAATAACGGAAGCTAGACTGGTCCAAAAGCATGTTCAGCATGTTCCTTACATATTGACCAGATAATAATCAGCAATCTTTTCTTTCAAATCCTTTGTTTGCTTTGCATCGGGGACTATACGGCAGAGAATTTTGCACATCTTTGGGTCCCGCATCTCAAACTGCAGAAATCGTTTAGGTAATTAGCAAAATACAAAATTCATTCTCAAGATAAAAGGTTGCAGACATGAAAACTAACCTCATAAAGAGAGTTCTCAATGCGGTCTCCATGTAGTACTTCACCAAGATTCTGTGCACTGTCCAATATCCTTTTGGGGTGGCAAAATGGTAGGGAATAAAAGGAATAAGGAAGCTGCGTCTTAATAGATGTCAATTTGTTCACTTTGACCTTCAGCAGATGTCCCTCCAATTTAGAAAGCGATAAACAAAAAGTCAACATGGGATTATGTCCGAGTAAAACCCTCATATATCAGAATGCAAATTAAAAAAGCACAAAATAACACAGGCTCAGATATTTATAGCTCAAAAAAGGATACACAGCACACCAAGACAATCATGGCAAGTGGCAACAGACAGTTTCAACGAACTTTAAATATTAAATATCATCACCGCTCATCTTTGATCAAATGACTTAGATCGGAATATAACGCAGTACAACAAAAAAAAATATTCAGATTACAAAAAGAAGAAAAAAATAGCACTGCCAAAACACGTTAATATACAATGAAGTAGAGCTCGGCAATGAAAATATCCCCCTAAAATGGCTTGATTGCTATACATTGGCCATGCATCCAAAATATATCACAACACAAAGAACCAAAGAGATAATTTTCATGAATTAATTAATTCCTACATCAAGTCTCCAACCAGCAATCATTGTGTTTTAAGAACAGAGTATTAGGTAAACAGATTCTGCAGTTCTTAACCCCTATGCCATTTATGTAAGCTTGCCATCCATTCTCTTTTCAACTTTGTTTCTTCTTTCTACAAAATCTAGCTTGATCGTGGGTCTTCCCATGGGCAGTGCATGCAATGTATTTCTCAAGCCTTTCAGCGGAATGAAATGAATCAAACTACATCAGTTTTTTACACTAACTGCTATCATCATCTCGTGGCCAAACACCACATGCCATCGTAATTTCCTCAAAGTTCTATGGCTGAAATTTACATAACTAAAGCCAAGTTGCCTACATCTCCAAATCTTGCTTTCCTCACTTGCCAGATCTAAAAATACAGACTTACAATACGTATGGAAACATATAAGATACGGCTAACATAAAAGAAACAAAATGTATCACATTCTACAGCTTATTCGCACGATGTATAAAGTCAATTCCACAGCCATAACACTCGTGAGAACATATTTCTAACGCAAACCCAGCAACAATAGCTCCTAAAAAGCTAAAATCTAGCTAATCAAATGAATATCTGATTCCAACTAAGTCTGCACAGCTACAAGACGACACTCCTAACCCCCCCCCCCCAAAAAAAAATAAAATAAAATAAAAACACCAAGTAAGTCCAGAGCTCAGCAGCAGTGACCTAAAAATCAGGAATTGGAAATTCTCCTGAAGCGAACAGCCATTTCCACAGCTTAATCCTGGAGGCTCTGTATCGCTCAAGACACCTGCGCGACGTCATTTCAGATTTCCCTCGAAGGCAGCAATCTCTCTACTGCCGAATCCCTTCCATAGAGAGCGTCGGCAGCCGAATCGAGAGTGTCGGCAGCCGAAAAAGAAGAATCAGGAAAATCGAATCGAGCACCGCTTTGCATTTCCACACGCAAATGACAAACCATCGCGTCACCACTCCACACGGAGAACCAAAAAATCCCCAGCGCTCTCAGCACCACCACCTCAGCTCCCCTGCCGACCGCGAATCAAAAGCCAGATCCGAACCGCGACGCGATCGCAGGCGCGGGCCGAAGTCGCGAATCGACACCAGACACGCACGCGCCCCGCCGGGGGGTGGGGGGTCTCGCACAGTGACGACCGCATCTCTCCACACCAGACACGCACGCGCACCACTCGCGAATCGACGTGCATCCGAAAACCTAAAATCACATCGCATCCAGGGCGGACGGGACTAGGAGGGGAGGGAGCGAGAGCAAGCAGATGCGAGAGGCAGAGTGGGGGAACTGACCTTCTCGAAGTCCTCGGGGGCGACGCCGGGGAGGTAGAAGGAGCGGGCGCCATGGATCAGGAGGAAGAAGAAGAGGAGGATGATCAGGGATCGGAGGGAGAGAGATCTCCTCAGCGGATCCATGGAGAGCGCGAGCGAGAGGAAGAGACAGGAACAGTGAGATTGGAGAAGGAATGGGAAGGGGGAGGGGGACGAGGGCCGTTTGGTTCAGTTTTCCCAACGGTCAACGGCTTTGGTCCCAAACCGTTGGAGAATATATTTTTGTATTTGGGGGTCATTTTTTAAAACTCATTGACCAAATATCACCGTTCTCAATACTAAAAGCTCAATGCACTAATGCAGCTCTTAAGGTGCTTTTTGAGCATTCGGCATTTCCAAAATGCAAGTTCCATTGTTAAGATCTAGAGGAGTTTTTATTGGCATTCGGCGATTATAAGCATCAAGAGTTTGTGTGGAATGCAAGCAAAAGGGAGGCCCCAAATGGTGAAATTTCTTCTTCTTTTTCTTCTTACTTCTTTTTTTTTTCATTGAAATTACAATAATTATTTGATTATATGGTATAAATTGACCCGCGAAAAAAAAAAGATGAAAAATTACAAAAGTATTCCATTTTAACATGAGAGCTTACAGACTTTGGTTGATCTAGGCAAATCCTGGAAGGCTTGTAACATTAACTAAATATATACATCCATCACATAATACACAAGGGATGCCGATGGATCAACATGGTGGGACATGAGGTGAACCATTCTTAATTTTGCGACTCATAGGAAAGTGGTGAGCATTGATTCGGGTTGAACCAAAGGGATCGGATCGAATCGGCCTATTTTAAGTAGTTCTTTTAGGAGTCAATCCCATTCCTAATTTAAGGATCCAGATTGAACCGATAGAACTAACTCAGAGTTTAATTGAGATTAATTTCATATATATAATCTAAATTTATATTTGAGGTCAGCCTTAGAGAGTTTTTGTGAAGCCAAATTTTCATATCCTTGTGATGCAACCACAAGTTTAGATGTGTGTTGTTTGTCCATTATCATTTTGTATTCAGACAACATAAAACGAAGAAAAGAGGAGGCCAAAAAAAGAAAGAAAGAAAACATTGTCGATTCCAAGGGGACGTGAGTCAATTTCCAGTTCCGTAGTAAGGGAATCGACCCTCCTAGATCCAATTCTTAATTTCGGGATGAAATTCGATCCATCTTAAAATTAATCACCCCAATCAATTATTATTGTTAAAATTATCTCGAGTTTTTCGCTGGAAAAGAGGAAATATAAAATAAATAAATGGGCACACGGTATAAGAATTCCTTGTTTCGGAATTGTCGCTAAATGATGTTATCCACGGTGAGCCCAGGTTTCCTATTTACTTTTGAATCCTTGCACGGCCGAATTCTATTCGGATTTGAACTCTGCACGTGAATGAAGAAGGTGGGGCCCAAAAGTCAAGAATTTGACTTTTGGGGCACACATATAAAAGAAAAAGAAAACCCTACGTAGAGGTGGACGTTCGATCAAAAGGAAGCCGCCGAAGGAGCTGCAGAAGAAATCCTACGTACGTGAGAAGCCGCGCACGTCCACGCCGCTTGAAGAAGGTCCAAGATCTTGAAGCCTCGCGAAGCATACGTAGAGAGTTTTCACGCGGTAATTTGTGCCGTGAGTTTATTCCCAATTGAGTTATTATTTATACACTTAGGATTTGGGGTTAAATCAAGTGCGGGAAACACTCGAGCGATTGGCGATTATAAACTCGATTCTCCGATTTTAGTGGATTATTTCACTTTGGCTCTCCCGTGGGCGTAGGTACCGATACTCGGACCGAACCACGTAAATTTCTGGTGTCCTGTTTTTTTCTCGTTTAATTCCGGGCGATTTCACGTTGACGTAATTTGCAAGATCCTATCGTTTCCGCGTATTATATCCCAACAATTGGTATCAGAGCGTGGGGTTGGATTTCTTGATTCTGATTTGGGGCTTTTGCTTGTCTGATTATTATCTGGAAATTCTGTTATTGCAATTATGTCTGAGAGGAAATCTGAGATTGAGAAGTTTGATGGAAGAAATAACTTTGTGTTATGGAGCATCAAGATGCGGGCTTTATTGACAACACAAGGTTTGGCCAAGGCACTGGATGGTGAGGATGAGTTGCCGATTATAATGAAAGCCTCAGAGATGGTAGAGCTGATGGAAAAAACAAAGAGCATAATCCTGTTAAATTTATCGGATGAGGTCTTACTAGAGGTTATTGAGGAGAAGGATGCCACATCATTATGGACAAAACTTCAAACACTCTATGTGAAGAAAGGTTTGAGCAATCACTTATACATGCTGAAGAAGATGTTTCAATTTAGATATACTGAAGGTACGTCTATCAGAACCCACCTAGATGAATTTAATAAACTCATGTTGGATTTGAAGAACGTCGGTAAGATACTTGATGATGAAGAGCAGGGCATGATGTTGTTAGCCTCTTTACCAGAGTCATGGGAGCACTTTACTGATTCACTGTTGCAGGGGCGTACTACTATTACCTCAGAGGAGGTAAAGTCCGCCTTATTCTCTAAGGAGTGGCAGAGAAAGTTGCGAGATGACGGTTCGGCGAAAGGGCAGCGCAAGCACCGACAATTCGGGGTAGAGAACAACATCGAGAGCCTAGCGAGCGAGAGGTAAAAGCGAGATCAAAATCACGCAATAGAAAGTCCAAGGGACGCGTGAAGTGCTTTGAGTGTCATGAGGAGGGGCACATCCGGAGAGATTGTCCAAAGCGAGAGAAATAAAGTTGATAAGCGGAATGCTACAAGTAATGTGGCAAACGTAGCGGGGAGCAATAGGGATGCGAAGCTATCTTATGTGTGACCGCTACTTCGTCGGGGAGACGAATGGGTGCTAGATTCGGGGTGTTCTTATCACATGACGCCTCATAAGAACCGGTTTACTACTTACCAAGCCAGATGGTGGTAGGGTTCTTTTGGGGAATAATGCATCGTAAGTTTGTGGGGATAGGGACAATCCGGATCCGGATGCACGATGGGGTGGTTCGCGCATTGACAGATGTGAGGCATGTACCGGAGCTCAAGAAGAACCTTATTTCTCTGGGGACACTCGATGAGATCGGGTGCAGGTACACCGCTGAAGGTGGAGTACTGAAGGTCTCCCGAGGTGCTATGACAGTGATGAAAGGGAAGAAAGTGAATACTCTCTATCATCTACTGGGAGAGACCGTGACTGGAAGTGCTGCTGTTTCATCAGGTGAGTCAGACTCTAACTTGACTCAATTATGGCATATGCGTTTGGGGCACATGAGTGAGGCAGGTATGACGATGCTGAGTGAAAGGGGGTTGTTGAGTGGTCAGAAAACAGGAAAGTTGGACTTATGTGAGCACTGCATCTATGGGAAGCAGCACAGAGTTAAGTTTACTACAGCTATTCATTCGACCAAACGACCAGTTGAATACATTCATTCAGATGTCTGGGGCCCGTCTTGGTTCCTTCGAAAGGAGGTGCTCGATATATGCTGACTTTTATCGACGATTATTCGAGGAAGGTATGGGTATACTTTCTCGAAGCACAAATTTGAAGTGTTTGATCGGTTCAAGAAATTTAAGGCATTGATTGAGAAGCGATCGAGATAAGCAAATCAAGTGCCGAGAACCGATAATGGCATGGAGTTATGTGGTAAAGATTTTACCGAGTTCTGCGAGAAAAAATGTATTGTAAGACACCGCACAGTGCACGGGACACCACACCAGAATGGCGTGGCAGAACGGAAGAACAAAATCTTGCTTGAGCGAGCTCGATGCATGCTTTCGCATGCGAGGACTTGGCAAGGAATTTTGGGTGAAGCAAAGTGAACATGTCATGTTACCTCGGTAAATCGATCTCCATCGTCTCGCTATCGAGTGGAAGACTCCCGAGGAAGTATGGTCGGGAAACCCGTTGATTATTCCGGATTACGAATATTCGGATGTCCCGCGTATGCTCATGCGAGTGATGGTAAGCTTGAGCCGAGGGCAAAGAAGTGCATATTTTCGGGTTATGCACAAGGGGTGAAAGGCTACCGGCTGTGGTGCACCGATCCCAGATCACCCGGTTTTCTAATCAGCAGAGATGTGATCTTCGACGAGACTGCAATGCTTCAACAGAGGAGTTCTGAGACACAACAAGCAGAGAATACAGATCAGGGTGTCATAAGTGAGGTGGAGCCTCAGGTGGAGACTCCAGAGACCTCGAAGGTAACAGAGGTTGAGTCTGCAGATGAAGCCGTTAGCCTCGAAGTCGGTGATAGTGAACAATCAAGCAAAGCCGCAGCGAGACTATAGCCGCGAGATAGAGAGAGAAGGCAAATTAAACCACCGGTACGTTATGGTTATACGAGATATTGCTTATGCATTAGCGTAGGTGATGAGGTGGAGACGAGATGAGCCTTCGTCTTACTCGAGGCGATGGCTAGTTCGAGTCTTCGCAAAGTGGCTAGGAGCTATGAGTGAAGAGATGGAATCTTTCCATCGAAATCGACATGGGAGCTGGTCAAAGTACCCAAGAGCCAAAAGATTGTCGGAAGTAAATGGGTCTTCAAACGGAAAGAGGGCATTCCCGGTGTCGAGGCAGCGAGGTATAAGGCGAGACTTGTGGCGAAAGGGTATACACAACGTGAGGGCATTGACTACAATGAGGTGTTCTCTCCTGTGGTAAGACATACCTCTATTCGTGTTTTACTTGCCTTAGTTGCTTCGCAGGATCTCGAGTTAGAGCAGCTAGATGTGAAAACTGCGTTTCTTCACGGTGAGTTGGAGGAGCAGATTTACATGAGGCAACCAGAGGGATTTGCTATTCCGGGTAAGGAAGATCATGTTTGCTTGTTAAAGAAATCTTTGTATGGTCTGAAACAATCTCCTAGGCAGTGGTATAAACGTTTTGATGCTTTCATGGCTAGTCAAAACTATTCAAAAAGTCAGATGGACAGCTGCGTTTACTTTAGGAGATTGGAGAATGGTTCTTTGATTTATCTACTCTTATATGTTGATGATATGCGATAGCGGCTAAGAATATGTCGATATTGATGTGCTTAAGAGGCGGTTGAATGCTGAATTTGAGATGAAAGATTTAGGTGCTTTGCAAAGAAAATTTTGGGTATGGAGATTTTGCGTGACGGAGATTGCGGGAGTTTTACGTCTGTCTCAAAAGAAATACATTGAGAAGATTGTGGCGCGTTTTAACATGCAATCGGCAAAATCGTAAGTATACCTTTAGCGAAGCACTTTAAACTTTCAGAAAAATTATCACCGGACCGAGGAGGAGGAGGAGCATATGTCCGTGTTCCTTATTCTAGTGCCGTGGGTAGTATTATGTATGCTATGGTGTGCACTAGGCACGATATTTCACAAGCCGTGAGCGTGGTTAGTCGCTACATGAAGCGTCCGGTAAAGCTTATTGGGAAGCTGTGAAGTGGATCCTCGATATTTGAAGGGGACAACGAGACGTGGGTATAGTATACGGAGGGACAGCAATGGCAAAGTGAGACCACCGGTTATGTGGATTCGGATCACGCCGGTGACTTGGATGATTGCGAGATCTTTAGCGGGGTACATGTTTACGCTAGCAGGTGGTGCAGTTAGTTGGAAGGCATCCTCACAGGATCACATTGCCTTGTCTTCGACTGAGGCAGAGTACATGGCACTAACCTTTGTAGCAAAGGAGGCGATATGGTTGCAAAGTTTGCTCTCGGACTTTGGGTTAGAACGAGAAAAGTGTGGATATACACCGTGATAACCAAGGTGCGATATATTTGGCGTATAATCCGGTTTATCACGAGCGAACGAAACATATCAACATCGTGTACCACTTCATCCGAGATGTCTTAGCTAAGGGTATTGTTATTGTTAAAAAGATTGCTACGGCGAGATAACCCGGCGGACATGATGACTAAGTCATTTCTGTGATGAAGCTCAAGCTCTGCTTGAGCTCTATAGGCGTCTGTGGAGAGTGAGCGCCCATCGGGCGTTGGGAGAAGCATGGAAGATGAGACTATAACTTGGCTTAAAACATCGAGCCAAGGTGGAGAATTGTTAAAATTATGTCTCGAGTTTTTATTTGGAAAAGAGGAAATATAAAATAAATAAATGGGGACACGGTATAAGAATTCCTTGTTTCGGAATTGTCGCTAAATGATGTTATCCACGGTGAGCCCAGGTTTCCTATTTACTTTTGAATCCTTGCACGGCCGAATTCTATTCGGATTTGAACTCTGCACGTGAATGAAGAAGGTGGGGCCCAAAAGTCAAGAATTTGACTTTTGGGGCACACATATAAAAGAAAAAGAAAACCCTACGTAGAGGTGGACGTTCGATCAAAAGGAAGCCGCCGAAGGAGCTGCAGAAGAAATCCTACGTACGTGAGAAGCCACGCACGTCCACGCCGCTTGAAGAAGGTCCAAGATCTTGAAGCCTCGCGAAGCATACGTAGAGAGTTTTCACGCGATAATTTGTGCCGTGAGTTTATTCCCAATTGAGTTATTATCTATACACTTAGGGTTTGAGGTTAAATCTGCAGACGGAAACAACGGCGATTGAGCGATTATCAGAACTCGATTCTCCGATTTTAGTGGATTATTTGTTCTTTCGCTTTCCCCGTGGACGTAAAAATCGATCTTCGGACCGAACCACGTAAATTTACGGTGTCGTTTTTTCTCGTTTAATTCTCCGGCGATTTTACGTTGACGTAATTTGTAAGATCCTATCGTTTCCGCGTATTATATCCCAACAATTATTAAGGGTGTCCAACAAAGTTAGGAAGCGAGTGCATAGTTGCTTTCCTCATATCATTGCCATTGGACGAGCCTTTTATAAATTATAAGGACTGTTGTTCAATCACATCGCGGAAAAGACAAGGTGAGTGGAGGCCCACCTTCCCCTTGGTATAAAACAATTGGGTTTAGATCCGCACGGCGCATACGATATTTACTCGCTTTCTAAGTTATACGCATCGCAAGCAAAACGAGCGCATTCCAGATCTCGACGTTCCTACTCTGACGCACGGTGGGCCGGCCACGGAAACTCATAATTGTCTAATGCTAATTTCGATGGTCAAGATCGAATCTGAAAGACCCTTTTTTTTTTGGACGTAATCCAAAAGACTGTTAAAGTGAATGAAAAGAATGTTACGTCGTTTCCTACAATTACCCATTAGATCCGTGGAATTTCAAATTTATATGCATTTGATTCGACTTCCTTAAAAGACTTTAGGCTTCTTTGAAAAATGTTAAGAAATTTGGTAAATTTATTTTTAGACCACTTTGGAGATCTATTAGGCTTCTTTGAAAAAAGTTGAAATTTGGTAAATTTATTTTCAGACCACTTTGGAGATCTATTTTGAGTTTCGATATTCTCGGAAAGCAACTTTTAGGGTTAATGAACTCCTTTTCTTTTCCAAAATTGCCTCAACTAAATTTTTTATATTCCAGTCTTGCCCTCACTTTTTTTGTTCGTACAGTCCCAACTCCGTCCAATTCCTATACCCTCTCCCGCGAGTACCCCTGACCCAGCATCACCGTCATTAATCTCCCCAAATTGATAGACCTTAGTTGCCAATATTAATAATCAACTCACCGGCTAAGAAGCATCGACACTCTTTGGGATCCTTCCCATTATGTCGGATATTCTGATACATGGTCGATTTCTCCGATATTCGAAGCAACACGTGTCGAAAAATTCGACACTTAATCAATTTTCCTACGCGAGTCAAGGATTTTGACATGTGAGTTCAAAGTTCCAACGCGGAGTTAATTTTAAAAAAAATTCAATAAATAAGAGCTCAAAATTTAAATATCTAAAAAATAATAAATTGTGAAAGAGCAAAAATTTAGTATTCTCTTCACTTCCCTGATACAATACACAATTCATCTCTAATGTTTTTTTTATTCCTACAGGCTTTGATACGCGAGTCTATAATTTGGATTGCTTTTTCCTCCAAGTTTTATGGATTATTGGAATAGAATTAAATTTGTCAAATTGAAACAATGAATGATATTAACAAATTGCGGATTAATATTTTTAGTATAAAATTCATTATAAACTCTTTCATTGTTATTTATTTTTTTGTGAATTTTAATCAAATTAATTCAATTAAAATAATCATTTATCATGTATATATAAAAATATATATTTAATATACAATGTGTTACAACGTGAAAATTCTTTATTTTTTTGAAAATAATGCGTTGCATTTCGCAAGTCGGTGTCGATACTATTTAGCTCAAGGATTTTCCTTTGATTTGGTCATGGTGACCGGCTCATGAATACCCGGAACCCTCCTTGATAATTCCTTTCATCATGTATCCAATTTGATTCAGTCAATTGAATTTCAGGCTTGGTTTTGCGGCGAAGCTTGTGCTTTGTAGTTCCATGGTTATACCCGGGGTTCGACCTTTTCGGACTTGGAGATCTACTAGGACACCAAAAAGGACGCCCCCAACTGCCGCATGGCCTACGCCCTCACTGCCATCACCGCCACTGTGTCCCACGACCCTCGCCCGATCCTCTTTGGCGAGCCACGGCCATCGAGGGTGGCGCCACCTCCTCCACCTCCCGTATCAGTGAAACGGTCACACTGCTTCAGTGTTGCCATGATTTTATTTAGTTCCCTTTGCCATTTCTTTTTTCTTTCTAGCTTCAGATCGAACTTTACGAAAAAAGACTACACCAGAAGCCACTAATCAAACGCCTTGAGCCCACCGGCCCAACTTAAAGGCGTCTCTGTTTCTTACGCGCATAGAGAATCAAACAAGCCCGCCGATTGGATAGCAAGAGCCCACCGGGACAATCGTCTTCCTCGCAATTGGATTTTATATCCCCCTCATTGGGTTTTATTATGTAATGATTCCGAACTTAGTTGGGGTTCCGCAACTTATTAGTAATGATTGCTATCTTTCGACCAAAAAAAAAAAAATGCCTTGAGCCAAAAAAATCTTCAAGGAAATGCACAGCTCGACCGAACCCAACCTCAAATTATTCTATCGAATTGCGATTGACTTGATCGTTCGCAAAAAGCTACAAAATTGTACTAATGTGGAAGAAGAAACCCGTTGAAGGGGTTCAAAAGATAATGTTAATTGAATGATAAAGTGTCAATTATAATACCTCAAGGGCCTATAAATAGGGAGGTCACCATTTAGGAGATAATCAAATAATTAAAGGGGAGAGTTTTCAAAATGCTACTAAAAAATCTGTAAAACACTTCGAAATCTTTGATGTATCGAAAATCAACGAAAACGCGTCCTAAATCATTAACGTCTTGGAAATCAAGCAAAACAAATGAATTTGAAATCAAATATAGTAAACCATTTTATAACTTTAAAGATCGTGCAATCTTCTTTGATTAGTGGGACCACTTGCTCGAAGATTTCCATAAACGCATCCAAAATCTTCAATATCTCATAAATAAATAGAAACATATTATCAAAATATCGTAATTCATTTGTAATTTCAAAGATCCTACAATCTTTTTTGATTTGTGAGATCATCAGCTTACTAATTTATGATATGGCATGTACAGAATGAAAACCTCATTTTCGATTCTATGAGAATTTTTATGAAAGCCTTTCATTTGCTTCTTTTCTATGTAAGTTTTATTTTCCCATAATGTATCCTAATTTTTGGCCTAATTCTTATTTTGAAAATTTCCATGTAAGTAATTTGCCCATTGTTTTACATCATGTACCCACAAAAAAATTAACAAGCTAACTTACCCGACCCGACCCGACCCCACATAAAAATGCGAGCAAGCAAGCTCATTTTAGACCGTTGAATCTTCCCCCTTCTCTTCTTCTTCACCCTGTTCCACGACACCACCTGTCCAGTCTTGTCCCTTGCCTCGGGACCGTACAGAAAAGCTCCCCCACCGCCAATCAGCCCGTTTCCATGCCAGCTTCTCTCTCTCTCTCTCTCTCTCTCTCCAACGGCTAGCTCTGCTTCTCATCTCTCCACGCTATATATATCCCCCCAAGAAGCACATTCAACTCACAATCTACACCCCATCGCCTTAAAGCTTCCCACCATCGACCAGCATCTTCTCTCTCTGTCTCTCTGTCTCTCTGTCTTTCTGCGCAATGGCTGCTTCTGCAACCTCTCTTCCGTCTCCTCTCTCCCTGACCCTTCTCCTCCTGCTCCTGGGCAGCATCTCCTCCCTGTCGCGAGCCGCCGAGGTCCTCGTGGGAGGAGCCGCCAACGGCGGCGCCTGGAAGATCCCCTCCTCGCAGACGGCCGACGCTCTCAACTCGTGGGCCGAGAAAGCCCGCTTCCGCATCGGCGACGCCCTCGTCTTCAAGTACGACCCCGCCCAGGACTCCGTCCTCCAGGTCACCAGGGCCGGCTACCTGGCCTGCAACGTCTCCGGCCCCGTCGCCCAGTACGTCAACAAGGGCGGCGAGGCCAAGGCGGAGCTGGACAGGTCCGGCCCCTTCTACTTCATCAGCGGAGCTCCCGGCCACTGCGGGAAGGGACAGAAGCTGATCGTCGTCGTGCTGTCGCCCAGGCGTGCCCCCGCCGAGGCGAGCTCTCCGGCTCCTGCTCCGGCGGAGACCGAGGTGCCGGCGGTGGCTCCGACCAGTGGGGCTGCGAGATTGGGCCTCAAGATGGGTTGGGCCTTGGCTGCGGGCTCGTTGTTCGGCGTCTTCGGCTTGGGCTTGTTTTGAGATATAAGGGATTTCCGTTCTGTGTGGGGATGAGATGGAACTGTTGTGATGTTCCCTTCCCAATCGTTTAAATATGATTCGTTAATTCTTTGGAAATTTCCAGGCTATCGAAAATTTTACATGTATTCCTATTGGCCTGAGCAATTCATTCTATTTTTTCTGAAGATTATATATATTTCGTGCAGTTTTTAACTTTTAGTGTGCTCTAGTATCTAATCCCACACAGTGAAGAAATTACACACCATCACTTTGAGAACAAGGGTGTTATACACGATACTCCGAACAAGGGAATTTAACTATATACAAATACTCCACACCCCTCGCCATTGTCAAAATTCACCACCTTCTAAATTCAGCTGATGGTTTTAGCCAAAGAAAGAGAAAGGACATCGTTAAAAGCCGATATTGTCAAGAGTATTTCGAAGTGCAAGGGCTACCCAAATGGCAGCAATCCAGACATGAATCACGCGACCGTGCCGAAAGAGACCAGAAATGACCAAGAACTCTGCTGATATAGATTGCAATGTACAAAAATAGCACGGCATCATCACTCTACAGAAAGAAAGCAAAGGGCCTGCGACACAAAATCAATCTTCATCCGATGAAATCTCCACCAATCCCTTGATGACATGGCCGTTTTCATCATCTGAATCGTCGATCAGAGGTCCCTTAAAACCAGTTCTATTGCTACCAAGAAGCTCCTGTGCAGCTTTCTCCAGGAATTCCTTGGCGGTAGCTTGAACAGACTGGAGCAAGCAAAGGGCCTGCGAAACAAAATCAATCTTCATCCGATGAAATCTCCACCAATCCCTTGATGACCTTGTCATGGCCGTTTTCCTCATCTGAATCGTCGATCAGAGGTCCCTTAAAACCAGTTCTATTGCTACCAAGAAGCTCCTGCGCAGCTTTCTCCAGGAATTCCTTGGCAGTAGCTTGAACAGAGTGGAGCCCGGAAGACTGATACTTCCTCTTCCTCTCATAGCTCTTCTTCAGCTTTGGCCCCCTCCTCTACTTAGTTCCCTCATGCTCTGCCTCTGGTCTGCAATGGAAACCTCTCCATGAAACCTACTGGGATCTGCAGTCAACAATCAATGTCCAATGAAGAAAGTGATTGAAGGCATACCTGGGGTGAGATCAGGCAAAGAATGCTCGATGAAGCGAGTGGTTGCTTGGAGATTCAATGTAGTAGAAGGCCGAAGTGGAGCTTCAGGGAGAGAAACGAGGATACAAGTACGTCGTCAGAAAATGGTACAGCAATAATGTTAAAATTGAAAAACCAGATGCCCCAAACTCTTAAGTCAAATTGTCTGTGGATCATAGACAATCAAAACCAGCAGACAACACCAATGAATTTCACCATTTCAAACAATTCTGATCATGGTTCCCGTCTCACAACAAGTTTTTGTGACTAAAATAAAGTTCTGCTGTAACATAAAGCTTTGCTATGACTAATTATTTAACATCTGACTTCCTTGGAAGTACTAATGGGGGATTGAACAAGAATGGAGCTGGCAACGTGGGTCATAAGCCCAAGTTTTAACTCGCATTTAATTTAACCAGGAGCTTTGTAGCACAAATTCTTCTTAAGGGGATAGAACAGGTTCGTGATGGATTCCCCCTTTCAAAAAGCTGATCTCTCTTTCTTTTCTTCATCCTTCCTGAATCCTGATCCCAAGGATCAGATTCAGACCATAAAAGGAAAAATATCATCACAATTACTCAACCAACCTCAGCATGGTATCTGTCATTCGACTATGTTGTGATGAATGAAGAAATATTATAAATATAAATCACCATCAATTGAGCATTTGTGCTATGGCCAAGTGCTTCTCTGGCAAATCTAAGGCTGTAATGAAAAGCTTTCACTCATTAACTTCAGTGTGTGCCTATTGAGATCTCCTGTAGATCGTGCATTTGTCAAATAGCTTCCAGGCTGATGGGAGGATCTCTGGTGTTGGTTTTCCATGCGATTCACTATTCTCGTACGTTCATGTGATTCACTATTCTCATACGTTCTTTTCCTTACTCCAATACAGAATACTAGAAGATGATTATGGCGAGCATGCTCCAGCAGATACTTATCACTAGTGATAATGTCGCTCCATTCAGACTTTCTTGGCCAAACAACATCAGTCAAAAGACTAAAATGGGAAACCCAATGTATATAGACTAGACACTTAAATGCATGTATAAAGGTTACTTAAGATCAGATTAGGCGCACAACTGTATTTATGAGACTATGGATGAATATCGGCGACCCACTCAAACATACTGTCCCCTCAACTGAAGAATGAAATCCCAGAAATACGGAGACTTAGCGAGTACCTCTACTCAAATCCACAAGCCGCTCGAGTTTGCCTTCGTACAAGCTTAGCCTCTCCTACAAATGTCGAAACAGAATCACACAAATTAAGCCAACACTCGAGTGGAACTGCTCCACACAATCAAGTTCAAGCAGAGGCCAGAGTCAAGCATAAATAAAACTCATTCTGCACGCCAAATGTAATCCACTAAGCAGAGAATATGCTGTGACCGACATCTACAAGGAATCGAAATCGAATCTTTTATCACTTACAAGCTCGGATTTGATAGGATGGTCATCCGGGTCGACGCCATTACACCTCAACCTCACTGTAATCATACACAAAATACCGAGTCATATCATCTATCGAGAAAACCCAAAAACAGCGAAATGCGCGGCCTAAAATCAAGACCCAGAACCCAACTTTCATCGTCAAAAAACACACAAGGGCGAAGGCCGGGGAATGCGGCGGGAGTTACCGGCCAAGAGAGTCGAAGCGGCTTTCGCGAGCACGAGCAGGGCGCGGGCGCGATGGAGAGGCGGCATTTCGGCGAGGATGTCGGGGTCGGCGAGGGAGAGGAACTCCAGGAACTGGCTCCGCAGCGCCTCCACGTTGCGCAGCGTGGTCTTCGCCGCATCGAGCACCGGTTCCGGCACCATGCTCTCGGTCGGCCCTCCTTCCATCGCGGTATCCGAGCGAATTCTCTCTCCCCGCAATCGCCAAAATCTCTCTCTGTAAAATTTAGGGCTTTAGGACAGGAAAGGTTGGAGTTTTTGAGGTTGTTTCAACTATACTTGTGAGAGAGAGAGAGAGAGAGGGGCTTGCATTCGTCTGGCGAAGAGACTACGCGAGGGTGACGAGGGCATGTCGAAAGAGAAAAGGGCAAACGAAAAATGCTCGGCAGCTCGTGGGCTCGAGAATGGGCTTTCTTTCTGCTACAAATTCCTGTTGTTGCAATGAAAGGTGGACCGTGATAGCCCAGCGACAAGAGGGTCCCGGTAAAATATAGGGATAATAGAATAAATAGTCTGGACCTAGGCATGTCCTTAAAAAACTTAAGGAGAAAATAGGCGGGAAATCCGCCCTAGGGTGAGAGACCCTACGCTGTCCTCCGTATTCCCTTTTTGTCGGGAAGACAAAGATAGACAAGGAATATAGAGATTCACGGTGATGAAGGTAGACACTACGTTAGGATCTCGGTCTTGCCTACCGTTGGATAGGCAGGTATAGTAGCTTCTTACGTTTGGGATGAGTGAGGGTAGGTGAAATGCCTACAATTGTGTTGACGTTCACGGTACCCAACCGTTGGTCAGCACAATTCCTCTAGTTGGGTACTGTGCCATAACTTTGATCGAATATATAATATCATCATCAAACTTTTCATTTTTTTTTGTTGGTAAAAGTAAGATAATCATCAAACTTTTCATTTGTATAATGTGATTCATGAATTTTGACTCAATGTGTGCCGTCTCCTAAACTTTTAACTTGTTCAATCGGATTCCTAAGCTATTGATGAATGTTTAATGTAGTCCCCGCACATTATGAAAATATTTAGAAATCTAGAGACTTTATTGAACGTTACACTTAAGTTCATGAACCGCATTAAATAAATTTAAAATGTATGGGCGGCATTGCATAAATGACCAAATTTCAGGTATTTATATTGAAAGTTCAGGAACCATATCTCGTTTTAAACCAAATTTCATGGACTATTTGTCTTATTTTCCTTATAATATAGTGTTAATATCATGAAAAACTGTCAATTGATATGCTTGTGATACATTTATCATTTATTAGTTTCTATTAAATTTTATTGTTAAATTGCTGAATTGGATGACACGTAACAATTGATAAATATACCAAATATACTAATTTGTAATTTATCGTGATATTAATATGATCTAACGTAAATTAATGAAGAGTAAATTTGTCATAAATATATTGATTTGGGATTTTTAATTGAGATTTTGGATGAACACAAAATTAATTTGAAGTAAATATATTATAAATATATTAGTTTGAGATTTTTAATGATAAAAAAATTAATTTGAAATAAATTAATCACTGATGTACTCTGAATTTTTCGTGGTTAACTTCGTGGTGTTAACCTGTAATGTATGATGTCATTGGTCTCGTTAAAAATGTGGACCTTAAGAGCCAACTATTATAAACTTCGCAGCTATATAAGTGAAAATCATAGAAAATACTTCACCGTATACAAATCTTATGTAAAGATGTGATCGACATGGCGATTTGCGCCCTTGCTGAGCAATGTTCATTGACTCAAACGTACAGAAAATACAGAAATTCTCACGAAATAGAACTAGCGCATTCAAGTCCTCCATTTTAATATATAGAGCATAGATGATGTTCAACAAAACGTTCACCTCCCAAGTAAACTCATTCACAGCTGTGCCGGCATAAACAGGCTAGTAGACTAGCATTGCCGGAGATCCCTAACTTTCGATACAACCTTTCGATAAGAAGATAAACCAAAAGAATCCGAAAATAAAGAGGTGACGGCTACTTCCTTGGGCGAGTGTCTTCCGGCCCAGCAACGCCGGTGGCCACCTTGGCGACGTCCCGGCATCGGCCTCGGGCTTCTTCAACACGTAGAGCGAAGTAGCCGACCGCCCCGGTTATGAGCAAGCCGGCGATGGCCATGGCGGGGAAGCTGTAGGGCAGGCCGCGCCGCTGGTGCAGGACCTCGCCGGCCCGTGCCCGGGCGGCCGCTCGACGCTTCGACTCTGGCGGCCCTCACTTCTTCCGGGCTCATCTTGTGGGTGTCCGCCATTTTCCTCCAATCTCCATCTCCTTCCTTCGCCATCTCCCTTCTCGTTCTATTTCTCGATCGTCGTCTTCTTCTTCTCTCGCTCGGGATAACGTCGGACGGTTTTGAGATCGCGGTGTCGAGGGACCGAAGTGGGCGCTTCGTCGAACGCCACGTGGCAGTTTGCATGTCTGCCTCCTCTTGTAGCATGGGACACGTGGGATTTCGCATTATACATACATGGCACGGTCGTGCAGGGTTCGCTCACGAAATGACCAGTCTTTCTACTAATTGAGAGGTTTGGGATTAACCGTTGACCCACTGCCAGATGTTTGGGCTTGCACACAATCGGAATACAATAAAAAATATCTACATAATAAGCAATCCGAGTTTTATTCAAACGTTTATCTCCAGGTCGCGTTTAAATCAGAGCACAAACACAATATATGCATAATTTGCAAGCAAGATTGATTCAAATGTTATCATCACAAATGGTTACCGATTCTTTTATCAAAATTAATTACTTGATATTTTTTCTGAGTGTATATATAAAGGAAAATTTATCAAAAAATTGTAGATCTTTTATAATTTACTAATTCAATTCTAAACATTTTTTGATCAATTTAATTTTAAACTTTTTGTAGTTATGGCAAGTTGATCTATTTAGACAAATTTGGTCCAACGCCGTGCACTAAATTGACAAAAAAAAATAAAATAAAATTGAATTGGTAAAATTGCAAAAGATTTAGGACCTTTTCTTTTATAATTTTCCCTATTTGTAAAAGTTATTGAAATACACAATTTTCATATGTTCCTTGGTTTCCGCATATTATTTACGGTCGCTGCCTTCTTCCCTTTTCTGGCATTCTGCTCTCTCACCGACAGTAGTCCCTATTTTTATCCGTGACTAACGGATTATCTGGATGAAACTATCCTCAATCATAAATTCCAAAAGCATGAAACTGCTTTTATCACTGGTCAATTCCATTGCGGGTTTAAAGTCCCTTAGAGGTCTTATATTAATTAATTTTGTACCCTTGTTTTGAATGGATGAGTCGAATATGGAAGTTAATCATATCATTGGCCAGATTAAAGATAAGGAAAAGGTTTTGCTAATGCCCAATGAGCAGTCATTCCCACCATTATAATTACACATTTTAATGGCCAAGAAAAAACAGGAGAGAGGGAAAAAATCAAAATACTCGTATTCCTCTACCCCCATTCAGTACCATTTTCTCTTCTCCAGCGACAGACCATTAACGACGGTCGGACTCTCGGAGATTACCATAACGTCGACCTCGCCCAAATCGCGTGTCTTGGAACAGCGGCCTAGCATCATCGCAAGAACGCCATTGAATTCTTTCTTGACTGTTCTTGTTTCTTGACGGTTCTTTATTGAAAGCGAGAACAAGGTAACGAGGCACTTCTCTACTTTTCTAAATATGGAAGAACCAAGGCAACGAGGGCATAACCGACGGCATTGTTCTCCGAGGATGTCCCCTCGTAAAAAGTTTCTACCCGTTCTCTTTCTTCAATCGTTCTGATCAGGACAAGTGGGGTTGGTTTGTTTGCATCCACCACAACAGTGACAGCATCATGGCTGCGGAACGGAACTCTGGACGCCGTCGATGGAGGCAGGTCTGGCCAGAGTTGGCTCCACCCTCCGCGGAGTTAGCATCGATAGAGTTTGCATCGATTTAGTCAATGAACATGGGGCCGCTGGCTCGTCCATCCGTGAAGATGGAGCCAGATCTGCCACCTTCAAGAAGAGGAGGCAATCTTCGGCGTCCATACATGAGGGAGAGAGTGTTGGAGCGAGAGAGACCGAGTTGCGAGACAAAGCGGAGAGGCAATCTTCGGCGTCGGGGATGGCGGACCAAATGGTGCGGCAAAGAGCAAGAACAGGAGAGGCATGGTTTGGTTAAGGCAGTGTATTGTGGATGAGGGGTCATGTTTCGTGTTAAGTTCGCATGTGAAGGAACGCCCTGTTTGAACATATCTGCACTTGAGAAGAGCACTATAACTACCAGAAGGTTATATGAATACTAGTTGCATATGACCCTCCACTTTTCACTTCTCTAATTTAATTTCAAAAACCTAAAAGTCAAAACTACGAAGATAGCAAACTTAAAAAGACTCGATCAGATTCGAAAACTTCCAATCTAGACTCGGAGGAGAGCGTCTCGATCACTCGGACATCTTCATCGCAAAACGAAATGAGCTTGCATGCATCCAAATCTGCTCCTCTATCATCCGTAATCCCAAGCATAGCGAAAAAGATGTACTTTTCAGTTTGGATTAACTAATGCTCGACCATTTTCTATCCATCATCTATCTACGTAACTCCAAAAAGGGCGATAGATACAGACCGACCGAGACTCCAGAACACGCATAATTACAAGTTGACGTCCCTCATGCGAGTCGTACATATTCACTTCCTGGCACGAACATCCGAAGGCGGGTCGTGGGTGGTGACTCCGTTCCCGACCCTGGCGCGTCCCTCCCTCGTGTTCCTCTTGTCTTTGTAGAAGACGTAGTAGCCCGCCGCCGCCACCAGGAGGATCCCGCCGACCGCCATCGCCCCCGGGCTCATCGGCATGTTCCTCCCTCCCGCCCTGGCCCTGTGGGCATCGTCCACCGCCATCTCCTGCTCTCTCTCTCTCTCTCTCTCTCTCTCTCTCAAGAGTACTCACCGATCTGAGGTTGATGAAAAGAAAGAAAGGCGATACCGGTCTGGTCAATGGGGAAGGAACCCGACACGTTTATGTAGGTGTCGAGTCGACGTGACACGTGGCGGCGGGGCGCGTGTTCACGTCCTTACAAGCGTCGTTCTCTAGGGTTCGGACGTAGCATCATGGTTGCAACTAGTTGTTTCTGCATGGTACAGTGCATATCTATTCCACGTAATTTAAGCTGAACGGATGTCGGATGGTGACGAGGGGTCATCTTTAGCTGCAGGAATCTTTTGCAAATATGTCATTAATTATTGTTTTTTTCTTTCTTTATTTGATGATATTATGCTGATGGAGCACTTTCTTGTTCTTTCAATTAAAGGAAACGAAATTACGTTCGGCCTTTCTTTCGAGATTTATACAATGGGAAGATATAATTTTTTTTTTTTGGGTCCATTTCCAAAAAATCGCAAATGATTCGCGGTCTCAAGAGAATTTTTTAGATTATCGATGCTGAATAAAATTCGCAAAAAGTCAAAACTCCATGGAAAGGAATTGAAATAGAAGGCTCCAATCATGGTTTTGAAGATGAATCGCCGCTAGCGTAACAATGGCTACAAGAGGGAAAAAAATCAGTCCAGTGGCCAAATCTCTTGTTATGCTAATCCTCAGGTAAGTTTTGAATGGTTCCCTTTCAAGTTGCCCTCTGAAATCAACAAAAAAATAATTCGAAGTTCTAAAATTATAAACGAATAGACGCTTTAGATGAACAAAAAGCTACGCATATTTTATCTTTATCAGGCTTTTTAAGCATGGAAATACTACTTAAATAACTAAAAACAAATTACGCTCGATTTATTTGGAACCATTGATTGCTTTTGTTCCTATCTAAAATAATTTCTGGATCGATCCCTATCTCTTCCTCCACGCTTTAAAGCACCGTCATTTGGAACTTCTAGTTTTATTTGCAAAGGTGCTGTCTAATTTTTTTCTCTATGAGGATATAATTGGTTTTCGGGCCTCAGATTACTGAATACTAAACTACTTTGGTAATAATTTATTTGTGAGTCGATATTTCTTTGTTCATAATATACAAGGAATGTAAATTGATTAAGTTTTAGGCTCTTGTATGATAAAGTAGGGTGTTCGTGAGAATCCTATTTGAAAACGCAACTTGAATTTTAGCGATCCAATCCGCAGCCTTGTTGGTATCTCTTGGCTCATGGATGACTGAAACTCCACTAAACTGGGCCATTATTCCCTTGCAATCAGCAACGATGAATTGGGCTGGCCAAGGAGGTTCCGCTAGGCTTGATAAGCTATGCGCAAAGTGATAAGTTATTTAGGGCGCGCATGATAAAATTTCTGTTTCTCAATTTTCTCTGTTTTCTGCGTTCCGGAACGGGTTTGAAACAGAAATCCGTTTGGTAACGCAATTTGATTTCTCTATTTTGAAACAGATTTCTATTCCGAAATAGAGAAATCGAAAGAAATCGAAGCTGAAATTTTTAACTTCTCGTTTCGAAATAGAAATAGAAATAGAAATTTTTTTCTCAACTTTTCAATTTAGTCCAAAATATTTTAGATCACTAATATTGAAATAGAAATAGAAATAGTTAATTTAGTCCAAAACATTTTAATGATTTTTTAATATAATCATTCTAATCAATATTGATTGAAAATCTTAACCATTGGGCTAGATGGTGAGAATTGAATGAACAAGGCTTCATTTGTTGCACGTAAGAGATTTTATGCATGGTAATAGTCAATTGGTCATATTCATATCTAACGAGTCTTTCTTCACCTACTCTTCCGCGTATGCTAGCCAACGACTCTATTTGGCTAACTATTTTTTTAATCATAAACTTCATATTAAGGCGGTAAAAAGGGGTCAAATCATTAGGGTTTCATCCGATTTTTCTTTTATAAGGAAAATAGATCTAATAAGAAATATGTTGTTCTTGTAAGAGTGTTGATGAAAATATAGATTTTGATAATAAATTTTGAAATAATCCTAGTGTTGATAATTTTGAAAAAAATTGGTGACGATTTTTGAACACGGTGAGGATATTTTTAACAAAATTTGGAAAGAAATTGGAATTAGACTTGAAGTTAGGATTTTTTTAGGAGATTAGACTATTATAATCATGGCTATCATTAGACTTATTTGATTAATGTGAAATCAATTTCGGCAAAACATAACGACATATTCACTACAATTGAATTTCAATTTTTTTTGCCACGTTGTTTATTTTTCGAAAGAAAATATTATATAATAGGAAACGTAAGCACATGTAATATAAATTCCATGAAATTGTATTTTCAACTTTTCTAATGTATTAGTATTATTTCGACTATTTTTTGTATTTGAGGATTTTCTATATTGTTTTAGTATTATTTCGGCTATTATTTTATATTTGAGAATTTCCTATGTTGTTATCTAATCAATTTATATTCCTAGAAATAGAAATTTTATTCTGTTATCAAACGGATTTGTTCCGAGAAATAGAAATTTTGAGTTGTTATCAAACGGGTTTCTTTGCTCGAAACTTGTCCGGGGAATAGAAATTGAGAAATCAATTTCTGGCCAGAAATCAATTTCGGAATAGAAATTTTGTCATGCGCACCCTTAAAGATATGAGCACGTGCAAATCAGTTCTCCCCTTAAGCTGCTGGTTTAGTTCAGTTCGTGTATCTCTATTTTTCTTCACCCAAAGTACCACTTCTCTCATAACTAGGGCTTCGGCAACCCATGCGGATGGAGCATGGATCCGCTTGGTAAAGCCATCAACAAGGAGGCCAGCATCATTCCTGCACACCCGGCGACCGATCCAGCCATTGTCGAGCTGCACCAAGAACAATCAACATTAATCTTCAGCTCATTTGTAGAAGGTGGGTTCCATTTCGTCGAGTTATTGGAGTTGCCGATGACCCTCTGCTTCCACTCTTTCCCCTTAGGTTCCACTTCGTGTAAAGTGCTATAGTGATGCCGGCTTCTTCGGGAGCAACTGTCGGGTTGGGCTTCCTTCCTTGGAAGATTGATGCGTTGCGGATCTTCCAGATCTGCCATAGAACACCAGCAAATAGGGCTTTTGAGTTTGGTTCAGCTCTGAAGGTGAGATTTTCGAAAATTCACTTGTCAATTCGAGTAATACGTTCTGGAGATGTGTCGGCTTGAAAGTCAGGGGCTGACCATATGATCTTTGTCCAATCACAAAGGAGGAAAATGTGCTATGTTGTTTTTGGTGCTTGGCCACAAATTTGACAGGTTGGATCAGGTAGCATTCGTCTTTTATATAAGTTTTCCCTTGTCGGGAGAGTATTGCCTCATATATTCCATAGTAATAAACAAATTTTGGGAAAAGTCTAGAGCTTCCATATTTCATTCCATAACGACTTTGGAGTTTGGTAGGATGAGGACATAGTATTTTTAGTGGGGAGTTCTACCTTGTTATGTATTCTGTTATAGCCGCTCTTCACATTATAGGAACTCGAGCTATTGGCTATCCACACAAGCTTATATGGTTGGAAGGATCTCGACATTTAGAACAAAAGCCTAAGGTCCAACCATATATAATTTGTATAATTTCGTTGAGAATTGAGTGAGAATTTGAAATTTGAAATTCTAGGGTTTATACATGAAAAATTCTAGAATTTTCAAATTACTTGCAATTGATTGATGTTCGTTGTAAATCATGGCATGATTTTTGTAAGAAATCAAAGCTTTTGCCGAGCGCTTTCTCTCTCTCTGAGAAGAAGCATGGCCAGAGAATCTTTCAAGTTTTCGAGCTTTTTGGTTGTCGTGTTGGTTTCTTTTTCGCGTGACCAGCTTCCGCTGCCATGAAAGATGAACAGACATTTGCCTTTTTGAGTTTATGAGCTGCTTCTTTGTGAAGAACTCTCCGAGCGAGAGGGAGATGATTAGGTTACGTGCTTGATATCTTTGACGTCATTTGAGCTCGAATTGTGTTGGACACCGAATGATCAGGACTTTCGTTCGAGAAGAAGTTCTTATCTTCACACTCCTCTATGAATGAGTCTTTTTTTTTTTTTTTTTTATGCTTTTTAGGATTTCGAGTTTTTTTTTAAGGATTTCCTACTTTATGAAGTTTCAATTATTGCTTTCATTTCTAGGATTTGCTTGTTTGCATTTTCCATTCCAATAATGCAATTCATTTGATTCTATGAAATTAAAAGTTTATTTCCAATTTTGAGGGCATGGTGGGGTATACTAAACCAGTCCAATGACGATATCCAACCATAAAAAAATATCATCCACAGAGAAACCTGAGGGCTGGTCTTTTCTTATGCTTCCTCCCAAAAACTTTTTTGAAAACAAAAGTATTTCATTGTTAAAAGCATTTTCCTAAAGTTTGTAGCAGATTAAACTTGTTTGTTTGTCTAACTCATTTACTTCTTGTCTCAGAGCATAATTCTGTAACTTGTTATGACAAGGGATATCTGAAAATAACGTATCGAGTTTCAATGATGATAAACTTTTTGGTTTAACTGATGATCAACTGGCTTAGAGCGCGTTTTCAATGGAAAAAACAAATGTGGGGCAACTCTCATTACTACTTGTGCAAGATATTAACCCCAGAGAAGCAAAATTGCTTAAGAGTAAGTTAAAAAAAAATCATTATCACGAGATAAGTATTAAAATCATTTTCAAAAGAAGTTTCTTTCCTTGATCTTTTACTCCTTAATTTGTCATTTGATTCTTTAATATCATATGTATGAAGAGATGCATGAGAAATAGCATTAGTTCTTAACAGAAAAATATGCTAAAAATTTATGCATTCTTTGTCTCGACATTGTATTGCTATCAAGCACATCACTTTTTAGTAGTAGAAGTGCACTATTATCTTCAACATAACCAACAAACATGCAACAAGATGTCTTGAAGCCTATCCTCCCTTTCTTAGTACTAAGAAGCATAACCTTAGCAAGGCACCCTACACTTCCAAATATTTTAATAGGAAAAGTGTAGTAGAAGTCCTAAAACTTTTCACAAAAGTGCAATTAAGTTTTAAAGTTATCAATAAGTGCAATCAAGTTCTAAAAAAACTTATCAAATTTGAATAGTCAAGTCTTTCCATTAACTCCGTCCAACTTGGCTAATGAAAAATATTGACATGGCTAAAACATGAAAGTAAGGCTAAAATGACATTGTTTGGGTTCAAATCTAATTTTTAAATCTAAATATTATTTAAACAAAATTAAAAAATAATCTAAATTTATATAAAAAAGGGGAGGACAACAAAATCAATCAAGGGCCCATAGGGCCCTAGCCATCAATGCCCCACCATCGCTAGAATGGGTTGGCGATGGTGGGCAACGGTCGGCTAGGGTTTGCTAGTGCTGCTATGCCCTGGCCAGTGGCTAACAAACCTAGTTGACCATAAAGTCAATTGTTAACACTTAATTTTTTTTTTGTTATTTATCGTATGAAAAATTTTAGGGATTGAATTCAACCCCTAAACAAAAATATCACTTGCATTATTCACATTTGCATGGATCATCACACATGACTTAGTTGCATGACTTCTCTATGACCCACCAGGGAGAGATCACTCTTTGTCGCCCAACGCCTCCACAGATAAGCATGCATAGGATCGTCTCTTACAAATATCGATCAATAATTTAAAAGTAAAGAAAGGCAATTGCGATCGGCAAATGGAGAATATCCATGAGTTGAACGGAAACAAATATGTTGGAGGGAAATCAAGATCATGGAGTTCGCTCTCTTGATATTTACTTTCCACCGATTCCTCCATGATGGCACCTCCAAGATCTTAAATTTCGGGCCAGAATCGGTGGATTTAGAAAGCAAACCAATTATCGAAGGAAATAATACGAATCTGATTGGGAGGAATCATTGGAATATCAACAAGAGATTAATACTCATGGAATGAGTTAGCCGACGGTGAATGAATGTGGACACGTTCAAGGCAACATTGGTAAAAGAAGAAAAGGAAATGGCGAAGGGAAAAGGCCAAAATCATAGAGGATCACCAATCATCGCCAAAGGAGTCTCCCTGGATTCAAAACTTCCAAAAATACGTGGGAGTTTTCTGGTATAAGAGGGGACGATTAGAAAGAGAGGAGGGCAGCTCGCAATAGAAAGGAAAAAATGGTGAGAAAACACAGAGAGGTGCGACAGATAATCTCAGAGAGAGAGAGAGAGAGAGAGAGAGATGGAACAGACGGTCTGGGAAAGGAGAGAGGGAGAGAGAGTGCGGAGAGGCTTTGGAGAGGCTTCCATTAGTGCAACATAGTAACTCATGGTGCAATACACTAGATATGCACAGTGGGAGATAAGGCTAACAAAAAAGGAAGGGTGGTCTTCTCTTTTCGTCCCATCCCTACAGACCCTCCCGCGAGCAGCTCATCCACTCGAGACGACCCCGGTCCTGCCTCGCGCCCGACGCAGCTCCGCCCAAAACAGATCGTTGCCTCCACGCTTCCTGCTGTTCCCGTTCCTTCAAACCCAACACCACCGCTTACTACTTTATCTATCATGCTTGACTATTCATTCACGGGCTGTCCAGAACTAACCAATGCCCCTGCAGCAATGAAACAATCTGGTGATGATCCTTGTTTCCTCCTACGTCCACGCCATTACGCCATCCACTGCCGAAGCTCGTGCTGCCATCGTCTCATTGGCATCCCCGGCGAGTTCCTAGGCGACACCAGCAAGTTTCCCCTCATGCTGCCCGGTCCACTCCCGTCTCCAATGAGAACTAGGCCTCGGCAAATCCCCTCCGAATGACAGCCTGCACTACTGCATCTTCCATTGGCTGAGCAACCGGTTCAGACCGATTTACCCAATCCGCCCATCGACCTAACCCAAACCTAGATCCAATCCCGTCGGATTAAAAAGAAAGAAAATTTTCCATATTCTTAGTTTTTTTTTTTTTATAATTTTTCTATTTTTCTTTCTTTTTCTTCTTTGTCTTTTCCCTATTTCGTCCTTTTCCCCTGCACATCTTTTCGCCTAGCCATCCTCACTCGAAGACTCTCCACCAGCAACTTCAATGTCTGCCGATCAGGAACCAACATCTCTTGTCGCCATCAACCGCCCTTATCTGCCGTCATAGAATCAATACCAGTCACCACAGAGGTCCGTTCATCTTCCATGGCAGCGGAAGCCGGTCACGCAAAAAAAAACCAACACAACAACCAAAAAGCTCGAAAACTCGAAAGATTCTCTGGCCGGGAAACTCACCAGACGATCCCCAAGCCTCAAGCTTTGCAAAGCGAGAGAGATATAATGAGATGATAGGGAGAAATTCGAACTTAGCAGAAACGCAGCATTCCACAAAAAAATGCTTCTTCTTGGAGAGAGAGAAAGCGCTCGACAGAAGCTTTGATTTCTCACGAAACTCATGTAATTGATTGAATGATTTATAACGAACATCAATCAATTACATGTAATTTGAAAATTCTAGAACTTTTTCATGTATACTAGAATTTAAAATTTAAAATTCTCACTCAATTCTCAATGAAATTATACAAATTATATATGGTTGGAAAGATCTCGACATGTAGAACAAAAGCCTAAGGTCCAACCATATATAATTTTTATAATTTTGTTGAAAATTGAGTGAGAATTTTAAATTTTAAATTCTAGGGTTTATAAATTAAAAAGTTCTAGAATTTTCAAATTGCTTGCAATTAATTGATGTTCGTTGTAAATCGTTGCATGAGTTTTGTGAGAAATCAAAGCTTCTGGCGAGCGCTTTCTCTCTATCTGAGAAGAAGCATTTTTCTGTGAAATGTTGCGTTTCTGCTGAGTTCGAATTTCTCCCTATTGTCTCGTCTCTCTCCCTCTCTCGCTTTGCAAAGCTTGAGGCTTGGGGATCGTCTAGTGAGTTTCTCAGCTGGAGAATCTTTCGAGTTTTGAGCTTTTTGGTTGTCGTGTTGGTTTTTTTTTGCGTGATTGGCTTCCGTTGCCAACCTTTTTGAGTTTATGAGCTGCTTCTTTGTGAAGAACTCTTTGAGTGAGAGCGAGAGGGAGATGATTGGGTTACGTGCTTGATATTTGACGTCATTTGAGTCCGAACTGCGTTGGACATCGAATGATCAGGATTTCCATTCGAGAAGAAGTTCTTATTTTCACACTCCTCTACGAAGGAGTCTATTTTTTTTTAGGATTTCCTGCTTTATGAAGTTTCAATTATTGCTTTTGTTTCTAGGATTTGATTGTTTGCATTTTCCATTCTAATGATGTAATTCGTTTGATTCTATGAAATTACAAGTTTATTTCCAATTTTAAGGGCATGATGGGGTATACTAAACTAGTCCAATGACGATATCTAGCCATGAAAAAATATCATCCATGGAGGAACCCCGAGGGCTGGACTTTCTTATGCTTCCTCCAAAAAACTTTTTTGAAAACAAAAGTCTTTCATTGTTAAAAGCATTTTCCTAAAGCTTGTAGTAGATTAAACTTGTTCGTTTGTCTGACTCATTTACTTCTTGTCTCAGAGCATAATTATATAACTTGTTATGATAAGGGATATCTGAAAATAGCGTATCAAATTTCAATGATGATAAACTTTTTGGTTTAACTGATGATCAATTGGCTTAGAGCACGTTTTCAATGGAAAAAAACAAATGTGGGGCAACTCTCATTACTACTTGTGTGAGATATTAACCCTGGAGAAGCAAAATGAGTGCTCGACCTTTCTCAACTCCATGCTTGATGCACCTATTTTCCTTATGCATTGATGAGACAATGGGGGCAAGTGAAGAGAGGATCACCCAATTTTGGAGAAAAATGTGTATCTCATTCTTGAATATAATCAATTTTGGAAACACCATTATTTGCATTTTTTCCCTTGTAGATGACGAACTATGGGGGATGTCAAATTCTAATGGTGATAGTGCACTAACTAAATCGGTGCTTTGGTGCCTAATTGAAATTTATCTCTCATCTTTCATTGCATAGAACACTATTCATGCATGTTCTCTTAGGTAGGGACAAAAGCAAGAACGGAGCGTCTATCAAACTGAAAATCGTTTTTTCAGTCTTGATTGGTCAATTAGTGTGTTTGTTCCCTTTCAATAGGGGCAATCCAAGAACACCCATTGTTGAGATGGTCCATTCGTGGGATAATTCCTTGAATAAATGCTCAAAATCATGCTTATGAAAACATTTGTGTACTAAAGTCACAAAGTTTTTTATGCTTGAAGTTATTGAGCTCTTTTGAAAATGATTTTGCATGGTGACTTTTACATATTTAGTCCATTACCCCTATCAAGAACCACCCCACATTGGGGCAAATTGGAGGTAAGATGGCATCATGAGGTGAGAAAAATGGAAAGACATTTTTTGCTCTCACTTGTATCAATCTTCAAGTCGTGCTATTACATTGAATTCATGTGATCATTTAAGTGCCTTAAGACGATGAAGAGCATTCCTTTCTCCATCCTATACACTTATATCCATTGCTTAGAAGACTTGAGCCTACGAATTCATTTCATATTAAACCCAATTGGTGATCATCCCTCATACTAGGGCAAGGCAAAAGACAGCCATTCAAGTAGAATGGTCTAGAACACCGATAGAAGACGAAGACTTTGTGAGAAACCAAAATATGGATAAGTGCGAAGAACATGGGATATGAAAAAGTAGTGTGCTTGGTTAAAGCAAGGCCAATACTCCAAGAGAAAAATCAAACGTTAGTTGTAGAAAGTTGTATCCTCAGTGAGGTGGTACATAAAGAACTCAAATGCCAAGATGTTACAATCAATGAAATTTTGATACGAAGAAAATCTTTCCTAGACCGTCTGTTGTATCCTCAGTGAGGTGGCAATGTCAAGATGATCACCAACTCTAACCCCCCTCAGCACATTTTGAGCCTAACAATCATTTCGTTTCTCACCAATGAACCAAGTTACGTCCTTTACAAAGTTTCTTCAGATTATGGCAATTGAATTAACATGGGAGTTCATATGTTTATAAGCATCACTCGAAGAAGTGCAAGCAAAATTATTTCATTCTCATTTTACAGGGTTCTTGACTTGTAAACTCGGATATAATTACAGAATTATTCTTTCAATTGCCTTGACTTAAAGAGTCCATTTGTTAAGCCATTGATCAAGTCCACATTATGGTCTCTATTAAAGACCTCTCAGATTGGTAAGGTCGTACTGCTTGCAAGAATACTCGGACCTTGTTGGTATGATGATAGTGAAATGGAATGATTCTCCTAAACTAGCCATTCTAAATGAGAGTGAGTGAAAGTCATTTCTAACTGAAAGTCTGTCATTTAGTATTCTTAAGAAATCCATGTCATTGTCTTGAACGACAATTCTCTCCTGTGGAAATTTGGGTGATGCAAATATGGTAAAGTCATTATGCATCAACTTTGATTGAATTGATGAAAACCTCACTAAACTTTGAAATGTGTAGTAGCTTAGATTGTCTACCTCTTTGATGAATGCATACTAGTTTTTGCTCTAATCGTGTCGACGATAGATAATATTTCCTTGAAATTGAGTAATATCTCATGTTCAAGTTACTTATTTTATAAGTAATCGACACGGCGTGCTTTCGTAGCTCGGAATCTCCTTATCAAACTAGCGTGCTTCCATAGCCTAGAGTTTTTTTTATATTAACCTAACGTGCTTTCGTAGCTTGGAGTCTTTTTCATTGACTTGGTGTGCTTCTATAGCCCGATGTTCCTCTTGATTGACACGACGTGCTTTCATTGCCCGGATTTCCTTTATATTGACCGGTGTGCTTTTGTAGTCCGGAGTCCTTTTCATTGACTCGGCGTACTTTCATAACCCGATGTCTCTCTTAATTGACACGGCGTGCTCCCGTAGCGCGAAGTTCTTGATCCGGCATGCTTCCATAACCCAGGATCCTTTTCATCAAAATGGCGTGCTTCTGTAGCCTAGAGTCCCCCATCAAATCGGTGTGCTTCCATAGCCCAAAGTTCCTCTTAACCAACACGGTATGCTTCTATAGCCTGGAATCTCTTTCATCGACATGGCGTGATTCGTAACCCAGAGTTTCTTTCCATCGATCTAGCGAGCCTTTGCAGTCCAGAGTCACCCTATTAATTTGGTGAGTTTCTATAGTTCAAAGTCTCTTGCACAGCGAGCTTTTGCAACCCATGATTTACAATCCCTCCGTATCCAAGTTTACTTTCTCAAATCCTTAGTTAATTTACCAAAGGTACATTTTCTATTTCTATATTAGCATTTGCATCATATTTTGAGAATGGGTTCATCAAAACACATATCCCCACAAAAAAATTCATCACATTGCATTTGCATGGTCAAAATTTAGGTCTCATTATATCTTTGAATGCAACCTTTGTGAGCTCATCTTCAAAGAAGGGTAGCTGTTGACACCTAAATTTTGGCGACCAAATCTTTTAATCATTATATAGAAAATTAGGGATTAATTTTTAAGCCCTAAAAAAAGAATTTGATTGTATAGCATATAATTTTAGATGAATTTATTTTCTTATTGCATGCGCATTGGATCAACAATGGTGAATGGACGTCAACGAATGAGCTTAAGGATATTTGATTCCTTGATGTGATATATCTTTATTTAAAATAAGAAATACAGCAAGAGGGAATAAATATCTTCATCAAATATTTGTGCATATATTCATTCGCCGTGAGACCTAGCATGAGAAGGGAATGTTGAGCATGTTGTGCGGGCACATGGATTTGCAAAGAAAAGATATATCCTTGCAAAGAAGAAATATTCGCTTGAAGAAGAAAAGGAAAGAACGCATATTCATCCAAGAAAAAATCCGCAATTAGAAGAAAACAAAATTGTGTCCTCGGCCGCGCCATGGGATTTCTTTCTTTGATGGGCATTGTTCCTTTGCATATAAAAGGAGGGGCGCCACAATTCTGAAAAGCAGCCCGTTCATTCACGAAAAAGGGGAGAAGGTGAGGTCAAAAAGTTGCCTGACACACACAAAGGAAAAGTCAAGAAAAACATAGAGAGTGCAGGGTGAAAAGAAAAGAAGGGACGCGAGCAGAAGAAGAGAAAAGAAAAGTTAGAGAAAAAAATAAAAAAAAGAGAAGAAAGAGGAGAAGTTGCGAGGGGTCATCTTCTTTAGCCGCCTGCAAGTCCCGACTCTTGCCATTCACGACACCATCCAAGCTTCAACTCGAGTGCCGCCACACTTGCTCTCATCGCCAACGTTTGTGACTCATTGCTCGCTGAAACCATCCCGACACCACAACCTGCCCGACGACACTACAACTTCGATGGCCACGCACCTCAACCCTTTGACGCCACGAGTAGTTTGACGATCCGCAGCTGCTCCATCCCGTGATCCACACCGCCTGCCATTGCAGCACCAAAGCTGCTGTTTAGACGTGCCACAAGCTTGACGCTCTAAGTCCCAACAATTCCAAGCAAGACTTTTGTCCAACAAGCAATCCTCAACGAAGTCTAATCACTACTCAACGAGGCCAAGACTTTGTGCCACCAACTACTTTCCCTAGCCGCGAGTCCCTACATGATCTTGTTGATCATTCGCGAACCATCACTATTGACGCCGCCAAGAAGCTGATCACCATCGCCGGTCATCCGTTGAACGGATTCCATTTTGTTGGGATTGTCGGAATCCCAAAAAACGTATTCGACACTAAATCGAACCCCTAAACTTGTGCGGAAGACGAGCCCGGGAAAAACACATGCATCACCGATCGTAAGGCACATCACAGAATCGAATGTACATTGTTAGCCACAGATTAAACATTGACACCGATATGAGGAAGAGAAATTGATCCCATTCGATCTGATGACGTCAATTGGCCTTTGAAGGGAAGAGAGTATCGTCTCTTTTCTTTATTCTTTCTTTTGGAGGGAGAGAGGGAGGAGGAACGTACGTACTGCCAAAAGGTGCGTTCCCCCCTCTTTATTTCCCCTTTATATACATTCCTTTCAAAAATAAACGTGTCCCTTCATCATATCCCTTTATTCATGGGCCATAATATTATGGGCCGGGCTTTTAGGCCCAACATGGGCGGACGGGCCAACTTAGGCCCATCATATTAATAATTAAAACCATCATCTCCCACTCGCACATGGTGAACCGAACAGGATTTTCTTTACCTCTCTTCAATATTTATATCGATGAATAATCCGTGCGACCAGCATACTTTGAGAGTTCGTTGCCATACATCTGTTAGGAATATATAGCAGCTCATAATGGGCATCACACTCTGAGTAGATTTATTATGCAGTACCCTAGATCGATTGATCACATTTATATCTTTCTTGATCTCTTTTAAACAATGATATATATGTTGTATTCACAATTATGATTATCCCAAAGACAGTCATAATTGGTCGACCAGTGAATACAAAACTACAATGTGATTCTCCAAATTTGATCTTCCTCTTTCCTTCAAACTCTCAATTTCAGTTCAGCTTGCTTTTCTAGAAGTGTCCCATTAGATCGAATCAACTCATGACCATTGGCAACATCCTAAGATAGCAAAAGTTGAGATCAAACTTTTGATACTCTTATTGGTCGTCTCATGCATACGAAGTATCAAATACGTATTGTGGTATTAACTCATTTCCCATGGAGCGTATGTCTACACCTTCAATACCGTACAGATAATAGTTCAGACATACCCAATGTCTAACTTGAGTTCACGTATCTACTCATTCACATAATTCATCAGAACTCACATCTGGCATCTTAGAGAGATAAAGTAAAATATGTGGGGTATTTTACTTTCGGATATAGTACATATCATGTTCTCATCTTAACACTTAGTTAAGGTTACATTTATATTTTAAGCTTGAGCTCTCAATTATCACATAGATAATAAGCTTAAAAACCGTCTCATCTCTATTTATCACATAGTAGATAGAGGCGATTACCCGTGGGAGTGGGCCAATCTTATATCTGTCCGACATACTTTCTCAACTTAAAGTAATGCACTGAGCATTAAGATGCATAAAGATCAAACAAAGATTCATAGGCATTAATAATGAAAAAACACTAGTTCATAAATGTGAACAACTTAGGGAAATTACAATCCAGTGCATCAGATTCTACGCAATTCTAGAGATTTTACATGACCACAAAACACATTTTTAGGTATTGGCTTTGTCATAGGATTTGTTACCATTTTATGCGTAGATATATACTATAAGTTCACATCCTTTCGTGCAACCATATCTTTGACAAAGTTATACTTGGTATCTATATGTTTAGTCATTTTGGATTTTTGGTGTACGCTATAGCTGCTTGGCTATCACAGTTAACCAATAATAGATTTGCAGCTTTCTCAATAACACCTAAATGATCCAAAAATCTCTTAAGCCAAACTCCCTCTTGTACTGCTGTTGATAATGCCACGAACTCAGCTTCTATCGTGGACAAGGCTATACACGTTTGCTTCTTACGGCTCCATGATATGGCGCCATTGTTCAGTAAGAAAGCAAATCCAGAGGTAGATTTTCTTTAATCTAAATCTCCCCCCAATCAGCATTTGAATAGCTTTCAAGTCGCAGATCTTTTCCTTGGTAATTCAACTTGTAACCAGCAGTTCCCTTTAGATACCTCAGTATTCTCTTAACAGCCTTCCAATGCGCTTGACCTGGGTTGGATTGGTATTCACTCACCATTCCAACTGCAAAACATATGTCAAGTCGTGTATACATCATAGCGTACATCAAGCTCCTAATAGCACTAGCATAAGGAATATGTTTCATTTATTTCTTCTCTTGTGGAGTCCTTGGACACAGTTTATGGCTCAATCCTTCACTTTTTACAATAGGAGTGTCTATGGGTTTACAATCTTGCATACGAAATCGTTCAAGAACCTTATTTATATATGTTTCTTGCGAAAGAGATAACGATCTCTTCGAACGATTTCTTGAAATCTTAACTCCTAGAATATATGCAGCCTCACCCATATCCTTCATCTCAAAGTTGGAAGACAACCAACTCTTGACAGTATTAGCAAACTCCATATTGCTTTCGGCAATTAGTATATCATCAAAATATAATGAAATGATCACAAATTGATCTTTAGATCTTTTGATATATACACAATGATCTTTATCTATTATTGTAAAATCATGTGCCATTATGATATTATGAAAACGTATATACCATTGTCTCGATGTCTGCTTAAGGCCGTATATCGATCTCAAAAGTCGACATACCTTTCCTTCTTGGCCTTCTTTAATGAAACCAGTAAGTTGTTCCATATATATTTTTCCTCTAATTCTCCATTGAGGAAAACAGTTTTTACATCCATTTGATGTAACTCAAGATCCATACTAGCCATTATTGCTAGAATAATGCGAATCGAGATAAATCTCATTATAGGAGAAAATGTTTATTCATAATCAATTCATTCCTGTTGGTTATACCTCTTCGCTATAAGACGAGCTTTATGCTTTCTATTGAGCCATCGGCTTTTCGCTTTATTTTGAGAACCCACTTGTTCCCAATAGCTTTGCGTCCCTTTGGAAAATCAACTAGTTCCCAAACTTGGTTTAACTTCATTAACTCAATCTCCTCTTCCATTGCATGAATCCATTTTTCCTTACTATGGCAATTTAGAGTCTCATTAATATTTCTTGACTCATTCAGAGTCTCATTAATATTTCTTGACTCATTCTCATCTTGCGGAGCAATCATAAAAGTTTCCCCTTCAATGTCAAAACGTTGACGGGGAATACTTTTGCGACTTGTTCGCCGTATGGGAGATTGTACACTTTGCACATCATTCTCCATTATGCTCCCACTATGATTAGATAATGATGATGTCGTCTCATCAAGTGGTTGTAATTGAGAATGAGTTGAATTCAATTCATCACTTCTCATATTACTCCCACTTGGACGAACTCCACCAATATCATTATCTTGATCCAAGGTTTCAAATAGGGAGTAATCTTCCCATATTTCGCCCTTCTTAGGAAATTCATCCTCTAAGAATGTGACATCCCGTGATTCAAATTCAGTTATACTCCCACTTTCCTGCTCACTTATGAACACATACCTTTTCGAGTGTTCGGAATATCTTATGAAAATACTCTTATTTCCTTTAGGACCCAATTTCCCAAATTTGTGAGAGGACTTATGAGTATAGGCAGCACAACCCAATGGCTTAAGAAAATTTAAGTCCGGTTTTCTACCTGTCCATAACTCATATGGAGTGGAAATAACTGATTTGGAAGGCACCCAGTTAAGTATATAGGCAGCAGTTAACAACGCATCACTCCAAAAAAGTGATAGGTAAGTTAGCATGTTCTATCATGGACCTAACCATTTCTAGTAGGATTCTGTTTCTTATTTCCGCAACACCATTTTGTTGAGGAATATATGGAATAGACAACTGTCTTTTTATTCCTTTTTCGTCACATAATTTTCTGAACTCATCAGATAAATATTCTCGATCTCGATTGGATCTTAATACTTTTATTTTCTTGTCTAATTGATTTTCTACCAAGTTCATAAACCTTTTGAAACAACTTAATGCTTTAGATTTATGAGAAATTAAATAAACATATCCGATTCGAGTATAATCATCTATGTGATGAAATAAACAACCCCTTGCCTTTCTCTTACATTCATTGAACCACAAACGTCAGAATGGATTAAATGCAAAGAAAATTCAGCTCTTTTACCTTTTCCAAATGGTTTCTTTGTTGTTTTGAGCAAATCGACTTTTTTAATGTTGCTCAAAAAGCCTTCTTTGGCTAGTCTTTTCATACGTTGTTGGCCAATATGACTAAGTCTAGTATGCCATACATTCACATCATTATCATATGAATTAAGAGACGTGAGAAGGGAATAACAAACATTTGCATTAACATAGTTAATATCTAATACAATGAAACAATCTAGAAAATAACCACAACCATAGTAATTTATATCTAAATACAAATCTACACCTCTATTATGGAAGTTCATATTAAAATCAAGCTTGACCAATACCAAAACAGACACTAAATTTCGACGAATCTTTGGAGCATATAAAACATCATGTAGGAACAAGGTGCGTCCACCACGTATGTTCAATTGGCAGGTGCTAATCCCTTTAACTTCAGTTCTAGAGTTATTTCCCACATAGATCCACTTAGTTCTAATTGGTACTCGTCGGAATTCCACGAAGGATCCTCTATCCTTCGCTACATGGTCTATTGTTCTTGAATCTACAGTCCACAAAGGATTAGATTCAGCTAATAATACAGAACTTGACACATAAGCAAAGTTCTCAAATGTACAAGAGGTGTTTACCTTTTTCGGCTCACAACAGTTGCGAGCATAGTAACCTTTCTTGTCACAATTGTAATACCTCACCCTTGACATTTTCTTCACTTGATGACGTTTTTCTCTCTTGTGTTGGTTAATTCTTAATTTCTTGCAATAAGGACTTGATAATTTGCATTCCCACATATTAAACGAATCAATACGCTTGCGTTTAGAGCTCAAAGCCCTTTCTGAGCTAGAACCAGCATTGCAAATATTTATTTTCGGCTCAAATGCCGTTAGACGGTCCTCTACTAGCTCAATGTGGCGCACGGCATCCTCAAGATCTTCCATAACATGGTCAAGAGCTTTTAGTCTTCTTGCTTTTTCAGCACATATTGAATTTTCATATTCAATATTTCACAATTGTTGCCGTTCATATCAGCAATTACGTTCTTAGTTGCTGAAACCATCAATCTGAACACATCAGACATATATGCACGAATAATTAATGCCTATAATTTATGCATCAACTTTGCACAGACCCATCATATCAATAAACAATTTCAAGTAAGGTTTCATAATCAAAAGGTCACTATGTTTCCAATCATCCTCCAAAAAAACATAACTTAAAACTATCATTAATATAATTGTCCATGCAAAATAAATTCTACGAAGTTACAAAAACTTCTATGAACTACCCACAGCAGTCAACAATAATAGAAAGCAAATAATATTTGACATCCAATAGAATAATAATGCTTTCACATGATACAACTAACATATCAGTTGTCTCACCAACAATAACTAGGTAGAAAAACATTACATAAGATGTCCACAAAGTATACTGAACAAAGACCAACCAATACATCTAACACCAAGTCAATACACGAACTGGGAAAGATCATCTTTTGTTCAATTTCTTGATCTTTTCCCTAACAATCCAGTAATAATCATTTATAAAATCCATCACAATTTTCCTATATGAAGCGGCTTGTTGACATCCCATATGCGATTTAACACTCCTTGCCATTTTGGTGGAAGAGTGTTCATGAAAAATCGCACCATCTCAGATTGTGGCAAGGGACGACCATTCCATATGACCTTTTGAATTTTCCCGTTGACTTCAAGGACGTGATCAATTAAGTCATCACTCTCCCATCGATAATCAGTCAGCTCAGCTATTAACTTAGAAAGCCTTTCCTTTTGTTCATCGGTAATTACGCGAATAGGTGTGCGCAATTTCGGGGGAGGCATTGTTCCTGTAACAAATGCAGAACAAATAAGGGATCACATATAATCCACATAAACTTAATTGGAAAAAGAAACACATTCTTTTCCTCTCTTTTTTTTTTCTTTTTTTTTCTTTTTTTTGGGTCAACGGTCAACGGTCAATGGTCGGAGTTAACGGGTGGCGGGTCGGGCCAGTCGGACCGGACGGACCGGATGGATCGGTCGGGCCGGTTAGACCGATCGGGCAAGCCGACCGGCATGTGCAGCACACGCCATCGACGGCACACGCGCACGTGCGCGTGTCGGCCGTGCGTGCGTGTGCGACAAACGCGCCTACCCCATCAAATCGGCGCGTGCAACGTGCCGGTTCATTCCGCCTGTGCATGGGGGCGCGTCCGACGGCCTTTGGCGGCATTCTGCCACTCGTCGCTCTCGTTTCTACGAGACTTTCCATCCAACGTCATCAAAAATGGATTTTGACTTACAGAAACTCGAAAAAATGGATGAACAGTGCTCGGGTGTCGGGATTTTTCCACCCCGATCGATGTCGGCCAATTAAGTTCACGAAAAATCAATAAGAAATCATCCATAAACATGAAAGGGGTTGGGAAAAACATGGAAAATGATCGGGAAACAAGAACTATGGCTCTAATACCAATGTTGGGATTGTTGAAATCCCAAAAAATGGATTCGACACTAAATCGAACCCCTAAACTTGTGCGGAAGACGAGCTTGGGAAAAACACATGTATCACTGATCCTAAGGCACATCACAAAATTGAACGTACCTTGTTAGCTACAGATTAAACACCGACGTCGATATGAGGAAGAGAAAATGATCCCGTTCGATCTGATGACGTCAATTGGCCTTTGAAGGGAAGAGAGTATCGTCTCTTTTCTTTATTCTTTCTTTTGGAGGGAGAGAGGGAGGAGGAACGTACGTACTGCCAAAAGGTGCGTTCCTCCCTCTTTATTTCCCCTTTATATACATCCCTTTAAAAAAGAAACGTGTCTTTTTATCATATCCCTCTATCCATGGGCCCTAATATTGTGGGCTGGGCTTTTAGGCCCAACATGGGCGGACGGGCCAACTCAGGCCCATCACACTAATAATTAAAACCATCACATTCTATTCAAATTGGGCAATATTATTTGCAGAATTAGGTAATTATCTTATCTAAATTTGATTTATATATTTTATTGCATAATATATGCTTTTCAATATTTTACGTGCATATTTGAATGATAGGCGTATTTCCAATTAGGATTTATTGCCTAAGGTGCAACCGCACGTCGATTTTTTATTCCATCTATAAGGCTTTAGATGGAATAATTAATCACGCGAGAATAAAATTGATATTTTGATCTTTAAGGTTTAAGATCAATTTATCGATTTTATTAGCGAAATAGTCAAGTTGATTAGATATTGTTTCCTAATTCGAACAATTTGATGATTGTGAATGATTTGGTGTTTATCTTGCTTTAATCGCTTTATTTATCCCAAAAATACAAAAAAAGATTGCATTTGTATATAATGTAGATTACAATTGATTTCCTAGATAGAATTGCATGATTGAATAATTAAATACCTTCATAATTATATTAGAATGCATGTTTAGATGGTATTTAGGTTAGATAATATCTTGGAATTAAATCGAATGTGGAGATAAATTTCTAAGTTAAGATATGATTCAGATTAGTCTATTCCCTAACGTAAAATAGATAATATCTCACTCACTTAGATTTTTATTGTTAGTAATTTTTAATTATGAATTTTTAAAAAAAATACAAAAATAGCATGCGCATGTTATATATAATTAGGTTCATGAAAATGTTATTTAGTAATTGTTACTAGGTCCATTTCATTATAAATTGCCCTTCATTAGAATTAGACCATTTAGTTAAATTGCATGACATATAGCTTAAATTTCATTAAACAAGAGAAAATCCTAAAAAATATTGAGTGATTGCATGTTAATAAGGAACAATATCTAGGCTTTTGATGTGAATTTTGAGCTAACATTGCAAATGTTTTCGTTTTTTTTTTTTTTTTTTTTTATGCCGAGGTCCGGCCTAGCTCACCTTCGGGAGCACATCACCGATTATATCTCGAGGGAGTCTGACCCAACAACCCACCGCCGGGGCCCCCTACTTAAATCACAGAACCGTCTTGGGAGTTGAACCCTTGACCTGGATCCCAAATTGAGAAAGCAAGCTCACCAGTGCGGCCATGTGTGGGTGGGTGTAGATGCTTTCATTGCTACGAGGTAAGTCTCATAATTTATTCATTACTTTCTAAGGTGTTAAAATGATAGTTTGTACACCCGCATGATCACTTCACATGTTAAGAAAGTAAATTAAAATCAATTCAAACTGCCTGCAAAACATTTTTCCAAAAAAAAGAGAAATGTATCGAAAGGGCGTTAGAGAAATCTAGCGTAATCAAGTCCCCAAATTCACAATCTCTAGTTTGCAGAAGTAAAGTAAATCTCCCGTTTCTTTACTTAGGTTTCTAATCGACCTACAAAAAATAGAATAGTAGTGACTCCTAATCGAAAAATCATTTTTATGTTAAGAACTGAACCTAAGTTGTGAATTGGAATAAGCTTGGAAGAGCTCGAGCTAAGTTTCGGCATAGTATTCTATTAGCCAAACCCTAGGTGCACCCAAGGTTAGGTCATGACAGGCTTATCTCCATGTAACTCGACTGCGATTCATGTCATCTCTCGAACAAATCGGTGAGAAAATGAATAAGCCAATATAATGCAGACTCTAAGAAGAGCTTATCAAGGTACATTTATATCAGTTAGGGGGTTCACACGAGAGATAGGGATGAAAGTTGTAATCGACAGTGATGTGGATTTGTTATTGTACGGTTGGCTTTTCCTTTCTAATCCCAATTTAGTGCATTGGTTTAAGATCATTGCACCATTGAATAAGTTCATCCAAGAGACGTTGTATACTCATGACCCTGTTGTTGGATACGCAGATTATCCTTTTTCTTAACCAAGGAAGTAATGACAAGGACGCTTGCATAACAAATGTATTTTATCAAGATAACTAGATTTGTATTAAGTGTTTGAACGAGGGGAGTTAGTATTTGTTTTTATTTTCTCTGTCCTATCTCTAATTCATATCTCATTCTCAGATTATTTTTGCCTTTTTATGGAGTGCAGAAATTGAACCCCACAACTATGATAATAGTTCCCCCCATAGAAAAAAAAAAAAAAATCCTTATCACTGGGCCGCGTGCCTAGTGGCTAGTATTTGGTGTACCTAATGGATGCTTGAATTGGTGGAATTGGTGAATGAAATAAGGGCATCTATTTTGTTATTTACACTTTCTTTTTGTACTGTATATTAAGTAAAAATCTTGAGTCAGAATTTCAACTTCATACAAAAAATGCTACAAATGGATTCATTAATTTCTTTTGAACTGTGCTTCCACCATTTCTCTGACCACACACCCGATTGATGTGCTACGAATATGAGTGTTATCCACATGCGACCTTAACAAAAAATACAGGTAGGCGATGTTCTTATCTTTATCCACTAAAAGTAAGCCCGGTCGAAGCCTTGAAGAATGTTTCCTTCGACTAGGGATGAAGAAAATATGACTCATTTTTTAGGCCGTGATTCCCTTCTTCCTCCGGTTGGTACAGACTTGCATATCAACCGCATGCTAGCTCAACTAAAAGTAACATGGGTGCTGTCAATATTTGTAACCCATCAATAAAAAGATCTTACCATTTTGATTTTGGTTCTATGATATGCCTTAGTAAGTCAAAAGAATGAACTGTGCTCACCTCTAATCAAGTCTCATATTTATAGGCCATAAGTTTGAACATTATCTACATGTTCCATTGATAAATGAAACTGTTAGGATTAAATTTTCTTTTAAAAATCCATTTACAACCAATCGATTTTGCACCTGATGGTAAATCAACAATTCCTAAGTTTTAATCTGTCAAATAGAATCAATGTCAATTTTTATGGCTTCTTTTCAAAAATGACTTTCTTTAGCAAAATTGCTTAAGAGTAAGTTAAAAAAAAAAAAAAAATCATTATCAACGAGATAAGTATTAAAATCACTTTCAAAAGAAGTTTCTTTCCTTGATCTTTTACTCCTTAATTCGTCATTTGATTCTTTAATATCATCTGTATGAAGAGATGCATGAGAAATAGCATTACTTCTTAACAGAAAAATATGCTAAAAATTTATGCATTCTTTGTCTTGACATTGTATTGCTATCAAGCACATAACTTTTTAGTACAAGAAATGCACTATTATACATAACCAACAAACATGCAACAAGATGTCTTGAAACCTATCCTCCTTTTCTTAGTACTAAGAAGCATAACCTTAGCAAGGCACCCTACACTTCCAAATATTTTAATAGGAAAAGTGCACTAGAAGTCCTAAAACTTGTCACAAAAGTCCAATTAAGTTTTAAAGTTATCAATAAGTATAATCAAATTCTAAAACTTATCAAATTTGTATAGTCAAGTCTTTCTATTAACTCCGCCAACTTGGCTAACGAAAAATATTGGTGTGGCTAAAACATGAAAGATAAGGCTAAAATGATATTGTTTGGGTTCAAATCTAATTTTTAAATCTAAAAATTAATTAAACTAAATTAAAAAATTATCTAAACTTATATAAAAAAGGGGAAGGACAACAAAATCAATCAAGGGCCCATAGGGCCCTAGCCGTCAACACCCCATCGTTGCTGGAATGGGTTGGCAATGGTGGGTGACGGTCGGCTAGGATTGCTAGTGCCGCTATGCCCTGGCTAGTGGCTAGCAAACCTAGTTGACCATAAAATCAATTGTTAACACTAATTTTTTTTTTTGTTATTTATCATATGAAAAATTTTAGGGATTGAATTCAACCCCTAAACAAAAATATACTTGCATTATTCACATTTACATGGATCATCGCACATGACTTAGTCGCATGACTTCTCTATGATCCACCAGGGACTCATGCATAGGAGATCACTCTTTGTTGCCAACGCCTGCATAGGATCATCTCTTACAAATATCGATCAATAATTTAAAAGTAAAGAAAGGCAATTGCGATCGGCAAATGGAGAATATCCATGAGTTGAACGGAAACAAATATGTTGGAGGGAAATCAAGATCATGGAGTTCACTCACTTGATATTTACTTTCCGCCGATTCCTCCATGATGGCACCTCCAAGATCTTAAATTTCGGGCCAGAATCGGTGCATTTAGAAAGCAAACCAATTATCGAAGGAAAGAATAAAAACAAAAGGAAAGAATACGAATCTGATTGGGAGGAATCATTGGAATATCAACAAGAGATTAATACTCATGGAATGAGTTAGCCGATGGTGAATGAATGTGGACACGTTCAAGGCAATATTGGTAAAAGTAGAAAAGGAAATGGCGAAAGGAAAAGGCCAAAATCATAGAGGATCACCAATCATCGCCAAAGGAGTCTCCCTGGATTCAAAACTTCCAAAAATACGTGGGAGTTTTCTGGTATAAGAGGGGACGATTAGAAAGAGAGGAGGGCAGCTCGCAATAGAAAGGAAAAAATGGTGAGAAAACACAGAGAGGCGCGATAGATAATCTCAGAGAGAGAGAGAGATGGAACAGACGGTCTGGGAAAGGAAAGAGGGAGAGAGAGAGAGTGTAGAGAGGCTTCGGAGAGGCTTCTATTAGTGTAACATAGTAACTCATGGGGCAATACACTAGATATGCACAGCGGGAGATAAGGCTAACAAAAAAGGGAGGGTGGTCTTCTCTTTTCATCCCATCCCTGCAGACCCTCCCGCGAGCAGCTCATCCACTCGAGACGACCCCGGTCCTTCCTCGGGCCCGACGCAGCTCCGCCCAAAACAGATCGTAGCCTCCCCCTCGGGTCACGTATAGAGCCATTGCAAGCCCGCAACTCCAGTAGTGTGTTCCGGTGAGACCATCTTGTTGCCATTCCATGGCCTGAGTCAGCTCAATAACTCAGCAATCCCAGTGATATCCAACAACGTTCAGCGATTCCAGTGAAGATCAAAGCAACCCAGGCGAGCTCCTGCATGTCCGACGCCAATTCTAGCAAGTACAGCGAGACACCGGCGTGGCCAACGCACCCAAGTGCCTGAGTGCCATCCAGTTATTTCACTGCGATAAAATTGGGTTGTTTCTCTTCCTTTTAAAGTTGGTTGCTCCATATTTTTGGTATTTACTTTGTTTTGTTCTGATGTGGTGGTCGTGATCAATTTGATGCCGAGCACAAGGACACACAAAGGAAAAGATACGAGCGGATTGGGTAAATCGATCTGAACCGGTTCGGGCTCAAATGACGTCAAAGATATCAGGCACGTAACCTGATCATCTCCCTTTCCCTCTCGCTCTCACTCGGAGAGTTTTCACAGAGAAGCAGCTCATAAACTCAAAAAGGCAGAGGTTTGTTCATCTTCCATGGCAGCGAAAACCGGTCACGCAAAAAAAACAACCAACATGACAACCAAAAAGCTCGAAAACTCAAAAGATTCTCCGGTTAGGAAACTCACCAGACGATCCCCAAACCTCAAGCTTAACAGAGCGAGAGAGAGACGAGATGATAGGGAGAAATTTGAACTCAGCAGAAACGTAGCATTCCATAGAAAAATGCTTCTTCTCAAAGAGAGAGCTGCTGAAACGTAGCATTCCATAGAAAAATGCTTCTTCTCAAAGAGAGAGAAAGCGCTCGGCAGAAGCTTTGATTTCTCGCGAAACTCATGCAACGATTTACAACTAACATCAATCAATTACAAGTAATTTGAAAATTCTAGAAATAAACCCTAGAATTTTAAATTTTAAATTTTCACTTAATTCTCAACGAAATTATACAAATTATATATGATTGGAAAGATCTCGACATGTAGAACAAAAGCCTAAGGTGCAACCATATATAATTTGTATAATTTCATTGAGAATTGAAATTTTAAATTTGAAATTCTAGGGTTTATACATGAAAAAGTTCTAAGATTTTCAAATTGATGTTTGTTGTAAACCTTTGCATGAGTTTCGCGATAAATCAAAGCTTCTGCCGAGCTCTTCTCTCTCTCTCTCTAAGAAGAAGCATTTTTATGTGGAATGCTGCGTTTTTGCTGAGTTCGAATTTCTCCCTATCGTCTCGTTGTCTCTCTCTCTGTGCAAAGCTTGAGGCTTAGGGATTGTCTGGTGAGTTTCCCGGCCAGAGAATCTTTCGAGATTTCAAGCTTTTTGGTTGTCGTGTTGGTTTTTTTTTTTTTTTTGCGTGATCGGTTTCTGCTGCGGTGGAAGATGAACAGACCTCTACCTTTTTGAGCTTATGAGTTGCTTCTCTATGAAGAACTCTCTGAGCGGTTACCAAAAAAAAAAAAAAAAAGAACTCTCTGAGCGAGAGGGAGATGATCGGGTTATGTGCTTGATATCTTTGACGTTGTTTGAGCCCGAACTGCGTTGGACACCAGATGATCAGGACTTCCGTTCGAGATTTACGAAGGACTTCTTTAGTTCAAGAGGCGGACTTCAAGAGGAAAAATTTACATTCGATTTCTGACTGCTGAGTGATTTTTGCTTGCTTTTCTGGCGGTCATCTGGACATTGCTCGGGATTTTCATGTTCGGACTCTGTTGCCTCGGATCGAATTTGGCATCGATTCACCGAATTTCATGGTGGATCGTGTCATAAAACGAGAGAATCGTCTTCGAACCTCAAGTTAACTACTGAGATTCGCATGGCTTGGGGAAAAAATAGAAAAATTTAATGAAATTTAGGGATGCGAAAAGGACGTACGTGTGACGTTTAGTTGGACGCCTCGAAAGTTGCTCCCCCTATTCGAGCGTTTTTTTTCATAAACTCTGCTCTCGTGAATCTGGTCGTTCTGAATCTTTGAAACCTCTTTTCTCGTGCATCGTTAAGCTATACTCCCCCAGTCTCACTTAATACTCTTTTTTTTTTTAACTCTTCAGGGTATTTTTTTTTTTTTTGGTATTTTCTCCTAAAATAAGAACAAAAATCAAGGAAAAAAAGGACTAAGTAAATGCCAAGCTTTGTAAAGCTAAAGTTCGAAAGCGCAAGCTGAGCGAGGGGACCTGCCTAGCTTCGTTCGGATGATTTTTTTTTTTAGCATGGCAGTGTTAATAGAGGCTCGATGCTTCGGCGTTACTACGTAAATGACTGATTTCTTCCGGACTAAACTTCCTTTTCCTTTTGAATTTTGCTCAAGGAAGAAATCCTTGTTTGATGATGGCTTTTTAAGTCTAGCTCGGTTAGGGTTTTTCTTTTTCGTGCTTTGATGATGTCGCTTAATGTGAGATATGTCGTGCTCAAGCATCCCTGGTCTTTTAGTGCTGTGGGTTGCTACTTGGCTCATCCTAGCTACGGTTCAACAAGAACTGATCTACATACATTTTTGAAGCAGTTAGTTTGGGCTCATTTACTACTAGCGGCTGGTGGGTGGAGCCTCTTTATATAGGCTTTGTCTTGAAACTATGTATGGAGTAGAATATTGGCCGGAGTGCTCGAATAAGAATCACTCAAACTGTGTGTGGTTGTTTTTGTTCTTTTACGAGTGCATAAGGCTAAATTAGGTTAGAAATATATGATGGATAAAGAATGAGCCAGAAATATATGATGGATAAAGAATGAGCCAGCATCAAAGATTTTTGTAAATCCCTTTCGTGGTAAATAGTATTAGCTAAAGTGATTTGCAAGACTTCATTATCTGTTTGCAGTATTTGGTCAACTCAAGGAATCATATGCCTTGGAGTATATATCTGTTACATTTTGGAGTTGCTTGGCAGCATCTACATCCTCCTCTAGGGCATTTTTGTTGCCATTCTGTGTTGTTTGTGGGAAGTTAGAGAATGATGTTGAATTTGTAGCCTTTGCTGAAGGAAATACCAGAAGTGTGAGTTAGAATTGGTGGGATCACTTAATTCGCCCTCCAAGTCTTCATCTTAATACATTATTTCTTTCGGTTCTAGCCAAAGATGGGGGCCAAATGACTAGAAGTTCTTGCAGCTTGTGCGTTTTGATTTTTGGTTGGCTACTTTATTTGGATTCTAACAATTGTTCCATTAATAACTGCAAGTAGAATTCATGAAAAATGCTTTGGTTAATAATTCAATATGTACACAACAAATTTCTTCCCAAATTCATCGAATGCCCGTAACATGCGGGGATTCTTCAGTGCATTTATTTCTCATCTTTGTACTATTGATGTCATTTCTTTTGAGTTCTAAGATTCTCCTGTATAGATATGACCAATGGTTTGTAACGACGAAGGACATTAATTCTTAATCAGAAAAGACAAATTCTCTTGAATAAGAAAAAAAAAATTATGGCAAAAATTGTTGATTGATAAATGCAATATGTTCTTGGGAAGCACATGTTGTAAAGTGCTTTATATTGTTAGATGAATTTTGGGCATTGATTAAATGGAACATTATTTATGTTAACCTAGATTTGTAGTTAGATGAAAACTGCAAATTGAGGCTAGATTTGATGTTAACCTAGGAATTTCTTGCTTACGGCTAAATGATCTAAGCAGAAGATATAAAATAAGAGTTACGTAAACTTAATACTTTTCCTTCAATCTTGATTGTTGAAATAATGTTCGCTTCATCATCTCTATCAAGCATGTAAATCTTTTTGGAAAAATTAGAACAATGAGGCCATATGCATTTGTTTTCTCCATTGCGGGTGAAGTGCATAAAGCCTAAAAATCACTTTCTTTGACTACTACTTCATCTCAATACAACATGAAAGAACACGTTGAGAGGGTGCAAGAATTGGGCATGGGACCGAAGGCAAGCTCCCAGCATCAACTTTGAAATAAGTTTGCAATAGATGATGGCATGGGTTTATCATTTGATCACATTAACATAGTAAATTTACACTTTTATTTGGCAACTTTAAAAAGGCGTGAAAATAGGAATAGGAGCATGTAGGAAAAATCAAAATAGTTTGTTTGGGAAGGCTTGGAATAGTAGAATATTAGTGGGAGCGAATTTCGTGGGTCACAACAAAATCGTCCATCTTAGAATTCCTCCCCTAGTTATATATCCTATACCAAAAGCTGTTAGATGGTAAAGGAGTTTTCTTCCCTTGTTGTCATCGTATATTTCAGATTTGTTAGAAGCATTCCAAAAAATAAGATCCCAAATACATCAGGTTGATATGGGAGACTGCGCTCTTAAAGATTACCCAAGAAGGTGGATCACTCGAAGTGCATGAAAATTAACCCAAACGGCACCTGGCCACTAAAATGATCATATAGTTCCCAAAACCTATTCAAAATTTTTACTCGCAATTGCACTTGTCATCTTCACCCAAATTCTGTATGCCCACGAAATACCCTTTATTCTCGTCCGTAATTCTTCTATTTTTTGTAAAAAAAAAAAAAAACAAAAAAAGGAAACAGAATAGCATCGTTGCGTGTTTTTATCAAAATAAAAGTGATTTTTGAATATAGGCAACTCCAATCACTACGTTAGGAAATGTCACATACTATTACGTGACCTCATTTGGAAGCTTTGAAATTGCTAAAGATAGATAGAATGGAGAGAAAAAAAAATTGTTCGTCTGAGCATAAATAACAGTACAGTGGCTTGTACGATATAATAAGATTTTTTTATTACTAGCTGCCAAAAGCATATTTGAATAATATTGTCTAAAATAGTCTTATAGAAGCAAAGACTACTGTAATTTACTCTAGCTAGACATACGTCATTAGCGTGGTCATCTCCAGAGCTGTTCTATCAGGTTAAGTCTTATAATTATGTTTTATTAATTATGATTAGCATTAGAAAGCCTCGTTTGAACTTCAAGGAGGATCTCTTTCTTCAGTTACCCTCTAATCACTTCTACTTTCTTCACATCCAATTAATCTTTTCCTCCAGACATGATATAAACTTTTTCTCTGAAAATGCCGAAAATGATTTTATATCTTTTTTGTACTTTTGCATCAGCAATTACTCAAACTCACTGTTTGCATTTGAGGATCGAATCCCAGAGAAGAACTTTTTTTTTTTTAATCCAATTGCAAGCCCCTTGGTCTTTCATTTTCTTTTTTCGTTTGTTTTTGACATTTTGCAGTTCCTATTTTAAAGAGAGTTCACGAGGTGAAGCCGAGACACGTGATGGTAATCAAGTTGGCCAGACAAGTTTGCATTGCGATCTCTTATATGAATACTACCGAGATCATTGATTCTTGCGGTAATGGGAACTTCTTGTTTCATGCTACAACCCACGGAATCAGTGAAATCATAAAGCTATTTATTCAGTTCTTCCCAGTTGGGAAGTTGACTTGTAATAAGAGTTTGATCGCATCTGCAGTGCGTTATCGCAAAGAAAGGACTCTCAGACTGTTTTTGAAGGTAAGCTCTGTTGGAGGTAATAGGTTTGAGAGAGAAGAAGTAGTTGCTTGAAGTATTACACCAAGAGACGTCAAGTTTGGAACGCTCAACAGTGTTACCTCCAGCGTAAGGAAACCCTAGAGTTTTTATATGCACGTTATTGGGCTTCGGCCCATATGGACCCAAATAACCATGCTTTTACCTATTGGGCTTGTATGTGAACATATTATTTTGGACTATATTAATAATATATCCAACAATCTCCTCCTATGTTCACCATACATCACAATCCAATAAGGTAGTCAGTGTAATGTTCATACAAACATGAATCATCCACATTTAGTCCAAGACAATCAACTCGGATCGGTCAAAGAGTATTCCAGCGGGAAAGTATTAAACTAAATCATCATGTGCAAACTAAATAAGTGAATCATTCTTGTCATGAATCGTTTCGAGATTAAAAATCCAAATCTCAAAATAAATCTCGATTCAGTTCACAACCAATATATGCATATTAATCAAATATAAGTAGACTAGTCAAAATAGTCTAAAGCCTTACAAATATAAGAAACAAGCATAATAATGTCCACAAAATAGAACTAGCAAAATGCAAGTCTCAAGTAAATGGACTTCATCAAAATAGGCAATAGTAGGTAAACTATCAAGTCCCCACACGCTCTAAGTGATATATATCCATTCATCAAGTAGGTCATCTTGGTCAGGATCCCACTCATTAAGCTCTCCTCCATCTCTACCATCCTTTATAGAATGTCAAATATGAATTTCATATTATCATGAATTCAATCAATTGAATAAAAGCTTAGCACCATTCCATCAGGCGGAGAAGAACATATATTGATGTCATAAAGCATCATAATATCATGTCATAAGCATCAGGCCAGTTTCATAAATTATGAACAAAACCTAAACAATGTGATTTACAAAGAGCCATCAACTTAAGTTTATTTGTAGGAGAATAACTATTGTCTAGTTTCAAAGAACAAGACCAATAGTCAAGTCACTTACAACAACCTAGTCATGTAATATCAAGTTTCAATTAAGAACAAGACAAATAGGCTTCTTATGTAAACAATTGTTTCTATGTTTCAATTTGGAATGTCACAATTACTGATTCCTTAAAGTCAAATAATCTAGCATCAAGTTTGGAATGAGATCATTTAACCAAAAAGGATAGTCCAATCTAGTTGAATTGTATCATCAAGTTTGGAATGACACAATTTTTCCAGATAGAACATTTGAATTAGGTTAAAGTCATCTTCATCAAATTTGGAATGAGACGACTCACCCTCTTCAATTAGTCAGCAATTGTGAACATCGATGAAACATATAAACTGTGCTTATCATTGTAGCCAATAAAGAAAGATTTGATAATTCAAAACACAAGTAAGTAAATGGTAGTTAAGACTTGCCTATTTAGTCTTTAACCCCAATTCCCCCACTGTTTTGAATAATCGATCTTTAGGCATACCTTTGGTGAGAGCATCGGCTATGTTATCCTTCGATCTCACATCGATCAAGGTGATAACTCATTGTTCTCTCAGATAATTCAACAACGCATGTCTCAGTCTCACATGTCTTCTCTTTGAATTAAAGAGAGTATTCTTGACGACTTGGACAGTTGCTCGATTATCACAAAATAGGCTTAAAGAATTAATCTTTAGCGGAGTCAAAGGAATATCCATAATCAGATTCTTTATCCACTCTGCCTCTTCACCGGCTGAGGCTAAAGCAAAAAGTTCTGATTCCATAGACGACAATGCAATACAAGTCTGTCGTTTAGATTTCCAAGTAATAGCAGCTCCACCCAAAGTGAATACATACCCACTAGTGGACTTACTATTTCCAATATCTGAGCACCATGAGGCATCAGAATATCCATCCACAATTGGAGGATAACCAGAATAATAAAGAGCATAATCTTTAGTACCTTTAAGGTATCTCATTAGCCTATTAAGGGCATCACAATGCTCTTTACTAGGATTACTAGTAAAACGACTCAGCATACCAACTGTAAAGGCTATGTCGGGTCTAGTGCAACTCATAGCATACATGAGACTACCAATCAGTTTCGAGTATTTTAACTGATCCACACCGGTCCCTTCATTAGGACTCAGTCTATTATTATAATCACATGGTGTCTCACTCGGTTTACACTTATCGTATCCCCAAGTAGAAAGTAGCTGCTCAATATAATGAGTCTGGCTAAGGGAGATGACTTGCCGTTCAAAGCTTACTTTCATACCAAGAATGGTATTAGCAATACCAAGATCTTTCATGTCAAATTCTTTAGCTAAAGTAGCTTTCACGTCACTCACTACAGAATAATCGGAACTAAGAATTAACATGTCATCAACATACAAGCAAATGATGACTATCTTATTTGACATAGAACGATGGTAAAGGCATTTATCGAATAACTAGGCGAAAGCCATAACTCTTTACCACTTCATCAAATTTAAGATGCCACATCTTAGGTGCTTGTTTAAGACCATATATAGATTTATTTAATTTACAAACTTTGTCCTCAAGACCTTTCATAACATATCCTTCGGTTGTTCCATGTAAATTCCTTCATTTAAATCCCCATTTAAGAAAGCTGTTTTTACATCCATTTGATGCACTACAAAGTGTTCAATAGATGCTAAAGCAAGAAGAATTCTTATAGTTGATAGATGACACACAGGTGAATAGACATCAAAATAGTCTATTCCACTCTGTTGTTTATAGCCTTTAGCTACTAAGCGTGCTTTGTATCTGGCTATTGATCTATCACTATTCAGTTTCTTCTTCAACACCTATTTACAACCTATAGCTTTAGCCCCTTTTGGCAAATTTACTAGCTGCCAAGTGTGATTACAGTAGAGAGCTCATTTCATCATCTATGGCTTACGCCCACGGTAGAGATTCCCTAAATCTCATTGCTTCCGATAGGAGAATGGATCATCCTCAAGATGGTAAGCAACAAAGTCTTCACCAAAACTTTTGGGAATTCTCTCTCTTGTAGATACTCTAACTGGAATTGGTTCAATAGCCAACTGTGTGAAATTAGTGTCAAAAGGGCCTGCTTCAGATTCTACAAGAGATTCTGAAATCATATATGTAGATCCAGAAACATTCAAGCCTTGATCTCTGATAAACTTGTTTTCAAAGAACACTGCATCTCTAGATTCTATCACTGTGTTAGTAGATAGATCTAAAAACCTATTTGCAGCACTATCTTCTGCACTACCTAGATATACACAAGTAATAGTTCTAGATCCCACCTTAGGTTTTTTAGGATCTGGTATACTTACATAAGCAATACAGCCCCAAGTCTTAAGAGTATTATATCTACAAGGGCGCTTATGTCATATCTCATGTCATGGACAACTTAGAGTGCGGCAACCTGTTCAAGATGTGATTAGCAGTTAGAACTGCTTCTCCCCGGTAGGAGGAAGGCATGCCAGCTGTAAGTAACATAGAGTTTAACATTTCAGTTAACGTTCTATTCTTACGCTCTGCAACACCATTTGATTGGGGTGAATAAGGAGTAGTGGTTTCAAGTATTATACCTTCTAAAGCACAAAATTCCTTGAACTTGACATAGTATATTCTCCTCCTCTATCACTCCTAAACCTCTTAATTTTCAAGTTGAGTTGATTTTCTACTCTAGACTTGAAAATCTTAAATTTTTCAAAAGCCTCATCTTTCGATTTCAACAAATAGACATGACAATATCTAGAAAAATCGTCTATGAATGTTATTAGATACTTCCGACCACCTTTAATAATGTAATTTCTAAAATCACAAATGTCAGAATGTATTAACTCAAGAAGTTGTGTGCTTTTAGAAATCAATTTAAAGGGTTTTCTAGTGATTTTAGCCTGTGCACACACTTCACACTTATCAAATCGAATAGAAGTATCTAGTGGAATGTTATGAGTTTTAGCTAAATGTTGCATTTTCCTGTAATTCACATGTCCAAGTCTATTGTGTAGCAACTTTGGATCAATCAAAGTAGAATTCACATGGTTTATGCTATCAGCATTTAAACTCAACCTATACATACCATTAACCATGAATGCACAACCAAAATAATATGAGTTAACAGATAAGGTTACTCTACCATTCATAGTTGAAAAAGACATACCAGCTTTATCAAGTAAACTCATAGATATTAAATTCTTCTTAAGTAAAGGTACTACTCTAACATGTTTCAGAGTTAGTAATTTACCTGAAGAAATCACCAAATTTGCAATTTGCTCAACACAAGACTGACAAAGAGATTATCGGACATATCAAAATTATCATCTTTCAGCTTGTTCCTCATGTTCTCAAACTCAACTAGCTGAGAGGTAATGCTTGAATTCATAGTGAATTTAAAGTCAAAGAATTTCTCCGCTAGGAGAGATAACCCATCTTGTTTTTGGAACTGAGCGTTCAAGTGATTCCATATCTCTTTCGCCGTCTTATGCTCACTATAAGTCATAGCCAAATTAGGATTTAGAGAGTTCAACAAGTAATCTCTACAAAAATCCTCATCTTTATTCCATTGATATTCATTCACATCTTCAGTGGTAGATGTAAAATCGCTCAATACAGTATAGAATATGTCACGTTCTTTCATGCCAAATTGAACATGTAATTTCCAGCCATGAAATTCAGTAACATCAAAAGATTGCAACTTTATAATATCATAGGAACTACGTTTTGTCATTTTAATCAAAGCAAAGTGTTAGAAAGAGTGCACCTTGAAGTCCACGAGCAACAAAGTTGAATAACTTCCCTAACCTTGATCAAACTGCTCTGTAGAGATGGAATTTGCTAAAACAAACCCCAAAAACGGATCTGGAGCGCCCAAAAACCTTAAGATGGACTGCCCTTGTTGCTGAAACTTGCTGAAAAATTTCGCTCCCCGAAATTCGCTAGAAATTTCGTCCCCAAAATTCGCTAGAAATTTAGATGGAAACTTCCGGGTGCCGTAACTTCTTCGTCCGACCTCCGATTGACACGAGTGACCACTGAAAACATTCGTAGCGACGAGTAGATCAAAGCCCAAGTGGTTTCACCCTCTTAAATTGGCTATAATTTTTGGGTTTTTGAATCAAAGATTTCGGTCACCCGAATCTTCAAACTCAGATCCCGGCCAATATCACCGTCAAAATCGAAAGTAAATTACAGTCGCGAGTTCGTCTTGACGAAATCTTCAAGAACACACTTTACTCGCTCAAATCCGACACACGAACCTAATACTTCAAGATTGTTGGAGGTAATAGGTTTGAGAGAGAAGAAGTAGTTGCTTGAAGTATTACACCAAGAGACGTCAAGTTTGGGAACGCTCAACGGTGTTACCTCCAGCGTAAGGAAACCCTAGAGTTTTTATATGCACGTTATTGGGCTTCGCCCATATGGACCCAAATAACCATGCTTTTACCTATTGGGCTTGTATGTGAACATATTATTTTGGACTATATTAATAATATATCCAACAAGCTCAACTAATAAGTCGTCATTAGTTCCAGCGCCCACATGGGGCGATTCGATGGCTATGATGGTCGCAGCCGCAAATTACCAACCTAATTTGGGCACCGTAACTAATGTCTCCGGAGTAGCTTTTCAAATACAAAGAGAAGTCCAGTGATACAAGGTAAATATCTTTCTTTTCATATAATTTATAGCTGCGCTTAATGATAAATATTATATCTTCTTGACAATTTTTTAAAAATATGATATCTAGAACTTTTATTAGATAATCTTGAGAATATACATTGAACCTTTTTTTTAAAAAGCGGTTGAGCGATATTCAGCCAAGCTTTTGCACACCACAAAGTCTACCTTCTTGGGTTATTTTAAGGGTGAACTACCCTACATCTATCTGATGTATTTTACTCCTAAAATGCTTCCACTAAGACTTGAATCCAAGACCACAATGAGAAGAAGAAACTCCTTTGCCATGTAAACCAAATTAATAACGTAAGTTGAGAAACTACACTACATCACCAATTGACAGAAAATAAGGGAGACTGATAAGGGAAATTGGGACATTGAAAACTGATTGAGACTAATCATAATTAAATTGCATTTTAATTTACCAATATAACTATGATCAGCCACTTTAATCTAATCCTAGTGACTCTTTCTTAAATTCGCCCGACTCTTTATATAGGTTTCTGCCATGATGCAATTAGGGGATTATTATGCATATCATTTAATGTATAACCCAATTATATTCCCGTGGAGCCCAAACAAAAACATTTATCTCAGTTTTACTTATACTTCGGCGGTAGCTTTGCTCGTTCCGTTGTATTACATTTTGTATTATAGATTATAATGTAGTTAAGATATAATTAAATTTATGTAGGTGGTAATGACTTAATTAAAGTAATATGAATTGAATCTTCTCTGTTTATATATATATAAGGTTAGCTAAGCTCACTTATGGCCACTATTTTCATTTGAATAGCTATTAATTCAATAACACTTCCCATTAGTTGATTTAGCAATCAACTAAAGTTTTACTCATGCAAACCATTGTCTAAAAAAAATGATATCATGAAGCTTTTACTTTTTATTTACCTTTATTGCATTTCAACTTTCTATTCTCTATCGTGGAAAAAAAAAAACTCGGTACTATTATGTACAACAAGAATCCTAAAATTTGAGTCAATCCCGCAACTTAGTCCTAAAACTTTGAATTCATGATTAATAAGTCTTAAAACTTGTCTTTGCTCTTTATGTTAGTCCCTTCGTTTGTTCCATCTATTTTTGATAGATGGAAAATTTATTGGCATTTTTTTATATTAATTTCCTTTTATTTTTTGCACAAGTGGAACTGATATAGCACGGATAAGTGCCACATCAACAAAGTCTAAAAATAAAAATGACTAGAGTTTAAAAACAAGTCAAAAAATAGAGAGAGAGAGAGAGAGAATGTGTGTGATCATTAAAGAGGAACAAGGAGTCGCCCCATTTGTCACTGGCAAGGTTTAGGAACCGTCACGGAGTCGCTTTGAGTGCAACAACCCTCGCCAGACTGCCAACGAGGCTTGGCCGTCCTCACTCAATGGTGGCAGCGACGTAACTCGCTACTACCTGAGAAGGCTCAATTGGCCCTCACATAGGTATCATTGTTGCCGCGGCTACAGACCCATGGAACACCTTTATAACCAACCTCTCAAATTAGTTAAATCCAAACATTTGGCATGTGTATATAATTGATTGGATATGAAATGCTAAATTTCAGTTTCCAAATTGAAAATGCCCTGCTTTCTAGCCAGCTTTGCCAACCTTGACAGGTTGAGTTGCGTCTTTTCCTATTACGTAGCTCTCCTTTCATATAGTATCTTATTTAATTTACTTTTGAATAATCAGTTATGCAATATGAAGACGTAACTCCCACTAGCAATGCATTAATATGTAGGTGCGGTGGCCAAGATCATTAAGGTTTTTTTTTTTTGTTTAATTAGGTATAAGCTAAGACTAAATAACCTTCTAGAAGCTAGATAGTTTATTAAAATGCCACAACGTCTCTAGGACTCTAAGAGCAAGTTATCTAGTTACATGATAATAGTTACGCGATCAATAACGAACGATCACTTTGCTAAATGTGATGGGATAGTCTTGCTTGATATATATGTACAAGATTAATGAAAAATAAAATAGATGCATACAAGATACGTTTTTTGACTAAATGCATGTATACTTAACATGTAACGTAGTAGATTACATAATTATATGAATAATTCATAGATGCAAAACTCATAATGTTTTTTTTTTTTTGCTGATTATAATTATAGGTAAAACGTAATCGAGAACGTGTCAACGAAACCAATTTTTTTAGTACCGCTTGCGATAGATATGCTTGAGAATATGCTCGTCGAATGTGAAGGACCTTGCGACCGGATGACCAGCTCATCCGGTTTCTCAGGGATAACCCGAAAGTCAAAGCAATCATTTTCCTTAAATTCCAAAAGTCAAGGAAATTACCAAATTACTAAATATAAAACCCCGACATTCCACCACGTGCTGCTGACGACGACAAAACCGCCACCTCGGCGAACTGGATTAGTCAAATTCAACGAGTGAGAGAGTGACTGCGCTTGTCTGAAAATCATCTCTTTACTTCTCTCTCTCACTCTCTCTTTCTTCTGCCATTGTCGCAGGACCGCCTTCGACTTTGATCGCGCGAGCGCACGGCAGAAGATGAAGCTCCGTCACCCTCCGCCTCCTCTTCTGGCCGCTCTGACGCTTGTCGCAGTAGCCAATCTCTCTGCCCCCGCCGTCTCGGCTGGCTCGCCTCGCTGCAAGGCGTGGCTCGTCCAGTCCATCCCCACCGACATGCCCCTCCTCCGCCGCGTCCCCGGCGTCCTCTCCACCGGTGAGCGTCCCCCTATCCCGTCGCAACGACTGCGTTTAGCCAGGTACCGCGCCGGAGTTTGGTTTTAGAAAGCATGATCGGGGGAACAGAGTAGGAGAGACTGAGGTTGGCGTTAAAAAATGGATATTGTTAAAGGCTACGTTTGTTTTGCAAAAATGTTTCTTGTATACTTGCGAAAACGAATCAATGAAAACATGTTTACGTTATTTACGAAGATGTTTAGATATAAAACGTAATCAATGATGAAAATAGGTTTCATTGACTAGATACTTCAAGTTATACAAGCAATTATTTATCAGTAAATATTTTTCAAATTATTTGTTCTTCGCAAAATAAATGGAGCTTGAATGTATTAATTGCTGATTGGGGTGACAAATGGTTTTAGCGGATGTGCTGCGGTGGTTGGCGGGAAACTCGACGAAGAAGCTGGACATCATAGCATACTATTGGCAGCTGAATGCTCGTCCTGATGATCCTACCTCTGGCGATTATGGTTACTCTCAGTCTGACATGCTCCGACTTGGGGCTGATTTGGGTCGCCGTGTTTACAAAGCCATCGAAGATGCCGCCGATCGGAATGTTACTATTAGGTAATTGTTAGCGCTTGCTCATGCCCTTTGCATATGCTGATTTGTGGGTGTAAAGTAGCCATTGGAGCTTTACCTTTGGGGTAATTCGCAAATGGCTAATCATGGCTACCTTTTAGTTTATATCTGGTAGTTTGTTTCATAACTTTTTTGCTCCTGCTCTTTCGTTACACTTTCTATTAACATGTCAAATAATTTCTTTTTCTAAGTTTCCGAAGCACGTCAGGTAATTTGCTTAACGTGTTCTCCCAAGTAAAATCCCAGAAATCGTCTATCTTGGAGAACTGCTCGAATTCTAAGTGATGCAATTTGATTTATATTTCACTTTGAGAAAGTAAAAGTACCTTTATTGGAGATTCCTAGTCCTCCAAAAGTTCCAAGGGAACCTCAGGTAGGAGATTAATCCAGTGGATGAAGATAGTGAACGACTGAAGTGCCAGAATCACTTACCAAAGCAGTGAGAAAATCATTACTTTAAAGATGGTTGAAGCCTGAAATTATGTGTGTAGAAAGAAAAGCAAAACGACCAGACTCATTTTCTTGAGGCTTCTGCTTTCATATTCACCATATCTATTAGAGATGTTCTCATTTACTTCTTGCAACATTAGCACACCTCTGAAAAATATTGAACTTCATCAGGCTTTTACATCACTCAGGAGCGCCTCCTGACTATGACAAAGAACCAAATGACCTTGCTTCAGGAAGGACAAACGTCAAGTCTGTAACTCTGTTATTTGCCAAATGGTGGGGATCAGGCATAATTCATGCCAAAGTGTGGATATCAAATAATCAAGATGTTTATGTTGGATCTGCAAACAACGATTGGAAGGCCCTTTCTCAGGTACACGCTTTACTTAAGAAGTCCTTTTCTCGGGAATATAGTTAGCCTTCTCTCCATTTTTTATTCGTGAGGATATCAATCCGACTGTGGCTAAATAAATTGACTGAGCAAAAGAAAAGGTGTGGGTTCTCAGCTATAAGTGTCCCATTCTGGCAAGTAAGATCATAGAAGATTATGCAACATTTACGCCATATTAAGACATATTTCACCTCTTCAATCTGTAGATTTGTTTGTGTATTCGAGCCATGTAGAAGAATTATAATGATCAAATCTTTACAGGTGAAGGAACTTGGAATATACCTTGTTAATTGTCCCAAAATAGCAAAGAAGGTTGAATCCTACAATGACAATCTGTGGAAACTTTCCTCTCTCGATGCTTCAGCTTACACGAAGAATGTCTGGGATCAACAATGGCAGATCACCAGAAAAGTTCCCTGTTGGTCACATTTCCTTGAACCTGACGAGCGATGCAAGTACGACAAAAACATTCATACTGCACTTTTTCTTGTGCCTCTTTTTCCTGCATAATTTGAGATTTTGTGAATCGTTATGCTCTTCTTCTTTTTTTTCCCCTGGCATTTGGTTGTGTTGTTCATTTTCTTTGTTTCTCTGGGTGATAGAAAAGTTCATTTTCATTTCGGAAAGCATGTCTCTGCTTCATGGGATTTTGTGTTGTTTCACTTTTATTCAAGGAATACCCCTTTTTGGTCTTTCAACCATCAGATTAACTCTAGGCCCAGGTCTGAAACTCCTGAGGTTATGCTGATTGATGAGTGATTCTGTTGTTTTTAGAGTTTTTGACGGATTTTTGATTTTCATCTTTGTCGGAGTTCTTTCCAAGCCTTATCCCATTGGTCGGATCAGCTATAAATGTTTGCCAAATGTATCTTAAAAAATTATTCCTGGTGTTTGATATTTTCCAGTTTGTTATCTCCCAGATGATTGAATGATATGAGCACAGAGAAAGCAGAACAGTTCTTATGTATGGTAAATAGCTTTTAAAATAAGAAAAATAGAGATCTCTGGATTGAAAGTAAGAGATTGGATTTTATTTTCAAATTGTTCATTTTGGAAATGCTATTCTGTGGGACTGATGAGTAAGCAGAAATTCTCTAGCGCATGGTACATAGCCTTTAAAAGAAGAAAGGAGTTTCTAAAATAAGAGACAAGGACAAGATTTGCTCCCTTGAGGACTTCTTGTTGGATGCCTGTCTATAACTGGATAGAAATGGCTGACTCTAGTTTGGCAACTCCAATGCTTAGACTTGGTCACAGGCTTCTGTCAAAACGTTATTCTCAAATTTGAAATCAGCAGCTTATTCTCGGTCTGATATTAGCCAGTGATGTGGTGTTGTAACCATTTGATCAGTTTGGTGCTCAACTGAAGGGTTTTGCGCTCGATTTGCTTTCAATTCACTTGCCATCATAATGATCTGGTGAAGGTTGATGTTAACATTTTCCGAGTCCTCTTGTTGATATAAGCAAATATGCCATGGCAGGTCGCCTCTTCCTCGATCTGTGGAGGTTCCTCATGTAGCAGGCTATCCAGTCCTGTCACATCCTCACATGATTCGGCTTCCATTAGATACTCCTGGACGTAATCACACATCTTCACAATATCAACTTAGCTATCTTTCTTTTGCTCCTCCAGAGGTAACTTGTCCAAGACCTATCTATTTAACATTTTTAATTTTGTCTTAACATAGAAAGTAAGAATTGCATTTGACATCATCAAAACATTAGCCATTACAGGTTAAGACTTTTTTCATCCTAGAATTGTTTGTTGAATCAAACGATAAAAAATGAATGGTTGCATCTTAAGTTTAGTTTATTAAGTTTGTTGATTTGTCACATCGCAGTTCAGTGTCTATGTACCCAATTAGAATTTAGCTAATCGACCCAGTCTAGTTGCCATTGTCTTCTCTCTGATATATTAGCAAGTAAACTTTTTCGGTGTGTATTCCTTCATGAATTCTAAGGGTGCTCAACATTTAAGTTGATTAAATCACATTGCGATTGCTCTACTGATCCTTTTGGGGGATCCCACAAATTTCATCTTTCAAGCTTCTATCTTGCAGCTGTCATTTGGCAAGCACCAGGCTGACGAGCAGGCATGGGTCGACACAATAAAATCAGTTGGAAGTGGAGGCACCGTTAGGATCAGCACAATGGATTGGCTTGGTCAATCACAATATATTGACCAAACTGTTTATTGGTCATCCCTTTCTTCTGCTGTGTCAGAGGTATTCTCCTTTCTTGCGACAGTTGCTGCCCTTGTTTGTACATGTGAATCTAAATCGACAGATACAGGTCAATATGGTGTTCATTTGAAATCATTTTGTCTTGCATCTACTGGATTCCATTTTTCCTTTTTATGGAGATGGACCGTGACTAGCATGAATATTTAAACAGTGGATACTAGGTCTGATGGCTGGTCATTGGCTTCTTGTTTTTGGGTTATCTCGCATGCTCGGAACAGATAAATGAAAAGCTTTTAGCTTGTTGTAAGCACTAGAATTTCCTGCTATCGCCATTTGCCACTTTGGTTTCAAAATGATTGAAGGAAAATGCGGAAAGCCTTTGCTGTGATGAAGAACTGCTTACTGTCAGAAGGGGTTGATGACACTGGCTTTTTGTGATTTATCTCTATTGACCAACTTTATTTCCTCCCATATGTTGTTACTGAGAACATATTTTCTGAGGTAACTATAATTTTCAGGTTGTCTTTTCCAAGCATGCCAAAGTGAAGATATTGGTAGCATATTGGACACATTCAATAAACAACACTGACGTTTACCTGAAATCTGTCCTCTATTCCAATGTCCTTTGCTCCTCTTCAAAGTACAACAATTGTTCTGGCAAAGTTGAGATCAAGTACTACATGGTGCCGGGTTTCAACGTGACTGGAGCTGCGATCAGCAATGGGACCAGCACTGGGAATAAGTATCCAGGTCGCACTCGGGTCAACCATGGGAAGTATGCTGTCAGTGATGTGAGAGCCCACATGGGAACGAGCAACCTCTTGTGGGACTATTTCTATACTACTGCTGGTGTCAGCTTCGGGACGTATGACCAGAACATAGTTTCGCAGCTTCAAGAAGTCTTCCATGCTGATTGGGATTCACCATATGCTGTTCCTGTGGGAGAGTTTGAGGAAGGGCACTCGTTTTCGAGCTGACACGTGCTTGCACACAAGGTATGGACCGGCTACAATTAGCACGGAAAAGGGCACGACGACAATCAAATTAAGTCTTCTAATGCGAAGGGCACAGCCAATAGAGTTGCGCCGCATCTTGAGACGAGGACATTGTTCGGACTTAATTTTACCAGAATGATTTACACCTTGTAATCTCAAACTAAAGCTATTGGTATCTCCTCCTTGATGATTATAGCAAAGGAAGAGGCAGCTTCATTGCTTGTATACATTATCTCGAGAGAGTGCATATCTTGAAGCTACACCAAAATCATCAACACGAGATGAAAGCGGGTAGAACTTGTTAAGAACATAAAGTTGACACTATCCGAACATGAAATACTAGAGGACAAGCATGAATTTGCAGAAGTCATATGGAAAATTTTAAGGCATATTCTTACCAGAAGTCCTAAAACTTATCATGAAGGTGTAATTGAGTCATAAAACTGGTAAAAAGTATAATAAAGTTCCAAAACTTGTCAAATTGATGTAATTGAGTTATTTTGTTGACGCCATTTTCATTATTAATATTTTTAAATACGTGGCGATGACGTGGCTCAAATGTCGTTTTGATCCAAATCTAATTTTTAGTGCAATTTTGATTTAAATTAAAATAAAATGATCTAAAAGAAAAAGGTTAGAAGGGCCAGCAATGGTGGGGAAATGGTCAACGAGGGTCTAGGCGAGGTCACTGGCCGGGACTGAATTAGACCGGATCATCGTTGGGTAGGCCTTATGGTCCAGATTTTAGGCCCCGTTTGGTTCAACTTTGGGTAAATGGCTTTGCATTTCCCCAAGTATCCTTGAGAGAATGAGCATTTTAGGAAGGGAAGTGTGTTTGGAAACTAATTTTTTATGTATGTTTTGCAAAGCTATTTCAAAGTAAAAAGAAAAATGAAAAAGAGAAAAGGGAGGAGGAGATGTAGCGGTGATCGTGGGGGTGCGATTGGTGGCGGTGGCGCTGGTGGTGGCGGGGAGGCAATGGCGGTGGCGGGGAGCAGCTCGCTTGGGGTCGCCTCGGCGACGCCTTGGGTGGCGCTGACCTCAGGCGACGCGCCGACCTCAGGTGACGCCTTGAGTCGCGCGACCCAGGGCGTCGCCTGAGGTTGCGCGGCCTCAGGCGATGCCGCCTGAGGTCCAGCGACCCAGGGCGTCGCCTAAGGTTGCGCAGCCACAGGCGGCGTTGCTTGAGGTCGAGCGACCCAGGCAACGCCGCCTGGGTCGCGCGACTTCAGGCGGCGTTGCTTGGGTCGCTAGACCTCAGGCGCGACCCAGGGCGTCGCCTGAGACCTCAGGCAACGTTGCCTGAGGTCGAGCGACCCAGGCGACGCTGCCTGAGGTCTCGCGGCCTCAGGTGGCGTCGCCTGGGTCGCTCAACCTCAGGCGACGGCGCTTGGGTCACTCGACCCAGGCGATGCCCGAGGTCGCCCAACCTTAGGCCACCTCGTGCTCGACCTCAGGCGAGGCATCCGGCAGCCTGTTTGCGGCTAAGCGCCGTCAACTACAAAACTCGGCCGACTCTCAGGCGGGGGAAGAAGAACCGAACGGGGAAGAGGATGGTGGGGAAGAAGAATGAACAGTGACTTTTAGGCATTTTGGAAATGCCAAAGCTGAAAGCAGCTCTACCCTAGCATTGGGCTTTCAACATGTGGAATGCCCACATTCCACCAAGGAGCATTCAAAAGTTTTGCCAAACACAAAAATTTTCCCCCAAGGGGCTTTCGGGGCCCAAAGCCCCTTGGGAAAGTCCAACCAAACGGGGCCTTAGACTGGATCAAACCGGTCCAGATAAGCATAGATGACGAAAGCCCAATCTGAGTTCTCTCGTACAATTACGGCTCGGGCGATAACCTTACTGAACGGCCGCTTGACCTTTGCTCTGCTCTGTCCTTCTCTTTTTGCCTTCTCAGTGCGCATCGTTCGGTGTTTAGCCGTTCGCTTCTCATTTTGAGGGGGAGGCCGGAGCGCCGGATTCAGCCATTGCTCGAGAGAAAACGCCCTTCGAAAACCCTTTTATAGAGCGTTCAAACAACAGCAAGGGAAATTTAAAGGGAAATTGATTCAAATGTTATCCTCACAAATGGTTACCAATTCTTTTATCAAAATTAACTACTTGATATTTTTTTTTCTGAGCTATATATAAAGGGAAATTTATCAAAAAAATCTTAAATCTTTTACAATTGTATGAATTCAATCATAAATATTTTTTTTATCAATTTAATTATAAACCTTTTGCAATTGTGTCAATTCAGTCTATCTAGCCAAATTTGGCTTGCTGGCACATTATAAATGCCACGCATTGAATTGGCCAAAAAAAAAACAAATTAAGACTGAATTGGTAAAATTATAAAAGGTTTAAGACTTTTTTGATAATTTTTCCTCTATGTAAAAGTTATCGATGATGATTGAAATACACAATTTTCATATGTTCCTTGGTTTCTGCATATTATTTACGGTCGCTGCCCTCTTCCCTTTTTTGGCATTCTGCCCTCTCACCGACAGTAGTCCCTATTTTTATCCGTGACCAACCGATTATTTGGATGAAACTAGCCACAATCATAAGTCCAAAAGCATGAAACTGCTTTTATCACTTGGTCAATTCCATTGCGGGTTTAAATTCCTTTTGCTGGTCTTATATTAATCAATTTTGTACCCTTGTTTTGAATGGATGAGTCGATTATGGAAGTTAATCATGTCATCGGCCCAGATTAAAGATAAGGAAAAGGTTTTGCTACTGCCCAATGAATAATCATTCCCACCGTTATAATTACACATTTTAATGGCCAAGAAAAAAACAGGAGAAAGAGAAAAAATCAAAATACTCGTATTCCTCTACCCCCATTTAGTACCATCTTCTCTTCTCCAAGGACAGACTATTAACGACGGCTGGACTTGTTATAATTATGGTTAATGGATCAACGAAAGCTAATAAATTAATATACGTCTTTTTTGTTCATGTATCTCTTGAATTTATGAATTTTCTAAACTTTTCCGTTCACGTATCTATTGAATTAATAAATTTCCTAGATCATGTATCTTTTAATTCATGTATCCATTGAGTTCATGAATCTCTTGAATCACGTGTCTCTGGATTCATGAATCTCTTGGATTCACATATCTCTTGATTCATGAATTTCACAAATACATGCGTCTATTTAATTCATGTATCTCTTTAGTACATGAACTCAAAAGCTCTACAAATAAATAGGAGCATAGAGCTTCATTACGATTTTTGTTTTTTCCGACTCAATTCCAAAAAAGCTTTGATATGCTTTTCTCATTTTCTGATCTTTCTGGGTGTGCTGGTTCAATTGAACGGTTCGACTGAATTCTTTTTGCATAGTGCTAATCCAAATAAGTTCTATTTGCATAGTGCTAATTCAAATAAGTTCAAGGTGTTGTATCTTAGGAGGCATAGTTCATGAATCTGAAGCACCATTGACAGAAACTAATCGCTTTAAGTAGATTCGGATATCCATACCTCACCTCCAATTATTTATTTTATGTTCTGATTACAAAAAACAGTTTATTTTCTCTCAATTAATTTCCTAACAGGACTTTCGGAGATTACCATAACGTCGACCCCGCCCGAATCACGTGTCTTGGAACAGCGGCCTAGCATCATCGCAAGAACGCCATTGAATTCTTTCTTGACTGTTCTTGTTTCTTGACGGTTCTTCTTTATTGAAAGTGAGAATGAGGTAACGAGGCACTTCTCTACTTTCCTAAATATGCAAGAACCAAGGCGACAAGGGCGTGACCGACGGAGGTTACGCCCTGTCCCCCGGCATTGTTCTCCGACGATCCACCCTTGGCAAAAGGGGCCACCCGTTCTCTTTCTTCAATCGTTCTGGTCAGGACAAGTGGGGTTGATTTGTTTGCATCCACCACAACAGTGTCGGCATCGTGGGTCCGGAACGGAACTCTGGGCGTCGTCGATGGAGGCAGGTCTGGCCAGAGTTGGCTCCATCCTCCGTGGAGTTAGCATCGATTCAGTCAATGAACATGGGGCCGCTGGCTCGTCCGTCCGTGAAGATGGAGAGCCAGATCTGCCGCCTTCAAGAGGATAAGATACATGTCAACTTTCTGATGGATCAAGTGAGGGAGAGAGTGTTGGAGCGAGAGAGACCGAGTAGTGAGACAAAGTGGAGAGACGATCTTCGGAGTCGGGGACGGCGGACCAAATGGTCTGGCAAAAAGCAAGAACAGGAGAGACATGGTTTGGTTAAGGCGGTGTATTGTGGATGACGGGTCATGTTTCGTGTTAAATTCGCATGTGAAGGAACGCCCTGTCCGAACATATCTGCCCTTGGGAAGAGCACTATAACTACTAGAAGGTTACATAAACCCAGTGGTATATGACCCTCCACTTTTCACTTCTCTAATTTAATTTCAAAAACCTAAAAGTTAGAAACTACGATGATAGCAAACTTAAAAAGACTCGATCAGATTCGAAAACTTCCAATCTAGACTCGGAGAAGAGCGTCTCGATCACTCGGACATCTTCACCGCAAAACGAAATGAGCTCGCATGCATCCAAATCTGCTCCTCTATCATCCGTAATCCCAAGCATAGCGAAAATGATGTACTTTTCAGTTTGTATTAACTAATGCTCGACCATTTTCTATTCATCTGTCAACGTAACCCTAAGAAGGGCGATACATACAGACCGACCGAGACACCAGAACACGCATAATTACAAGTTGACATCCGTCGTGCGAGTCGTACATATTCACTTCCTGGCACGAACATCCAAAGGCGGGTCGTGGGTGGTGACTCCGTTCCCGACCCTGGCACGTCCCTCCCTAGTGTTCCTCTTATCTTTGTAGAAGACGTAGTAGCCCGCCACCGCCACCAGGAGGATCCCGCCGACCGCCATCGCCCCCGGGCTCATCGGCATGTTCCTCCCTCCCACCCTGGCCCTGTGCGCATCGTCCGCCGCCATCTCCTCCTCTCTCTCTCTCTCTCTCTCTCAAGAGTACTCACCGACCTGTGGTTGATGAAACGAAAGAAAGGCGATACCGGTCTGATCAATGGGGAAGGAACCCGACACGTTTATGTAGGTGTCGAGCCGACGTGACATGTGGCGGCGGCGCGTGTTCGTGTCCTTACAAGCGTCGTTCTCTAGGGTTCGGACGTAGCATCATGGTTGCAACTAGTTGTTTCTGCATGGTACAGTGCACATCTATTCCACGCAATTTAGGTTGAACGGATGTCGGATGGTGATGATGGGTCATCTTTAGCTGCAGGAATCTTTTGCAAATATGCCATTAATTATTGTTTTTTTTTCTTTAGTTATTTGATGATGTTATGCTAATAGAGCACTTTCTTGTTCTTTCAATTAAAGGAAACGAAATTATGTTCGGCCTTTCTTTCGAGATTTATAGAATGGGAAGATATCATAATTTTTTTTGGTCCATTTCTGAAAAATCGCAAATGATTCGCGGTCTCGAAGGAATTTTTTAGATTATCGATGTTGAACAAAATTCGGAAAAGGTCAAAACTCCATGGAAAAAGAATTGAAATAGAAAGCTCCAATCATGGTTTTGAAAATGGATCGCCGCTAGCATAACGATGGCTACAAGAAGGAAAAGATCAGTTCAATGGCCAAATCTCTTGTTCCGCTAATCCTCAGGTAAGTTATGAATGCTTCTCTTTCAAGTTGCCCTCTGAAAATCCACATAAATTAATTCAAATTTCTAAAATTATAAACAAATAGATGCTTCAGATGAACAAAAGCTATACATATATTATCTTTATCAGGCTTTTTTAGCATGGAAATACGCGAAAAACAAATTATGCTCGATTTATTTTGTGACCGTTGATTGCTTTTGTTCCTCTCTAGAAGTTCTGGATCGATCCCTCTGTCTTCCTCCACGCTTCAAAGCACCGTTATTTGGAACTTCTAGTTTTATTTGCGGAGGTGCTGTCTAATTTTTTCTCTATGAGGATATAATTGGTTTTCGGGCCTCAGATTACTGAATACTAAACTACTTTGGTAATAATTTATTTGTGAGTCGATATTTCTTTATTCGTAATATACAAAGAACATAAATTGATTAAGTTTTAGGCTCTCCTATGATAAAGTAGGGTGTTTTTGAGAATCCTATTTGAAAACTCAACTTGGATTTGAGATATGCTTGAATTTTATTTAGTATTATTTTGAGTTTGAAATAGGGTCTGGCCTTCCAAGTCCATCTCATTGTAATATCCAACTAAGATAAATTAGTAAAAAATTGTAAGCATTTCACGCCAGAGGGAAATGAATAATTTTTAAGTTTAACTCAATTACTTAACATTTGTCTGAATCTATTAGCATGAGATTACTTCAAAAAAAACGTATTTACAAAATATAACACGAGACACTTCTTAAGAGCAAGACAAAATTTTTACAACTATTAATCTAACTATATAAAATAAGATAATTTTATTTCATAAATTGCAGTTCATGTATTTACGTGATGAAGCTGAATATTGTACCTTGAATTGTTCTTTTGAAGATATAACATGAGACACATTATCGACAATGCGCATGATCATAATTACACTGCATAAATTGTTAATTTTGATCAATTTCAAGTATTATATTGATGCATTAATATTAGAAGTGTTAAAATGGGTCATAGACCTATATATGACCCATTTAAATAATAAATGGGTCATATATGGGTCACTTGTTTTTGACAAAAAGTAGTTAAATTGGTAGACTTAAGATAGGTGAGTCTTAAGTATGTTTTAAATGGGTTAGGTTGAGAACCCATTTTCAACCAAAACCTTATAATCTCTCTCTTCCCTCTTTAATTTTATTAAATATTTTTTTATAAAAATCGAAATTTTAATTTTTTAATTTTAATTTTCTCTTTTATTTTTTTTTCTTTCTCCTACCTCCTTCCGGTCGTCGGCAAGGCGATGGCCAATGACCGGCTAGGCGAGCCTTGAGCTCGACGGCATCAAGCGAGCTCTAGCTCACCAGCGTCGGGTGAGGCTCCAACCTCGCCGAGGCGCGAGCCTCAAGCTCGCCGGCATCGGGCAAGGCTTGAGCCTCGCTAGTTTTGGCGAGGGGCGAGCTCGAGCTTGCCCTACGGCGGCAAGGCGGAGGCCTTGCCGACATCCGGCAAGGCTCGAGCCTCGCCTATGGCCGGTACGTGCGTGGCCGGCGGCCGGCCAAAGAAGAAGAAGAAGAAAAAGAAAAAGAAAAAAATTATATTTAAAAAATAATTTAAATTTTAATTTAAAAATAAAAAATAATTAAAATTTTGATTTTTTTAAATAATTATTTTAAAAATTATAAAAATTATCCATTAAATTTGTGTTGTATAAAACTATTTTAGCAATACCATTTAAAAAAAGAATATATATGTATGTATGTATGTATGTATGTATGTATGTATGTATGTAAGAAATAAGCTATAATCTTAAAAAAAAAAATAGGAATAAGTTTTTCTAAATTTGGTTTAATATGAAAATATTTTATTAATGGGTTGGGTAGGTATGGGTTGAGTATGGATCCGGTCGGGTATGGGTCGAAAAATTTACATTAGGCATAAATTGATCATAAATAAGTTAATAGGTCAATTTGGGTCGGATCATTAATGACCCAACGATCCGACCTACTCATTTAACATCTCTAATTAATATGTAGGTGCAATGGCCAAGATCGTTAAGGTTCTTTTTTGTTTAATTAAGCATAAGCTAAGACTAAATAACCTTCTAGAAACTAGATAGTGTTTTAAAATTTCACAACTTCTCTAGAACTCTAGGAGCAGGTTATCCAACTACAAGGCAATAGTTACACAATCAACGATAGACGATCACTTTGCAAAACGTGATGGAATAGTTTTGCTCGATATATGTGTATAGGATTAATGAAAAATAAAATAGTATACTAGTTACATTCTCCGATTGAATGCAAATATGCTTAACACGAATATAGTCGATTGTACAATTATATAAATAATTAATAGAGGCAGATCTCATAATTTTTTTTTTTTGCTGATTATATTTATAGGTAACACGTAACCGAGAACGTGTCAACGAACTCAATTTTTTTAGTACGCTTGCGATAGATATGCTTGAGAATATGCTCGTCGAACGTGAAGGACCTTGCGACCGGATGACTAGCTCATCCGGTTTCTCAGAGGATTACCCCGAGCGTCAAGCAATCAATTTCCTTAGGGCGCGTTTGGTAACGATTCTGTTCCTAAACCGATTCGACAAGAAATGATTATTTTTGATTCGTTCCTTTAAGGGCGATTCGAGTAAAAACACGTGTTTGGTAATCGTCTAAAATTTCTAATTCGGAATAGAATTGCGTTTGATAACGTATTTATTGATTCTGTTCCAAATTATTTTTTTTAAACAATTTTTCTACTTTTTTACTTTCTTTTATTTTCTTTTATTTTCCTTTTTTCCTTTTTTTTTTTCATTTTTTCTCCTATTTTTCTTCTTCTTCTTATGGCCGGTCGCCGGACCGGCGGCCGGTGAGCGAGGCCGGCGACCTCACCAGGCGTCGCCGGCCCTTGGTGAGGCTGGCCCTCGTCGGCCAAGCCTCGCCGGTAAGCCGGGCGAGGCTCGCCGATGGACGAGCGGGCCTCGCCGAGGCTTGACGAGGCTCGCGGCCACCGGCCGGCTTGCCTAGCCCGGCCGATGGCCGGGCGAGCCTCGCCGGGGCTGGGCGAGGCCCACTTGGCCACCGGTCGAGCTAAGGCGAGCTCTCGGCCGGTGGCCAGGCGGGCCTCGCCGGTGGACAGGCGGGCCTCGTCGAGGCTGGGCGAGGCCCGCCTGGCCACCGGTCAGGCTAGGCGAGCTCGGCCGGTGGCCAAGTGGGCCTCGCCCAGCCCTGGCGAGGCTCGCCGGTGGCTGGGCGAGCCTCTGGCGAGCTTGCCGGACCTCGCCTTGGCCAGGCGAGCCTCCGGCAAGCTTGCCGGACCGCGGGCGGCGGGCGCGCGGACGGCGGCGGCGGCGCGAGCGGCGTGATGGCGAACTTGGTCGTGGGATGGCCGAAGGAAAGAAAATGGGTTTTATTGTGTTGATTCTTTTTCGATTCTCGGACGTAGAATCAATTTTTTTCTGATTCTCAAATCTTCTCCAAAATTGTTCCCGGGAACAAAAATTTTACCAAACGCGATTCTCGTCCCAAACTATTCTTGGGAACAAAAAATCAGAATCAGTCACTGTTGGGTAAGTTGCCAAACAGGGCCTTAAATTCCAAAAGTCAAGAAAAGGAAATTACCAAATTACTAAAAATTAAACCCCAAAATTTCACCACGTGCTGACGACGATATCACCGCCACCTCGGCGGACTCGAAAAGTCAAATCCAACGAGGGAATCTCTGCGCTTGTTCGAAAATCCATTCTTTCCTTCTCTCTCTCTCTCTCTCTCTCTCTCTCTTTCTTCCGCCATTGTCGCAGGACCGCCTTGACTTCGATCCGCGCGACCGCACGGCGATTCGAATCGAACCCGGAAGATGAAGAAGCTCCGTCGCCCTCCGCCTCCTCTTCTGGCCGCGCTGGCGCTCGTCGCCGTAGCCATCCTCTCTGCCCCCGCCGTCTCGGCGGGCTCGCCGCCTCGCTGCAAGGCGTGGCTCGTCCAGTCCATCCCCACCGACATGCCCCTCCTCCGCCGCGTCCCCGGCGTCCTCTCCACCGGTAAGCGCCCCCCTCTTCTGCCGCAACGACTGCGTTTTGCTAAGTAATGCGCTGCGGCTTGGTTTTAGAAAGCATGGTTGAAGGAAAAGAGTAGGAGAGACTGCGGTTGGTGTTAAAAATTTGATACTTTTAAGGCTAGGCTTGTTTCACGGAAAATGAATGATTTGGAAAATGTTTTTTAATGACCTTTGACGTTAAAAATTGGATACAAGCAATCATTTTTTGGGCAAATGTTTTCCAAATTATTTATTTTTTGTGAAATAAGCAGAGCGTAAATGTATTAGTTGCTGATTGGGGTGACAAATGGTTTAGCGGATGTGCTGCGGTGGTTGGCGGGAAACTCGACGAAGAAGCTGGACATCATAGCGCAGTATTGGCAGCTGAATGCTCGTCCTGATGATCCTCACTCTGGCGATTATGGTTACTCTCAGTCTGATATGCTCCGATTCGGGGCTGATTTGGGTCACAGTGTTTACAAAGCCATTGAAGATGCTGCTGATCGGAATGTCACTATCAGGTAATTGCAGATGGTGCTTGCTCATGCCCTTTGCATATGCTGATTTGTCGGTGTACAGCTGCTTTGGTAGCAATTGGAGCTTTGTGTTTGGGTATTTCGCAAATTGGGCAATCAAGGCTACCTTTGTATTTTATATCTGTTAGCTTTCATAGTTTTGTCGCTTGTAATCTTTAACCAAACTTTCTGTTAACATGTCAAACATCTTCTTATTTCAAGTTTCCGAAGCATGTGCTTGGTAATTTGATTAATGTGTTCTCCTGATTAAACCCAAAAACGGTCTGCCTTGGAGAACTGTGCGAATTTTAAGTGATGCAATTACATTTGACTTTGAGATGGTAAAAGTTCCTTCATCAGAGAGAACCCTACTCCTCCAAAAGCTCCAAGGGAGCCTCGGGAAGGATATTAATCTGATGGATGAAAATATTGAACGACTGTAGTACCAGAATTACTTGCCAAAGCAGTGAGTAAATCATTACTTTTAGAGAAGTTTGACGCCTGATATTAAGTAATGTAGGAAGTAGAGCAAAATGTCTATGCTGCATAAGCCCGGACTCATCTTCTTTCAGGCTTCTACTGTCATGTATACTGTGTCTATTATAGATTTTCTCATTTACTTCTTGCAAACATTAGCCCTCCTCTGAAAGATATTAAACTTCACCAGGCTTTTACAGCACTCGGGAGTATATCCTGACTATGACAAAGAGCCAAATGACCTTGCTTCAGGAAGGACAAACGTCAAGTCTGTTACTCTGTTATTTGCCAAATGGTGGGGCTCAGGCGTAGTTCATGCGAAAGTGTGGATATCAGATAATCGAGATGTCTATATTGGATCTGCCAACAATGATTGGAAGTCCCTTTCTCAAGTACATGCTAATTACCTAAGAAGTTTCTTTCTCAGGAATATAGTATAGCCTTTTCTCCATTTATTATTGGTGAGGATATCGATCCGACTGTGGCTAAATAAATTTTGACTGAACAAAAGAAGAGGTGTGGGTTCTCAGCTATAAGCGTCCCATTTTTTTGGCAAGTAAGATCGTAGAAGATTCTGCTACATTTACAATATTTTAAGACATATCACCTATTTTTCATCTCTTCAGTCTGTATAGATTTGTTTGTGTATTTGAGCTATATAGAAAAATTATAATGTTCAAATCTTTACAGGTCAAGGAACTTGGAATATACCTTGTTAATTGTCCCAAAATAGCAAAGAAGGTTGAAACCTACAGCAACAACCTGTGGAAACTTTCCTCTCTCGATGCTTCAGCTTACACAAAGAATGTCTCGGATCAACAATGGCAGATCACCAGAAAAGTTCCCTGTTGGTCACATTTCCTTGAATCTGAAGAGCGATGCAAGTATGACAAAAACATCCATATTGCACTTTTTCTTGTGCCTCTTTTGCCTGCATAATTTGAGATTTTGTGAATCGTTATGCTCTTCTTCACCCCCTCCCCCCACCCCCCCCCCCCCGGCATTTGGTTGTATTGTTCATTTTCTTTGTTTCTTTGGGTGATAGAAAAGTTGATTTTCATTTCATAAAGCATGTCTCTGCTGCATGGGATTTTCTGTTGTTTCATTTTTAGTCAAGGAATATCCCTTTTTAGTCTTTCAGCCATCAGATTAACTCTAGGCTCAGGTCTGAAACTCCTGAGGTTATGCTGATAGACAAGTGATTCTGTTGTTTGTTAAGATTGTTTTTGGTGCTGCAGCTTAGAGATTTCGACAGAATTTTGGATTTTCATCTTTGTCGGAGTTCTTTTCAAATGGTTATTATGACAAACAACAACAAACCAAGTCTTATCCCACTACGTCGGATCAGCTACAAATGTTTGCCAAATGTATCTTAAAAACTTTTTCCTGGCATTTGCTACTTATTTTTCAGTTTGTTTTCTCCCAGATGATTGAATGATACGAGCAAAGAGAAAGCAGAACAGTTCTTATGTATGGTAAATAGCTTTTAAAAGAAGAAAAGTAGAGATATCAGGATTGAAAGTAAGAGATTGAATTTTAATTTCAAATTGTTCATTTTGGAAATGCTGTTCTGTGGGACTGATGAGTAAGCAGAAATTCTCCAGTGCATGGTACATAGCCTTTAAAAGAAGAAAGGAGTTTCTAAAACAAGTGACAAGGACAAGATTTGCTCTCTTGAGAACTTCTAGGTGGATTCCTGTCTATAACTGGATAGATATGGCTGACTCTAGTTTGGCAACTTCGATGCTTAGACTTGGTCGCAGGCTTCTGTCGAAAAGTTATTCTTAAATTTGAAATCAGCAGCTCATTCTTGGTCTGATATTAGCGTATGATGTGATGTTGTGACCATTTGATCAGTTTGGTGCTCAACTGAATGGTTTTGTGCCTGATTTGCTTTCGGTTCACTTGCCATTGTAATGATCTGGTGAAGGTTGATGTTAACATTTTCCGAGTCCACTTGTTGTTATGAGCAAATATGTCATGGCAGGTCACCTCTTCCTCGATCTGTGGAGGTTCCTCATGTAGCAGGCTATCCAGTCCTGTCACATCCTCACATGTTTCGTCTTCCATTAGATACTCCTGGACGTAATCATACATCTTCACAATGTCAACTTAGCTATCTTTCTTTTGCTCCTCCAGAGGTAACTTGTCCAAAACCTATCTATTTAGCATTTTTAATTTTGTCTTAATATAGAAAGTAAGAATTGCATTTGGACATCATCAAAATATTAGCCATTTGCAGGTTAGACTTGTTTCATCCTATAATTGTTTGTTGAACCAAAGGATACAGAATGAATGGTTGTATTTTAAGTTAGAGTTTATTAAGTTTGTTGGTTTGCGACATCGCAGTTCCAGTGTCTATGTACCCAATTAGAATTTAGCTAATCGTCCCAGTCTAGTTGCTAGTGTCTTCTCTCTGATATATTAGCAAGTAAACTTTTTCGGTGTGTATTCCTTCATGAATAGTGAGGGTGCTTAACATCTAAGTCGATTGAATCACATGGTGATTGCTCTGCTGATCCTTTTGGGGGATCCCGTAAGTTTCATCTTTCAAGCTTCTATCTTTAACATACAATACACTGCCATTGCAGCTGTCATTTGGCAAGTACCAAGCTGATGAGCAGGCATGGGTCGACACAATAAAATCAGTTGGAAGTGGAGGCACCGTTAGGATCAGCACAATGGATTGGCTTGGTCAATCACAATATGCTGACCAAACTGTTTATTGGTCATCCATTTCTTCTGCTGTGTCAGAGGTATGCTCCTTTGTTGCTACAGTTGTTGCCCTTGTTTGTACATGTGAATCTAAATTGTCAGATACAAGTCAATATGGTGTTCATTTGAAATCATTTTGTCTTGCATCTACTGGATTCCATTTTTTCTTTTTATGGAGATGGACTGTGACTTGCATGAATATTTAAACAGTGAATACTAGGTCTGAGGGCTGGTCATTGGCTTCTTGTTTTTGAGTTATCTCGCATGCTCGGAACAGATAAATGAAAAGCTTTTAGCTCGTTGTAAGCTGTAGAATTTCCTGCTATCGCCACTTGCCACTTTGGTTTCAAAATGATTGAAGGAAAATGCAGAAAGCCTTCGCTGTGATGAAGAACTGCTTACTGACAGAATGGGTTGATGACACTGGCTTTTTGTGATTTATCTCTATTGACCAACTTTATTTCCTCCCATATGTTGTTACTGAGAACATATTTTCTGAGCTGACTATAATTTTCAGGTTGTCTTTTCCAAGCATGCCAAAGTGAAGATATTGGTAGCACATTGGGCACATTTCATAAACAACACTGACGTTTACCTGAAATCTGTCCTCTATTCCAATGTCCTTTGCTCCTCTTCGAAGTACAACAATTGTTCTGGCAAAGTCGAGATCAAGTACTACATAGTGCCGGGTTTTAACGCGACTGGAGCTGCGATCAGCAATGGGACCAGCACTGGGAATAAGTATCCTGGTTACACTCGGGTCAACCATGGGAAGTATGCTGTCAGCGATGTGAGAGCCCACATTGGAACGAGCAACCTCATATGGGACTATTTCTATACTACTGCTGGTGTCAGCTTCGGGACGTATGACCAGGACATAGTTTTGCAGCTTCAAGAAGTCTTTGATGCTGATTGGGATTCACCATATGCTGTTCCTGTGGGAGAGTTTGAGGAAGGGCACTCGTTTTCGAGCTGACTAGTGCCTGCACATGAGGTACGGACCGGCTATAGTTAACACAGAAAGGGGCACGACGACAATCAAATGAAGTCTTCTAACGTGAAGGGTACTGCCAATAGAGTTGCGCTGCATCTTGAGACGAGGACATCGTTCGGACTTAATTTGACCAGAATGATTTGTTTGTAAATAATCAGTGCAATAAAGCATTTCTTTACACTTCAATCTTAAACTAAAACTATTGGTATCTCCTTGATGATTATAGCAAAGGAAGAAACAGCTTCATTGCTTGTATACATTATCTCGAGAGAGTGCATTTCTTGAAGTTATACCAAAATCACCAGCACGTGATGAAAGCTGGTAGAACTTGTTAAGAACATAAAGTTGACACTAGCTTAACATGAATTACTAGAGGACAAGCATGAATTTGCATAAGTCATATGGAAAAGTTTGAGGCATGTTTTTATCATAAGTCGTTAAACTTATCATGAAGGTGTATTTGGGTCCTAAAATTTGTAAAAAGTGCAATAAAATTTTAAAACTTATCAAATTGATGCAATTAAGTCATTCTATTAACTTTGTTTTCATCATTATTTTTTTTTATAATATGCAGTGATTACATGGCTCAAACATTGTTCTGATCCAAATCTAATTTTTAATGCAATTTTTATTTAAAATAAAATAAAATGAGCTAAATTTTTTTTTTTATTAAAAAAAGGTTCTAAAAAGGTTAGAACTAGCTCTCATCGCAGTTGCCCTCACCATCGTTGGGAAGGGCCACATGGTGAGGGCAAACAATGCTGGGGAAATGGTCCATGAGGGTCTAGGCGAGGGTCGCTGGCCGCTAGGGGTGAGCATCGGTCCAGTCCCAGGGTTACCCTGAACTGGCCTGACACTGGTTCCCAAGGGGATTAGGTTAGGCCTTGGTTCTAGAACCCATGGACCTTGCACTATATAAATTAGTTCTCGGTCATGGGAGTTTAGGATTAGTCCCACCCGAACTAAGTATGTACTTAATATATATATATATATATATATATATATATATATATATATGTATATATATGTATATGTGTGTGTATAACATTATACTATATATCAATATATTGTTTATTATATGCTTTTGTTTACTTTAACTAGTGCTTCCTCCTCTATTTTCTTTGCAGTTCAATTTATCATGTAAATTAGAATGTAGAAATAAACTTAGTCCTAATTCGACAAAAAAGAAAGAAAACCTCTTTAATCGACTTAGCCTCACTCACCTGCTTACCTTGTTGCACTTTCACTCACCTTTGTTTTCTTGCCTCACATCATGTTCGTTTTTATGGTTCGTTAATTTTAGCAAATATAAATTTTTGTCGTGACATTATCTTATATATGTTTGATACATATTGGTGTTCATAATTTGATTTCTCAATGTTGCATTGTTGATGCATATATAATTTAAAATAATATGTTTGTCCCTTTAAGGAATATAAAAAATGAAACAATAAAATAATTGCTTGGTCTCAAGTTCACGTTGGTCCAGTTCTCGATTCTAGGCTTAATAGGATTAGTCTTTGGTCCTAAAAATTGAGGGCCAATGCTATGTAGATCAGTTTCTGGATTAAGTGCAGACCGGCTCAATCTGGATCAAGCTCATCTCTACTTGCCGCTGGCCAGGACTGAATCAGACTGGATCAGACCGGTCCAGATAAGCCCAGATGGCAAAAGCCCAATCTGAGTTCTCTCGTACAATTACGGCTCAGACAATAACCTTGCTGAACGGCCGCTTGATCTTTGCTCTGCTCTGTTATTCTCCTTTTGCCTCCTCAGCGCGCATCGTTCAGCGTTCCGCCGTTCGCTTCTCATTTTGAGGGGAGGCCGGAGCGACGGGTTCAGGCATTGCTCCGGAGAAACATCCTTCGAAAACCCTTTTATAGAGTGTTCAAACAACAGCAGGAGAAGGAAGGAGAAAGAGAGAGATGCAGAGCTTGAAGGTTTTGGTGAGAGCCAGGCGTTCGCTTCCCACGCTCGGCGCTTTCCCTCACCGGAGAAGTTTCTCTGCTCAGCCCCATTACGCCGGCTACGACGACGTCCAAGACCAGGTATGTGTTTCGGTTTGTTGTTTGATGCAACTTGTCCAGGTAGTCAATTTGATTCGTTCACAGACTTGATGGAGTCAAGTCGCAGTGTCTACGTTGGGGATAGCAAAAGGCGGGTTCGTTTAGATTGGGAGCTTTCATTTCGATTCGTGTATGTTTTTGGCGTCAGGTTTGGGTGGATGGAAGAGCCAACTCAAGAACTGCGATACTCAACAGGCCATCCGCTCTTAATTCTCTCACTACCTCAATGGTTTGGTTCTTCTCCTCTCTCTCCAACTCGACATAATTCCTTACTGACCCCGATCAGAACGGAAAGCCGTTTCATTTTTCGTGTTTCTTGGTACCTGGTTCGGCTATCTTTTCTAGAATAATTAAAGCTTGAAATTTTATGCTGATATTTTCTACAGGTGGACAGGCTAAAGAGGCTCTATGAATCGTGGGAAGAGAATCCAAACATTGGGTTTGTGTTGATGAAGGTATTGCCACTACATGCTCTCATACAAGAGCTGGTAGTTTCAAATAGATCCTGGTTTTGTTTTGTCTAGAGTCTATACAGAAGGAGAAACGGATACACATTTCAGGCATTCCTTTTATTATTGTCAGGGTTCACAATCTTTGAATGTTATTAACTTTTTTGTCTGATCTGAAGGGTAGTGGCAAAGCTTTCTGCTCAGGTGGAGATGTTGTTACCCTTTATCATTTGCTCACTGAAGGTCAGTTGGTGATGAATCCTTTCATTTATTTGGCTTTCAACATTTTTTTCTCTGATAGTTTTTATGTCCTTTTTCTTTGCTTTATATTTAAATAGTTATTAGAAGTAGAGGATTGGTTCAAGGGCAAGAATATCATAAACATGACAATGTTGGGGTGTTAAATATCAACATGTGAAGGTAATTTTTATAACTGGAGACGATACCCATTGGTGGATTGTGGCTGTAGAAGAAAGGTCGGATTAGGAACTAGTGTGTTTGAGTGAAACTAAATATTGAATCAGGTGGGATATGATAGATAAATTAAGGTGGAAGGTGTGAAATAATGGCCCTCAAGTGCTCTTCAAAGAGCATGCAACTTTGCTATCAATCTGCTTTTATTCCCTTGATTATGATCTTTTGGTTCTTTTACTTTTCTTTCCTAATTGTTGTTTCTAATCAAATAGTCAACATATGTGCAGGGAACATTGAGGACTGCAAATTTTTTTTTGATACTTTATATAAGTTTGTTTACCTGCAAGGGACATATTTGAAACCACATGTAAGTACCATCTTTTGAAGTTTATAAACTGTTAGCTCTTTTGAGATGTAGAATCGGTCTACTTTGTAATGGATAATTTCAGGGCTTGGATTTTCCTCTTAATTTCTCTTGATTTCTGTAATGACCTCTTGACACAATTTATTATTGGCCAGACATCATAGAGTAAGGTAGTATTTCTCCTGGCTGGATGAGAAACAGAACTTTCACCCTAGATTCCTATGATTCTGATAAATTATATAGTTGATACTATAAAATCTCATTTTATAGTTTTTGAATTGATGCTTCATGTTTTGTGAGTAAGTGGTTGAAGTATGCTTAAGAGTTAGTTTTCTTGTCATGGATAGAAAACTTTAATCTCACAGTTTGCAGTATTACTGGGTTTCAGTGATATGGAGATTGTTGATATCCCTGCAAACTACAAATTATGCACACATGCTGATATAGGTTACTCTTGCCTTATGGATCGCTAAAATTGGCAATCTGAAAAATAATCAGTTCACTAGACAATTAGAAAGCATTTACACAAACTTTTGAAATCTTGGAAATAACTTGGATGAATGATTATAGTAACATTAAATTAAATGTTGCTCTAAACTTGCAATCACACTACAAAAACTAGCGAAAGAAACTTTCTGTGTTACAAAGTGAGTGATGGTGGCTGAATCCTTGGAGCTCTATCATGATCCAAAATATTGAAATTATTGAACCTACTAGTCGGATATCATGCTTCTTGACATGTGATCTACTCCATTCCACTTCGGTACCATTTTCCATAGCATAAGAAGTCTAGGTCACTAAGGTGGATATACTTTGTTACAGATGAATCTTAAGTAGATGAGGTACCTCCGCATTGGCGGCATGATTAGTAAAACTATCTTTGACTAATGATCTGCATGACCACAGTCTTTATGTGTAAGGCGATTCATGGTGAGATGAGAGGAGAAAGTAAGTCCTTGTGATTCTTGAAATGATTCTTGGAGCAAAAGTAAGTCCTTTTGATGTTTAGCCCTTGTCTACTTATTACTTTATGCTTAATTAAGAAAGAAGAACAATTAAAAATCATTTACATTTTCCCTCTTTGTTCCTCGAGTCAAATGGAAAGTGAGTGACATTTACTGCAATTGGTTTGTAGTAGTCATCTTATAGGCACAGTTTCTTCCATGTCAAGCAGGATTCCATTTCTAAAATTAATTGCATGATGTACTCCAAGTTGCGTTCGTTATTTATTATTTGGCGTTTAATATTCTATCAAAGTGTTTGTTTACTTGACATCAACTCGTTGACCCATTTTCACAGTAAAAACTGCAAGCAATAACCATTTAGTAGGTGTAATATTCAATTTCTGGGATTTAATTATTAGTCAATCAAAGTTGTTTGAATGTCTCAGCACTCGTGTTAGTTTCAATTTATGAGTTGGTCACTTTTTATTTACTTCACTCTTGGGCAGCTGGCTATCTTGGACGGTGTCACTATGGCAAGCGGAGCTGGGATTTCTCTCCCCGGAATGTTTCGATTGGCAACTGATAAAACTGTATGTGACTTTTCCTAAATACTGATATAGATGTTAACTGCTTTCATACATGTGCTCGCTGGGGTTGTGTTTATTCAACTTCCTTTGCCAATTTATTTCTTATCTTAATGTAAAGTGAGGTTCGATTGCCATTGGCTGTCATTATACGTGAATTTGCTCCTGAGCTGGAACATAGGTTTCTGGCGAAACCAGTGAGCTAAATTGTCATGGGATTGGTATTAACATAGATTTTTATATGGGATAATGGTATGGGAGGTCCTTGAACCTTTTCAACTTGCATTGTCGTCCCTCAACTTTTTTTTTTTTTTTTTTTTGTGCAATCAAGTCCTTGAACTATATGTTTGTTTGTTCAAGTTAGTCCTTCCTGTCAAACAGTTAGACGGGAATGCTGATATGCCCATCCACATCATCATTCTTCTTGAGCAAATCTCTGCGGTGGAATAAAAAAAAAAAAAAAAAGGTGGGAGGGTGGCCTGCCGGTGGAGGTGGTGTTGCCCAGCCATAGCCAGGGTCATGGTGACTGGGTACTTGCTGCCATCGCCTTTGAATACCACATGCAACAGAGAGACCGACCAAGTGTGTAAGAGAGCATTGAGCTTGTGTTTGCACAACACGGAATCTTCTAGAAAAGAGGAACCAAATAACTGGGTCCACAAACATGAAATGGCAAAATTCTTGAAACAGGAAGCCAGAACTAATGGTAACAATCAAACTTCATATAACCCATCAACCCAAATCAAGGAAACTTAACAAAGCATCAACAAAAATAGCATAAAGGAATACCAAATTCTTTTCTTTTAGGTGGTTGACTTTGTTTGAGCCCACTACAGAAGAACAAGAATATATGGCTACAATGACAACGAGCTCTCAAGCTGTGCACTCTGATCATAGACCACAAAAAAAAAGGGGAAAAAATGTATTCTTGAATCCTCCAAATCACAAAGCACTTGTGGTTTACTCAATCCTTGTGATCTACTTTTTGTTATTTATTGACAACGGTTTGGCAACAACTGAATAATTTGAATGCATGAAATTCTCATAGTCTGTGTTTCTTGGACCAGTTCAAATCCCAGCAGAACCACTGCAGATCTGACGTGAGGTGGTGACCCTCGCCTAGATCTGTTGTGAAGGCTGTGGCCCTTGCTGCTGGGTGCTGAGAGGTGGTCGAGGACCAGGACTGCTTTTTCCTTGTATCTCTCTCTGTGGGTGTATACCTCTGTGATGGAACACGCCCAAGCTCCATGAAGGTGTGGCCACTGTGACCTGAGCCTGGGAGGGTCTGGCCACCCTTGCCGGTGGCTGTCGGTGCGTGACTGTCCTCTCTTTGCCAGAGCAAGCTGAAGATGAGTTTTCCTCTTTTTTTTTTTTTTCAATTTTCTTTCTAAAACCATAACTTCATTTTTTAATATTTTTTTTAACTGTGTAATAGCCACGTGGACCCTACATGGCTGCGTAGATGCCAAGGTGGCATGTTATAGCCTTGTGACATCCACTTCACCATTTCTGTTTAGTTTTTTAATGGGAGGACTAACTTGAACTAACAAACATATAATGCACCTGGTTTCATTTTTCTGCAGCAATTCCACAAAGTAAATTCTTGAGCTAATGCTTTCAATTGCAGGTTTTTTCCCATCCAGAGGTTCAAATAGGATTTCATCCAGATGCAGGAGCTTCCTTCCACCTTTCCCATCTACCTGGCTATCTAGGTAGGTTGTCTATGCAAACAAAAGGGAGGTCTTGGCTAAACTGTGTAATGAAATAAGGAGATCATTCATTAAATTAAAAATAGGTCAGAAGGGTCGGATAAAATTAGGCCTCAAAGTGTTCTATTGGTTTCTGTAAACTGGAAGTTCCTTGAAAATTTAATCTTTACTGCATGTTTGAATGTTTTGCTGTATCCATTAGTTCCCTTCTGGCATGCAGAAATGTTGAAGACCATCCAATGCATTGCACTAAAGGGAAGCCTTTGTTTGCAAAGTATACTTTATTATTGAACCATGAAGAGATCATATAGTTTTTGCTTTGTCCTTATGTTTGTAATGAAAGGTTCATATAGTTTCCACAGTATTTTCTTTGCACGGTTTAGTACTATTCCTCTTTGAATACCAAGTTGTCAATAACTAGCGTTAGGATACTGTCTTAGAATGTGGCCTTCTTCTTCCAGGGGAATACCTGGCTCTCACGGGGGATAAGCTTAATGGTGTTGAAATGGTTGCCTGCCGCTTGGCTACTCACTATTCACTAAATGCGGTTTGTTTTCAATGCACCTTTGACTGCTGCTTCAGTGTTTTTACACTTCATACCTTGATAATCTCTTCTTGAGTTATGACTAATGACCTTGACAGAGATTGGCTTTGATTGAAGAGCGTCTTGGTAGACTCACTACTGATGATCCGTCTGTTATAGAGACATCCCTTTCACAACATGGTGATCTTGTTTATCCTGACAGGAGAAGTATCATTCATAAGTAATGTTCAACTTTAGTCTACAGCTTCTGGGTTCTTTATGGCATGATATTTTACTTTTATCCTCCTGTGTGTAAATGACTGTATGTTTTTTGGATCTATACGGTATAAATTTACGTTATACGCCTGTCTGGGGAAATGGACTAGAGAAGTTTGTGATGTAGCTAATAAATGATGTACATTGCGAGTAGATTGCGTTCTACCACACATAACTATAGCTTTCTTACTTTTTGGTGCAGTTGGCTATAAGGCAAATATAGGCTTTATATGCTTAGAATTTTTGTACTAGCTATTTTCACACTTTATGTGGCTGATTCTGTTTTATCCAAACCCAGGTAGAACTATGAATCAGTCCCTCTAAACGCTTAAGATCTACATAATAAGTTATTAGTTATGACATGTTGTTAGTTGTTGTGCATATTAGAACTGTGCAAGGGACAAGTAAATATTCCACATAGCAGAGTGATTGCTGCTTTTATGGAGAAAGTTTCTTCCTTCTCTGTGCAAGTATATTTTTTCTCACCTTTATTAAAGAATGAACTTGCACTTTTTGTTATGCTTACTACTAGGAAGTCTTTTGTTTTCTAATCTCTTCAATATTATTTGTTGCAGCTATTGAAGTGTGTATCAAATAATTTTTTAAATGGAGTATTTTTGTCTTGTTCACTGACTCAGGATTGAAGTGATCGATAAATGCTTTAGCCACGACACAGTTGAGGAAATTATTCATGCACTGGTAAGTTGGACGAGACACCCTGAAAAGGACTCTTATATTTGTTGTTGGAAAGTCCACGATGCTTGACATTGTACTGGTTTTTGAGATGGTATGACTGATGTTTTGTTTTGCCAGATGACATGATGGTAGAATTGGGACTAATCAACTGAGAAATGCAATGAGTCAGCATAGTTAATATCCTAGATGTTCTATTATTGCCATCTTATTAAATTGGTGTTGCTTAGGAAATTGAAGCAGCTGACTCTTATGATGAATGGTGTGCAATGACCCTCAAGAAACTAAGGGAAGCTTCTCCATTGAGCTTAAAAATCACCTTAAGATCTGTGAGTTTCCTTTCTTTTGATTTTCTTTGTTGGACATAGATTCCTTCTCTAAAACATTGACTTGGTTATAATTACTACTTTCAGATTCGTGAAGGTAGATTCCAGACCCTCGATCAATGTTTAACTCGGGAATACCGAATATCCCTCCATGGAATCTCTGGAGAAGTTTCCAAAGACTTTTGTGAGGTACGCAAGTCTTGGACATCCACTGCAATTGTTTGGTTGAATCTTGTGGTTTTTCTTCTCTCCTTATCATCAGATCATGGTACTCTTTGCCATCTGTGGGGTTGCAAAGATAGTTTATGTTCTCATCAATAGTGCTCTTTGCTGTCTGTAGGGTGTTCGTGCACGATTAGTGGATAAGGACTTCGCTCCAAAGGTAAAATTGAGTCCCAATTTTTCCAACCTTACATTTTCTCAACTTCAATGACTGAAATCATCGTGGGTTTATCAAATAATGTGCAGTGGGATCCTCCAAGTTTGGAAGAAGTAACCAAGGAGATGGTCGACTTTTATGTCTCTCCACTTATATCTGAGCCTGAGCTAGAACTACCCACTGCCTCGCGAGAACCCTCTGTATGACAGACGTATGAATGCAGATGAATTTTTTCAGCAACTTGAGTTTTGTTGGTTAGGTATTAAACTGTATGATTTAATTTTATCTTGCATACCCTCGATGGTTCAAGATCTGTCAATCATGTTTTCCTTGTATGTTAAAATCCTTCTCCCAATTTCCACACAGACAAAACACCAGCACAATGAGATAAGCAGCTCCATCTTAATCACCAGCTCTCTCTCTCTCTCTCTCTCTCTCTCTCTCTCTGTCTCTCTCTCCGCGCTTTGTTGATTATTTGTTTATGCACTACTAGAGCATATATCAATGTTTGAAATTACAAGCCACGCTACCATTTCGCTGCTTTAATTAAAGCTGGTGCAGAGAAAATTTATATAGTTTTCGATGTGTAAATCAAAAGGCATATCTATGGGATGAGGCAACTACCAGAATTATAAAGGGGAAAGTCACGGGAAAAGGATCCAAAAGTACGAAAAACTGCAAATCATCCAAGCGTAGTGAAATGCTAAAATTACTATCTCAATATGACCTTCAGAAATTCAAAGATCTACATGGTTGGTTAAGGGAAACTCTTTCAAATTAGTCTGGCAAATAAGTCTTAATTTCCTTGTGGAAAAGGTTTCCAACCTGTACAAAGATCTATATATTTGGGGGGCAGATACATCCGAACCTGCAGAGTTAGGCTAGAATTAATATGTTGAATGCACTTTTATCTGTATGAAATGATGGTTACAATTATAACCAGTGATTTCATAAGAGTTTAAATCTTCCTATTTTGGCCATGTTTCAAGTGGGAATGAGCCAAGAGAAAGCTTGATATCAGGGTCCTTACAACTTATGGACACTAGTGAAATCCTTTCTCTGGGCTTGCTTGCTATGGCCAAGCAATTCACGAGCACTTTAGCAGATATCGAAGAACTACCAGATTATCGACTTTGGAGAATGATTAACAACGAAAAGTGCACACTTGATGATGAAAAATGACTTATGTACAAAATGAGTGAAGTTCGTTATGTAGGAAGTCGCTGCATTTATTAGCAGGCAGCTTTTATTAAATCTCGGGTAATGAATGTCACAAAGATAACTGCTAACCAGCCACCTAATCATTGGATGGAAATGTATATCAGTGCCAATCAGCTGCCTTTCGTTGTGTCAGTTGGTTTATCACATGCTGTCAAAGGTTGAAGAAACTGTCATACACAAGCCAAATATTAGAAAATACTTTGTTAGTCAAACCATATGGAAATCAATTTGTACTTCACTTGGAGAAAGACTTACCTCGGGGTAATGGTTAATGAATCCCCAAAGCAGGGGAATATCCTGTGCAACATGAGTTCTTGTTTTTGGAACACTTGTCCCTCGACTGTGGTTGCCTTTGAGTTTGATCAAGAGGAGTCTGAAAGTTGTCTTTCCAAGCCATAACTTAGTTCTTCAATCAACCAAAATGACGAGACTTGACTTTGTCTTTCAATCTCCACGGATTTTGAATTGTCCTTCATATGCATCCTCTGTTTCGAACTACAAAGAATTTCAGTTTTAAAGCTAAGGAAAGTTGCGGTTGCAGACACATTCCAATATGCTCACCTAGCATGTCTTCAACCTATCACAAAATGTTATTGGTGGAGCAAGTTCATCAAGACTTGCAAAAATAGGACGTGGTTAAGTTCAATATATACTTCTTCAGTCTGTGTGAGTCTTTCTCCATCGTCTGATTTTGCTTTCCAGGCAAAGTCCCTTTCTGACATTGTCAATTGGAGGCTCCTTGCTAATTTCATGGTCTCGAGAACTTGCTGATGGATGGAACTGAGGCTGAAGCTCGACACCGGGCTCTTTAGCATCCCCTTCCATTTTAGCCTCCTCCTACATGAAAAATAAGATTTTCTTCAGCCTATCTAGAATGAGAAAATGCAGTTTTAACATTGGTTTTCCTTTTTCACAAACAAGGGTACAGTAGGCTCATGGCTCCGACTATGTGCAAACATCAAAAGTCTATATGCTGCTGAATGATGATTCAGTAATTCATGTAGTGTAAAGTCTCCACTTTTCTTCCTTCAAAGTCAGTTTTACTTTTCCACATTATGTTCCTCTATGAAGCACATTATGACCTTCTATATATCCCTCAGAATGTCCAGAAGTGAAAATCTCTAACCTTGAATTTCTTACTGATTGAACTTGAATGTATTGATGAAAGAGGCAAAAGGAAAAGACAGTATCACTAAGGAATCTAAAATAAATATGCATTATATGGAACAAGACATCTATATTCAGTCTGACTTGGAAGTTCCGTTTTCATGTCTGTATGAACAGAAATTGTAGATAAAGTCAATGGATTGACGAATATGACCAAAGAGAGGGGACCAAAGAAAATGGAAAGGAAAGCCCAATTTCGTTGCCTGTATCAGATATCTCCTCTCATATGGCGACTTTTGGTTTGTTATGGTAGGGAAAATTTGAGAATTCTAGACATTTGCAAGTGAAGAAATGATTCTATGGACTGGTTGAAGGCTGTTATATTTTCTTGTAAATTTACATCGTCGATTCAATTCTTGAACATTCTATAAATTTATTTGGAATATGATAGGTATGTGCAATGGCATGCTTCTAACTACTTTATGTTTGAATAAGTTGTTAAAAAGAATTTTACATCTAGTCGCATTTTAGGTGAAATTCTTTGGTGTTATGATAAAATCCTGACCGAGGCTCACCTTGTTTGTCTCTGATTGAGGCGCACCTTGTTGAACCTTCATCTCTTTGTAACGCTTGAAAGGAATAAGAGCTAGTGGTGGAGAGTCAAGTGACTCCCTGCACTTTTCAATACATATGTTGCACTCGTCTGATATTTTCGAGTTTGATATGTCAAGCAATGTTTCCAGTGAAGGACAGCTAGAGACAATTAAGTCAGTCAAAAACTCTAGCTTGTCAAGGCCCTCAACAACCTGTAGCTTAGAGCAGTCACAGATGACCAACTCCCAAAGGTTCTTCAAGTTCGATATACCAGTCAACTTTTCCATAGCAAGCAACTTTTAATAGAGATGAACTGCAATGATAACAGTGTACCGATGACTTGAATCTCAACTAGGTTTTGGCAGAACGGCAATCAAGTCTTTTAGTTTCTTGAAGGCATTGGGAAGAAGAAGTACTCCCGGTGAACAATAGGTCGACTCACTTGAAGAAGACTCTGATTGATCGAGAACCCCGAGAGATCCTCCCTCACCGCATAATACTATCCTTCCAATTGATCGGCACCCAAAGATTTCTAATTCCTCCAGTGATGCCGACATACCAAGAACCTGAATCTCAATCATATTAGGGCAATAATATACACTCAGTATCCGTAAGCTAGATGATATGGATAAGCTCTGAAGGTCACACTCGCCCAAATGTAAGTCTGCAATTGCGAAAACCCATGGAGTTGAATTTCTTGCAATCGCGAGAGACGACAAAGCGTCAATTTTGACGGAATTTCAAGTTGGATTGTGGCGGTCCTGTCGAGCTGAAATTGTCAAGTTCTAAAGAATGTAAAGAAGGTGGTAGCTGCTCGAGGGGTTGGAGATCTAGACCAAACAAAGTAAGATCTTCTAGAAGAGAAAGAAGACCCAACTCCGTAGGCGGTGCGGCGATGTTGAGAAGACACAGCTCCAACTTCTTTAGTTTGGATAGCCTACCAATCCACCCCAAGTCACACGTGTGCTTGAGGTTTGATGAATCTTGACCTTTAGAGCCATCTGATAGGACCAACTCTACTAGATTGGTAAGCTCTGAGAGATTTGGGACCACCTGTAGTGAGCTAGATTGAACACGTAAACAGACTAAATTCACTGGAAGCTCAAACAACTCTGTAATCTCATCACACCTTGTTAAGTCAAGTGTTGAGAGGCGAGAAAGCCTGTTGATTGTTCCGGAACTCGACAGATTCTGGTCCACACAAATCTAGGACTCTTAGAGAGGATAGATCTCCTATTTCATCAGGAATTTTGCCAACCAACTGATTGCAACAACTAAGATAAAGCTCCTCCAATTTGTCCAACATTCCAATAGCTTTGGGTAACTCCCATGGATCTATAATTTCACAAATTGCGTAATTTGACAGATTCAAAGTGCGCAACGATATTAATTTCCCAATGAAGTTCGGAAATTTCAAAGTGCACAACGATGTTAATTTTCCGATGGACTCGGTAGGCTTGTAATTCTAGTATATGAAAGGTCCAACTTCCTTAATGACGCTAAGTCGCGGATAGAGGTGGGGAGTCCACTCACTTTCTTGCAGCCAGCTCAAAGAGAAGTGCTCAAGCTTCACTAACCCTCCAATTTCATCAGGCACTCGTTCAATGAGCCCACAATTGGTGATATTCAAGTCAAGCAAGCACTTTAGCTTTCCAATGGAGTCATCGATTTCCTTCAAACTCTTACAATTATCAAAAGTCAACCTCTCTAAATCCAAGGCATTTAGACAAGTCTGGAGTTCTAGTAATGCCACAACATTCTACAAGAGTAAGATTTTTAAGTTTGGTTGCCATCTGCAAAAAGGGTGTATAAACGTTACAAAAAGAAGTCAAATAATGTATGAGACAACTGTTATAAATTGAGATGAAACCATACCTTAATTAAGTCCCATACTTTCGAATCATTTGTGAAGTCATTGTAAGAAAGTTCAAGGACAACTAAATTCTTTGAATGCATACTAAGCCCACAAACATCTTGACGGGCAAAATGCCATGAAATCCATCTTAACTTTGGTAGAGAAACGGTGAAATCCCCACATATGGCTCCATGACTTAATCTCAAGAACCTCGAACTTTTAAACCTTCTAATTTCTTCATGGCTAATTGAGATATTAGACCTCCACGGCAGATCAAGTGCTTCAACATCTTTGTACCGCTGCCAATAAATCAATTGCAATGATTAGTTGAAGTTTGTCGGTAACAAGTAATTTTATTTACGATTTGAATGAACGAAATGGAAGAAAAGATCATGAGCATAAAGTTGAATCCTTAAACGGAGGATGTCACTTTTTTCAATTGAACCTAATAGTTGTCTTACCTCTTTGGTTCTTACGAAATCAAGGAACTCCTCGCTAGTCCACACCCTACTCTGCTTCTCAAAATTTTTAGGATTTTTTTCGACGAACAATTTCCCATCCCAAGTCTCTCAGTTGGTCATGCATCCAAAATTTGTTGTCATCCTTTATCTTTATCAAGGACTTCCTAACAAGGACATCAATTTCCAATTCAGGATAAAATTCACAAGCCTCCCACATGTATTTGGCATTAGTAATATCCTCATTGATGAAAAAGCATGCGACATCTAGAAAAATTTCGCGTTGACGATAGTTTAGGGCCTCATAGCTAATCATCAACTTCTCTTGTACACGTTTATGGGGCATTTTCTTTAACCGCTTTAATGTATCCTCCCATTTCACTTTGGGCTTTCCAAAAAGTAGTGAACCTATAACTTCAATAGCCAAAGGCAGAAACCCGGTAGTATTGACAATATCTCTTGAAAGGCTGTCAAAATCCTTTTCCTTGAGAGTTATCAACAAACGCATGCCTCTTGAAAAGTTGGAATGCGTCATCAAAATTCATCTCCTTCATTTCATAAGGCTGAATTGGGATTGCATGGTCAGAATTCATCTCCTTCCTTTCACGAGCCATTCTTTGCTCAATAAACTCCAATACGCTTGTGATCCTAGTGGTGATAATTACTCTTGTCCCAGGATGCAACCGACGTTGTCCAATCAGATTCTTGATTTGTTCTTCTTCATCAACGTCATCAAGAACAATGAGAACCTTCTTACCGCCAAGTGTTTCCTCTATCCTCTCTCTTCCATCATCAACTTCATTAATAATTTCTGCTGCACTAGAACTATCAATATCTGTTAGTAACTTCTTTTGCAACAAAAGTAAACCCTCCTTCTTTGATGTTTCTCGAACATCATCAAGGAAGGCGCAACACTTTCCAAAGCTAGAAGAAAGTTCATTGTAGATGACCTTGGCTATAGTGGTTTTACCGATGCCCCCCATTCCATGAATTCTAAGCAGCCTCACTTCATCACTACAGTTAACATCTAACAATTTCAGGACTTCTGCCACTCGATCATCAAGTCCGACTAAATCTTGAGTCACAAACTTATATTGTATCTTCAGCTCCTGCAAAACCACTTTAACTACCGAGTCCACAAGTTCCGCTTGGCTACCACAAATAGAAGCAAGTTCATTAGTTACAAAAGCTATATCGATCATACAGATTAACATGTATGCCTCTAAATCCAAAAAAATGGTGTACTCCTTTTATTTACCCTTAATAACTCTTGCATATGATTGTACTTGTATTTTTTTAAAGATGTGAAGATTTGCTAATTTATATTTATCTCCCGATGTCTCTTGTACAGGACGGGCTTGATTCTAAAAAGCCAGAAAGGTCAGGGTTCTTTAGAGCTTACCTTTCGCCTTGTTGCAGCACCCAACCCTTGATTTTATCAACCTTCTTAAGTGCCTCCTCCCAGGATTCTCCCTCCCAGGATTCTCCCTCGTGAGGAAACTTCTCCTGTTGCTTCTTCTCGTGCTCCTTCTTGTGCTCTCCTATGGCCTCTATGTATGATTCGGTTTTAAGATCAACATCACCTAGCTTCACGTAGTAAAAAATGGGCAGGATTTTTTTCTCCTTTGACTTGGATTCGTTGTCTACCATCCTTTTGAGCTCACGGAGACACCATTTGCTACTAGCATAATTTGGTGAGAAGATGGGCACGTAGATCTGGGAGTCGTCGATTGCTCGCAGGAGCTCTCCACCAATTTCTTCGCCAACTCGAAGTTCTTCGTCATCCATGAAGGCATGAATACCATTATTTCTCAAGTCTTGATAAAGGAAGCCGGTGAATCCATCTCGAGTATCTGGGCCATGGAAATTCAAGAATACTTGATACTGGCCTCCTCCTGCTTTGCCGCTACTCGTTCCAGCATCTGAATTCGCCATGGCAGCTTTACTTTGCAAATTAAGGTCTCTCTCGATCTCTCTCTGAACGTTCCTCGCTAAAATCAAGTAAAACGAAATGTACAGAGTACTTGTTGAAAACTCGTTGATCTTTATCTAGTCGTCATGGATCCTCTTTTCAATGACTTCTCTTGGAGAAAAGAATTTGGGTAGCCGGCGCGTGGGTGTGTGCTAGCGCGCGCGCGAGTAGTCAGCGAAGAGAGAGAGAGTGGCAGCGGGGAACAGACGCGCAGAGGGTAAGGACGAAAAGCAAAGCTAAAAACGAGTGGCTCCACGAGAATTAATTAGATAAAAATATATTTGGTTTTACAATGGAACTCCCTTTATATCGATAAAGAGATATAAATTAAATCGAAAACAATGTACTGGGTCTACAAAGTGTTCCCCATTCTAATAAAGTTGAAAAAGAGAAGAAAATTCAAATTTTCACTTAAGGCTCCCTTTATTTTACAAAAATAAATAATATTATAAATATATTTATAAAAATAATTATTTATATAGTTTATAAAAATGGATGAATTAAAAATATCTTCATCGTTCATAACAATGTTTAATTGAATCCTCCATATATGAAAGCTATTTCTTCATATGAGTGTAAACACAACTAGTTAGAGAAAAAGGAAAAGAAAATTTTAAAGAACGAGGGAGCACATTCCTTGCCGACAAAAGTTGATTTTCAGGTTTAATTCATAATTAATTTCTCCAGGACGAACAGCGATAAAGACAAATTTCGAAAGTCGTAACCAAGTCCTTTGTTGAGGTTTCAATTTTTTTTTCTCACCTTGGAAAACGAGGATTGATTCCTTGCAGTTATAGAGAACACAAATTCGAATTTGCACTGTCCGAACACATATATCTTATTACAATATTTCAAACCAAAGAATGTCCGGCCTTCATTGATAATACCCTTAATCAAAGTTTCAAGAAATCTTTATGTTTGTGCTTTTAACACGCACAACTATATACTAGTTGTGTTACATTAAAACAATCCTTGCAAAAATCATAAAATATTGTTAAATCATTTTAAAGCAAAATGCTAGGGTTTGTTCCTCCATTATCATGTCCTCATTTAATTTTGCTTCTTTTCTGTGGTGATGAATGGCAATTATATGTCTCATAATCCTCTTGCATACGAATTATAACATAGAGTTCAACAAATGCTTGTGATTATGTATTGATCTCACCTTGCAATTGTTATTTTTACTTATAAATTTCTCTCAAACTCATGAAAATAATGTAAAGTTAAGATTGAGACCATGATCATAATGAATTCTTCGCACTCTTTAAAGATGTCATGCTTCATTATCTACACTCTTCTTACAATGGCTTTGTTCGCGCACGATAGGACCGATTGCACTGTGCTTCTTACTTCTTCAATCCACCTTCTTCGGACAAACATAATGACTCGATCAATTTGTCAAATAGTCATGGCCAACGACTCTATAGGACAAGGGCAAATGGAAACTTGCTATTAGGATCGAAAAAGTACCAATACAAATTTTGTTCCAATGTTACTATGAAGGACAAAGCAAAGTGCAAGGGGAATATAGTAGGATACAATATGAAGTACAAAGTAAGAATTTCTCAATGTCATAAAGGCAAAGAAAAACAACAAAAATCGCAGTTCAAGAGCTATTTTGTCATCTCCCCAAACCCACTGTGTTAATCGTTTTGGCTCCTCAAATAGAAACAATTTCCCAGTAGATAGGTGAATCAATTGAAAATTAAATATTTGACCCACATTATTGGAGGAGGATAATTATTGCACGCGTCATTTCCGCGGCATTGCCGGAAGCGATGTGGAACTTAACGAGCAATACTCACATACTCACATGCATTACCGATACATGATTGATTTTGCTTTTTCTATTAATAAAAAAATAAATAAAGCTTAATGTTGAAAAAATCTTAAATTAATAAGAATAACAAATTTATTTTTCATTAATTTTTATCAAATTTTATAATTAAAGTGCTATTAATAGATCCATGGAAAGTTAATGGGATGTCATTAATTTGAGGTTTACATGGTTTTTTTTGTGATATTAATCTAAATGGAAAGTAAATTTATCACAAATATATTAATTTAGGATTTTTGATTGTTTAAAAATTAATTTTTGATAAATTTATTATAAGTGTATTAATTTTGATTTTTTATAATTAAAAATTAATTTAAAATAAATTTGTTACGAATATATCAATATAAGTCTTTTTTTCGTAATATTAACTTAATAAATAAAAAGAGAATCAATATGCAATACAGATGCTCCCACTCGGGGAGTGGGTATCTCCATATTCTCCACCAACTAGATTCAATTAAAACATAGAATGCGATGATGCCTAGTTAGTCTCTTTCCGCGGGTCGCTGTCCCATCCCATTTGTAATAATATCACGAGGGCAATAATAATTGGACCCACTTCCTGAATTTGCACCGTCCGAGTCCGACTAGATCTTTCGATCGTAAAATGTTGCTAGAAGCAATGTATCTTCTCAGTCATAAAACCCTCAACCCAAATTGCACGGCGTTCTTGCCATCCAACGGTCCAAGACTCTTCGTGACGATCGAACGGCTGCTACGCATGCTGCACGGAAAGCGCAAAGTAATTGCCCGCGTGATTCCCGCAGCAACGGTATACGGGACGGGAGTTGCCTGGAAAAGAGCCTCTGGAGTGGGGGAGGGGCCTTTTTTGACTTGACTTGCCTCTTTCTATTAATAAAGAAAACAGAAAAGACAACCAACGAGCAAAATGCTCCTTGTTTAATGATGGAGGGAGAAGGTAAAGAAGAAGGAAAAGGGAGGTTACTTTTTCTTTTTTTTTTTCCATTCTTTTTTCCTTCTTCCTCTCTAGCTGGCGGTCAGAGATGCGGGCCGGCAAGAGCAAGCGTCGCTAGTGGCAAGGTGAGGCTCGTACAAGGCAAGTGAGTTTGCCCTCGCTGACTACAGGGAAGAAGATTGAAAGGAAATAATAATAATAAATAAATTAATTCGAAAAAATGTTATTGAAAATTATTTATGTTAAAGCTAATCATGTCATGTTAAATGGTTAACGTCCTCGTAATTTTTTAATCAAAATTGATTATATAGACTTAATTGAGAAAATGTGAAAATATTTATAATTTAATTGTGAAATTGAGATATTTCAAATTGAATTAATAACAAGTCTAAGGCTTTTTAGATTATTTTTTCTCAACACAAAACGCAATCTACTGTACATGTGGTTGGAGTACCTATATCTTATTATTATATTATAAAACCAGAGAATGTCCAATTTTTATCGATAAAGTCCTTTAATCAAAGTTTCGAGTAATCTTTATGTTCGGGTTATTTCAATAGACACAACTGATACACAAGTTGTGTACATTGAAATACTATTTTTAAGTCTTTTGTAAGCTATTAGCCAAAAAAAAAAGAGTATTTTGTAAGCAAAATGATAGGGCCACATCTTAATTTAATTTTGATTTTTTTTAATTGTGACAATCATATGTCTCATAATCCTCTTGCATATGGGTATAACACAAAGTTCAATGAATGCTCATGATTATGTTATTTCTCTCAAACTTATGAAAATAATGACGAGTTCCTCGTGCTCTTTAAAGATGCCATGCTTCATTATTTACACTCCTTTAGAAAGTTTTGCTTGCATGACAGGATCAACGCACAATGCTTCTACTCTATCACTCCACCTTTTCGGACAAACATAACAACTCATATCGATTCATCGATAGTCATGGCCAAGGACTCTAAAGGATAGAGGCAAATGGAAACTTGCTATTAAGATTGAAAAACATATTGCAAATGGAAACTTGCTAATAAGATTGAAAAACATACTGATACAAATTTTGTTCCAATGTTAAGAAAAGTGCAAGGGAATATAATAGTGCACACATATGAAGTGCAAAGGACGAATTCTTAATGTCATAAAGGAAAGGAAGAATAATAGAAATTGCAGTGCAAGAGCTAATTAAAAATTTCCTAGCAGAAAGGTGAAGCGACTGAAAATTAAAAATTTGAAGCCCATTGTTGGAGGAAGTAAATTAATGGAGGCGCGATTTCCGCAGCATTGTGCAGAAAGTGCATGGAACCTCGCATGCAATACTCACATGCTCACATGTTCACATGCCATATCGACACATGCTCACATGTTCACATGCAATGCTCCTGGCGCTTTCATTAAAATTAGAGATCCAGCAAGACTTCACTTGATTTCCTTTTTCTATTAATAAGTACTAAATAAAAGAGAAAGTCAACGAGCGAACAGATGAAGTGGGGCGCTTTCATTGAGATTGGAGATCCAGCACGACGTCACTTGATTTCCTTTTTCTATTAATAAGTAATAAATAAAAGACAGAGTCAACGAATGATACAGATGCCCTTAGTGGGGCGCTTTCATTGAGATTAGAGATCCAGCACGACGTCACTTGATTTCCTTTTTCTATTAATTAAATTATACAGATGCCCTTAGTGGGTAAGCATATTCTCCACCAACTAATCCGATTAAATTATAGATTGCCCTGATGCCTTGGTCTCTTTTTGCAGGATGGATGTGTAGGGTCGCTGTTCCATCCCATTTATAATATCACGAGGGAAAAATTTTGAACCACATCTGAATTTGCATGGTTCGAATTTGAATAGATTTTTAAATCGTAAATATTATGATACATGATGATTCAATTTTCACTTTCACCTCCAACCCAACGCCTATGTTATTCTTTGCGACTCCTCAAACTAAAGACTGCATCGTCAATAGGTAAAGAAAAAGAGAAAGAGACGGTTCTTAATAATACATTGATCTAGTCGATGAGGATTAAAATAATTCATTTTCAAGTTGGGACCTGTTCAAATGACTAAATTAATTCCCTTGCGGAATATTACATGAGAATGCATTCATCTTGTAGAAATTTTCAAGCAATGACTTTTTTTATTGATTATGTTAATTCCTTTATGTCACTAATAAGTCATATCAGACTGTTATGATTATTCTTTTTTTTTTTTACCAATAATTCAGTTTTTTAGTGAATCAAATAACATTTCTTCCTTTTTTTTTTATGTGATCAGATAACATTTTTGTAATCAATGACTTTTTTATTCAGTGGCTGTTGGACCATTTAAATGACTTTTCTTGGACCCAATCGACAAGCGAGTGGAATATTTGAGTAAATAGCGCGCGTGGGCGTTTGCTCCTAGTGTATGCGCAACCGTATGAGTAGCAAGAGATAGACACGATGGGGATAAGGATAAACGACGAAACAAGAAAAAAGAGAGTAAATGCCAATAACTAAATATATTTTTATTTTTATAATGGAACTTGCATCTCAATAAAAAAAAGTAAAAAAAAATGTATTCAATCAAGAATGTGGTCCACATAAATTAAAAACAAAAGGAAAATTCGGGGCTAAGGAAAAAATTGTTAATCATGAATCATGGCCATATTCCATGAACTTCCCAGAATTTATTTATTTTTTTGCTTTTGTTTTTATAAGCTAAGTAACGACATGCATAACAAACCCTGGAAGGAAGAAGTCTATAACCATCATTTTTGAGGCAGAACAAAATGATGCGTTTCCATCTCATCTGTAATTAAGGAAGAATCTTCAAAGGCAATTGCCTTCTCATCGAGCTTATTAGGCATCTACTGTGCACCTAAATATATGAAGCTATTTCCTCACGCAAGTGTGAACACAAAAAGTAGATCTTTTTTTTTTTCAAAAAAAAAAGAAAAGAAAATAAATTCTCCATTTTTATACCCCATATCCTATTTTGAGTAGTTTTCCCGCGGAGACATGTTAAGAATGAGAGGACATATGGGACCCATGTCGCATTTCGTCAGCAATCAGTAGCTAAGATTCCTTGCCACGTGGAGTTGATTTATGTGCTTCCTAGAAAGCTAGTTTCTCTAGGACGAAAAACAACCAAGACAAATTTACAATAGTTAGGATATAGTCCTTGTTTTATGTGTTATTTTTACTTTCTAGACTTAAGCTTGGTCACTGTCCCTCAGTTGAAACCCAAAAATCTGAATCTGCACTGTCCGAGTCCGAGTAGATTTTACAATTATAAATGTCGCTAGAGTACATATATCTTATTATAATATTATAAAACCAGAGAACGTCCCACTTCTATTGATAAAGCCTTTTAACCAAAGTTTAGAGTAATCTTTATGTTCAGGTTTTTTCAACAGACACAACTGATACACAAGTTGTGTGCATTGAAATACAATTTTTAACTCTTTTGGAAGCTATTAGCCAAGAAAAAAGAAGTCTTTTGTAAGCAAAATGATAGGGTTTGTTCCTCAATTATCACATCTTAATTTAATTTTGATTCTTTTTAATTGTGACAATTATATGTCTCACAATCCTCTTGCATACGGGTATAACACAAAGTTCAATGAATGTTATTGATTATGTATTGGTCTCACCTACAACCATTATTTCTCTTAAACTTATGAAAATAATGATGAGTTCCTCGTGCTCTTTAAAGAGGCCATGCTTCATTATTTACACTCCTTTAGAAAGTTTTGCTTGCACGATAGGATCAATGCACTATGCTTCTACTCTATCACTCCACCTTTTCAAATAAACATAACAACTCATATCAATTCATTGATGGTCATGGCCAAGGACTCTAAAGGATAAAGGCAAATGGAAACTCGCTATTAAGATTGAAAAACATACTGCAAATGGAAACTTGCTACTAAGATTGAAAAACATACTGATACAAATTTTGTTCAATGTTAAGAAAGGTGCGAGGGAATATAACAGTGCACACATATGAAGTGCAAAGTACGAATTCTTAATGTCATGAAGGAAAAGAAGAATAACAGAAATCGCAGTTCAAGATCTAATTAAAAATATCCCAGCAGAAAGGTGAAGCAACTGAAAATTAAAAATTTAAATCCGTTGTTGGTGGAAGTAAATTATTGGAGGCGCAATTTCCACAGCATTGGGGCAGAAAGTGCGTGGAACCTCGCATGCAATACTCACATGCTCACATGTTCACATGCCATATCGACACATGCAATGCTCCTGGCGCTTTCATTAAAATTAGGATCCGGCAAGACTTCACTTGATTTCCTTTTTCTATTAATAAGTAATAAATAAAAGAGAAAGTCAACGAGCGATACAGATGCCCTTAATCGGTAAGCATATTCTCCACCGACTAATTCCGATTAAATTATAGAGTAGTCGGTAAGCATATTCTCCACCGACTAATTCCGATTAAATTATAGAGTAGTTGGTAAGCATATTCTTCACCAACTAATTCCGATTAAATTATAGATTGCCATAATGCCTTGGTCTCTTTTTGCAGGATGGATGTGCAGGGTCGCTGCCCCATCCCATTTATAATATCAAGAAGGAATAAAAATCGGATCCGCATCTGAATTTGCATTGTTCAAGTCCGAATAGATTTTTCAATTGTATATATTGTTACACATAATGATTCAATTTTCACTTTCACCTCCGACCCAACCACTATGTTATTCTTTGTGACTCCTCAAATTAAAAACTACATCATCGATAGGGAGTAGGTAAAGAAAAAGGGAAAGAGATGGTTCTTAATAACACATTGATCTAGTCGACAGGTATTAAAATAATTCGTTTTCAAGTTGGGACCTAGTTTAAATGATTAAATTAATTCCCTTGCGGGACATTACATGAGAACACGTTGATCTTGTAGAAATTTTGAAGCAATGACTTTTTTATTTATTAGGTTGATTCCATTATGTCACTAATAAGTCATATAAGACTGCCATGATTATTCATTTATTTTTTGACTAATAATTCAATTTTTTAGTGAATCAAATAACATTCTTCTTTTTTTTTTTTTTCTGTGATCAAATAACATTTTTGTAATCAATGACTTTTTTAAATCAATGGCCGTTGGACCATTTGACTTTTCTTGGATCCAATCGACAAGCGAGTGGAATATTTGAGTAAATAGCGCGCGTGGGTGTGTGCTCCTAGTGTATGCGCAACCGTATGAGTAGCAAGAGATAGACCCGATGGGGATAAGGATAAACAACGAAACAAGAAAAAGAGAGTAAATCCCAATAATTAAATATTTTTTTCATTTTTATAATGAACTCACATCTCAATAGAAATAGTAAAAAATGTATTCGATCGAGAATGTGGTCCACATAAATTAAAAAAGAAAAAATTCAGGGATAAGGATAAAAAAGAAAAAGAGAGTAACTCCCGAGAATTAAATAAAAAAATTAATAAAGAAACTCACATCTCAATAAAAATAAAAAGAAAAAGAATGCATTCGATTGAGAATGCGATCCACATTACAATAAAGTTGGAGAATGAAAAGAAAATTCTCTAAAAGTAGAAGTTCCCTTATGAAAGTAAAATTCAGGCAATCAATGACTTTCAATTATTTCGGTAGATGTTATTGTTCAAATATAAGATGATAATATTGAAATCAAATTTTTGTCAATCACAATCTTATTAAACTGCTCGACTAATCTCATGAATGGTGCAGCATAAAATTCGAAAATCCAATCAAATGATCTAATGTTTGTTAAATTTTTGCTGATGTAAATAATCAAATATGTAGCATGCATCAAATTCATGCCCCAAAGTTTTGTTCCTTGACTAGTAGTTGATTGATGCCTAAATTTTAGTCGGCTAATTCAAGTTTTCGTTTCTTAAATATACCAAAATAAATAATTAAATAATTATAAAGAACGCCCAATCGTCCGTTTACCATTTTGCATTAGTCTATTTCATCAGACCTCAGCCCTGAAGGTTAGCCCATAAATCCCGGTCGAAGCCCATTATCCAAAGTCCATCACTCGTACCAATCCACTGTTCATTGCGGCCCTTAACGCGGCCCATAGAACCCATAAATTGGGCAAAGCTACAACCCCGAATGCTGAGCTGGAGGGGAATAACAGAATTTGTTTTTGACGCATTTGGGCGTAGAAAAGGGGAAAGGAACGACGGATTCTGGCCAGGCACTCGACCGGGGAAAAAGATCAATAAAAAAAATTCGAAGAAATTGTAAAAAGTACAACTGATAAAACAGTATGACTTTTCCTAAATACTGATATAGATGCTAACTGCTTTCGTACATGTGCTCGTCGGGGTTGTGTTTATTCAACTTCCTTTGCCAACTTATTTCTTATTATTTTTTCGAAGTGAGGTTTGATGCCATTGGCTGTCATTATGCTTGAATTTGCTCCTGAGCTGGAACCTAGGTTTCTGGCCAAATTTGTGAGCTAAATTGTCATGGGATTGGTATCAGCACAGATTTTACATATGGGATAATGTTATGGGAGGTCCTCAAACCTTTTCAACTTGCATTGTCGTCCCTCAATTTTTCCTTTTCTTTGTACAATCAAGTCCTCGAACTATATATTTGTTCGTTCAAGTTAGTCCTTCCATCAAACAGTTAGACTAGAATGCCGATATGCCCATCCGTATCAATGCTGCATCGTTATTATTCTTCAGCAAATTTATGAGGTGGAATTAAAAAAATAAAATAAACCAAAGCCTGGAGAGGGAGAAACAGAGGATGGGAAAGGTCAGGGTAAGGGTGACTTGGCGGGGGAAAGGTGGCCCGCTCGTGGAGGCGATGTTGCCCAGCCATAGCCAGGGTCATGGTGACTAGGCACTTGCCGCCATGTCCTCCGAATGCCACCCGCAAGAGAAATATAGAGGGGAGAGTATTAGAAAGCATTGATGTTGTGTTCGCACGACACGAAATCTTTATATATTTTTTCATCTATGTAATAGCCACATGGACCCTACGTGGCTATGTAGATGCCAAGGTGGCACGTTATAGCCTCGGGACATCCACTTCACCATTTTTGTTTAGCGTTTTAATGGGAGGACTAACTTGAACAAACAAACATATAATGCACCTGGTTTCATTTTTCTGCAGCAATTCCGCAAAGTAAATTCTTGAGCTAATGCTTTCAATTACAGGTTTTTTCCCCATCCAGAGCTTCAAATAGGATTTCATCTAGATGCAGGAACTTCCTTCCACCTTTCCCATTTACCTGGCTATTTACGTACATCATCTCTGCAAACAAAAGGGAGATCTTGGCTAAACTGTGTAATGAAATAAGGAGGTCATTTATCAAATTTAGAATAGGCCCAAAGGGAAACCCTTTCAAATTAGTCTTGCAAATAAGTCTTAATTTCCTTGTGGAAAAGGTTTCAAACCTATACAGAAATCTATCTATTTGGTGGGGGGAGATACATCCTAACCTGCAGAGTTAGGCTAGAATTAATATGTTGAATGCACTTTCATCTGTACGACAAGATAGTTGGTTACAATTATAACCAGTGATTTCATAAGAGATTTTAAATCTTCCTATTTTGGCCACATTTCAAGTGGGAATGAAAAGTGCACATATCGAAGAACTACCAGATTATCGACTTTGGAGAACGATTAACAATGAAAAGTGCACACTTGATGATGAAAAATGACGTGTACAAAATGAGTGAAGTTCGTTAAGTAAGAAGTTGCTGCATTTATTAGTAGGCAGCTTTTTATTAAATCTCGGGTAATGAATGTTGACAAAGATAACTGCTAAGCAGCCACCTAAACAATGGATGGAAATGTATATCAGTGCCAATCAACTGCCTTTCGATGCGTCGATTGGTTTATCACATGCCATCAAAGGTTGAAGAAACTGTTAAGCCAAATATTAGAAAATACTTTATTAGTCGAACCATATGGAAATCAATTTGTACTTCACTTGGAGAAAGACTTACGTCGGGGTAATGGTTAATGAATCCCCAAAGCAGGGGGAATATCCTATACAACATGAGTTCTTGTTTCTGGAACACTTGTCCCTTGACTGTGGTTGCCTTTGAGTTTGATCAAGAGGAGTCTGAAAGTTGTCTTTCCAAGCCATCATTTGGTTCTTCAATCAACCAAAATGACGAGACTTGACTTTGTCTTTCCATTTCCACGGATTCTGAATCGTCCTTCATATGCATCCTCTATTTCGAACTACAAAGAATTTCAATTTTAAAGCTAAGGAAAGTTGCAGTTGCAATCACATTCCAATATGCTCGCCTAGCATGTCTTGAACCTATCACAAAATGTTTTTTGGTGGAGCAAGTTCATTAAGACTTGCAAAAACAAGTCGTGCTTATGTTCAATATATACTTCTTTACTTTGTGTGTCTTTCTCCGTCGTCTGATTTTGCTTTCTAGGCGGAGTCCCTTCTCTGACATTGTCAATTGGAGGCTCCTCGCTAATTTCATGGCCTCGAGAACTTGCTGACATATGGAACTGAGGCTGAAGCTCGATACCAGGCTCTTTAGCATCCCCTTCCATTTTAGCCTCCTCCTACATGAAAAATTAGATTTTCTTCAGCCAGTATTCTAGAATGAGAAAATGCAGTTTTAACATTGGTTTTGCCTTTTTCACAAACACGGGTCAGTAGGCTTATGGCTTCTACTATGTGCAAGACATCAGAAGTCTATATGCTGCTGAATGATGATTCAGTAATTCATGTAGTGCAAAGTCTCTGCTTTTCTTCCTTCAAAGTCGGTTTTACTTTTCCACATTATGTTCCTCTATGAAGCACATTATGACCTTCCATATCCCTCAGAATGCCTAGAAGTGAAAATCTCTAACCTTGAATTTCTTACTGACCGAACTTGAATGTATTGATGAAAGAGGCAAAAGGAAAAGACAGTATCACTATAGGAATCTAAAATTTGCAAGTGAAGAGATGATTCAATAGACGGGTTGGACGCTGTTATAATTTTTGGTAAATTTACATTGTTGATTTAATTCTTGAACATTATATAACTTTATCTAAAATATGATAGGAATGTGCAATGGCATGCTTCTAACTACTTTATGTTTGAATAAGTTGTTAAAAAGAATTTTACATCTAGTCGCATTTAAGGTGAAATTCTTTGGTGTTGTAATAAAATCCTGGCCATGGCTCACCTTGTTTGTCTCTGATTGAGGCGCACCTTGTTGAACATCTCTTTGTAATGCTTGAAAGGAATATAATATGAAGAGGGGGGGCGACTCCTCCCGATCAAGTGACTCCTTGCACCGTCTAATATGTAATTTGCACTCGTCGATATTTTCGAGTTTGATATGTCAAGCAATGTTTCCAGTGAAGGACAGCCCTCAACATTCAACTCAGTCAAAAACTCTAGCTTGTCAAGGCCCTTGGCAACCCACAGTTTAGAGCAGTCACATATCAACAAACGGCAAAGGTTCTTCAAGTTTGATATACCAGTTAACTTTTCCATGGCAACGCACCATTGAATAGAGATGTCTTGCAATGATAACAGTGTACCGATGACTTGAATCTCAAGTAGGTTTTCACAGAACCACAATCGAAGTTGTTTTAGTTTCTTTAAGGCATTGGGAAGAAGAAGTACTCCCGGTGAACAATAGGTTGACTCACTCGAAGAAGACTCTGATTGATCGAGAACCTCGAAAGATCCTCCCTCACCGCATACTACTATCCTTCCGATTGACTAGCACGAAGAGATTTCTAATTCCTCCAGTGATGCCGACATACCAAGAATCTGAATCTCAATCATATTAGGGCAACAAAATGCACTCAGTTTCCTTAAGCTAGATGGTGTGGATAAGCGCTGAAGGTCACACTTGTTCAAATTTAACTACTGCAATTGTGAAACCCCATAGAGTTGAATTTCTTGCAATCGCGAGAAACGAAGCGTCAAATTTGACGGAATTTCCAAGTTGGATTGTAGCGATCCTGTCAAACTGAAATTGTCAAGTTCTAAAGAATGTAAAGAAGGCGGTAGCTACTCGAGGGGTTGCAGATCTAGACCAAACAAAGTAAGATATTCTAGAAGAGAAAGGAGACCCAACTCCGTAGGTGGCACAGCGATGTCGAGAAGACATAGCTTCAATTTCTTTAGTTTGGATAGCCTACCAATCCGCCCCAAGTCACATGTGCGCTTGAGGTTTGACGAATCTTGACCTTTAGAGCCATCGGATAGGACCAACTCTATTAGATTGCTAAGCTTTGAGAGATTTGGGACCACCTGCAATGAGCAAGATCTAATGCGTAAATGGACTAAACTCATTGGAAGCTCGGGCAACTCTGTAATCTTATTGCACCTGGTTAAGTCAAGTGTTGCGAGGTGAGAAAGCCTGTTGATTGTTCTTGGAACTCGACAGATTCCGGTCTCATACAAATCTAGGACTCTTAGAGAGGATAAATGTCCTATTTCATCAGGAATTTCGCCAACCAACTCATTGCGGTGATCAAGACAAAGCTCCTCCAGTTTGTCCAACATTCCAATAGCTTTAGGTAACTCCCATTGATCTATAATTATATTGGTCATGTATTTTGACAAATTCAAAGTGCACAACGATGTTAATTTTCCAATGGAGTTCGCTAGTTTTCTAATGTTAGTGCCTTCCAAACAAAGATCTGACAAACACCGTAGCTTTTGATGGACTCTGGTAGGCTTGTAATTCCAGTAAACAAAAGGTCCAACTTCCTTAATGATGCTAAGTCGTCGATAGAGGTGGGGAGTTCTTTCACTTTGGAGCAGCCGCTCAAGAGAAGTGCTCAAGCCTCACTAGCCCTCCAATTTCATCAGGCACTCGTTTAATGCTCTCACAACCGGTGATGTTCAAGTCAAGCAAGCACTTTAGCTTTCCAATAGAGTTGTCAATTTCCTTCAAACACCAACACCTACCAAAAGTCAACCTCTCTAAATCTAGGCATTTAGACAAGTCTGGAGCTCTAGTAATTCGATGACATTCTACAAGAGTAAGAATTTTAAGTTTGGTTGCCATCTGCAAAAGGGAAGTATAATGTACGAGACAACTGTTATAAATTGAGATGAAACCATACCTTAATTAAGTCCCATAGTTTCGAATCATCTGTTAAGAAATTATCAAAAAGTTCAAGGACAACTAAATTCTTTGAATGCACAAGCCCACAAAACTTTATAGGGGCAAAACACCACGAAATCCATCTCAACTTTGGTAGAGAAACAGTGAAATCTCCACATATGGCCCCATAACTTAATCTCAAGAATCTCAAACTTTTAAACCTTCCAATTTCTTCATGGCTAATTGAGATATTAGAAAACCACCGTAGATCAAGTGCTTCAACATCTTCGTACCTCTGCCAATAAATCAATTGCAGTGATTAGTTGAAGTTTGTTGGTAACCAGTAATTTTATTTACGATTTGAATGAATGAAATGGAAGAAAAGATCATGAGCATAAAGTTGAATCCTCAAATGCAAGATGTCACTTTTTTCAATTGAACCTAATAATTGTCTTACCTCTTCGGTTCTTACAAAATCAATGAACTCCTCACTAGTCCACACCCTACTCTGCTTCTCAAAATTTTTAGGATTTTCTCGACGAACAATTTCCCGTCCTAGGTCTCTCAATTGGTCATGCATCCAAAATTTGTCATTATCCTTTATCTTTATCAAAGACATTTCAACGAGGACATCGATTTCCAAGGTAGGATCAAATCCACAAACCTCCCACATGTATTTGGCATTCACCATATCCTCATTGATGAAAAAGCATGCGACATCAAGAAAAATTTCACGTTGATGGTAGTTTAGGGCCTCATAGCTAATCATCAACTTCTCTTGTACACGTTTATGGGGCATTTTCTTTAACCGCTTTAATGTATCCTCCCATTTCACTTTGGGCTTTCCAAAAAGTAATGAACCTATAGTTTCAAGAGCCAAAGGCAGACCCTCAGTAGTATTGACAATACCTATTGAGAGGCTATCAAAATCCTTCGCCTTAGAGTTATCAACAGACGCATGCCTCTGGAAAAGTTGGAGTGCGTTGTCAAAATTCATCTCCTTCATTTCATAAGGCTGAATTGGGAGTGCATGGTTAGAATTCATCTCCTGCCTTTCACAAGCCATTCTTTGCTCAATAAACTCTAATACACTCGGGTTCCTAGTGGTTATAATTACTCTTGTCCCAGGATGCAATCGATGTTGTCCAATCAAATTCTTGATTTGTTCTTCTTCATCAATGTCATCAAGAACAACGAGAACCTTCTTGCCACCAAGTGTTTCCTCTATCCTCTCTCTTCCATCATCAACTCCTTTAATAATTTCTGCAGAGCTAGAATTAGCAATCTCTGATAGTAACTTTTTTGCAGCCAAAGTAAACCCTCCTTCTTTGACGTCTCTCTAATATTGTCAAGGAAGGCACAACACTTTCCAAAGCGAGAACAAAGTTCATTGTAGACAACCCCGGCTAGAGTGGTTTTACCGATACCCCCATTCCATGAACTTTGAGCAGCCTCACTTCATCACTACAGTTAACATCTAACAATTCCAGTACTTCTGTCACTTGATCATCAAGGCCAACTAAATCTTTAGTTACAATCTTACGTTTTCTCTTCAACCTATGCAAAACCTCTTTAACTGCCAACTTCATAAGTTCCGCTTTGCTGCCACAAATAGAAGCCAGTTCATTAGTTACAAAAGCTATATCGATCGCGTAAATTAACATGTATGCCTCTAAATCCAAAAAAACAATTGAATCCTTTTATTTATCCTTAATAACCCTTGCATATGATTGTACTTATATATTTTTAAACATGTGAAGATTTGCTAATTTTTATCTCCCAACGTCCCTTGTAGAGGACGGGCTTGATTCTAGAGCCAGAAGGTTAGGGATCTCTAGAGATTACCTTTTACATTTTTTCAGCTCCCAGCCCTTGATTTTATCAACCTTCTTAAGAGCGTCCTCCTAGGATTCTCCCTCCCAGTATTCTCCCTCGTCAGGAAACTTCTCCTTTTGCTCCTCCTTGTGCTTCTCTATGGCCGTTCTGTATAATGGGGTTTTAAGGTCAACATCCTTTGGCTCCACATCGTAAAAAATGGGTAGGATCTTTTTCTCCTCTGACTTGGATGCATTGTTTACCATCCTTGCGAGCTCACGGAGACACCACTTGCTACTAGCATAATTTTTTGAGAAGATGGGTATGTAGATCTGGGAGTTGTCGATTGCTTGCAGGAGCTCTCTAACAATTTCTTCGCCAACTAGAAGCTCTTCGTCATCCATGAAGACATGAATGCAATTCTCTATCAAATCTTGATAAAGGAAGTCCGTGAATCCATCTCGAGTATTTGGGCCATGGAAATTCAAGAACACTTGATACTCGCCTCCTCTTGCATTGCCGCTACTCGTTCCAGCATCTGAGTTCGCCATGGAAGCTTTACTTTGCAAATTAGGGTCTCTCTCCCTCTCTCTCTCTCTCTCTCTCTCTCTCTCTGATTGTTTTTCGCGAACATCAAGTAAAACGAAAGATACAGAGTACTCGTTGATAACTCGTTGAGAACCCGTTGGATCTTTATCTTGTCGTCGTGGATCCTTTTCGATCACTTTTCTTGGACCCAATCTGCAAGCGAGTACAATATTTAGGCAACACGCGCGTGGCTGTGTCGTGTGTGCTCTGCCCGCGTGTGGGCGTGTGGCGCGTGAGTTCTGAGTGAAAAGAGAGAGGTGTCAGGTCATGAGGACACACAGGGGATAAAGATGAAAGAAAAAATAAAGAAGAGTGGCTCCACGATAATTAACTAGATAAAAATATATTTGATTTTATGATGGGACTTCCTTTATAACAATATAGAGATATATAATCAAATCGAAACAATGTGCTAGGTCTATAAAGTGATCCCCATTCTAATAAAGTTGGAAACCAGTAAGAAAATTAAAATTTTCGAAAAATAAATAATTTTATAAATATAATTTTAAAATAATCATTTGTATCATTTATAAAAATATATGAACAAAAAATATTTTCATTATTCATGATAATATTTATTTATAAATTATTATCGATAGTGAAAATTTTCTCAATAACTATTAAAAGTATAAAAGTTCCCTCACTAATTGTTAATTGATGACTTTTTTAAAATTATTTGGGTAGATATTACATTTTCAATGTCGGATCCTAACAAATTCTTAGACTTTTGTGTTATATAGCCAAGTGAACCTCTTGAATTATGTAGTATTGAATTTAAAATATAATTATTACTCTGTTTATTTGGCAAAAAATGAATAATTTAAAAATATGTATTTTTTAAAAATGATCACTCATGTCACTTGAAATAATAATTAATGAAAATTATTTTCATTATCAACAATAATTTATGTCTAATAATTTTCAAGGATGATGAAAATATTTTCCCGATCATTCATTTTTTAAACGATACAATCGATTATATATAAAAAAAAATATTTTTCAAATCATTCATTTTCGATAAATAAATAGAGCATAAATAATTTAATATTCATTAAGAATTATAGTGTAAATTATCATATATATGCACCGTGCATCTAACTTGCATATAAATTTTTTTTTTGGTTGACTATTAACATGAGGTTTTTTACGATAGAGAAGTAATAATGTTTTTGTCATAGTTATTCGAGGGACATTTTTTTTTTTTTGGGAATTTGTAAAAATCTTCAAGCAACAATTTTTATTTATTAAATTAACTCCTTTGCGCACAACGTGAGTTAGGAACTAATATATTCTTCACAAATACTTTTCTATTGCAGCTGAGATGTCCGTTCATTGCTTCTGACTCTGCATTTTGAAAGAAATTTCTCCTTTATGAAGCCCTAGAGTGACTTTTGTGGATTTCCTAACTTGCCATCGAAGCGTGTCGGTTAATCTTCTAAGTTCTAACATAAGCTCATACAACGCCCTAGAGTGATTTTGTAGAAGACTTTCCCATAACAATGAGAAATTACGAAAACAAATTGCATGATATGCAATAACTTTTAATGGATTGTTATTTTAAATCAAGAGTAATTTGATTATAGCTTATTGTGTTAAGTGGGTACGTCACACTATACACAATGGTTTACTTGATTTAATTATCGAGTAAAGTGAATGATGAAAAAAAGAAAAAAAGATACATGTCACTTAAAAAATACTCGCCCTTTTTGCAATATTTAGATCCGCTTAATGTAAATTCACAATGAATCAAATAGTCAAAATATTGAAAAAACACGCACAATTATATACTAATTGCATTCCATGAAAACAATCTTGCAAAAGTCATAAAATATTGTAAGCAATTTGCAAGGATTTGTTCCTCAATTATTGTGTTATCATTTAATTTTGCTTCTTTTTTACGGTGGCAATTATATGTCTTATATTCCTGTTGCTTATGAGTATAACACCGAGTCCGATGAATGCTCATGATTATGTATTGATCCCACCTAGCAATTATTTTTACTCATAAATTTCTCTCAAATTCGTGAAAATAATGAAAGGCTGAGATCAAGACCATGATCATGACAATTCCTCGCACTTTTTGATGACTCTTTGATGACGTCATGCTTCATTATCTACACTGCTTTTATAATAGCTTTGCCCGCACAACAACCAACTGCACCATGCTTCTACTTCTACACTCCATCTTCTCATACAAACACAATGACTTGATCAATCCATCAATAGTCATGGCCAACAACTCTAATGGACAAAGGCAAATGGACACTTGCTATTCGGATCGAAAAATGTACTGATACAAATGGTACAAAACAAAGTGCGAGAGAAATATTATAGCATACACATATGAAGTGCAAAGTAAGAATTTCTTAATGCAAATAAAGGAAAAGAAAAAAAATAACAAAAATCACATTTCAAGAGCTAGTTTGTCTTCTCCCAACCACTATCTTTTTCGTTTTGGCTCCTCAAATGACAATAATTTCCCAGCAGATAGATAAATCAATTGAAAATATAAAGTTTGACCCCATTATTGGAGGGGCATAATTGTCGCCTATGTTGCACGGACACATTACACGTGCTTCCGTATTAACATGTTGACACGTTGACACGCTGAACATGTGTTGATGGCGTGTCGGATTTGTTGACGCGTGGTCAACTTTTGTCTACACGTGTCCGAAAGACAATGTGGAGGTGAGGGCGAGGGAGCAGAGATGAGGCCGCGAGCGAAGGCGAGCCCGCGACGGCGAGAGACAGCCAGAGAGGGCAGAGACTGAGGGCCTGAGGCAAGGGCCGTAAGGACGAACTTCACGAGGGAGGCGCTCGTGAGGGAGGGCGGCGTCGTTGAGTGGGGCGGCAGCGGCAAGAGGGAGGAGGAGGAGGAGTTCGTGGCGGTGTGCAGCCTCTCGGCGCACAGGGACCGCGCATTGCATCCTGGTAAGCAGAGATCGAGAGAAAGAGGAGAGGAAAGGCGTTGTGCGGCGAGGAGGAGGAGAAGAAGGCGCTGCTAGAGTTTTGAAAAGGAAAAATAAAAGAATAAAAAAGGGACTTGGCTTGTTGGAGGGAGGGGAAGTGACAGGAGCTGTTTGTCCCGTGCATCATCACTGTGAGGGAGTTAACGAGCCTCTCCACAATTGGATATCGAGCTTTTCTGAAGCCCTCGACTCGACTGAGCACCTACCGGCACTGTGCGGAACACAGGTGGCGTGCTTGGCAGGCGGGTTGGACAGCAAGTTAACCATTCAATGAGAGGTCATTCACCCAAAAGCAATAAATGGAGTTGTCAAGAATAATGTTAAAGATGGAGAGAAGACGATGGAGGAGGGAGGGGTAAGAAGCAATAAATGGAGCTGTCAGAACAATGTTAAAGATGGATAGAAGGACGATGGAGGAGGGGGGGGGAAGTGACGGGCTGATAGCCTGTCAGGTGGGAAAAAAAGGTGAAAAAAATTGGGGGTCTGGGGAAAGAGACGAGGGAAAAAGGAGTTTGGGCGCCGCAGGAGGGTGGGGTTGGGGTTGGGATGGACCATCGAAAAAATTATTAAATAAAATTAAAAAGTAATTTTGAAATATAAAAGCTATTATATATTGAATGATTAGTGTAAATATTGAATGATTAGTTAAATATTTATTAATTTTTTTATTAAAATTTGAATTAAATTAATTAAAATTAAAAATATTTATTTAATATATAAATTATCTCAATACGTCGAAATTTTTTATTTTTAAAAATAATATGTCAATATATATATATGTGTTGTCGTGCTGATTCTACCTAAATCTAAATGAGGACTATCTCCGTTTAATGTATAAATTGTAAAAGACACCCAACACCATCTTCATGTTCTTTATTTAGACACCCAATCATTCACTCCAACCAGCCTCCTCCTCCTCCGCCTACACCACCACTAACACCACCATCACCATACGCCACGGCCGCTGCCGCTGCCACCACCATGCAACCCTCTCAACCTACTCCTCTCAATGAAAATTACTTGCGAGACGACGTCAAGTCGCCAGAATGCGAAGACTTGCTCTCCTCTCTCCCTTCGGAAGAGGGCTGGTTCCAAACCTCTCTCCGCTTGTACCAGGGCTTCTGGTTGCCCTCTAGGCACTTGAACGGCGTCGTCGCTTGCCAAAATCACTTCCAAGCTCACCCCTCTGACATCCTCCTCGTCACCAGCCCGAAATGTGGCACCACCTGGCTAAAGGCCATCCTCTTTGCTCTCTTGAACCGTGCCGAGTACTCTGACTCCAACCCACAACAACGGCACCCTCTCCTAACACAAAACCCCCACGACCTCGTGCCCTTCTTGGAGATCAGGCTCTATCTCCAGAATAAAAATCCTGATCTCACTGCTTTTACATCCCCGAGGCTCTTGGCCACCCACTTGCCTTATTCCTTGCTTCCACGGTCGGTGAGGGACTCCAATTGCAAGCTGGTTTACCTATGTAGGAACCCTAAAGACACTTTCATCTCGATGTGGCACCACTTCAACAAGTTGAGGCCCGAAGAGAGGGGACAGCTTCCACTCCTGGAGGGGCTCGACAAGTTCTGCCGAGGCGTGAGCGGGTATGGGCCTTATTGGGACCATGTGCTGGGTTACCACAAGGCGAGCTCGGAGATGCCCGAGAAGGTGTTGTTTGTGAAGTATGAGGAGATGAAAGCGGACCCGAGCGTTCAAGTGAGGAGGTTGGCCGATTTCATTGGGCGTCCATTCAACGAAGAAGAATTGAGAAACGGGACCGTGGAGGGAATACTGAGGATGTGTAGCTTTGACAATTTAAGCGCATTGGAGGTGAATAGGAGCGGCAAGTTGCCGAGTGGAATAGAGAATAAGTGGTTCTTCAGGAAAGGCGAGGTTGGAGATTGGGTGAATTACATGAGCGCTGAGATGGGAGAGAGAATTGACGGTGTCATGGAAGAGAAGTGGCATGGTTCTGGTTTGAAGTTTTAGGACATATGAACCACTCGTTCAACAATTTCCGGGTGTTACGTTTTAGTTTTGAAGATGTTTGGTTTGATGATGGAGAAGAAAAACGTGTAAAAAAAGAACAAAAAAGAAGCAGACACGATTCGACTATTCGCACTTTTGGGGGGTCAAAGTCTGGTTGGCCAATGCAAGCGTGTTTCTCATGCTATAGGAGGAAAGATTTTCAGTGGCATTGTCAGTCGGGGCTTCGTCTCCATAGTGTGATGCTTTAAGGTTGTGATTCTTCTCTTTATTTGTGTTGTGTACTATTGGCGTTTTGCAGAAGTTATTTGGCCAGTACGTAGCTGGCTAATAAAAGGCTGCCTTGCTACTCCCTGGGAGCCTATGGATGTATCTTCTGTTATTCTTTTTAATTCCTTTTTTTTTCTCTTGGCTGTGTGAAGATTCGTGGCATACGGTATTAATGCAAAAGCAGTTATTTAGTTAGGTTAAACTACAGATTATATTTGTTCGATGGAAAATAAATTTGTTATTAAGCTTATCGGTCCAGTTTAATTTGTCGGTTTTCGAAGTCATAAACTAAAACCAAACGAAAAACCAAAGAAAAAAAAATCCTAAACCAAAATTAAAACTCTAAACTGCTAAACTGAGCTTATCAATTTTGTTCGGCTCGGTTAATCGTTTTTTCTGTTTTTCATGAACAATCCAACCAGCATAGATCCTTGCCGAAGCTGGCTATGGTTGGGCTGTGGCCATACCCATGCGGTTTATTCTTTTAAAAAAAAAAAAAACTTTCTTTCATTTTATTTTTTTAAGAATTCATTAATTTTCAATTGTTCCTCTTGTTTTTGGCTCTTTTAAGTGTTTTGATAAACCAGCTTGTAGTTTGGTTGACCACCTTTTTATAATGTATTAATGAGAATAAAAAATTAATTGTCATGTCCTTTAATTTACTTTGCCACTTTACTTACGAACCCATTTTCCTTCTTTAGAGGCTTCTGTCAAGATTTCATGAATCATGTATAGGTAAAATTAAAAAAATGCTGGATGAAAACAAAGATGATATATTTTAGGCTGCGATGCAATGCTGCAGGGAAAGCGCAAATAATCGCGCGTTCGCGGAATTCCTGCAGCAGCAGCATGCGGGAGGCGCGTGGAAAAGAGCCTTTGGAAGAGACAGAGGACTTTTTGACTTGGACTTGCCTTTTTCTAGTGATGAAGAAAACAGAAAAGAAAAGAGAACCAACACTCAATGTCTACCACTAAGTAATTCAATAAAAATATTAGATTCTCTCTTTTTTGCTGGATGGCATTGTCCGGTCCAGTTTATTATAATATCACAAAGGTCCCCGCCGGTGCATGTTTGCGCCTAATGATGATGGTACGTGTGTTGATTGTTGAATTAATTAAATTAAAATAATTCCTATGCGGGACATTAAATGAAAATGCATTTATCTTGTAGGAATTTATGAGTAATGACTTTTTATTGACTAAATGAGTTTTTTTTTTTTTTTTTTTTTTTTTCATGTCGTCAATAAGTCATGCTCATAGCACGAGTTAGGAACAGTTGTAATGAAGTGCGCCTCTCATAATCATTCATTTACTTTTTCACTATTAATTCAAATTTTTGGTGAATCAAATGACTTTTTTTTTTGTAATCAAATAAATTTTATGTAGTAAAAATTGAGAAATAAAAAGAAAATTTAAAGTTTCACTAAGGTTCCGTTATTTTCGCGGAAAATAATTTTCAGAATTTTTTTTTTCGGTTTTTCTAGCATTTGTTTAACGTAAATTGAATTGATTAGGAAAACATTTTTCATAAAGGAAAAAAAAATCTTTTCGAATAAGGGAAAATGTTTTCTACTTTTCAATTAAAGGAAAACATTTTCCTCACTCACTCTATCTTATCTCACACCTCTATTAGCCTCAACTTCTTTATTATTATTATTATTATTATTATTATTATTATTATTATTATTATTATTATTATTACTACTACTAATATGGAAAATTTTAAATAAGGGCTCTAAGTGCCATCATTTTCTCAAATAATTGCCTAAAGTAGATTTTGTTCAAGTAAGGGCTTAAAATAGTTATGATCGTTTCAAATAAGAGTCTAAAGTAATCATGGTCATTTCAAATAAGGGCTTAACTTTGCCATTCACCAGTGGTTAAATATTCCGATCAATTAGGGGCGTTTTCGTCCAATTACAATTTTAATCTTAAATTATTTTTTATTCTTTTCTTTTCTTTCCTTTTTTCACCTTTTTTTTTTTGGCAAGGGCCAGCAGTAGTCGATGAAGGCTCGACGACCTTCATTGACTGCTGACGAGGCAATCCTCACCTAAGTTTGGCAAGGGGTGGCCTCACCAATGGCTGCAAGGGTGACCTCCCTCAAGGCAAGGGTCGCCAACGGTCGATGAGGGTTGTCTAGGGGTGTGCAACGGACCGGGTAAACCCGATTCCTAGATCGGTCCCACCCGGAAAATAGGGTCGGGAACCGGTTCCGAGGGATTACCCACCTTGGAACCGATCGACTGAACCGGTTCGAGAACCGGTTTGTAAGCCAACCCAAAAGTCCAAAACCCTAATTTGTTCCCCTGTTCCTTCGTTGCGCCATCACTAGCTCCCCATCGCGCCATAGACAAGATCCAGCTCCCCATTGCGCTACTTCCTCATCTGCGTTCATCTACTTCTTTGTCGCGCCATCGCCAAATCCAGCTCCTAGTCACACCAACACCAGATCTAGCTCCCTGTCGCGCCATCGCCAGATCCAGCTCCCCGTCGCGCTGCTTCCTCATCTGCGTTCATATGCTTCCTCATCGCACCATCACCAGCTCCCCGTCACTCTATTTCATCATCGCACGTAGAACTCTCACATGTTTTTGAAAGACTATCATATGGTTTTTCTATGAAGTTTTGGATGGTGGAAGTGAGAATATCTGAAATATTGCTTTGGTTAAATTGATTGTTGTTATGGCGATAGATATGCAAATTATTATGCTTAATGTTTCACATTTTGGGACCATAGGCCCACAACCGACTGGTTAGGGGTGGACTATGAGTCCCTGCTCCATGGAATCGAAAGGAAACCTAATATTAATGAAAAGAAATCATGGAGAAATATCCACTAGCATTTTGTGCTGTTTACCTCTGCATCAGTCATGTCTGTTTAATTTTATCTCTTTATTTTGTTGTACCTGAGCATTATCATCTAAGACTGTCGGACTGTTTCCTCCCAGGTGTACATTATTGACTACTGACTTGCTAAAAAATACAGGGATCTTCAAACACACAAGCACATTCCATACAGGTATTGGAGATGCATACGTTTATATTTGACAAATACTGTTTATATCTACATCCAGAACAAGTGTACGCTTGTCGGTTTCATGCACATAAGCTAAGCTGGGACTTGGAACTGTAACTACCTCTGATGTTTTGTTCTTCATTAAATTTGTTATGCTAGTTATGCATACAGATGATATCTTCTTTCCAGGAGAATGTGCACTTATCAGGTAAAACTAAAAATTAGTTGGGTATCTGAGGAAGTAAAACAGTCTTGGTTGCAAAGACAGTTGAACTTTCTGCATTTGTTTGGTGCCTTAGTGCTGTTCAAAGTATCTCTTTCTTCTGTCCGTCTTACGCATCAAAGTCTATTGACTTCTTTTTTATGCTTTCAACTGTTTCTGTCTTTTCACTGAAGTGGCAATACACATGCCTGAAATTGTTTTCCCTGTTTTAAAACTTTCCTGTTCTCTTCAACAAGTCCATAGGCGGGAATCATTGATTACATATTTTATCTTCCTTTTGCAGGGAAAACAAGAATCTTACAGGAACAGCTCGCTATGCAAGTGTCAACACTCATCTTGGAGTTGGTCAGTGTATATTTTGCATCCAACAAAGGCATTTTTAAATTTTGCGAGCTGTTTAGACAAATTTCAAACATTATGATTGTGTAGAGTGACGTGTTTTTATTTTTTATGCAGAACAAAGTAGGAGAGATGATTTGGAATCTCTTGGTTATGTGCTTATGTACTTTCTTCGAGGAAGGTTGACAGCAAACTGAGATGCTTGTTTCACCTAAACTGTTATTCAAGTTATACTTTGACACTTCTTTTGTTTTCCATCTCAGCCTTCCATGGCAGGGCTTGAAAGCAGGCACTAAAAAGCAGAAATATGACAAGATTAGTGCTTAATGTTTCAATATAAATTAGAAGAATTATGTTGTTTTTTCGCATATTAATATAAAATTTGAAGTCTTATAGGATGGACGGTTGCAAAACAGGTTCCAATATAAAACAGGGTTAACCTTGGAATCGGACTGAAAAAATAGAGTGGGTCAAGTACAAGGTCTAATGTAAATAGGGTCGAGTATAGGGTCCAAAAAAAGGGAATTGGTTATAATAAGGTCGAGTACAGGATCCAGGTCTGGAACCTACCCACCCTGGACCCGATCACCCCTGGGGTTGTTAAGCTCTCATCAACTCTAGGCGAGGGTAGCCTTGCCCACAGCTGGTGAAGGTTGGTAGGCCCTCACCAACCTTTACTAGCGGCTGGCAAAGGTGGGCCTCATTAGATCAAGCAAGGGCGACCCTCACCCAACCCTTTTTGGCATCGCCGGTGGGTAGCTACTGGTGATGAAGAAAGCAAAAATAGAAAAAGGTGATGAAAAAAAAGAAAGCAAAAAAGAAAAATGACTAAATTGCCATTGAATCAAAAGGCTTTTATTTAAAATAGACATAGTAATTTTAGGACCTTATTTGAAACAAGATCCAGCCCTTAAAAAAGGGAAAAAGCCACCAAAAAAAAAATGAAAAACTTAAAAAAAAAGAAGGTAAATGACTAAATTGCCATTGACCAGTCAAAATGTCAGGCTTTTATTTAAAATAGACATAGTAATTTTAGGACCTTATTTGAAACAAGATCAATTTCAGGCCCTTATTTAAGAAAATGAAGGTTTTAGTGTCACACCCTTATTTGAAATTTTCGCGTCACAAAATAAAGTTATTATTATAAAATTAAGAAAAATTTTCATTATTTGAAATTTTTCTTTTTTTTCTTTTCTTTTCTTTCTTTCTTTTTGCTTTTCTTCTTTTTCAACACACAAGAGAGCTTAGGCTCGCGAATCTAGCAAGGCCCGAGACCGGTGAGCAAGAGCCTTTGGAGGCCTAAGGCTTGCCCAATTAGCGAGCGTGAGCCTCACCACAAGCTCGAGCTCGCTAGCCTCAAGCCTCGCAGAGGCTCTCGCTCGCCGATTAGGTGAGCCTTGAGCTCGACACTCTAGTCGCTGTCCATCATCATAGTTGATGATTGACTGAAAAAGAAGTTGGGAAAAAGAAAACATAAAATAGAAAAAAAAAAAAACAATCAAAATAAAATAAAAAATAAAAAATCGATTTTTTAGAAAAATAAAAAAAAATAAGGAAAATAATTTTTTTATTAAAATAAGTACAAGGAGGAAAATCGAATAAAATTTTTCATACTAAATGGTGGAATTTTTTTTTTTGTTGATTTTCAAGTTTTAGTCGAATATCAAAAAATATTTTCATTTTCTTGTGTGCAACTTGAACTCCTCAAGTGCCCCAAGATGAAGGAGGGAAAAAAGGTCAAGTTTAGGGGTAATTGACCACAAGAGTTCCCTCACGGTTGCATCCATAAATGCATCATTACCTCGTCTTTCGGGACAAACCATTTGTGAGTTCTCTCATGCGCGGTCACGAGCTTTCCCAAGCTTGTACCTCGTGTGATAAATGAAATGCGTCGTGATTCGTATCCACACGAGCAACACACCTCAAAGAAGGAGGTTGAGTGTGAATATCGAGTTTTGGAGTACCTTTACCACAATAGTCCTTCCAATAGTACTCTTTTTTTCCAAAGATGACATCACTTCATCCATTAGGAAATCTCCCAATGGGTATGCTAAACTATGGTGAGTCTCATCGAGACTCATACCCCTCGCGACGAGTTTAGTTTACCATTCAATCTAATTGTCTATAACAACCTAATAAGAATGGGAGTTGACACTAACCTCATTTTTTAGGGTTGACTAGAAAACCCAATTAAGGTTGAGAGTTGTCTCTCAATTTTTACACAATTAGATATCTAGGTTTGGGGACTCGAGTTACGCTAATATTTCTATTAGCACTCTTTCAGTACCTAACAATGTGTCTTGTTACCTAAGGTGATCATGCGTGTCTTTTTTATTTTTTTTTTTTCGGGTTAATGAATCTAAACTAAAGTGATCGTGCGTGAATAGGTATTTACATACAATTCTATTCCTATGAAAAAGAAAGAAATCACACAACTGAATTTAAAGACAAAGGGAAAGATAAACAATCAAGTGAACAACTAATGAAAAACAATAAATTTAAATGAAAGACAAAACTATAGCAAAAGAAATAAAACCTGCACATCGTCGGGTGTTTATATAGATAAGGAAAACCCAAAGCATATATAGGGAAAAATAGGTACAAGAATATGGTCAGAATGGACATCAACCTTCCACCATCTTTATATTTTGATGAACTACCACCTCCCAAGACCTAATCTAATTCTAAAATAAGAAATAAAACTAGGTACATGCGGTATGAAAGAAACAATCATTCAAGACAAAACAATCAAAGCATAGGAAACAACCAAGATGAATCAAGCAAATGATATCATATGCATAAATGAACAAATGGGGCCTCGGGGTCGGCTTTTGCAATTCATGCATCGGTCCCTCTAGATGCTTACCTAAATAATTTTTTGTGAGTTATAGCCATTAATGATCATTTGTGTTCTCGCATGGCTCTTAACGCCTCTAAGTCTGTAGGACACGTAGTAGGTGAATCCAAAGCTATACCCATGAAATCAGGCATCGCACCTAACATATATCAAGAATTCACATGCATTGCAAGAAATAAATATGCAGCAGGCTCTCGAGTCTTATTTCTCAAACAATCAATCAATTTGAGTGAACCGTTGGTGGTTCACTTATTTATTTGACAGGCGCCAATAGCAATTACTAGCATTTTTAATAAATGGAATGGTTTCATGCATGTATGTGGTTCATGTGATGCTTCAAAAGATTTAAATGTATTTTGAAACATCGAGAAAGGAAAACTTTGGACAAAAGAACGTCTTAGCTATAGAGCATATTTAATTTCCAAGGCTAGTTTGGGGCTCGCATATCATGCACTCACAGAAGTCATGGACATTTTAATTGTGGTCCAAACCTTGACAATCTCGATGTCAAATCAAGCATTTCAAAGGTTCTAAAAATTAATGTCAAAAGCATTACATGTACCAAATTCGCTTTGATATGCAAGATTGAAATTTCAAATCAATTTTAAGAAAATATGATCAAAAGATCATTTTATTTATTGAAATTTTTTTATAATGAAGATCCAAAAATTTGGAATGAAGGTGATGAATTATAATTCCACATGCAAATCATCCTAAAAAAAAAAACCTAATAGAAAATCACAACAAGGATTTACAATAGAACATCACAGACAAGAAAAATAGAATCAACAAAATTGAAAGGAGCAATTGATCATTTGTCCTTAAGAAAATCACACAATGTATGTGACATCACAAGGAAAAAACTTTGTTGAGAAAGTTTTCTAAAAAAAAAGTGCACATGAATTTTACAAAAATTCAACAATGCATATCATTGTATTGGGAAATTGACAAAATAGCAGGACATCATGGTATTACAACTGAGATTTGTCCTATAAAAGAAGCTCTAAAAAATGCGAAATTTCACCATAAGATAGACCAAAGAGGGACAATCAAAGTTTATTAAAGGTCAAACTCAAGAATTTCTACCAAAAAAATCACACAAAAATAGCAAAAGACTAACTAAACAGGGATAAAATAGGGGTTCTGAATTTAACCCAAGTCAGAATTCTAACCTAGCTTGATAAAAATGGAAAATGGATCAAATGATAAGAAAATTGCATGAAATCAGCAGCGTTTTAGAAATCTAGATGAGTCTTATGACTTCTTAGATGGGTCCGAGTTCAATTGAGGTTCAACTTAAAGTAAAAAATCGACGTTTGTAAACGCGCGCATGTCAGCCGTTAACAAGACAAAACATGATGTGTGCTCATGAGTTCAAAAAGATCATTTAAACAATGCATAAACGGCATGAAATTCGCATGGGACAAAGAATTAGATGCGACAATAATTTGGGTAAAATATCTAACCCTAGGTCAGGATGCGAAAGAATCATACAGTCATTGACATTGCAAAAGGATTTAGAACTAAAATGACGTGCTTGATCATTTTCAAATGCAACTAGCCCAATTAATGCATGATATTAACATATCAAATGGATTATGACATATGATATGTGAAGCGAAACTTGTAATGTGCACTTCTAATGTCGAGAAGGCATTGATACAAGATTTGGTCTTTAAGAGACCCAAATGAATGTGTTTAAGTGACTTCATGATAAGCCACTGTCTCTTAAATGAATGTATTTAAGTGACTTCATGATAAGCCACTAAACTAATACAAACGTCACAGAACATGCTTGATTTTTATTACCTAATGATGTTTGAAAAATCTAACGAAAAATTCTATATGCAGAACGTGAAATGATGGACATTTTTTGTTGAGACTTCAAAACCTAATTGATATCACGCAAATCTAGGTGAAAATAGCAAAACAGATGCATGTTATGGAATGTCCTAATTGCAGCAGTACCTAAATACATTTAAGCATGCAATTAGCGTACCAAAAAATGATCAATTTGCATGAATCTTACTTTTCTAGAATCCTTACAATATATATTTTAGGTCTCATGAAGGTCACGAGGTCAAATGAACTCATCTACAAGCTCAATTTCACACAAATGCAATTCGGATTAGGTGGAGGGCAGAACAACATATGGTCGGTTTTAAAAGATTTTGACTGACAAAAAACATGTTTAAAAAATCTACAAAAAATGTATGTCATAGACAAGACAATTTTGAACAGATCTCATGAAGGAAATTTTTTCAGAAACTGATCATAAAAATCAATACAAAAATAAGAAAATAAAAAATCGGAACAAAAACATAACACCAAACCGACCTAAACTACTGCAGAATCGACCGTTTTCCAAGGTATTTTTCGATGACTGAACGTCATCCCTTTGGGACGTGCAACCTATCAAATTGAAGGTCTTAAAGTCTATTTTCTAAGTCTAGAAGGACTAGATATCAAATAAGCTAATCTAATACCTCATTTCAGCCCAAACAATAAGCTACTCACAGAGGTACGAAATTTGCAGGCTAACACTAATCACATTCAAACAATCTCAGGTTCATCTTCAATGGACATCAAACCTCCACAAATCATCAAGCAAATTCATCAACATCATATCTAAGTATATTATATGATCTAACCTTGAATCCTAACTTTGATCGGATACACCGATCTCGCCTCATTGGATTTGAGTTTGAGATGTTTACCTTTTGCGTTTTTCTTCGAAAAGAAGCGCAATCGGATGAAATCGCCTTTGTCAGAACTTGATTGGCCGAGGGATAGATCAGATTGTTGCGGATTGCCAAGGGGTCGGCTAGACCGCCGGTTTGATCTGGAACAGGAACCAATCCAATCAGACTAGCCTTGGGTACATCGGAGAAAATTAGGCCATCGGAGCTAATCTGATGGCTGATCTGTTGATCCCCGACCACAACAAAGTTGGGGATGGAGCTGGGGAGAGATCAATGGTGGCTGCTCCACTAATTAGGGCAGTTGGACCGGTGATCAAGCTGGTTAATGCAAAAAAAGGCTAGATCGGCGGTTTCCTCAACCGGGGGAGGATCCACCGATTCGAGCTGATCGGGCGGCTGTCGAGGGGAGCACAAGCCATTGAAGGATCGATGAAGAGGGAGAGGATCGCTAGAGGACTAGGTGGGAATCGGTGGATCGCCGACATGAGGCCGGCGAGCGGCGGCAAGGGCCGAACCGGCGTGGGGTGGTTGGGGAGAGAGAAAAGGGCGGGAAAAGAGAGAGAGAGAGAGAGAGAGAGAGAGAGAGAGAGAGAGAGTTTTTGGTTTTGAGAGAGAAAATTTTCTGCAAAATGAGCCCCTCGTGAAAATTGGAAGGAATTTTTCTTTTTTTTTTTTTATACTAGGTCCTAATCGATGAATCTTGGCCGTTGGTCCAATCCGACAATCAAAAACTTGCTTTAATGGCCAAATTAAATTTTTAAAAGGCTAATCACACTTAAGATGTGTCACATGACCGATCGAATAGATCTAATTAGCAAAAATTGGGATTTAAAAGGGAAATTGAACTTAAGGACCTAATTAGGGGCTAAATCGAAAATTCCCAAAATCCAAGGGTTGTTTTGCAAAATCTATGAAATGTAAGGGCATGAAGACAAAATACATTTAGCGAGAATCCTAGAACCAATCACCGGAGGTTCAGAACTAGCTAGCAAGGGGCTAAATTGGCCTGCCTCACTAGTAGTCGATCGAATCGATAGACTAGTTCACACTGGTTTGACCAATTCTTGACCGATTCTAGCCAGTTTTCAGCTAGGTAGTCCCTGTTGTTCGAAATTTGTGCAATTTGGTCCCTTAAGGACCAAATTGAAAAGAAAACTTGTCCGATTTAAGGAGAAATTGTCCGATTTTGACCAAATTAAGCCAATTAAACTCTGTAGAGTGGTTTTACCAATGCCCCATGCCATAAATTCCAAGCAGCCTCACTTCATCACTACTGTTAATGTCTAACTTTTCCAATACTTTTGCCACTCGATCATCAAGTCCAACTAAATCTTTAGTCACAGACCTATGTCATATCTTTAGCTCTTGCAAAACCTTTTCGACTACCGAGTCCACAAGTTCCGCTTGGTTGCCACAAATAGAAGCAAGTTCAATAGTTACAAAAGCAAGTTCATAAAACCCTGACCCAAAATGCACGGCGTTCTTGCCATCCTATGGTCCAAGACTCTTCATGACGATCGAACGGCTGCTACGCACGCTGCACGGAAAAGCGCAAAATAATTGCCCGTGTGATTCCCCACAGCAACGGTATACGGGACGGGAGTTGTGTGGAAAAGAGCCTCTGTAGGGGGAGGGGCCTTTTTGACTTGACTTGCTTTCTTCTATTAAGGGAAAATGTCACAAATGGTCCATGAACTTTAATTTAATATTCAATTTCATCCTTGAGCTTTCAATTTGCTCAATTTGGTCCATAAACTTTCATCTAATGTTCAATTTCATCCTTGAGCTTTTGATTTACTCAATTTGGTCCCTGAACTATTAACAAATGTTCCATCTAGTTCCTGACTATTTGAAAATTGACCAATTTCGTCCTTTTGTTGGTTAAAGTTAATGGAATTGGCTTACATGACTTTTAGTCTCTTAAATATAAAATAAAAAAGGACATGTGGAATATCCACATGGAAATTACCTTTAAAATGGGTCAAATTGTGGCCACCATCCAAAAAAGAGATACAAAACCACTTATTCTCTATACTTTTGTGATTAGTGCTCTCATATCTAGCTGACCCCTAATTTGTTTTCCTTTTTAAGATATATATTGACTCATAATTCTAGTAATCCAACTTAGTTCCACGTCATCAATTAATGCTCCATGTCATCACTTAATGATTTGAACAAATGGAAGGACTAGATGGAACATTTGTTAATGGTTCAAGAACCAAATTAAGCAAATCGAAAGCTCATGGATGAAATTGAACATTAGATGAAAGTTTAGGGATCAAATTAAGTAAATCGAAAGCTCTTGGATGAAATTGAACATTAAATGAAAGTTCAATGACCATTTGTGACATTTTCCCTTCTATTAATAAAGAAAATAGAAAACACAACCAACGAGCAAATGCTCCTCGTTTAATGATGGAGGGAAAAAAATGGAAAAATAAAAGAAAAAGTACCCTTCCTTTTCCTTCTTCCTCTCAAGTTGGCGGCCAAAGGTAGGGGTTGGCAAGAGCAAGCGTTGCTAGTGGCAAGGTGAGGCGCATACAAGGCAAGTGAGGTTGTCCTCGCTGGCTACAAGGAAGAAGAATGAAAGGAAAAATAAATAAATAAAGTCGAAGAAATGTTATTGAAAATTGTAATCATGTCATGTTAAACGGTTTACGTCCGTAACTTTTGATCAAACTTGATTGTATAAATTCAATTGAGAAAATATGAAAATATTTATAATTTAATTGCCAAAATTGAAAATTTTAAAATTGAATTGATAGTAAATTTAAGGCTTTTTAGATTTTTTTTTCTCGACACAAAATGCACTCTACTGTACATGCTTGAACAATGCTGTGTTCTTGCCATCCAACGGTCCAAGACGCTTCATGCCGATTGAATCGCTGCGATGCATAGGCCGCGCACGTTTCCTTGCAGCAGCACTACGTGGGAGGTGGATGAAAAAGCAGCTTTGCTGGGATAGGGGCCTTTTTCACTAAACCCGTCTTTTCTATTAATAAAGAAAATAGAAAGTAATTGATTGAATTAAATTAAATTAAGTCAATTCCTTTGCGGGACATTACATGAAAATGCATTCACCTTGTAGGAATTTCTGAGTAATTTTTTTTTTTTTTTTTTTTTGTCAATAAGATATGTCCATTGCATGAAGTAAGGATCAGACGTGATGAAGTGCAACTCCCATGATTATTCATTCATTTTTTCACTATTAATTCAAAATTTTTGGTGAATCAAATAACAATTCCTTTTTAGTGAATCGAATAAATTTAATGTAATAAAGTTGAGAAATAAAAAGAAAATTCAAAATTTCACTAAAAGTTATAAAGAAAAAGTTCCCTCGCTACTTTGAAAAATGTGATTGGTTTAATCGCCATAGGATCCTTTTTCCTGACTTTTCTTGGGCCCCATCTACAAACGAGTAGGTTATTCAAGTACATCCCTCGCGCGCGTGGGCGTGTGCGGTGGGTGGGGAGACAAATGGTTGGCGGGAAACTCGAAGAAGAAGCTGGACATCATAGCGCAGTATTGGCAGCTGAATGCTCGTCCCGACGATCCTCGCTCCGGCGACTATGGTTACTCCTAGTCTGATATGCTCCGATTCGGGACTGATTTGGATCGCGGTGTTTACAAAGCCATCGAAGATGCCGCTGATCGGAATGTCACTATCGGGTAATTGCGGATAGCGCTTGCTCATGCCCTTTGCATATGCTGATTTGTTGGTGTACAGCTGCTTTGGTAGCAATTGGAGCTTCGTGTTTGGATATTTCGCAAAATGTGTGACCAAGGCTACCTTGATTTTTATATCTAGTAGCTTGCGTAGTTTGTCTCTCGTGATCTTTAACCAAACTTTATGTTAACGTGCCAAACGTCTTCTTTTTTCAAGTTTCCGAATCACGTGTTAGGTAATTTGCATAATGTGTTCTCTTGAGTAAACCCAAAAACGGTCTATCTTGGAGAACTGCGCGAATTCTAAGTGATGCAATTACATTTGACTTTGAGATAGTAGAAGTTCCTTTATTGGAGAACCCTGCTCCTCCAAAAGCCCCAAGGAAGCCTCAGGAAGGATATTAATTCAACGGATGAAGATATTGAGCGACTGTAGGGCCAGTATTAATTACCAAAGCAGTGAATAAATCAATACTTTTAGAGAAGTTTGACGCCCGATATTAAGTAATGTAGGAAGTAGAGCAAAATGTCTATGCTGCATAAGCCCGGACTCATCTTCTTTTGGGCTTCTGCTGTCATATATACCGTGTCTATTACAGATTTTCTTATTTACTTCTTGCAAACATTAGCCCACCTCTGAAAGATATTAAACTTCACCAGGCTTTTACAGCACTCACAAAAAACCAAATGACCTTGCTTCAGGAAGGACAAACGTCAAGTCTCTTACTCTGTTATTTGCCAAATGTTGGGGCTCAGGCATAGTTCATGCGAAAGTGTGGAACAATGATTGGAAGTCCCTTTCTCTGGTACTCGCTTCACTTAGTAAGTCTCTTCCTCAGGAATATAGTATAAGCCTTTTCTCCATTGATTATTGGTGAGGATATCGATCGACTGGGCTAAATAAATTTTGACTGAACAAAAGAAGGTGTGTGTTCTCAGCTATAAGCGTCCCATTCTTGTTGGCAAGTAAGATTGTAGAAGATTTTGCCACATTTACACCATTATAAGACATATCACCTATTTTTCATCTCTTCAACCTGTATAGATTTGTTTGTGCATTCGAGCCATATAGAATAATTATAATGATAAAATTTTTACAGGTGAAGGAAATTGAAATATACCTTGTTAATTGTCCCAAAATAGCAAAGAAGGTTCAATCCTACAACGACAACCCATGGAAACTTTCCTCTCTCAATGCTTTAGCTTACACAACCTTATGTTGGGCCACAACGAGAATGCTCTTCGGTTAAGAGGTGGAGAGTGTGACGGCCCAAGCGACGGTCCTCGAACATGCGCAAGGAAAGGGTCCCTCTCTTCTCTTGTCCTACATCGCAATCTTGTGTTGGGCCACAACAAGAACGCTCTTCTGTTAAGAGGTGGAGAGTGTGACAGCCCGAGCGACGGTCCTGGGACATGCGCAAGGAAGGGGTCCCTCTCTTCTCTTGTCCCACATCGCCTAGGGAGGGAGATCTTGGTTAACTTATAAGGCTTTGGTCCCTTTAATTTGTGTAACGCGCTTTAAAGCCGTAAGGAAAAAGACCGTGGCAGTGGGGCCCGGGATGTTACACAGAGAATGTCTCAGCAACAATGGCAGATCACCAGAAAAGTTCCCTGTTGGTCACATTTACTTGAATTCGAAGAGCAAGTATGACCAAAACATTCATATTGCACTTTTTCTTGTGCCTCTTTTGCCTGCATAATTTGAGATTTTGTGAATCGTTTTGCCCTTCTTATTTTTTCCCCTAGGCATTTGGTTGTATTGTTCGTTTTCTTTGTTTATTTGGGTGATAGAAAAGTTCATTGTCATTTCATAAAGCATGTCTATCCTCCATGGGATTTTCTGTTGTTTCACTTTTAGTCAAGGAATATTCTTTTTTGGTCTTTCAACCATCAGAGGAATTATAGGCTTACGTTTGAAACTCCTGAGGTTATGCTGATAGGCAAGTGATTCTGTTGTTTGTTAAGATTGTTTTTGGTGCTGCAGCTTATAGATATTAGCGGATTTTTTATTTTCATCTTTGTTGGAGTTCTTTCCAAATGGTTATGACAATAACAACAAACCATGTCTTATCCCACTAGATTGGATCAGCTATAAATGCTTGCCAAATGCATCTTAAAAACTTTTTCCTGGCGTTTGTTATTTGTTTTCTCCTAGATGATTGAATGATGTGAGCAAAGAGAAAGCATAACAGTCCTTATGTACTGTAAATAGCTTTTAAAAGAAGAAAAGTAGAGATACCGGATTGAAAGTAAGAGATTGGATATTATTTTCAAATTGCTCATTTTGGAAATGCTGTTCTGTGGGACTGATGAGTAAGCAGATATTCTCCAGTGCATGGTACATAGCCTTTAAAAGAAGAAAGGAGTTTCTAAAATAAGAGACAAAGACAAGGTTTGCTCTCTTGAGGACTTCTAGTTGGATGCCTGTCTATAACTGACTGACATGGCTTACTCTAGTTTGGCAACTCCAATGCTTAGAATTGGTCGCAGGCTTCTGTCAAAAAGCTAATCTCAAATTTAAAAGCAGCAGCTTATTCTTGGTCTGATATTAGCCAGTGATGTGATGTTGTGACCATTCGATCAGTTTGGTGCTCCACTGAATGATTTTGCGCTTGATTTGCTTTCAGTTCACTTGCCATCATAATGATCTGGTGAAGGTTGATGTTAACATTTTCCGAGTCCACTCATTGTTATCAGCAAATATGTCATGGCAGGTCACCTCTTCCTTGATCTGTGGAGGTTCCTCATGTAGCAGGCTATCCAGTCTTGTCACATCCTCACATGTTTTGTCTTCCATTAGATACTCCTGGACGTAATATACATCTTCACTATCTCAACTTAGCTATCTTTCTTTTGCTCTACCTGAGGTAACTTGTCCAAAACCTATCTATTTTTTAATTTTGTCTTAATATAGAATCTAAGAAATGCATATGGACATCGTCAAAATATTAGCCATTACAGGTTAGACTTGTTTCATCCTATAATTGTTTGTTGAATCAAAAGATAAAGAATGAATGGTTGCATTTTAAAATGAATTTATTAAGTTTGTTGATTTGCGATATCAGAGTGCCGGTTTCTGTGTTCAATTAAAATTTGGCTAATTGACCCAGTTTAGTTGTCTATTATCTTCTATCCGATATCTTAGCAAGTAAACTTTTTCAGTATGGATTCCTTTATGAATAGTGAGATTGCTCAACTATTAAGTTGTGATTGAATCACATTGCAATTGCTCTACTGGTCCTTTTGGAGGATCTGCCCAGTTTTATATTTCAAGCTTCTATCTTTAACAGACAATATACTGCCATTGCAGCTATCATTTGGCAAGTTCCAGGCTGATGAACAGGCGTGGGTTGACACAATAAAATCAGTTGGAAGTGGAGGCATCGTTAGGATCAGCACGATGGACTGGCTTGGTCAATCACAATATGTTGAGAAACTGTTTATTGGTCATCCATTTCTTCTGCTGTGTCAGAGGTATGCTTCTTTCTTCAACAGTTGCTGCCCTTGTTTGTACATGCAAATCCAAATCATCTGATACAAGTCTATCTGATGTACATTTAGAATCATTTCAGTCTTGCATTTACCAGATTCCATATTCTTTTATGGAGATGGACTGTGACCTGCAGGAACATTCAAAGATTGAACCAACGAAGCATTTAGTGGCACCACAAATACTGAAGTTTGATCGCTGTCGTTGGCTTCTTGTTTTTCGAGCTGTCTGCTTGGAACAGAAAAATGACAATGCTTTGAGCTTATCATGAGCAGTAGTATTTTCCTGCTATCACCATATGCCACTTTGGTTTCTAAATGATTGAAGGAAAATGTGTAAAGCCTTTGCTGTGATGAACTGCTTACTGACAAAATGGTTAAAGACACAGGCTCTCTGTGATTTATCTCTTTTGACCAACTTTGTTCCTCCCATATGTTGTTACTGGGAACATGTTTTCTGAGGTAACAAATAATTTTCAGGTTGTCTTTTCCAAGCATGCCAAAGTGAAGATATTGGTAGCACATTGGGCGCAATTCATAAACAACACTGACGTTTACCTGAAATCTCTCCTCTATTCAATGTCCTTTGCTCCCCTTTAAAATACAACGATCTTTCTGGGAAAGTTGAGATCAAGTACTAATGGTGCTGGGTTTTACGCGACTGGAGCTGCGATCAGCAATGAGACTAACACTGGGAATAAGTATCCCGGTGACACCTGGGTCAACCATGGGAAGTATGCTGTCAGCGATGTGAGAGCCCACGTCGGAACGAGCAACCTCATATGGGAATATCTCTATACTACTGCCAGTGTCGGCTTTGGGAGGTATGACCAGGATATAGTTTCGCAGCTTCAAGAAGTCTTCGATGCTGATTGGGATTCACCATATGCTGTTCTTGTGGGAGAGTCCGAGGAAGAGCTATCGTTTTCGAGCTGACTAGTGCCTACACACGAGGTATGGACCAGCTACAGTTAACACAGAAAGGGGCACGGCGACAAATCAAATGAAGTCTTCTAACGCGATGGGAGCGGCCAATAGAGTAGCGCTGCATCTTGAGACGAGGACATTGCTTGGACTTAATTTCACCAGAATGATTCCTTTATAGATAACCAATGCAATAAAGCATTTTTTCCACTGTTTAAACTCAGACTTCTCCTTGACGATTACAACAGAAAAAGAACCAGCTTCATTGCTTTTGTATACATTATCTTAAGACGGCATTTCTTGAAGCTAGACCAACATCATCAACACGAGATGAAAGCGTGTAGAACTTATTATAAACATAAAGTTGACACTACCTTAATGTAAAATGCTGGAAGACAAGCATGAATTTGCAGAAAAATCATAGGGGGAACAAAACTCAGGCACTAATAATTTGGTAATAGGACTAAATAAAAATCCATGAGATAATGATACAAAAGATTCTTGAACTTTAATCCAATGTGAACTTTAGTCTAACATACAATATCGTTTCTTAATTTTTTAATTTTTTCAATATGATCCTTAAAATTTTGGTATATATTCAGTCTAGTTCTTAAACCAAATGAAAATGTTTAATATGGTCCCAAGATTTGAACTGATGGAAGAATAACGTTGAACATATTCATATAGTTCAGTGACTAAATTAAAAATGTATCAAATTTTACAGATCTTAAACAAATTAAAAATTGGGGAATAATATTGGACATTAAGATTAAGTTCACAGACTATTTATGTCATTTTCCCAAAATTCGGGGAGTAGTTATTGTTGTGGAAGCTTGATTGGTAGGCCTTACAGTCCAGATCTTGGATTGGATCAGACTGGTCCATACAAGCCCAGATGACAAAAAGGCCAATCTTGGACAATAACCTTCTCGAATGGCTGCTTGATCTTTGCTTGCTTTGCTCTCTCTCTTTACCTTCTTAGCGTATCCTGTTCACTTTTAGTGTTCAGCCATTCACTTCTCATTTTAAGGGGTAGGCTAGAGCGACGGGTTCAGGCATTGCTTCAGAGAAAAGGCCCTTCAAGAACCCTTTTTGTAGAGAGAAAGTCAGCGGAAGACGACTTACCTATTTCCGATGCACGATCAACAATTTACCCAGCAACGATCGTTAAATTGCGGATGAATCACGAACAATATTACCTCATGTTGGTCTGAATGTAGTCACGAAGAAAACATCTGATTTCCATAGCGTAAATGCCAATTGTTCTTGTAAAGAATAAATAAAACAACTTCTTTTCTTTGATGGAAATGGGACAAGAAAATGAGAGAAAATTTTTGAGCATATGTTCTGCCAACCGTGCCAATGGTTATCTTCAGAAGACTTTTATACAACTCCTTTCATACCATTTCAAATGGTGTCTTTCTATCGTAGCATATCAAGACGAAACGGTGCGTTCTCATCGCATCCCCATCATGGACGTATTGATTAAGAACATCTCTCACTCGGACATGATGGGCTTGATAGTACTCTATTAAGAATATAAGGCATTCATCATTCATCAACTTTACAAAACAATTTATACTAGCAAGTAAGCCGTGCGACCAGTGAGTACATCTGCACTTGGGAGCTCAAATTATGCACTTGTTAGGGATGACATAATGGCTACAATCCTAAAAAGAAATAAACAATCAATGTCTCACAGTGTCCCAGACATATTTTGTTACATCAATCCAAGTATACCTATCCTTTAAAGGCTATATTTGACTATTCTCAAAATACCATGTATTTACAATTATATCCACAACCACAAAAAGTGATATAATTTGTCGACCAGTAAATATATGTGATAGATGTAAAACAACAATAGTCTTCCTTCGTACTCATGTCTCTCTCCATTTTAAAACAACTACTTTCTTAGACACATCCCATAAAGCCATATACATTAATGACTGCTATTAACATGCTAAAGTAATAACATTGATCTTTCACTTCGAGAATATAGTTAAAAGTAACATAGGGCACAAAATGAAGTAAATTATAAATTACCTCAAGGACTCACACGATGAGTAAATATGGATAATTTTACTCACTTTCTCTTATCAGTCGTACAATGCACATGTAGTATAAATTACATGCTATAGTGGATTTCTCTTTCTATAAGAGTGTATATCATATATTAAACATATCCACTATACGGATCTTAGCCTAAACATAGTCACGTGCTTCTCATGTACTCATGTTTAGCTTGAGTGCTACATCAGCTTGCTTTTTATAGCGCCCAATTAAGTACTCGCATTCGGCATCTTTTAGGCATATATGTTTATGGGACTATCATAGACCTGAGACCTCATCTTGACTCCAATCAAGGAGACATTTTATTTTTTGTACTAAACTTGCTCTTCAGTATTCATTTGTACATAACGTCTCATCTTAACGTGCTAACTATAGTACTTAAGGTGATTGCTTGTGTGAGTAAGCCAATCATTGCCTGCTAACATACTTTTCAATAATATATATGTATATGTGCTAGTCTCATAATGGATTTATACTTATTGATAAAACATCAAATCATTAATAAACAACAAGTACAATACATATGTCTACAAATATATAAACCAATGATCATCTACAATAACACATATTACATTCTACGCAATCTTAGTAACATCCTGTGGGTCAAGAATATGTCTTTAGAAACAGCCTTCGTAAATGGATCATCAATTATTCTATTGGTTAAAATGTATTGTAGGATCACTTCTTTCTGCGTTGTTATATCTCTTATGAAGTTGTTATTTATGTCAATGTGCTTCGTCCTTCCATGATACTTGAAATCTTTTACATAGGCAATTATTAAATTTTTCAAAAAACGTTTTAGCCATACTACTTCTTGCATTATGGTAGAACATGCAATAAATTTTGCTTTTATCGTAGACAAGGCTATGCATGTCTGTTTCTTGCTATTTCAAGAAGTTGCACTTCCATTGAGCAAGAATGCATATCTAGAAGTCAATTTACGCTCATTGAGGTCTCCACCCCAATTGGCATTTGAATAGCCTAACATGCGTAAATCATTCCTTTGGTAATAAAGTCGATAATCCATAGTGTCTTTCAAGTATCTCAAGATCATTTTCACTACTTTCTAGTGCGCTTGACCGAGATTTGATTGATATTGGCTCACCAATCCCACGACATAACATATGTCGTGTCGAGTACACATTCTAGCATATATCAAACTTCTGACTGTCCTAGCATAAGGAACAATTTCCATCATTTTAATTTTTTTTGGAGTCTTAGGACATATCTCAGTACTTAGGCTTTTACCTTGCATGACAGGGGTATCAATGGGATTATAGTGCTATATATTGAAGCGTTCAAAAATCTTCATTATATAAGACTCTTATGATAAAGTAAGGAGTTTCCTTGATCAATCTGTTTCGATCTTAACTCCTAATATATAAACAGCTTCTCCCATGTCATTCATTTCAAAATTGGAGGATAACTATTCTTTTATGGTGATAACCAAAATCTTGTCATTTTTAGCCAATAAAATATCATCCACATAAAGTGTTAAAATTACAAATTTATCTTCGGACCACTTGACATATACACAATGATCTTCTTTGATCATTGTGAAACCAAAAGTGGTTATGGCTCAATGAAAACAAAGATACCACTGTCTAGATGATTACTTAAGGCCATATATTGAGCGATGAAGCTTGCAAACTTTATATTCTTTAACCTTTAGTTATGAAACCTATTGGTTGTTTCATATAGATTTCCTCATCTAGTTCTCTATTGAGAAATGTTGTCTTTACATCCATTTGATGTAATTCAAGATCCAAATGTGCAACGATGGCTAAGATAAGGTGTATTGAGGTAAACCTTACAACTGATGAAAAAGTTTCATCATAATCTATATCATCTTGTTTAGTATAATATTTTGTCACAAGACGAGCTTTATGCTTTTTAATGGATCCATATGCCCTTCTCTTAATTTTAAAAACCCATTTGTTTCCAATGGCCTCGCGATTAGATGGTAGATCAACCAAGTTCCATACATAATTTGCCCTCATTGACTCAATTTCATCTTCCAAAACTTTCTCAATTCTTCCTTATCAGAGGATGAGAGAGCCTCTTGAACAGTCTTAGGCTCAGCATCGTCTTTTCGAGCAATCATAAATGCTTTCCCTTCAATCTAAAAACGACGACGATGAATACTTTTACGATTATTTTTATACAACTGAATTTATCTTGAATTCAGTTTGCTAGACAATGCAACACTCCTACTAGGTCTTGCATGTTGAGGTAAATCTTCATTTCCCTCTACAACATTAGTGGATGTGTTATTAAGATCTTCTATCTCATATAATTTGAAGTTCTTATCTATCTCACCTCTATTAGGAAAATCATTCTCCAAGAACGTGACATCTCGTGATTCCATTTCGGTCACACTTCCATCAATTTGTTCATCTAAGAACATGTATCATTTGAAGTGTTTAGAATATCTTATAAAGATACATTTCTTCCCTCTATGACTTAATTGCCATATTTATGGGAATAATCATGAACATAAGCTGCACATCCCCATAGACGTAGACTACTTAAGTCTGGTTTCCTACTAGTTCATAATTCATAAGGGGTGGAAGTGATCGATTTTAAGGACACTCAGTTAAATATATAGGCAGCAGTTAATAATGCATCTCCCCAATAGGAGATAGGTAAATTTGATTGCGTCATCATAGACCTAACAATTTCTAATAGGGTTCAATTCCTTCTCTCAGCTACCCGATTTTGTTGCGAAGTACTAAGAATAGTCAACTATAGTACAATTTCATTTTCATCACAAAGAGTCTTGAATTGCTCCGATAGATACTCACGTCCGCGATCGATTCTCAATGCCTTTATTGTTTTGTTCAACTAATTCTCTACCATCATTATATATCGTCTAAAGTAGTCTAATGCTACTGACTTATGGGAGATCAGAAAAACATAACTAAAACATGTGAAGTCATCTATGAAAGTGATGAAATATGGGATTTCATGCCTTGCCCTCACATTCAAAGGACCACAAATGTTAAAATGTATAAGTTGCAATGGAAATTTGGCTCTAGTTTCTTTACCGAATAGTTTTCTAGTTACTTTTCCCGCTAGACAATGTTCACATATGGGTAGATTAACATTAGTGACTGACCCTAAAATGCATTCTCTAGCTAATCTTTACATTCTTTATAACCCATTGCGACATAATCTAACATGCCAAATACTTGTATTAATTTTAACATTACTAGAAAATGCAATTAAAGAAAAACAACCATCGACATTAACATTATATTGATTATAGTCAATATCTAACACCATAAAATCATTCGATACATGACTTGAACCATAATAAATTGTTCCAAATAAAATGTCAACACAATCACCGTGAAAATTTAATACATAACCTAGGCTAAGAATAACAAGTACGGAGACCAAATTTCGTCGAATATTTGGAGCATAGAGAATATTATGTAGGAATAGGCTTCGACCAACACGTAAAATTAATTTACATGTGCCAATACCCTTTATTTCAATTCTTGAATTATTCCCAACATATATCTATCTTCTTCCAAGCTATATCTGACGATACTCCACAAATACTTTTCGGTCTCTAGTTACGTGATTAGTTGCTCATGAGTTTACAGTCCACATTGGATGAGATTCAGTAAGCATCATAATACTATAAACAAAAGCATTACATAAAGTAATGGAGTAATAGATACTTCTTTCGGCTTAGTACATTCACGAGCAAAGTGACCAATTTTGCCTCAATTGTAGCACTTCATCTTAGCCTTGTCCTTCTTCCCATCACGCTTCTTGCGTCGGGAGGTCTTAGCCTTTTTAGGTACCTGATTAGTCCTCTTCCCTTTGTTGTTGAACTGATGATTCATTTTGCGCTTAAAACTCAAAGCTTTACGCGAACTCGATTCATCAACATAAGCATGGGTAAATTATCTTGGAGCCACTTGGTGCTCATTCTTTAATTCCAAATGGTGCGCTATATCATCAAAAGTGACAATATTTTCATTATGCGTCATATTGATCTTTATATACTCCCAATTGTTAGGAAGAGACCTAATAACAGTCTGAACTTGTTGTTCATAAATAAGGGAGTGATCTACCAACTTTAACTCACGAATCATGTTTGACATCTTCCGAAAATACTGCCTTATCGTTACATTTAAGCGCTTTCAGTATGTATCAAACTTGATGGTGAGTCTTCTCAACTTAGTGGCAAATGTACCCCCAAACTTATCTTTCAAGGCAACCTACATTGCTTGAGCTTTATTATAACTTTTAAACTCACGTATGAGATCATCTTGCATACAGCTCAACAACGTAATGCGAGCAATGCTATTTTTCTTTTTCCAAGCTTGATAAGCTTCTAAATCTTTTCTGTGTTGAGCTGAAGTTCTATGCTCAGGTTCATCCATGGTGTGGTTGAGGGTTTCCAAAACCTCTTGCTCCTTAATAATGTACTGAACATCTCGGTGCCAAAAAATCAAAATTATCATCATTCAGCTTGTCACCCTTATTGAGGTTAGCCACAATGGTTTTGGATGCTGAAACCATAATCAATTGCTCTAACACATTGACATAATAAACGTAGAATCAATACTAACACACTTTACAAAGTAACACATATTTAATTTGCAGTAAAGACAAACTAAATTAATGATAATTTAACAAAAGACACAGAAACAAAAGTTCACTATGTTCTCAATCAGCTCATATGTACGATTATTCTATTATCATTAATTAGTTTAATTTACACAAATTTTAAGTTCTAGGTGAGAACTCCTTTGAATTCTACCAACCTACGAACTTCCACTAGGAAAAATAATTACATAATCTCATGTAATTTCTACATTTTTCCATTAATACAAAAGCATAGCATGATGTGAACCAATGTACAAGAAAAATAATCATATAGCAACTACAATCAAAACCGCAATTCAATATGTAATAGAAAGATAAGGATTTCCTACCATTGTTCGAATTTTCTTGGAACTAGAAAATTGCAAGTATATTAAACTATATACATGTTATCATCAAACCAAGCTCTATACAGCATATATGACATCATTTTCATATAGGTTAGCTATTATATTTCCTAAAACATAAGAAAACAAGTTACAAATGAATAAACTAGGCATTTATACCCTAAAAATACTTGTACTTAGGGTTATGTACACAATTTTATACATTTTTCAAACTCAAAAATAAAAAAAATAAATACACCACAGTGTAGAGTATATCCATACGAACCAAAAGTTGCTGACCACGCTCCAATCGAAGTCCTCACGCGCCCACAAGCGCCACCTAAGTGTGTAGTGTGTGTGACGCACACACCAGCGAGCTAAACGACTCTTAACCAGTCCGACCAGTTCAACCGGTCCAACCGGCGACCGGTCTAACCGGTTCGATTGCCGAACTGGTTTCCCGGTCCAACCGGTTGCCGGTCAACAGTCGGGTCGAGTTGAATCAACATTGGGTCGGATCTCAGGTCAGGTCGGGTTGCCAGGCGGTGACCAACTAGCCAACTGCCATCGATAGTAGTTACTGATCGTTGGATGACGTCACGGTGACATCAGCACACGTCGGTCCACTGATGCATGCATGACGCGCACGTGCTGGCGTGCCAAGCACATTAGGTGCATGGCACCATGTGCAACAACTTCTAGCCACATGTGTGGGCGTGTTCGACGTCCTTCGGCAGCTTTTGACCCATCCTCGGACTCGTCTCGACGAGTACTTTCGCTTTGTATATTTAAAAATTTATTTTGGCCGAAAAAATATTTCGAAAAATGGCCAAAACCATACGGGTGTACACGTCACCAAACCTGTTCTTCGCTTCGGTTCATTTTCGACAATTCAGATAGCAATTCCGAGCAATAAACATCCAAACAGTATAAAGAAAGTGAGGTGGAAGAATTTTTGGAAAATGTTTTCTACTTTTGAAAAGTGAAAAACATTTTCCTTACATTTGAAGGTGTTCTTTCCAATAGCAGAAAATGATTTCCTTAATTAGTTCATTTTTCGTGAAACAAACGCTAGAAAATTCGGAAAACGTTTTGAGAAAGTTATTTTTCGTAAAACGAACAAAGCCCAGTAAACATTAATACAAACATGAATATGAGAAAATCAACTAACGTGACATGATGAGGCTCACCGCTAAGGGGGAAACACGGCTTCCAAGCAAAATCGTTGTTTTTGGGTAAACAAACATTATGGCTGGTTTTGATGAGAACATTAAAATGTGAGCACATGATATAAACATTAAACAAGACATAATCAAACCTCATATCCGGGCTAAGCAAACTAGTAGGATCAAGACAATGAGTTTGCAACACTTGATAGGGTGAGGCAAACTGACATACTTGGCTTTAAACTACGATCCAAACTACGATTTCGCGCTCAACGGATATGATGATGATGATGATTATAAACACGACATGAGAAAATCAACTAATGCGACATGATGAAGTGCATGAAATGAGAAATTCAACTAACGCAACATGATGAAGCTCACCGCTAAGGGGGAACACGGCTTCAAGGCAAAATCGCGGTTTTTGGGTAAGCAAACACTATGGCCAGTTTTGATGAGAACATCAAGATGCAAGCATATGATTTAAACATTAAACAAGACATAATCAAACCTCATATCCAGGTTAATCAAAATAGTAGGACCGAGATAATGAGTTGGCAACACTCAATAGGGCGAGGCAGACTGACATACTTGGCTTTAAATTACGATTTCGTGCTCGACGGATCTGATGAACAAAAGATGATAGAGAACACATAATAATAATAATAATAATAATAATAATAATAATAATAATAATACTCCTACCTTAAAGGATGGAAGAAAATAAATGAACAAGCTTGGATGGACGTCTCTCAACTTTCTCGCTCTCGTTTCCTTCTGAATTCCCTCTTTCGTGCTCACGGCCAACCTATTGGTCACGGCCAAACTCATTCTTATTCACTCACGGTTTGGGAGAGCTATGGGAGATGCTTTCCAACTCACTCTCGATTTCCCTCACTCCCTCTCTCTTTCATGGCTTGAATGGTTACGGAGTAAAGAAATTTCTTCTTTATACTCCCCAATTTTGGCTCACGGTTTGGACCAATTTTTTGGATGCAATGGAGGTCCTTATCCAAGCTCAAAATGTCCAATGGTTTGTACTATGCATGGGGTTATTGGCCGGTCAAAGGGGAGGGGATTTGTCCATTGGTTCGTGCCATACTTTAGGGTTATTGTCCATTCAAAAGATGACAGCCTTTTTGTCTAAAGGTTTCTACCATGCTTGGGGTTCAAAGGAAGTCTATTGCCCCTTGGATTTAGGTGTATGGCCGACCAAGGAGATCCCACCCTGACTAATTTGGTTCAGATTTCATGTGCCATTGTTTCCCTATTTTCATTTGCTTGTCCAATCTTTTATTATTTAATTACCAACATATGGGGGCAAATTAAAAGGGTTAATGATGTGAAACGTGAAGCAAATTGGATGATCTGAGAGTGATAATTATTTGGACGAATTATAAAAATAAATGATGAGGGGCATGCAAAAATGAGATACGAATTCAAGCCCACGCAAAGTGCAATATGCGAGTTCATGCAATATATATTTTGATCCCTAATTTTCTTATGAAATACTCAAATAGTCTATTAAAAAAATTTAAATGTAAACATTATATTTAAATTGAAAGAAGAACCAGAAAAGATGACCATCGTGAATTAATGTAAAAATTAACGATGTCTCTCATCTGAATATAGGCAAAACATCATTTTCCTTCACATAAGCCTATGACGGGCGTTGATTTTGGCAGGGGAATTCATAAACTTGATCTAGAAGTGAACAGACACATGCTAACTAAAAATTTGTCAATCAACTAAAGGCATAACTTCATAAACCATAGGTAAATAAAGAATTAGAACTCCATCAATACCTAACAAAAAAGAACAAAAAACCATTTGATAATATCAACTAATTTTTTAGAAGCCTCTCTCAGATTGCGCTTAGAAAACTATTGAAAAATTAAAAGAAATTCTACATTATAAAAAAAGCCAGAAATAAAAACGGATCTTCATTTCTGCTGCGACCAAACAAACATAAGACCCAGTTTTCTTGTAAAAGTGACCCAGACTAAGTGAAAATCTGCCAGAAAGTAGCATATACTTGAGGCCTTGAAGATTTTGCCACCTGAAATTTTGAGAAAATCAACCGGTGCACAACTTTCCTTTTGGAAGAGACCGGTGTAATCACCTAGGGGGCTGCTTTTTTGTTCATGGCGGTTGATTTGGCCTCGACTTGTCTTCAAAGGAATTCAATAAAGTCAAGCCTTGAAATTGACTCCAATAAATTTATCCAAATTTTTCTTATTCGCCTGCTCCCTATCTTCTCTTAACAGGGTGGATGCCATGCACAGATATCAGTTAAAACTGAGGAGAATCCACCATCACGTATCCGGAGAACGAGCCACTTACACGCTTCAACGCATCCTGTACTTGCACCGAGTTCTCAGCCGGACATTCACTGATGTTCAGCTTTTCCAAAGATGTTAAATTTTCTAGGCCTTCAATTTGATGGATCATTTTGCATCGTCTGATCTCTAAAACTTTCAGCGACTTCAAGTTTGAAAGATCAGGTAAACTATCGAGGTAATCACAGTCGGATAGCATCAAACTTCTCAGTGAGGTTAACTGGCCAATCCCGTTGAGATTCCGTAAATTGCAGTTTGATATATCTAGCCTCTTCAGGGATTTAAGCCTTTCAAGCCCTTCAATCTCTTCTATTGCAGAATGGTAGAGCTTGAACACTGACAACGTCTTGGCAAGCTCAGATACTTCTTTATGGCTCAAACTAGAAAGGGTAGGCCGCCGAGGCATATCTGTCAGCCCAAACTTCAGCTTGACAACTTGCAAAAGAGAAAGTTCTAGTTTCCTCAGTTTAGGAAACGATATTGAGAAGGATTGTTTGTCAATCATTCGTTTCACGTTGGATTCTGGCATTGGCAGTTTGGACGGAGGTTGGCATGCCTTCGGGTCCCCATCACTTAGGCACAGCTCCTCCAATTCCTTCATATCTTCAAGAAGGGGTATGGCTTTCATCCTTTTAGAACTCACACGGAGACAAATTAGAGAAGGGGGAAGCTCCGGCAACTCTTCAATTTCATTGCACTGAATTAAATCCAGGGTGTGAAGACCAGGGATGGTGGAGATTTCAGGTGGTAGGCTAGATATACTGGAATGCCCCAGCATCAATGATCTCAGACGATGTAGTCCTCCAATATCACGGGGAATGGCCCCCTTCAAACTCCGACACCAGGAAGCATGTAGTTCTTCGAGCTTGGTTAGATTCCCAATCTCCCCAGGAAATGCTCGAATGAAAGAAGAGTCCATTCTCAGCACTCTCAAGCTTTTCAGATTTCTTATTGAATTGGGGAGTTCAGAGATACTAGTCGCCGATATATCCAACTCCTCTAATGACCCCATTTCACCGATAGAATATGGAAGTTTCTCCAAACAACGGCAATCCCTCAATGACAAGCGTCTTAGCTTAAGCAGCTCTCCCAGTGAGCTCGGGAGCTCAGAAATTTTGGCACCATCTAATGAGAGTTCGGAGAGAGCAATCAGATAACAAATTGAACTGGGCAGGTGAGTCAATGGGAAGCACTTCAAGCCACTGAGAATTTCGAGTTGCTTCAAATTGCCCATGGAGATGGGAATCTGCCGTACAGACGTACCATCAATAAAAAGCTCTTTCAGAGCTGTCGTACAACCTAGTTCCACTGGCAACCCGTTCAATTGGGAGCAGAACTTCAAATTCAGGGAAACTAAACGTTTCAAATTGCCAATTGAAGGATCTAGCTTCACCAAATGAGAACATCGTTCAAGAATCAAGATTTCCAAATCTTTGTAACCAGAGAAGTCGGGAGTGAGCAGTAAGTCAGAACACCCAGTAAGATTCAAGACTTTCAATTTCTCCATCTGCAAAGCCAATACAGAAAACACGCACATGGTCAATTCACAGATATTTAACTCGAGAAAGAAAATATAAAACAACCAAATGAATACCAAACCACCTTGATATCACTCCAACCTCCCCAGTCTTCCGTGAGTTTGCTCCATGACAGATCAAGAATGACCAACTCTGTTAACACAAAATTTTCTGCACTAAAATCCAAAGGACACCTTTGCCAACAGAGCCACCTTAAACTAGCAAATGCACCTTCAAACTTTCCAGAAACTTTGCATTATCCAACTTGAGAAACCTTAGTTCTGGCATCATCTGCAAATTTTGAGCTGTGAAGTTAATGGGGAGAGCTTCAAAGTTTTCCTTTCCCTACATTTGACAAAGTAACATAATCATCAGAAGCTGTAAACCCAGATACCCATCCGAAAAAAGAATATTTCCTTGCCCTACATGCTAAAGTGTACATATATGATATGATTCCTTGAGAAAAATGAAAAAAAAAAAATGTAGCCTGCATGTTGAGGTGTCTGTTTTGCCGATAACAAACTGAACCAAAAGTTTTTACCTTCTCCTGTATGTAAAATTTTCTCCCAATTGGATCTCCAGATATCTCTTGCTCAAACATATCTTTGCCACAGCATCTCAGCAATCTGTGCATCTGCAATACATTGTTTTCTCCAATTTTTGCCAGGGGCATCAGAATGCAACCAGAGGATGGATAACAATTGGGCCACATATATGAAGCAATTCGGGCATCCACACCAGAGATAAAACATGCTATGTCCAGAAATATATCTTTTTGCTGTTGATCTAATTCTTTGTAACATATATCCAATATCTCTTGAAGGCCAACCGTAGTCTTTTGAGAACTCATTAGACGTGCTTTCATTGACTTCTCCATTTTTATCCATTCTTGTATTGATTTACCCCGCAAAAATGAACCGACGACCTCAACTGCTAATGGTAATTTCTCTATAGCATTGACGATGCAGTTTGAGAGTTCATCATAATCAGGTATGGAAGATTGCATCCTGAATGCATGCTTCCAGAAAAGTTCAAAAGCTTGACCGTCATCCAACTCACTAACCGTGTAGTTACAAGCCTTGTCGGAATCAAACTCTTCGAGAATTCCACTATTTTTGGAAGTCACAATTATTCGACTACCTGGACCAAACCAATCAAGCTGGTTTCCTACAACTGCATGAAGATCAGATGGCTTTTCCACATCATCGACAACTATTAGAACTTTCATTTCACGAAATATATCCAGGAAATCTTCTATTCTTTCATCGAAAGAAAGATCTTCTCGATCTCGTTCAAGGATATCATGTATCAACTTATTTTGCAAAAACTGAATACCATGAGAATTTTGTGTGGTTTCTTCGACCACTGTGAGAAAGCTACAACTGTCGAAACAAGAAGAGATGCGTCTGTATACAGCCTTGGCGAGAGTTGTCTTGCCAATTCCAACAGTTCCATAGATTCCAATAATGTGCACCTCATCATTGACTTCCATCTCCAGTAAGTCGGTGATTTGTTTTGCACGATCATCAATTCCAACTACATTCTGAACAGCTGCAATTGCATAATAATTCCTATCTGAGGTTTCCACGTCTGCTGGTTGCTCTTTAAGTTCATCTTCCATTTTCTTCATACTCTGCAAGAAAAACAGAATTTTCACAGAAGTATTATTGTAGACAGAGAAAAGAACAAATATCACCCTGTCAGCCTCATTATGACATTTCTTTAGTTCCAGGCATAGATACAAGATATTCATCTGTCATCAAATTGTTCTTATTGATGCAAAAATATGCAGACACTTATTCTAGCAATCTCTGTTCCATAATTCAATATCTACTCTCACACAATATTAATAAGGAAACTTAGGTAGTATTGTAATCAAATTAGGCTTTCATTTGTTTCGTGGAAAATGAACGATTGGGAAAAAAAAAATTCAAAAAAATGATCACTTGTATCGCTTGAAATAATTAGTTAATTAAACATATTCTTTTTTATCAACAACCAATTTATGCCTAAATAATTTCATGGAGGACAATGAAAAAAATATTTTTTATATATATTATTGTTGTAAGTGATATAAGTAGTCATTTTTAAAAAAATATTTTAAAATCATTTATTTTTCCTAAAATAAACAGAGCTTAGTGATAACATTAGCATTTTGGAAGTTGGATGCTTAGTTTACTGACCAACTATTTCAACTTTCAAGAAATCTTGATATGCACATCACATCAATGGCAGACTATTTTTAGACTCTGAAGTGTAAACAAGCTCCCAACAGCAAATGAGCATTATGCAAATAGGACTAACGTCTTAAAATTCAGATGGTAGACTATTTTTAGACTCCAACTATGCAATGATCGATATTAAGTTCAGTTTACCTTCAAATACATACAAATTTCTTTGGTTCCTTCTGCATCATCTTTCCTCACATTTTCTTGTGTTGTTGTTTCCAAGTCGAATGATCTACATTCAATTTTCGGAGATAGTGGTCCTGGACTGATGGAAAGCAATGCCTAAATATTCTCACCGAATTCCAAATACATGTTCCGATACCACACTCTATTTTACAGATACTGAGCTTTTCTTGATTGGTTCCTTCTGGTCACTTGGTTACTTTACATGTAATTCTATCCTTAAATTGAATGTCAATTATCAATTGAGAATATTGTCCATTCGCTACAGATTTTTGCAAATTTCTTGCTCAATTTATGTGTGGCCCGTTTACATTGGCACTTACATCTTTTTCGTGAGACAAGCATGAATTGACAAAGATCAACAATCGAGAAAGAATTGAAAAAGATTGGCATGTGGGCGAGCGATTGGCATCACATTTTAAGGGATAAAAGACGACTAAGGGAATGAGGGAGAACATGCTGCTAGTGCTAGGGTGAACAAAGTTGAAATCCTTTCGAGGAAAGATAAAATTTTGCCCCTCATTTTAGCCCCATATCGATTTTTTTTTTTCAAATTCATCCCTTTGATGACTATTTGCAAAACCAGCTGGAAATGAACAACATCCTAGTCTGCATGGCACCTGCATGTCAGCACATCGTTTGTTTATCGAGCACATCTACCTAAGGAAGTCATTAGAGGACGAAATCGTAGGGAAAAGGCAATACTTGTTGAGAGATTGAGATGAAAGTAAGGTACATGGCCCAAAATAAAGAGTCGCAAATAATATGAGGATCAAATCGTATTTTTTTTTTTTTCCATTTTCCTGACTTAATATAACAGTTTTATAGACCAGTCCTAGTATACGCGGCATTAGTTTTGAATTTTTTTCATTATTTAGGGTCTTGAGCGAGAATAATTCAAACTCATAGTACTCGAACCAAAATGGAAACAACTAAATCATCTGTTTCTCTTTCTAACTGTCAGTATTTAGCGTTCGTAAAGATTTTAGATGCTCAATTAAGTGAAATTTTAATTCCGACTGTAAAAATGAGTAATATGAAACCCTAGAGCTAAAAGCAAAATCCACTCCAAACATTCCCCAAGTAAAAGCAGAAGGCTGTTGAAAAATGTGAAACGAAAATGCACCTCCTCTAAGTAAAGCGAAAAATAAAAAATAAAAAAGTAGGGCGCGTTTGGTAACATTTCTGTTTAAAAATTGTTCCAAGGAACAGAAATAGAAAAAAATGTTTCTGTTCTGAGGAACAATTTTTGAACAAAAAAACGTGGTTGGTAAACTCGTTCCGGGAATAAAAAATGAACAGAAACACATTTGGTAAATTTGTGTTCTTTTTTTGTTTCTTTTAAATTTTTAATATTTTTATTTTCTTTTTCTTTTTTTTTTTTTTTTTTTTTTTTTTCTTCTTTTGGTCGGTCATCGGCCTCGGCCATGGCCGGCAACCGACCAACGAGGGCCGGCGGCCTCACCCAGCCACGGCGAGGCTCGTCGGCCTCACCTTGGCCGGGCGAGCTCGACCTAGCGGTGGCCCGGCGAGGCCGAGCCTCGCCAGTGACTAAGCGAGCTCGGCCTCGCGGGGGGCCGGCAATACTCCAGCGAGGTCGCCAGCCCTCGACGACATCGCCGGCCCTCGACGGACAATCGCCAGCCATGGCCGAGGCCGGCAATTGGCCAAAGAAAAAAGAAAAAAAAAAGAGAATTTGTTCTTAAAAATTGTTCCAAAAACAAAAAACACGTGTTTCTTGTTTCTGCTCCAAATGTGTTCCTAGGAACAAAAAATAAATTTGGAACAAAAACGCAAACGCATTTCGTTACTTTTTTTGTTCCTTGAACAAAAAAAACAGAAATTTTGTTTATAAACAGAAAAAAAGAACATTAACAAACAGGCCCTAAGAGTCATGCTATTCTAATTCCATGTCCAGTTCCGTTTCTTTTTCTATATTTCACGTTATTATATTAATTATTCATCTCATTTTCACTTCAGTTACATTAATCTTTTCTTTTGGGATAGTTTTGACGTACTACATGTACTACTATCTTTTAATGGTAATTATTTATTTCATTTATGGTACTAATATAAATTCAATTGTTTTGCATTTTGAAACTAAAAAAGAGTTTTATTTTCCATTGCTCGAATGAAAAATCCATAACCATCGGATACATTGCTTCAAGTTACTTTATGAAAATCTTTATGCCGTGGTATTCTTTTTTAATTTAAAGTACTATGCTTCCAAATTAGAAGTCTCTTTTTGTCATAAGTTGCATTTTTTAGTAAAATAATGCTTTCGCTTGTATAAAAGTTACATAGTGATATAAATAATGACTATTTGTTCAAGCAATATGTGCTTTAATTTATTTTGAAATAGTCATGTATCATGAGCCGACGTGAATTCCGCGTGGTGGCAATCTGCTACAGTACTAAAATCGTAAAATCAACTAGTCTATAACCCATATGCACCAGCAAAACAGCAAATCAAAGTGTGACACGATTATTGTTTAACAGGCACGCGTGCTAAAAAACTAATGGATGCAACATGAATCAATTTTTTATTTTTTTTTTCGAGTGGGGTGAAGAAAGTTAATCTATAAAACTAACGGATGTAACATAAATCAAAGTTTTTTTTTGGTTGAGTTGAAGAAAGGTAATCAACAACTTTTAAAGTTTACGGTCTGATGCGCAATAATGCCAAAGTTTAATAGGGCGATCATTGCTAAAAATTATGAAAGCACATATGGTATAATATTATGTCCAACGCTCAATTATATAACAACGAAATAAATTGAAAAATTATTATGACACATTTATTAATTTTATACAAAACAACATTTCAAATTAAAAAGAACATGTCGAAGGAACACTAATGTATTTGAAATTATTTAAAGATCATCCCTAATAAATTTTCTCCGTTGTATTAAAAGATATACTTTAGTCCATATAAATTTCAGAACAATATTTTAATTTTTTACGATGTGTAATTTTACCAAATTATAGCATCAAACCGAAATTATAATACATCAATTTTCAAACTCATGCATTCACGTGCATCTACTTTATATTTATGAAGAAGATATCGCACCTTATTTGATGTATCCAGAAGAATCTCCTCTCTATTACGCTTCGAAGATGTTGCACCTTGTTTGATGAAGTCCCCATGCCCCCGTTTTTCGACTGATCGTGCCCTTACATCCTTAATCGTATTCTGTACTTGCACCGAGTTCTCAGCCGGACATTCACTGATTTTCAGCTTTTTCAAAAACGTTAATTTCTCTAGGCCTTCAATCTGACGGATCATTTCGCATCGTCTGATCTCTAAAACTTTCAGCAACGTCAAGTTTGAAAGATCAGGTAAACTATTGAGGTAATCACAGTCGGATAGAATCAAACTTCTCAGTGAGCTTAACTGGCCAATCCCATTGAGATTTTGTATTTTGCAGTTTGATATATCTAGCCTCTTCAGGGCTTTAAGCCCTTCAAAGCCTTCAATCTCTTCTATCGCAGAGGGTGGTCGGCGTGCTTTCGGATCCCCATCACTTAGGCACAGCTCCTCCAATTCCTTTAAATCTCCAAGAAGGGGCATTGCTTTCATCCTTTTAGAACTCACGCGCAGATATATTAGAGAAGGGGGAAGCTCCGGCAACTCTTCAATTTCATTGCACTGAATTAAATCCAGGGTGTGAAGACCAGAGATGGTGGAGATTTCAGGGGGTAGGATAGATATACTGGAATGCCCCAGCGTCAATGATCTCAGACGATGTAGTCCCCCAATATCACCGGGAATGGCCCCCTTCAAACTCCGACACCAGGAAGCGTGTAGTTCTTCGAGCTTGGTTAGATTCCCAATCTCCCCAGGAATTGCTCGAATGAAAGAAGAGTCCATTCTCAGCACTTTCAAGCTTTGCAGATTTCTTATTGAATCAGGGAGTTCAGAGATACTAGTCGCCGATATATCCAACTCCTCTAATGACCTCATTTCACCGATAGAATATGGAAGTTTCCTCAAATAACGGCAATCCCTCAAAGACAAGCGTCTTAGCTTGAGCAGCTCCCCCAGTGAGCTCGGGAGTTCAGAAATTTTGGCACCATCTAATGAGAGTTCGGAGAGAGCAGCCAGATAACAAATCGAACTGGGCAGGTGAGTCAATGGGAAGCACTTCAAGCCACTGAGAATTTCGAGTTGCTTCAAATTGCCTATGGGGATGGGGATCTGCCGCACGGAAGTCCCGTCAATATAGAGCTCTTTCAGAGCTGTCGTACAACCTAGTTCCACTGGCAACCCGTTCAATTGGGAGCAGAACTTCAAATTCAGGGAAACTAAACGTTTTAAATGGCCAATTGAAGGATCTAGCTTCACCAAATGAGAACATCGTTCAAGAATCAGGATTTCCAAATATTCGTAACCAGAGAAGTCGGGAGTGAACAGTAAGTCAGAACACCCGGTAAGATTCAAGACTTTCAATTTCTTCGTCTGCAAAGCCAAAACGGAAAACACGCACATGGTCAATTCGCAGGTATTTAATTCGAGAAAACAAACATCAAACAAACAAATGAATACCAAACCACCTTGATTTCACTCCAACCTCGCCAGTCTTCCGTGACTTTGCTCCAAGACAGATCAAGAATGACCAACTCTGTCAACAAAAAATTTTCTGCACCAAAATCCAGAGGACACCTTTGCCAACAGAGCCACCTTAAACTAGCAAATGCACCTTCGAAGTTTCCGGAAACTTCGGCATTATCCAACTTGAGAAACCTTAGTTCTGGCATCATCTGAAAATTTCCAGCTGTGAAGTCAATGGGGAGAGCTTCAACGTTTTCCATTCCCTACATTTGACAAAATAACAATCATCAGAAGCTGTAAACCCAAATAGCCATCAGAAAATAGGATATTTCCTGCCGTACATGCTAAAGAGTACATATATGATATTATTCCTTCAGAGAAGTTATGGAAAAAAAAAAATTGTAGCTCATATGTCAAGGTGTTTGTTTTGCCGAAAACAAACTGAACCAGAAGGTTTTACCTTCTCCCTGCTTATTGCCTTTGGAGCTAAATCCTGTATGTAAAATTTTCTATCAATTGGATCTCCAGATCCCTCCTGATTTAAAATTCTTTTGCCAAGGCATCTTAGCAACCTGTGCATCTGCAATTTATTGTTTTCTCCAATTTTTGCTAGGGGCATTAGAATGCAACCAGAGGATGGATAGCAATTGGGCCACATGTATGAAGCAATTCGGGCATCCACACCAGAGATAAAACATGCTACGTCCAGAAATATATCTTTTTGCTGTTGATCTAATTCTTTGTAACAGATATCCATTATCTCTTCGAGGCCAACTGTAGTCGTTTGAGACCTCATCGTCAATTGTTTCATTGACTTCTCCGTCTTTTCCCATTCCTGTATTGATTTACCCCGCAAAGATGAACCGATAACTTCCACTGCTAACGGTAGTTTCTCTGTAGCATTGACAATGCGGTTTGCGAGTCCGACATAATCAGGTATGGAAGATTGCATCCTGAATGCATGCTTGCAGAAAAGTTCAAAAACTTGACCATCATCCAACGCACCAACTGTGTAGGTACGAGCCTTCTCAGGATCATACTTTTTGAGAATTTCCTTATTTTGAGAAGTCACAATTATTCGACTACCTGGACCAAACCAATGAAGCTCGTCTCCTACAATAGCATGAAGATGGGATTGCTTTTCCACATCATCAACTACTATTAGAACTTTCATTTCACGAAATATATCCTGGAAAAATTCCATTGTTTCATCCAAAAAGGGATCTTCATGATCTCGTTCAAGGGTATCACTTATCAACTTAGCTTGCAAAAACTGAATACCACGAGGACTTTGTGTGGTTTCTTCGACCTCTGCAAGAAAGCTACAACTGTCGAAACGAGAAGAGATCCGGTTGTATACAACCTTGGCAAGAGTTGTTTTGCCAATTCCATCAGTTCCATAGATTCCAATAATGCGCACCTCATCATTGACTTCCATTTCAAGTAAGTCGGTTAAGTTTTTTACACGATCATCAATTCCAACCACATTTTGAACAGCTGCAATTGCATAATTCCTATCTGAGGTTTCCATGTCTGCTGCTTGCTGTCCGGCTCCATCTTTCATTTCCTCCATGCTCTGCAAGAAAAGCAGAATTTCTTCACCAAGGTAGTATCGTAGATGGAGAAAAGAACAAACATCATCTTATCAGTCTCTCTCTTGGAACATTGCTTCAGTTCCACACATATATACAAGATATTCATTTGTCATCAAATTTTCTTTAGCCAGTACTCTAGGATGAGAAAATGCAAATGTCATCAAACAAATATTTTTCTTAACATTGGTTTTGCCTTTTTCGCAAGCAAGGGTACAGCAAACTCATGGCTCCTATCTGCAAGACATCACGAGTCTATATATGCTGTAGAAAGATGATGATTCAGTAATCCATGAAGTGTAAAGTCTCTCATTTTCTTCCTTCAGAGTTGGTCTTACATTTCCAAATTAAGTTCCTCTACAAAGCACATTATGACCTTCCATATCTCTCGGAATGTCCATGAAGTGGAAATCTCTTATCCTTGAATTTCTTCCATTCGGACAACTAAACTTGAATGTATGGATGAAGGAGGCAAAAGGAAAAGACAGCTTTACCATAGGAATCTAAAATAAATATGCATTATATGGAACAAGACATCTATATTCAGTCTACAAGTTGGAAGTTCCATTTTCATGTCTGTATGAACAGAAATTGTAGATAAAGTCAATGAATTGAGGAATATGACCAAGGAGAGGGGACCAAAGCAAATGGAAAGGAAAGCCCAATGCCATTGCATGTATCAGATATCTCCTCTCATATGGCGATTTTTGGCTTGTTATTATAGGGAAAATTCAAGAATTCTAGACATTTGCTAGCGAAGAAATGATTCTATGGACTAGTTGAAGGCTGTTATATTTTCTTGTAAATTTACTTTGTCGATTCAATTCTTGAACATTCTATAAATATATTTGGAATACGATAGACATGTGCAATGGCATGCTTCTAACTACTATATGTTTGAATAAGTTGTTAAAAAGAATTTTACACCATTTTAAGTGAAATTCTTTGGTGTCATGATAAAATCCTGGCCAAGACTCACCTTGTTTGTCTCTGATTGAGGCGCACCTTGTTGAACCATCGTGGAGTCAAGTGGCTCCGCTCTCCGTTTAGTACTTATTATGCACTCGTCAGATAAAGGTGAATTACTTTGAAGGTTCGAGTCTTGCTCCCTCGTCTGATTTTGATTTCCAGGTGGAGTCCCTTCTCTGACATCAATGGGAGGCTCTTCGTTAATTTCGTGATCCCGAGAACTTGCAGATGGAGGGAACTGAAGCTGAAGCTCGGTGATGGGCTCCTCGCCATCCCCTTCCATTTTAGCCTTCTACATGAAAAAAAAAAAAAAAGATTTTCTTTAGCCAGTACTCTAGGATGAGAAAATGCAGATGTCATCAAACAAATATTTTTCTTAACATTGGTTTTGCCTTTTTCACAAGCAAGGGCACAGCAAACTCATGGCTCCTATCTGCAAGACATCACGAGTCTATATATGCTGTAGAAAGATGATGATTCAGTAATCCATGAAGTGTAAAGTCTCTCATTTTCTTCCTTCAAAGTTGGTCTTACATTTCCAAATTAAGTTCTTCTACAAAGCACATTATGACCTTCCATATCTCTCGGAATGTCCATGAAGTGAAAATCTCTTATCCTTGAATTTCTTCCATTTGGACGACTAAACTTGAATAAACTTGAATGCATAGATGAAAGAGGCAAAAGGAAAAGACAGCTTTACCACAGGAATCTAAAATAAATATGCATTATATGGAACAAGACATCTATATTTAGTCTACGAGTTGGAAGTTCCGTTTTCATGTCTGTATGAACAGAAATTGTAGATAAAGTCAATGGATTGAGGAATATGACCAAGGAGAGGGGACCAAAGCAAATGGAAAGGAAAGCCCAATGGCATTGCATGTATCGGATATCTCCTCTCATATGGCGACTTTTGGCTTGTTATGATAGGGAAAATTCGAGAATTCTAGACATTTGCTAGCAAAGAAATGATTCTATAGACTGGTTGAAGGCTGTTATATTTACTTGTAAATTTACATCGTCGATTCAATTCTTGAACATTCTATAAATTTATTTGGAATATGATAGGTATGTGCAATGGCATGCTTCTAACCACTTTACGTTTGAATAAGTTGTTAAAAAGAATTTTACATCTAGTCGCATTTAAGGTGAAATTCTTTGGTGTTATGATGAAATCTTGGTTGGGGCTCACCTTGTTTGTCTCTGATTGAGGTGCACCTCGTTGAACCATCACCTCTTTGTAACGCTTGAAAGGAATACGACGAAAAGAGGTGAGCGAATCCCAGCTGTCAATTGACTTTCCACAGTCAAAAATAGATATTTCGCACTCGTCTGATATTTTCGAGTTTGATATGTCAAGCAATGTTTCCAATTGAGGACAACCCTCGACTTCCAATTTGGTCAAAAACTCTAGCTCGTCAAGGCCCTCAACAACCCGTAGCTTATAGCAGTAACGGATGGACAAGTGGCAAAGCTTCTTCAAGTTCGATATACCAGTTACCTTTTCCATAGCAGTGCACAGATGAATAGAGAGGTGTTGTAATGATAACAGTGTGCCGATGACTTGAATCTCAAGTAGGTTTTTGCAGGACAACACTAGAAGTAGTTTTAATTTCTTGAAGGCATTAGAAAGACGAAGTATTCTTGGTGAACGATAGTTTGACTCACTCGAAGAAGACTCTAATCGATCGAGAGCCCCGAGAGATACTCCCTCACCGCTTGATACTATCCTTCCAATTGATGGGCACCCACTAACAACTAATTTCTCCAGTGATACCGACATACCAAGAACCTGAATCTCAATCATTTTAGGGCAACCATTTACCCTCAGTTCCCTTAAGCTAGATGGTATGGATAAGCGCTGAAGGTCACATTGGATCAAGTCTAACTGCTTCAATTGCGAAAACCCATGGAGTTGAATTTCTTGCAATCCCGAGTAATGAAGCATCAAATTTGATGGAATTTTCAAGTTGGATTGTCGCAGTCCTGTCGGGTTGAAATTGTCAAGTTCTAAAAAACGTAAAGAAGGTGGTAGCTGCTCAAGGGGTTGCAAATCTAGACCAAGCAAAGTAAGATCTTCTAGAAGAGAGAGGGCACCCAACTCCGTAGGAGGCGCGGCGATGTTGAGAAGACACAACTTCAACTTCTTTAGTTTGGGTAGCCTATCAATCCACCCCAAGTCACATGTGTGCTTGAGTTTTGACGAAACTCGAAGTTCAAAGCCATCGAATAGGACCAACTCTACTATATTGGTAAGATTTGAGAGATTTGGGACCACTTGCAATGAGTAAGATGTAATGCGTAAATGGACTAAACTCTTTGGAAGCTCAGGCAACTCCGTAATCGCATTACACCTTGTTAAATCAAGTGTTGAGAGGTAAGAAAGCCTCTTGATTGTTCTCGGAACTCGACAGACTTCGGTCCAACTTAAATCTAGGACTCTTAAAGAGGATAAATGTCCTATTTCATCAGGAATTTCACCAACCAACTGGCTGCAGCGACCAAGATCAAGCTCCTCCAGTTTGACCAACATTCCAATAGCTTGGGGTAACTCCCATTGATATATAGTATTAAAATGGCATGACAGATCCAAAGTGCACAACGACGTTAATTTTCCAATGGAGTTTGGAAGTTGTCTAATCTCAGTATTTTTCATACGAAGATCTGACAAACACCGTAGCTTTTCGATGGACTCCGGCAGGCTTGTAATTCCAGTATATGAAAGGTCCAACTTCCTTAATGATGCTAAGTTGCCGATAGAGGTGGGGAGTCCGCTCACTTTGCCACAGTCATTCAAAGAGAAGCGCTCAAGCTTCACTAGCCCTCCAATTTCATCGGGCACTCGTTCAATGAGCTCACAAGTGGTGATATTCAAGTCAAGCAAGCATTTTAGCTTTCCAATGGAGTTGTCAAATTTCTCCAAAGTCTCACAATGATCAAAAGTCAACCTCTCTAAATCCTGGCATTTAGACAAGTCTGGAGTTCTAGTAATACCAAAACAATTTACAAGAGTAAGACTTTTAAGTTTGGTTGCCATCTGCAAAAAGGAAGTATAAATGTTAAGAAGCCAAACAATCTACAGGACAACTGTTATAAATTGAGATGTAAACCATACCTTAAGTGAATCCCATACTTTAGAATCATCTTCGAAGTGATTCTCAAAAAATTCAAGGACGACTAAATTCTTTAGGTGCATATTCGCAACATTACAAGTTGGTAGGGGAGAAGACCAGGAAAACCATTTCAACATTGGTAGACAATCGGTAAAATCCCCATGCAAGGTCCCATTGGATAATCGAGGAACCTCAAATTTTCAAACCTTTCAATTTCTTCATTTTTAATTTCTTCATTTTCAATTTCTTCATCTTCAAATAAGAAATAAGAACTTCCCCGTAGATCCATTGCTTCAACCTTTTCCTTCCTCTGCCAATAAATAATTAAGAGTGATTAGTAGAAGTTTGTCAGTAAGTAATAATTTTATTTAGGATTTGAATGACTGAAATGGAACGAAAAATCATGAGCAGAAAGTTGAATCCTCAAACACCATATGTTACTTTTTTCATTTGAACCTAATAGTTGTCTTACCTGTTTGGTCCTTACTAAATCAAGGACCTCCTCCCCGGTCCACAGCCTACTTCGCCTCCCAAGAATCGTAGGACTTTCTTGACAAACAATTTCTCGTCCCAAGTCTCTCAATTGGTCATGCATCCAAAATTTGTTATCCTTTATATTTATCAAGGACATTTCAACAAGGATATCAATTTCTACGTTAGGATAAAATCCACAAGCCTCCCACATGTAATTGGCATTCGTCATATCCTCATTGATGAAAAAGCATGCAATATCGAGAAAAATTTCACGCTGGCGATAGTTAAGCTCCTTATAGCTAATCATCAACGTCTTTTGTACATCTTTATGTGGTATTTTTGTTAATTGTTTTAATGTATACTCCCAATTCACTTTGGGCTTTCCACGAAGTAATGAACCTACAACTTCAAGAGTCAAAGGAAGGCCCCCGGTAGTAGAGACAATATCTCTCGAGAGGCTGTCAAAATCCTCCGCCAAAGAGCCTTCAAGAAAGGCATGCCTCTCGAAAAGTTGGAGTGCATGGTCAAAATTCATCTCCTTCATTGCATGAGCCATAATTCCTTCCTTAACCTTAAGTACACTTGCGTTCCTAGTGGTGATAATTATTCTTGCTCCTGGATGCAACTGATCTTGTCCAATTAGATTCTTGATTTGTTCTTTCTCATGAACGTCATCAAGAACAATAAGAACCTTATTTTTAGTAAGTGTTTTCTCTATTCTCTCCCTTCCGTCGTCAACATCGTTAACCTTTTCTGCTGCTTCACGACTAACAATTTCTGTTAGTAACTTCCTTTGCAACCACACCAAATCCTTCTTCTTTGACGTTCCTCGAATATCCTCAAGAAAGGCTTGTTTTTCAAAGTGACAAGAAAGTTCGTTGTAGATGACCCTAGCTAGAGTGCTTTTACCGACGCCCCCCATTCCATGAAATCCAAGCAGCCTCACATCATTACAATAAACATCTAACAATTTTAGTACTTCTTGCACCTGACCATCAAGTCCAACTAAATATTTAGTCACAATCTTATATTTTTTCTTCAGCCGATCCAAAACCCCTTTAACTACCAACTTCATAAGGTCTGCTTTGCTGCCACAAATGGAAGCCAGTTCATTAGTTACAAAAGCTATATTGATAATATAGATAAACATGTATGCCTCTAAATCCGAAAAAACGCTATACTCCTCTTATTTGTCCTTAATAACTCTTTCATATTATTGTACTTGTGTTTTTAAAATAAGTAAAGATTTGCTAATTTATTTATCTCCTGCCGTCCCTTGTATAGGACGGGTCTGATTCTAGAGATAAAAAGGTCAGGGATCTTTAGAGCTTACTTTTTACATTTTCGTAGATCCCAGCCCTTGATTTTATCGACCTTCTTAAGATCCTCCTCCCAGGATTTTCCCTCCCAGGATTCTTCCTCGTCAGGAAACTTCTCCTTGTGCTCCTTCTTGTGCTTCTCTATGGCTTCTCTGTATAATGGGATTTTAAGGTCAACAACATCTGGCTCCACATCGTAAAAAATGGGGAGGATTTTCTTCTCCTCTGACTTGGATGCGTTCTCTACCATCCTTGCGAGCTCACGGAGACACCATTTGCTATTAGCATAATTTCTTGAGAAGATGGGTATGTAGAATTGGGAGTTGTCGATTGCTTGCAGGAGCTCTTCACCAATTTTTTCGCCAACTCGAAGTTCTTCGTCATCCATGAATACATGAATACAATTCCCTACCAAGTCTTGATAAAGGAAGTTGGTGAATCCATCTCGAGTATCTTTGCCATGGAAATTCAAGAATACTTGATACTTGCCTCCTCCTGCGCTGCCGCTACTTGTTCCAGCATCTGAATTTGCCATGGCAGCTTTACTTTGCAAATTAAGGTCTCTCTCGATCTCTCTCTCTCTCTCTGAACGTTCCTCGCTGAAATCAAGTAAAACGAAAGATAGAGAGTACTTGTTGAAAACTGGTTGATCTTTTTCTAGTCTTCATGGATCCTCTTTTCAATGACTTTTCTTGGAGAAAAAAATTTGGGTTAGCCTGCGCGTGGGTGTGTGCTTCCGCGCGCGAGTAGTCAGCGAAGAGAGAGAGTGGCAGCGGGGAACAGACGCGCAGAGGGTAAGGACGAAAGGCAAAGCTAAAATAGAGTGGCTCCACGAGAATAAATTCGATAAAAATATATTTGGTTTTACAATTGAACTCCCTTTATATCAATAAAGAGATACAAATTAGATCGAAAACAATGTACTAGGTCTATAAAGTGACCCCCATTCTAATAAAGTTGAAAAAGAGAGAAAATTCAAATTTTCTCTTAAAGCTCCCTTTAAAAATATAATATCATAATTATATTTCAAAAAATGATTATTTGTATAGTTTATAAAAACTGATGAATTAAAAATATCTTCATTATTCATAACAATGTTTAATTAAATCCTCTGTACATGAAAGCTACTTCTTCATATGAGTGTTACCACGACAGCTAGAGAAAAAGGAAAAGAAAATTTTAAAGAACGAGAGGACACGTTCCTAGCCGAAAGAAGTTAATTTTTTAGTTTAATTCATAATTAGTTTCTCCAGGACGAATAGAAGTAAAGTCCTCCGTTCGGGTTTCAATTTTTTTTTCTCATCTTGGAAAACGAGGATTGATTCCTTGTGGTCTTAGAGAACACAAATTCGAATTTGCTATGACCAGACACATATATCTTATTACAATATTGCAAACCAAAGAATATCCAGCCTTTATTGATAACACCCTTGACCAAGGTTTCAAGGAATCTTTATGTTTGTGCTTTTAACATGCACAACTGTATACTAGTTGTGTTACATTAAAACAATCCTGCGAAAATCATAAAATATTGTTAAACCATTTTCAAGCAAAATGCTAGGATTTGTTCCTCGATTATCATGTCCTCATTTAATTTTGCTTCTTTTTCTATAGTGGCAAATGGCAATTATATGTCACACAAAGTCCAACGAATGTTTGTGATTATGCATTGGTCTTGCCCACAACTATTACTTTTACTTGTAAATTTCTCTCAAACTCAGGAAAAATAATGAAAGGCTAAGATCAAGTCACAATCGGTGAATTCCGTGTGCTCTTTGAAGATGTCATCCTTCATTATCTACACTCTTCTTTGAAAAGCTTTGGCCGCACAACAAGACCAACTGCAATATGCTTCTACTTCTTCACTCCACCTTTTTGGACAAACACAATGACTCGATTGGTTCATCAAATAGTCATGGCCAACTACTCTAAAGGATAAAGGCAAATGGAAACTTGCTATTAGGATCCTAAAACGTAAACGTCTCAATACAAATTTTGTTCCAATGTTATTATAAAGGACAAGGCAAAGCGCAAGGGGGATATCATAGTATATAAATATGAAATGCAAAGTGAGAATTTCTTAATGTCATAAAATAAAAGAGAGACAACAAAAATCGCAGTTCAAGAGCTATTTTGCCTTGTCCCCAGCCATTGGGGTATACGTTTTGGCTCCTCAAATAAAAACAATTTCCCATTCAGGTGAATCAATTGAAAATATAAAAATTTGACTCCCATTATTGGATGAGGGTAACTGTTGCATGCGATTTCCGCGGCACCGCGCGTAAGGTGCGTAGAACCTAACAAGCGATACTCACATTCTCCCCCATGCAATACTAACACGTACTTGATTTGCCTTTTTTATTAATATAAAAATAAATAAAGCTCATAATAAATAAAGCTAATATTACGAAGAATCCAAAACTATTTAGTTCCCATCAAATTTATCATCAAATTATTAAGTTAAATGACGTGTGATAATCAATGAGTGTATCAATTTGAGATTTTACCAGTTATTTATCATAAATGTATCGATTTGTGATTTTCGTGATATTAATCTAAACAGAGAATAAATTTATGGCAAATATATTAATTAGGGATTTTTTGTTGTCTAAAAATTAATTTTGGGTAAATTTATCACGTGTGTATCAATTTGGATATTTTAATCAAAAATTAATTTTGAATAAATTTATTATAGACATATTAATTTTAATTTTTTCGTGATATTATCTTAATAAATAAAATAGGGAACCACCGTGCGATACAGATGCTCTCTACTCACTCGAGTGGGTAAGCATAATCCACCAACTAATTTCGATTAAAATATAGATTTGCGACAATGCCTTGGTCTCTTTTTACAGGATGCATGTGCATGATCGATCCTGTCCCATCCCATTTAGAATAATATCGCGAGGGCAATAAAATTTGGACGCGCGTCTGAATTCGCATCGTCCGAGTCCGACCAGATCTTTCAATTGGAAATGTTGCTACACGCAATGAATCTTCTCAGTCAAAACACCCTTGACCCAAATTGCACGGTGTTCTCGCCATCCAACGGCCCAAGACTCTGTCATGCCGATCGAACGGCTACCAGGCATGATGTACGGAAGGCGCTAAATAATTGCGAGCGTGATTCCCTACAGCAACAGTATGCAGGGCGGGAGGTGCGTGGAAAAGGACCCCTGCAGGGTCCTTTTCGACTTGACTTGCCTTTTTCTATTAATAAAGGAAACAGAAAAAACAACCAACGGGCACGCTCTAGTTTGATGATGGAGGGAGCAGATAAAAGCAAAAAGGAAAAGAGAGGGTACTTTTTTTTTTCTTTTTTCTTTCTTCCTTTTCCTTACTTTCTTTCTTTAGCCAGTGGCCGGGAAAGGGAAGCCTCGTAGCAAGGCAAGACTGTCTTCGCTGGTAGAGGAGAAAAAAGAAAAAAGAAAAAATTATTCCTATCAACGCCTACTTACTATATAGGACAGTCGATGACTATTTAAAATATGAAAATTTTTATAATTTTATTAATAAAATTGAACATTTTAAAAGATTTAGATGTAAAATTGAATTGATACAAATATAATAAATTTAGGTCTTGTTAATTTTTTTCCACAAGGCACTCTATTGAGCATGCTTGAACAATGCTGCATTCTTGCCATCCAGTGGTCCAACACTTTTTATGCCAATCGAACCGCTGCGATGCATGTTGCACGGAGAACACAAATAATTGCCCGTGTGATTCCCTGCAGCAGCTGTATGAGGGAGGTGCATGGAAAAGAAGTTTTGCATGGACATGGGCCTTTTTGCCTTGACCCGCCTTTTCTATTAATAAAGAAAACAGAAAAATAATTGATTGGATTAATTAAATTAAATTAATTCGTTTACGGGACATTACATGAAAATGCATTCATCTTGTAGGAATTTTTGAAGAATGATATTTCTTATTGATTAAATTAGTTCTTTTTGTGTTGCCAAAAGTGCATCACTACTTTGAAAAAACGCGGTTGATTTTATCGGCATCGGATCCATGTTACTGGCTTTTCTTGGGCCCGATCTACGAGCGAGCAGAATATTCAAGGACATCGCGCGCGTGGTTGTGTGCAAAAGTAGAGAACATAAAAAGTAGCGAGTGAAAAGAGAGAGAGATTACGGCCAAAAAAGAAAAGAGTGAGAGATACCGACAAAAAAAGAAAAAGAAAAGAGAGAGATGTCAGGTCACGAGGAGGAGTAGGACTAATATAAAAAGTAGACAGTGGCAGACATGATGCGATGGGGATAAGGTTAAAAGGAGGGAAAGAGAGAGTGGCCCACAAAAATTGAATAAATCAAAAATAGTAATTTTGTGATGGAACTCGCATTCGGATAAAGATAAATAATTATAATTCTTCACGTGATGCGATTTAATTTTCTGAAATTTTCCCTACTTTTGTCTTGACATTCCTCATCATTACCATTACTTGAGTATTTTATGTTTGGCAAAACTTCACCATCTATTTTATTAAATGGAGCAATTTTCTAATCTAATTCAATCAATCCTTTATCACCTATGTCTTCATAAAAGATTTTGGAATGTGTTTCCATTTGCTAAACTTCCTAACACACTCGGCTATATGTTTATCTTACCTCTCACGCTCGCTTTTGTCTAAAATAGATTCATCCCCAACCTTAATACTCTGTTCAATACCTTTTCCTTCTTCTTGTATTTGAGTGCTCTCATCATCTTCCTCATCATTGTAATATTCAACCTACACTTATTTATTCTTTATACCATTATCATAATAGAATTATCTTAAAATCATCTTTCAAGCTTTTTCCAAGATCATGATAGTGCATTTTTTCTATTTTATTACGATACAAGATCTCCTACGAAATCAATATATGACAGCCTTCTTGCAAGACAGCGATAGTGCATCCATTTCCACTAGAGTATTTTTACTTGCTAGTGCTAATAATAAATTCTTCGTTATAGCAATTATAGCCAACAATGATGTCTATCGTGTTTTCTCTCACGCCAACGCTACACGCAAGAAAAGAAAAAACTTTTGGAACCGTAAAAAGGACAACAACTTTACACGTAGGTCCTACAATTGCACCTAATTAATTAAACGACTTAGCAATGATTGTTTAGCACACAGAAAACAACAAAACCAGCGCTGAATTGAGAAGACAAATTAAGGACCACACAATGACAATTTTCACTGTTGCGCGATTCCTTCTTTACCAAGAAGTCTAATTTTTCCTTCCTATACCTAATTTTGATTTAGAAGCCCTAATTTTTCTCTCCAATTGAGCAACTCAGAAAGATGAGGAACTTGAGCAGGGGTGATGGCAACTGACAGGAGAGTGGTGCGTTGAATACAATCTACCCCTATGATATTTTTGTGTATTAATTTAATTTAATGAAAATTAATTAAAGATAAATTTTTCATCAATTTTTTAATTAAAATATAAATGGAGATGATGCCAGGTGAGTCTCTTTTTGCAGGATGCATGTGCATGGTCGGTCGCTGTCCCATTCCATTTGTATCACATCACGAGGGCAATAAAAATTTGACCCGCTTCTGAATTTGCACCGGCCGAGTCCCACCAGATCTTTGAATCGTAAATGTGGCCAGAAGCAATTTACATTCTCAGCCACAAAACCCTCGAGCGAAATTGCACTGCATTCTTGCCATGCATCGGTCCGAGACTCTTCATGCCGATCGACTGGCTGTGATGCATGCTGCACGGAAAGTGCAAAATAATTGCTCGCCTGGTTTTCCTCGGCGACTAGCCAGAACTGAGGGCATGCTAAGGCAAGCCTCGCTAGTGGAAATGTGAGGTTCTCCTCGCTAGCTAGAGGAAGGAGGAAAGTTTTAAAAAAAGTAAAAATAAAAAATTCGAAAAAAATAGTGAGATCTTATTAAAAATCGTTCATATTAATGTAGGCTACATCATATAGAATGCCCAGCATTCATATTAGTGATTTTTGATTAAAATTAATTGACTATACTCAATTGATACAATGTAAAAATATTTATAAAAATATTTAAAACTGAATTTTTGATTTTTTTTTTTTTGACACACAATGCACTCTATTGTGCATGCTTGAACAATGTTGCCCTCTTAACGGTCCAAGACCCTTCATGCTAATCGAACTGCTATGATGCATGCTGCACCCAAAGCGCAAAATAATTGCACGCCTAATTCCTTGCAGCAGCCGCGCAAGGGAGGTGCGTGGAAAGGAAGCTTTGCAGGGACAGGGCTTTTTTCACTTGACCCGCCTTTTCTATTAATAACGGAGATAGAAAATTATTGATTGAATTTATTAAATTAAATTAAATCAATTCTTTTACGGGACATTACATGAAAATGCATTCTAGGAATTTCCGAGTAGTGATTTTTTTTATTAAATTAATTTTTTTTTTTTTTTGTGTTGCTAATAAGTCATGCCCACAGTGCAAGTTAGGAACAGTTGTTATGAATTGGGTGACTCCCATGACTATTCATTCGTTTTTTCACTATCAATTCAAGTTTTTAGTGAATCACGTGACAATTTCTTTTTTGTGAATCAAATATATTTTACGTAATAAAGCTGAGAAATCAAAAGAAAATTCAAAATTTCACTATAAGTGAAAAAAAAAGTTCCCTCACTACTAGAAAAACGCGGTTGGTTTCATCGTCACTGGATGCTTTCTACTGGCTTTTCTTTGGCCCAATCTACAAGCGAGTGGAATGTTCACGTGCACCGCTCGCGCGCGTGGGCGTGGGCAAAAGTAGACAACATAAAAAGTAGCGCGTGAAGAGAGAGAGAAATATCAGGTCACGACTCACGAGGACGAGGACAAAGGACAATTATAAAAAGTAGAGAGTGGCAGTGGGTGACAAACGCGATGTGATGGGGATAAGATTAAAAAGGATAAAAAAGAGAGAGTCACCGACAAGAATTTGATAAATCAAGAATAGTAGTTTTATGATGGACTCGCATTCCAGTAAAGATAAATGATTGCAATTCTCCACATGGTACAATTAATTTTTTGTGAAATTTTTTCGGCTTTTGTCTCGGCTGTACGAATTTCTCATCATCATCGTCAGTCGAGTAATTTATATTTAACGAAATTTCGTAATCTAATTTACTGAATTGAACAACCTTCTAACCTAATTAAATCAAATCTTCATCGCCTATGTCTTCATCAAGGATTCTAAGGCATGTTCTCGTTTATTGAACTTTCTCTAACACAATCACTCATGTCTTGCCTCCCTCTCCTGTATTCTCCTTTCTCTAAAGTAAATCTATCTTCAACTTTAGTATTCCGCTCAATACCATTTCCTACTTCTCATACTTGAGTGCTGTTATCATCTTCACTATCAACGAAATATTCAACATACACTTATAATGATAAACAATATTCTTTATACCATTATCTTCATGGAAGAATCTTAAACCCTTTTCAAGCTTTTCCCAAGATCACAATAGTGCAGTTTTTTTATTTCACATTATAACTGTTATGCTATATTTCTCACAAAATTAATGTATGATGTCCTCTTTACAGCAACAATGACGTCGATAGTACATTCATTTTCATTAGTGTGTTCCTACTCATTGATGCCAAAAACAGACAATGATGTCTATAGTGCTATCTCCCGCACCGAAGAAGAAAAAGCTTTGGGAATCACGATGCAAAAAAGAGAATAACTTCACATTGAGGTCTCATGATTGCACCTAATTGATTAAACAGCGACTTAGCAATTATCATTTAGCAGATGTAAATGACAAAACTAGCACCGAATTGAGAAGACAAATTGAGGACCATGCAATGGCAATTTCATTATTGCGCAATTCCTTTTCTAGCACTGTCGTCCCCATGGTTGGCCAAGAACCCTAAATTTTCCTTTCCATACCTAATTTTGGCTTAGAAGCCCTAATTTTTCCTTTGAATTGAGCAACTCAGAGAAAGATGACAAGCTTGAATGAGTGAGAGTAACAGAAACGGCGGGCAACGGGAAGTAATGGGGAGAGCAGTGTGATGGTCAGTCAACATTGAAGATTATCTCGCCGATTAGCCCTATAACCTTCCTTGTGTGTTGTGTTGTTTTTGCTTGGTTGGATTAAGTGACGTCGTTTTGCATGTTCACATGGTCTGGATTTCTTTAATAATATACCAACTCATTTTCATTTTTTAATTATAAATGTTATATAATCATTTTCGCTGGAAATTTCCATCAAAGGCTCTTTCTTTTTTTGTGTTTTTTGGTTGAAGACAACTTTTATTCATTTACTCACTAGAGTTCCGAAGTTTAAGAGAATGCGATTCAAACGTAACATAACATATTTCAGAGGGTTTGGGAGGCTTAATAAACCAATTAGAAGGGAGATTCATTATTCAGTGGGTTTTAACAATCTAATCCATGACTCGATTGACTTTTCGTGAGAGGATGTTCTCTACTTGGGCATGAAAGTTCTTGCGATCCACAAATAAATTTTAGATGACCCATGGTCGGTCGCGGTCCCATTCCATTTGTAGTAGTATCACTAGGGCAATAAGAAATTGAACCCACTTCTGAATTCGCAACTGCTCGACCGGGTCCGATTAGATTTTTCAATCGTAAATGTCGCTAGAAGCAATGCATATTCTTAGTCATAAAACCCTAAAACCCAAATTGCCCCGCGCTCTCGCCATCCGACGGCCCAAGACTCTTCGTGACGATCGAACGGCTGCCAGGCATGCTGCATGCAAAGCTCAAAATAATTGCGCGCCTGATTCCCTACATCAACAACAGTACGCGGGACGGGAGGCGCGGGGAAAAGGACCTCACCTCTATAGACTATAGGGGCCTTTTTGACTTGACTTGCGTTTCTCTATTAATAAAGAAAACAGAAAAGACAATCAACCAGCATTCCTCTTGTTTAATGGTGGAGGGAGCAGGTGAAGATAAAGGAAAAGAGAAAAAAACTTTTTCTTTTTATCTTCCTTTTTTTCCTTTTTATTCTTCCTTTCTTCCTCTTTCAGCCGTTCATCAGGCCTTGATAACCAAGCAAGCCTCCGCAGTGTAAGGCGAGGTTCGAAGAGACAGAAAAAAGGAAATTTGTTTTTAAAAATTATTTACATCAACGTGAATTATATTATATAAGATGGCTGGTATCTCCATTGGTGATTTTTTTTATCAAATTGATTGAATAAATTCAAGTGATAAAATGTGAAAATATTTATAATTTAATTAAAATAAAAAAAATTAAAATTAAATTGACAAAAAGACAATAAATTTGAGACACAGCCAACTCTATTGTGCTTGAACACTGCTGCGTTCCTGCCATCCAAAGGTCCAAGACTCTTCAAATCGAACCGCTGCTATGCATGCTACACGGAAAGCGCAAATAATTGCACGTGGAATTACCTGCAGCAGCTGTACGTGGGACAGGAGGTGTGTGGAAAAGTAGCTTTGTAGGACAGGCGCCTTCTTGACTTGACCTGCCTATTCTATTAACAAAGAAAAAGAAAATAATTGATTGAATTAATTAAATCAAAATTAATTTATTTGCAGGACGTTACATGAAAATGCATTAATCTTGTAGGAACTTTCAAGTAACGATTTCTTTTATCGATTAAATTAATTTTTTTGTGTAACTGATAAGCCATGCCCACGGCACGAATTAAGAACAGTTGTAACAAAGTGTGCGACTCCCCTTATTAATCATTTATTTTTTTCATTATCAATTGAAATTTTTAGTGAATCAGACAACAGTTCCTTTTCAGTGAATCAAATAAATTTTATGTAATAAAGTTGAGAAATCAAAAGAAAAATAAAAGTTCCACTTAAAAGTAAAAAAAAAAAAAAGTCGCCTCGCTACTTTGAGAAATGTGGTTGGTTTAAAGTTTAAACTTTAATCGCCATTGGATCCTTTTTACTGGCTTTTCTTGAGCCCAATCGACAAGCGAGCAGAACATTCAAGTATATCGCGCGCGTGGGCGTGTGCAAAAGTGGAGAACATAAAAAGTGGAGAGCAAAGTGAGAGAGAGATGTCAGGTCACGAGGAGGAGGACGAAGGACAATTAAAAAAAGTAGAGACCGACGGACACGCAATGGCAATTTCACTGTTGTGCGATTCCTCCTCTAGCATCATCGGCCCCACAACTGACCAAGAACTCTAAATTTTCCTTTCTAACGCTAAATTTTCCTTTCCAACCCTAATTATGGCTTAGAAGCCCTAATTTTACCCTCTAATTGACAACTAAGAGAAATATGACGAATTTGAGTAAGCGAGAGCAATTGAAATGACGAGTGATGGCAAGTGATGGGAGAATAGTGTGATGGTGAGCCAGCGTTTAAAGTGTGCACGATAAAATTTCTACTTTTCTATTTTTTTATTTTTCGAAATAGGTTGAACATAAATCCGTTTAAGTAACGTAATTTGATTTTTCTATTAGGAAAAGATTTGAAGAAAAAATCGAAGTTAAAATTTTTAACTTCTCAGGTTTAAAATAGAAATCAATAAATCCATTTCTAAAATAGAAAGTTAGAAATCAATTTATATTCTAAAAATTTTGTCATGAGCACCCTAAGACATTTTAGCCCCATAACCTTTCTTGTGTGCTACGTCGTTTTTGCTTGGTTGGATTGACCAACATTGTTTATGCCATACCCAATTGCATTAGATAGAGCGATGCCGTTTTGCACATGCATGTGATCTATACTTCTTTAAAAATATACCTACTCATTTTAATTTTTTTTTATTATAAATGCCATATAATCATTTTATTTGGAAATTCTCACCGAAGGTGCTTTTTTCTTTTGATCGAAGACAACTTTTATTTAGTCATCCACTAGAGTTCCAAAGCTCAAGAGAACAAGATTCAAAGCATAACGCATCCCAAAGAGGTTAGGGGCTTAGAATGCGTTTGGTTCAGCATTTCCAAGGGGTTTTCAGACCTTAAAACCCCTTGGGAAAATGTTGGACCGTTTGGTTCAACTTTGAAGTCGGCTTTCAGTTTTCAACTTGCCTTCAAAATGCTAAAAGTCCAAAGCTAGTAGCTAGTAGGAGGCTTTTAGCATTCCGTCGAATGCTGAAATTATTTACCAAACACAATTTTAGTAAGCCAATTAGAAGGGAAATTCACTATTCCGTGGGGTTTAGCAATTGAATCCATGACTTGACTAGCTTCTTGTGCGTAATGTGATTGAGGACGTTCTCCACTTGGGCGTGGAGGTTCTTGCAATCTACAAATAAGCTTTGGATGACCCATGGGCTTTTTGAGATATCTTCAAGGCACCTATATGCAGATAAACTATCACTTAATAACTCCACCTTTTAATAAATTCTTGAAAATGATTGTTTTTTATCTGATTTGGCACTTAAGTAATCTGACGAAAATTTTTAATATTAAAGTGAGCGTCGTACAAATTTTTTGATACTTTTAGTGTCATTCTATTAAAAAAAAATAGTAATATGTAAAAGTGCTTTTAGCATATCACAAATATTCTTTTTGAACTTTGCTACTTTTAGGCATCTTTGTGTTTTTCGCCCATTAATATAGTTAAATAGTATCGACACATTATCTGTTTTTCATCCTTCGATTTTAATTTCTTCTTCAATTGGATAAGAGAGGCTGAGCCTGTAACCAATTCATTTGCACGTTAATTGATGAGCAGTGTTTTTTCACTTTTGCAGGTAAAGACATGTATGGACGGCTAATTTCAGAGGACGAACTGAATGCCAAGACGCCAAACCGTCTAGGCAAGGTTTTTTCCTAAGAAAATATAATAAAATAAATTGATCTGTAACGGAATCATGAAACTCACAATGCACATTAAAAACACCATGTATTCTTTTGTATCTTTAGAATATATCTTAATACATAATAGTTTTGCTGAAGAGAGTAATTTTCAAGAAAACTAATCACGCAAATTTATGAATTATTTGTTAAGTAAAATTAAGGAAAACATTGAACCTAATCAGCTTTTGAACACAATTCTATAGTTAAAAACTTTTATCTTTATTGTACATATCACCGCCAAAGCTCTTTTCTGTTAGCTGTGCACATGAAGAGATGATCGGAAGCAACAAAAACGAGCCCTATTTAAAGATTTTTCAAAAATAAACCTCAATTACTTTCCCCATTACGAAAATAGGTTTCAAACTTGCACACAAATCTATACAGTTGGTGTGGAAAATATATCCAAACTTGCAAAGTTAGACTATAATTAATATGTTAAATGCACTTTTATCGGTATGATGACATGATGGTAGATTCAAAAATAGTAGCAGTGATCTCGTAAGAGAGTTTGAATCTTCCTATTTCGGCGAAGTTGTTCTTGGTTCCCACGCGGGAATGAGCCGAGAGAGAGCTTGATATTTAGGTCCTTAGAACTCACGGCCACAAGTGAAATCCTCCCTCTGGGCTTGCTTGCTATGACCAAGCAATTCATGCGCAACTTAACAGATATCGAAGAACGACCATATTATCAAACTTTAGGGAACGATTCCCTTATGAATCGAGAGTGCATGCTAGATGATGAAAACTGACTAATATACAAAACAAGTTAAGTTCAGCTTTTTGGAAGTTGCTTCCTCCAATATTAGGCAACTTTTATTAAATATCGGCCAAGGGATGTTGAGATAGTTTACTGCTAACCAAACCACCTAAGCATTGGCTGAAAATGTACATCAATGCCAACAGCTACCTGTCGGTGCGTTGGTTGGTTTATCGCATGCCATTGATAGTTGAAGAAACTGTCGTAAGCAAGCCAAATATTGGTAAATACTTTGCTAGTTGAACCATATGGAAATCAATATGTACTCAACTAGGAGATAGACTTACCTCGGACAAATGGATAATGAATCCTCGATGCAGAAGAAAATCCTATACAACATGAGTTCTGGTTTCTGGAGCACTTGTCCCTTGACTGCTGTTGCCTTTGAGGTTAATCAAGAGGAATCTGAAAGGTATCCTTTGATGCCATCACTTAACTATTCAATCAATTAAAATGACGAGACTTGACTAGGTCTTTCCATCTCCACGATTCCTGAATTATCCTTCAAATGCCTTTCGTGTTTCGAACTCAAAGAATTGCAACTTCAAAGCTAGGAAAGTCATGGTTACAGACACATTCCAATATGCTCACTAAGCATGCCTTTAACCTTTCAAAAAATGTTCTTGGTGGAGCAAGTTCATCAAGACCTACAAAAATAGGTTGTGGTTAAGTTCAATATATACTTCTTCAGTTTGCGTGACGTGAGAACAGTTGATTGAAACATAGATGATAGTGGTTATACTTTTGAGTGTTCGAGTCTTACCGCCTCATCTGATTTTGCTGTCCAGGCGAAGTCCCTTCTTCAACATTGTCAATAGGAGGCTTTTCGCTAATGTCACGATCTTGAGAACTTGCAGATGGATGGAACTGAAGCTGAAGCTTGTTGTTGGGCTATTCGGCATCCCCTTCCATTTTAGCCTCCTCCTACATGAATAAAGAGATTTTCTTTGGCCAGTACTCTAGGATGAGAAAATTCAGTAGTCCATGTAGTGTAAAATTTATCCTTTTCTTCCTTCAAAGTCGGTTTTACTTTTCCAAATTAAGTTCCTTCCTGTGAACGTTATGACCTTCCATATCCCTCAGAACGTCCAGAAGTGAAAATCTCTAACCTTGAATATCTTCATTCAAGTGAGTGAACTTCAATGTATTGATGAAAGAGGCAAAAGGAAAAAGACAATATTACTACTATAAGCAGTTACGTTAGTGTCAGAAATCCAGTCTATGAGTTGGCAGTTCCATTTTCATGTCTGTATGAACAAATTTTGTAGATAAAGTCAATGGATGGAAGATTATGACCAAAGAGAGAAGACCAAAGAAAATGGAAAGGAAAAAACAATACCATTGCCTATTATCAAATAGTCCAAGGAGAAGGCATACCTTTTCAGTCTCTAATTCAGAGTTCTTGGTCTCTGATTCTTGGTCTCTGATTTGGCTTCTGCTGTTACTTGAAGAACCACCAGTCCATAGTGCTCGAATTAGATGTCGTTGTCTTTGTCTGGACTGGATTAAAGCATCTCCCCGCAGTTACTAAAACGTATTTGGCACTCATCTGGTTTTTTGGGGCGCACATGACTGCTGGCCTTTCCAGTGTACAACACCCGTAATTACGCATCTCATCCAAAATCTCTAATTAGTTAAGTCCCTTGACAACCCTTAATCCAGAACACCTCCCGATGGCTAAATGGTGCAGATTCTTGTGTTTGGCAGACCGCCTTCCCTTTTCATAGCATGGCAATTGTAAAGAAGAAAGTACTCCAACGATTCCAACATACCGACAACTTGAATTTTGAGTAGCTTTCCACAACTTACAAAACTGCATTCCTTTAGCTTCTTCAGGGCGGTTGGTTGAACGGACACTCTCTTCCACAGAAGGTCAACTCACTCGAAGACTATTTCGCTGGGAATTTAGCATTTAACCTTTGTACAGACTGCCAATCCTTGATTGACAAGTACTGCAGTGATTTTATAACGCTAGCTTTGAGCATTTTCACATCTGGGCTTGGATCACGTTCCTTAAACTTGATAGAATGAACAATCTCTCTAGGAGTTCACTCCAGAGTCATATTTGTTGACCGTGGAAGCTCATGGAGTTGTATTTCTTTCACTTGAGAGCCCTAGAGCACTAACATTGACGAACTTCTCAATTTGGATGATAGTGATCTGGTCAAGTTGAAGTTATCAAGTCGCAACTCCAACAAGGAAGACGAAAGCTGCACGAGAGGCTGCAGGTCCGGACCAGACAAAGTAAGTTGTTCCACGAGAGAAAGTGAGCTTAACTCTATAGGTGGTGCGAGGTTGTTCCAAAGGCACAGTTCCAACCTGTTCTATTTGGATAACTTCACAATCCACGATAAATGAGAAGTCTCCGGATTAGATCTGATTTGTCTGTATAGCCGTCAGAAAGGAACAATCCCTCCAAATTAGTCAAGTTCAAGAACTAGGGACCAACATCAGCGAGTGAGATTCGACATATAAACAGATCAAGCTTGCAGGAAGCTCCAGCAACTCTTGAATCTCGTGACATCTACTTAAGTCCATCTTTTGAAGACGATGAAGCATGCTGATGCTAGGAAATGTGTCTATTGGTGTACCTGATAAGTTTCGGATTTTGAACAGGGGCAAACTTCATTAGGAATTTTGCCTTCCAGTTACTTACAGCGCTCAGCATGTATCTCTTCAAGATTCTCCAACACATCAGTAGCACTAGGTAACTTCCAATTATTTCCAGTGATTTCAGCTTTGTGATGGAGATAGGAAACTCTCTACTCTTAGTGTTAATCAAAGAGAGACTCGAGCTTCACTAGTGCACTTCTGGAAGTTCGGTGATTGACATTCTTGATAAATGGAGAGTGCACAAACATTAAGTCTATGACCTATATCAGGTAAGCTTGCGACTTTCATGTTTGATAGATACAACGGATGCTAATTTCCCAATTGAGTTGGGAAGTTTGCTCACCCTAAAGCAATCTGTCAAAGAGAAGCGCTTAAGTTTCACTAGCCCTCTGATTTCTTTAGGCAACTCTTCAAGACGCAAGCAGTTGTTTATGTCCAGTCAACCAGGCACTTCAGTCTTCCAATTGAACAATCAATTTCCATCGAGTTGCACATCTTTCAAGAGTCAAAAACTCTTTAACGTCCAGCACTTAGAGAAGTCTGGAGCTCTGGAAATATCAAAACACTTTTTGAGAGCTAGAACCTCTAATCTCGTTGCCATCTGCAGATGGTAAGCTGTTTCAAGAGCAAAACCATCAGACATGTATACAAGGAGAAAATAAGAGTAGACGAGATAAACATATAAGTTAAGATACCTTGATTAAGCTCCACACCTCTGAATCATCTGTAAAGTGATTGTCAGAAAGTTCAAGAAGAACTATATTGGTTGAATGCATATCGACCGCCCCAAATATTGGAGGAGGGGAATGCCAGGTAATCCATCTTCGGAAGACAATCCGAGAAGTCTCCAGCTAATGTTACGTTAGATAACCTTATGAAACTTGAACTTCCAAACCTTTCAAGCTATTCATTTGTGATCAAGATGGGAGTATTTTCCGTCTAGATCAAATGCTTGAACCTTCTTCCTTTGCTAGCTATTTGCAAGTACATGAGAGTCCTCATTACTAGAATTTCTAATTTTCTACTTGCAAACTAGTAATTGTTCTTACTTTACCTCTTTTCCCTTTAAAGATATCTTAGTTGGTCATGCATCCATAATTTAGTGTTATTTATTTCTATATTGTAATTTATTTCTATTCTAAAATATATATTTTTCTATATATAGAATATATATTTAATTTAGTATATCAATTTAGGGCGAAAGAACAACCCAAGTGCCATAACTTGTCACGGGAGGACACTTAAGTGTCATAATTTCAAAAATGGTACACTTGGGTGCCAATTTCACAGTTAAATAAAACACTTAAGTGCCACTCTGGCGAAAATTCGGCCAAATGGCTTATATGATAACTTTTCAGCGAGTTTGGTCCAAAACGGCGTCATTTTGCATGCTGAGGTGGCGGAGAAAATGCAAAAACGACGCAGTTTGTGTTTGACGTGTAAATAATAATATGAAAATTAATTAAATTAGATTTAAACTTAATTTTATTTAAAATATTCAAAAAATTAAGAAAAATTAAAAAAACTTAATTTTTTTTTAAATTAAAAAAAAAAATGAGAGAGGTTGAATGAGGCGGCTAAGGGCCGAGCCCTCGCCGCCGCCGCCTCCCCGCGTCACCGGAAGGGTCGATGACGGAGGGGGAGGGTCGGCCGAGGTCGCCGGCCCTTGGCCGACCGACGGCGAGGGTTGCGAACCCTCGCCGGGTCGCAGCGAGGGCTGCGACCCTCGCCAACCCCTGGCTAGGGCCCGGCGACTCTGGCCGACCCTCCCGAATCCGTCGCCGGCCCTTTCCGGTGGCGGTGAGGAGGTGGTGAGGGTCTACGAGCCCTCGTTAGATCTAGGCGAGGGCCGCGACCCAGATTTGGGGGAGGGCTCACGTGGTGCGAGGGTCGCGGGCCCTCGCCGCCTTCGCGCCGCCGCCGGGAAGGGCTGGCAATGGAGTGGGGAGGGTTGGCCAGGGTCGCCAGACCCTGACTGGCCCCTCGCCACGACCCGGCGAGGGCTCGCAGCCCTTGCCATCGGTCGGCAACCTTGGCCGACCCTCCCCCTTCCGTCGCCGGCCCTTCCCGGCGACGGCGGGGAGGCGGTGTTGGCGAGAGCTTAGCTCTCGGTCACCCCGTTCGACCTCCCCACCCCAACCCCCCCCACCCCCCTTTTTCTTAATTTTTAAATTTTTTAAAAAGTTTTTTAAGTCTTTCTTAATTTTTTGAAGATTTTAAATAAAATTAAGTTTAAATCTAATTTAATTAATTTTTATATTATTATTTACACATTAGATATGAAACGATGTCGTTTTTGCATTTTCTCCGCCACGTCGGCGTGCAAAATAACGCCGTTTTGGACCAAACTCGTCGGAAAATTACCACGTCAGCTATTTGGCCGAATTTTCGCCGGAGTGACACTTAAGTGTTCCATTTTACTCTGACATTGATACTCAAGTGTACCATTTTAAAGTTATGGCACTTAAGTGTCATTCCGTGCCAAGTTATGACACTCCAGGTGTCCCAACTTCATCAATTTAGTATTTATATTTATTACATATTTTAGGTATATTAGTGTAGTTTATCCTATAATCCGAAGACCCAAAAGATTCTTCCAATGCATCATTTCTACGTCTAACGGAATTCATAGGTATAGGAAGAAGCCCCAAAAAGGAATCTATTGATTGTCTCCAAAGATAGACCGTAGGTGTGGTGATTTACTTCACGAACTAAATTCTCCTTTCGGCAAAAGATGAGAAAGAAATATTTTTGGCCAGGAGTTCGACATCGAGAAAAAAATTAGCTGTCATAAAAAATATATTCGTATCTTTGAATCTGCTCATCTATGTACTAGATTCAAGATGATGCCTCGTAAATTCAACATTTTAGAACTATCGGAAGTGCAGGAATTGAGTCTGCACTTATTTTTTCCCGGAGGACTAGGATAGGAGGTGAACTCTCTTCTATGGCATCCAAAACTGAATTACAAGGGGAGGCTCATGTTCTTAAGAAAATTATGATGACTGAAACCAAAGTTGAAACTCATGTTGGGTTCTATAGGTGGATCTTCATTACCACACATGCGAGAGCACTAAGGGTGGCTTAGGTGTGAATGCAATGAATGATTTCACGTTGGATATAAATTGGGCTCATAACTCAACAAGTTCGAGTCATTGAGTGAAATTTAGCTCCCCTAAGGCATTTCAAAAGTTCAAATTTGAGCTCCCATTTTGATCTCCCATCACAAGGTGTTGAACAGCTGAGACCGAACATCCATCGACATTATGAGCTTGGAACCTCCATTTGACTCAAAGTTAACACTACACAACACACAAGTATCAATGACGAAAGGAAAGGCAACAAATCCACCCTAGTCAAAAGCAGATCAGATTTCAAGAGAAAGTAAACAAGCTGATAAAACTGAAGACGGTTCTCATCTCCTTAACTATTGCATTTCTACATGTGTCATGTGCCATCAGTCCTGTGCTCAGAATTCCAAATAGAAACTCAATTTTCTTTGCCACCATCAGAAATCAACACTCAGTAAGTAGTCATTAATTTCATTGAGAGTGCAAAGCATTGGACTTACAGGTGCAGTATGTACCTAGCCTTCTTCCTTGTAGTTAATAGACTCGGGATCAAAACATTTGACAAAGAATTAGACATGGCAACATACACAATTATCTCGAGCATGTTGACACCAGAAACTTCAATAACAAGCCCAGAAGCTGAGTGACTCTAATGATAATACTTTCAAACATTTGACACTTGATGAAAGAAAACTTGACTGAGAAAAAGAAACGGAAATAGTTATGAGATTCAGAAAACCAGAAGTTGTGAACAGAAATATGACCAGTAGAACGAACTTTCGTATCTGTTGGCAAAATGCACCTATAAAGTATAACAAAGTCATCTACCGAAGTATTCTTCAAATATTTGGGTGAACATACAATTTCAGTATTTCGGCAACATATTAGAGCACACTGAAAACAGAAGCAAAACAAAATTGAGGCTTTCACGGACTCCTTACGAAGGGCTACACTACAGGACCTACTACACTAATAATAAAAAGGAATACATATTTAAAACCAATGAAGCATGGAATCAGTGGACATGACTCCTCATTTTCCTCCGAGCAATAACGATGTCTCCTTGAGCTATAAGAGACAGCACAGGAATCTATACCATGGACGCTGCAACAGATAAATTTTAAGAAATAAATAACAGTCCAACGTTTTACTGTCATATAAAAATAAAAAATGGGGTTGTGAAATTTTGCATAAAACTAAGCATAAGCAACATTGGAGAAGTTCCGCATTCACAACACACGTAATTAGAGTTGTTAAATGATTAATTTCAGTAACCACTTCGAAGTTAAATTCCTCTGAAAAGACACAAAAGACTGGTGTCAGCACATTCACACTAATGTAGCATAGAAATGCTATTAAGAGATTCTAAGAGCTAAACATTTTCTTTGGGTCCATAAACTTAAAACCTTAAAGAAGGCATCCAATAGAAGCCTGCTTTCAAAGGCCAGGTCCTTAAGAGTATCAGAAAAATCTTGAGAAACACAATTTGTGATCGAAGAAGTAGTGACATCCAATAGTTGTACGTAAAAAGCTTCTAACAAATGAAGCACAATTTGTGAGAAACTCTCGGCATCCTCAGATTGTCAGTTCTATGAAAACAAGCTTGAATTTTTACTTCACTGCTTGAGGAATTGTCCTTCAGTGAGAAGCCCGTGTCAAGTTAGTTTATGAGCACTTCTTTGCTTCGAACACTAATAGGTGGTTTTAACTAGACGCAACAGGGGAGATGGCAAAAATATTATCAACTCTGAATGGGACTTTCTGTTAGGAAGATCAGTGTGCAAGCACTTATTCGATTGCAAATAAGGTTACAGAATAAGCTGTTGTTTCAAAAGGATTCTACATTCCTCAAAATGTTGTCCCTAAATTCAGCAGTATGCAAATGAGGTTACAGACAAATGAGTGGCAGAATAAGTTGTCAACTAGAGACACTCTCTCTCTAATTCAATTTGAATGGTTAGAGTTTCGCCTTGGGCTAGTAGGTTAAACTTGTGGGGCAGTTTCCCTGAAACGACACTGGTGATTGGCCTGGATTTATGTTAGCTCTATAGTTACATCGTCCTCTGTATGAGCAGAATCATGGGTTTCCCCTTTCAATTTTTCCATATGGTAGGAACAACGGCTTGCAAAGTTGATTCAACATGCCTACTAGACCTTCCTTCAAACAAGAAGCAAGTCAGAAGCAGGGCAGACGCGAAAGCAATCTATCTGTAGATTGATTAGCTAACCTTGCTTCGAATCAATAAGTCCATTTTAAAAAAACAATTACTTTTCTGAGATGATAAAGACGTAATATCACATGTTAAGAAATATCTACCATCTGGAAAGAGGAAAAAACGGAGTCTTTGTCTAAAGAAATGCATTGAGAAATGAAGGTTCTTCATACTTTTAATTTTTATTGAGAAAAGTTTCTTTCGCAGTTGGATTAATACGGCCCATTAAATATAACCAAGGCATGCTATTAATTATGTAGTACACATAATATGCTCATTCATGAAAGGTAAGTATTTTGTGTGTGGTATGAGTGAACAGATTGTCATGATAAAGTAATGTCTCTGTCGTCCAAAAAAAGGTAATGTCTTACAAACAGTGTGAGATGAAATTGTTTTATTTTATGTGCACCACAATATGGTACAAGTGTCTTGATTTTCCTATTACAGTTATTCTCTGATTACCCACCACAGTGTACAAGAAATGGTATCATTTAAACACCCAATAAACATAACAGTTAAAGTACTATAACCAACAATTGATATCAGAACACAAAAAATACTCTCTAAGTGCTACCAGAGTAAAATACTCTACAGAAAATAAATATGATACATGGAAGAAATGACAGGTAGAGGGGAAAGGGCGAGTTGCACTTGCAACAAAGAAACATAAGCCAGGAAGAGAAGGTGCACCTGGTTTGGTCCAAGAATAATCCTCTCTCTGTAGTGACTGAATAAGACGCAATCAATTTTACGTGGACAAATCTCACTTAATGAACCACTGCAATCCCAAATTAACATCTCGCATTCATCTGGAATTTTCGCACTTGATACATCAATCCACCTTTCCAATGATCCATAATCACCAACAAGCAATTTACACAAGCACTCCAAATGAGCGAGGCCCTCAACGGCTTGAAGAGCACCGCATTCTCTCATACTTAACAACTTGAGGTTCTTCAAGTTTGATAAACCACCTAATCTTTCCATAGCCAGACACCCATCCACAGAAAATATCTCCAATAATTCCAGAATACCAACAACTTGAATCTCAACTAGCTTTGGGCATTCTACAACACTGAATTCTTTGAGCTTCTTAAAGGTGCTTGATAGAAGGGACAATCTCCCCTCACAAAATGTCAGCTCATCACATCCTTGCTCCAGCAAAAAACTTAACCTTTCAAAAGATTCGCACCTCTCAATACCCAATCTCTCAAGCAATTCCAAAACTCCTGGAAAATGAATCTCAACTAGCTTTGGGCAACCAATAACAGAAATTTCATTTATGTTTGATGGAAAGGATAGCCTCTCTAGGAGTTCACAGTCCGAGACACTCAAACTTGCCAATTGATGAAGCCCATCAAGATGAATTTCCTCCACCTCTGATCATGAGAGTCTGAAGGTTGACAAGTTTTTCAAGCTGGACATGGGTAATCCTGTTGAGTTGAAACTGTGGACTCGTAACTTCAACAGAGATGATGGAAGCTCCTTGAGGGATTGCAGGTCTAGTCCATACAAATTAAGTTTTTCCAGAAAAGAAAGGGAGCCCAGTTCTGTAGGCGGTGCAGGGATATTTAACAGGCATAAGTTCAATTCATTCAGTTTGGATAAACTCTGTAACCATCGCATGTCACAAGTTTGTCTTATGCTTGTTGTGCCTGTAACCATAGATGCATCAGAGAGGACCAATGTAACCATGTTAGTAAGGTTTGAGAGATCAGGGACAAATCGCAGAGAACGGGATTCCAGCACTAGATCGGTCAAACTAGAGGGAAGCTCTGGCAATTCTTGAATCTCATTACACGTATGTAAGTCCAGCATTTGCAGGAGAGGAAGCATAACAATTGTCCTTGGCAGGCTAACTTTTCCATTAAAACTCAAATCTAAGATTCTCAGCATGGACAACTCTCCAATTTCGGTAGGGATTTCACCTTCCAATTTACAACTCCGGGCACGTAGCTCTTCAAGATTCTTCAATGTTCCAAGAGCACGAGGGAACTTCTTTATTGGATTATGACCCACCCGTAACACTTTCAACATTTTTAGATTTCCGATTGATTCTGGTAATTCAATGATTTTTGCAATCGACAAATCCAACTCAAGCAATAATGCCCAGTTAAGAATAGGCTTTGGGAGTTCCTTTATCTTGGTCAATTCCATGGACAGAAACTCAAGTTTCGGCAGCCCTCCAACAGAATTTGTAAGTTCATTAATCGAGGTAGATGAAATGTCAAAAGTTGATAGGCATCTTAAGTTACCAATAGACTCGGGGAGTTTCCTCAGCCTAAAACAGCCTTTTAAAGAGAAGCTCTTAAGAGTCACCAGCCCTCCAATTTCATCAGGCAACTCTTCGAGGGGGCAGTGGTAAATATCCAAGTCAACCAAGCACTTTAACATCCCAATGGAGCTGTCAATTGTCATCAAATTGTCACATACCTGAAGAGTCAGCCTCTCTAAAGTAGAACATCCAGAGACGTTTGGAGTTCTTGTTATGCTAGGACAATCTTGAAGAGATAGAACTTTCAATTTGCATGCCCTCTGCCAAAATAAATGAAGCTTCCAAATGACTGAACATCTAATGATTTTGAGAAGAAAATATTAGAGTACAAATAAAGGTATAGCATACCTTGATTAGGCTCCATACATCCAGATCATTGAAGTGATTGGTAGACAGTTTAAGAACAACTACATATTGTAGATACATATTGGCCACCCTAATATCTGGAGGAGGAGAATCCCAAGATATCCATCTTAGCTTTGTACGGCAATTCACAAAGTCTCCAAAAAAGGTTCCATTGCATAATTTAAGAAACCTTAATTGTGGGAACCTTTCAAACTCATCATTTGTAAGTAAGATCTGAGTATGCCTTCCATCTAGATCAAGTCCTTGAACCTTTCCCTTCCTCTGCCCATAAAGACTTAGGTTGATGAGTAGGAGTTTTGTTGACAAATAACTATTCTGTTTCACAGCTTAAATAAAAGGTTAAGGGAAAAGAAAGGTACTGAGCAGACAATTGAATTTCTAATAACAGGTAATATAATATTTCATTTCCAAAGGTACTAGTTATTCTCACTTTACCTCTTTTGAACTTATGACATCGAGTATCTCTTCTCTGATCCATAACCTGCTACGCTTCTCAGGCTGTATTGGATTTTCTTGACGAACAATTTCCCTTCCAAGGTCTCTTAACTGATCATGCATCCAAAGCTTATTGTTCTTTAATATCTTTATCAAGGACATATTGATAAGGACTTTGATCCCACTTTGTGGGAAAAATCTACAGTCTGTCCACATGTAAATGGGATCGGTAATATCCTCACTAACAAAAAAGCATGCGATATCAAGAAAAATATGCCGTTGAAACTCATCAAGGACATCGAAGCTTATCTTCAATTTCTTTTGGACCTCCTCCTCTGGTATGCTTCTTAGCTTTTCCAATGTCTCTATCCATATTACTTCCTCTTTAAAGTAAAGTAACGAGCCTATAACTTCAAGAGCCAGAGGAAGTCCTCCCGTGACACGGACAATTTCTGTTGAAAGGTGGTTGTAATCATCTAGCGGTGAGTCTCCACAGAATGCATGCCGACTGAAAAGCTGAAGCGCATCCTTAGAATTCATCTCTCACATTTCATAAGCTAGAATTTCATACTTAAATCCCCTAATCTGCAGCAAACTTATATTCCTTGTTGTGATAATTATTCTAGTTCCTGAATATAAAGAACTTCCAATCAATTTCTCGATTTGTTCGCTCTTATCCACGTCATCAAGAATAATCAGAGCCTTCTTATTGCAAAGTGTTTCTTCAATCCTCTTCATTCCATAACCAACATCATCAATTTTGCCTATAACTCTAGAATTAACAATATCGGATATCAATTTGGCTTGCAGCTTGACTAACCCATCCTTCTTCGACTCTTCTCGGATATCATTAAGGAAACTTCCGCAGTTTCCAAATTCAGAAGACAGTTGATTGAAGATGACCTTGGCAAGGGTTGTTTTACCTATACCACCCATCCCATGAATCCCAACAAGCCGTACACCACCAGCATGGATGTCTAATGATTTTTTTATGGCTACTACTCGGTCATCCATTCCAATTAGATGTTCAGTCACATATCTGTGTTTAGTCTTGAGCTCATCCAACACCTCCTCAACAACCAGTTTCGTAAGCTCTCCTTGGCTGTCAACAAGAAAACATGTTTTTTAGTGAGAAAGAATGATATATGCAAGTTCTTGTAACCTCCAAGCATGTGTAAGACAGGACCGAATGCAATCGGATTCAAACATTATGTGTCTTTGATGAGGATTCAAGGAAGAAGTCTGAATATGATACTGGCAATCTTAACCAACAAATAAACAAGAAAATAAATAGACACAGGGAGAAATTGCTATCATAACCTCTGTGGTGTGGCCATCGGCCTGCATCCACAGGCAAATGAGCATAGAATTCATTATCAAATTCAGAGTACGCGAACAAAAGAACTCGCAATACCTTAATACATATGAACTCTCTGTAATAACAAAGAGAACTTTCATATCAGAAATCAAAAAAGGAATACAAAATTAGTTTGACTAGGCCCTCCACTTTCATCACGAAACTCATGACAGTATCCAATTGGATTGCCTAAAAATTTATCAGACAGGGTAGGCCTTGTCATTCCTTACTAATCTTTAAATGGTCCAATTAAACTGAGAACAGGTTGAAATATGTCCCTGAAGCAACACCAACCCCGCTTTGGAGTGACATTATTGTATCAGGGGAACTATAGCCAAATGGAAATTTATTACTCTTGCTGATCCTATAAAGGAACGGAGACGTATGAGACAAATCAGCAAGCTTACAGAACCCACCAAAACTAGTTTCACAACCTCCTGTAACTTTATAATTGCAAAAACAATGGGTAAGACCAGATGTTGGTTTCCTTTGTTAATTGAGCTGAAGAACTGTAGGTCCTGAGTCAAGTGCGGGTCAGTGTCCTTCATTGAACTTGCGAAATTAGGATGGCTTATACATTCATAAATGCATAACACAACCTCCCGGGACATAATTTGACAATGCAAGATAACTCATAAGACTCGGAATCAAACCAAAGAGCAAATTCACAAATTCACCAAGCTCATCAAGTCACGGGGAGCAAATTCACCAAATGTCAATGTTTCTTAAGAGACAGTTTGAATCAACAATATGGGATAAGAAAAGAACGAAATTTCATTCCTTTAGACATCCCATTTGCACACACATGGAGATTAGTCTGTCAATTCATTATAGAGATGATGCAAAAGAAAGTTAAAGGATCTGCAGAATTTACCCTCCAAAATTTTTCAAGCTCCATCCTTTAATTTTACCAACCTCTACAAGAGACTCTCGCCACGCGTTCACTTCATCGGGAAATTTCTTCTGATGCCCCACCAAAGCATCGCTGTACAGAGAGGTCTTAAGCTTCACATCGTCGGGTTCAACGTCGAAGAAGATGGGCAGTATCTTCTTGCTCCCCTTCGATCTAGACGTGTCGTCCACGATCCGCGCGAGCTCGCGGAGGCACCATTTGCTAGAAGCGTACGTTCTGGAGAAGATGGGAATGTACAGCTTGGAGTCGTCGATCGCCCGCAGAAGCGCTCCCCCGATCGTTTCGCCGACGCGGAGCTCGTCGTCGTCTCTGAAGACGCGGACCCCGGCGTCGACCAAGGCGTGGTAGAGGGTGTCGGTGAAGCCGCGGCGAGTGTCGGGCCCTCGGAAGCTCAGGAACGCCTGGAAGCCGGCTCCTAGCGCGGTGGCGTCGCTGCTCGTTCCGGCCGCCGAGGTGGGCATCGGAGGTTCTTGGTCAGCAGCCACAGACGTCATCAGCATCCGGCCCCGTCTCTCTATCTCTCTCTTCGTTGTCACCCAACAAGAGGATGGTCGGTTCGCTTGCCCATGCTCGGAGCTGACACGAGCTTCGACAAAATGGAGGGAAAGCTGAAACCGACTGGGTTTCTCTTCTTCGTACAAGCTGCCGGACAGGAAGTGAAGGTCTTCTTCTGTCACTTTCTTGTCTTTGCCATGGCCAGAGCCAGAGAATCCCAGTTTAATGACGTGTGCTTTGCTTACGAGTTACGACTAAAGAAAGTGGACCGAAATTCCCGAGTCGGTAGGATTGATTTTATCGTTCATCCTGTATCAAACTTAAATTCTGTTATTTAAGCTTCGTTTATTTTGTGAATAATAAATGATTTGAAAAATAATTTTTTCTGCCACAACTGTTCATGTATCTTAAAATTTTTCAAAATGGAGAAATTATGGTATCTAAAAAAAAAAAAAAAGAGACATTTTTTATCCATTTGATCAATTATTAGATAATCATTAATCCAGTTTTAGTATTTATCATTGGTATCGATATCAATCCCGGGCTCAAATTGTTGTTTCGAAGATAAAAATTGAAAAATTCTCCAAGCTTACAAAAATAAATGAATAAAAAGTATTTTATAGTCCATGAAAATATTTAGATATAATTTATTGACGATAATAAAAATAATTTTCATTAACTAATTATTTCAAATGATATAAGTGATCATTTTTAAAAAAAAAATTCAAATAATTTATTTCCATGAAAGAATATAATTAGATCTTCAATCGAAGCTAATAAAAAGGAAGAAAAGAAACACATAAATATTTTCCCAATGCTAATTAAGAACATTTTGCTTGAATAGCAAGAGAGACATTAATATCGTTGTACAAGATTTTGATTTTTTTTCTTTTTTTAGAAGGCAATTTTTGTATTTGGATACCCCAAATTGTGAAGAAAGTCATAGATTCCACTAGGAATTAACCATAGGGGTCAACCATTAGGATATATCCAATTTAGACTATATCCATAGCCCTATTGGGAAAAAAAAATACATTTCAAGTGCTAAAACTTGGTATGGATAAATACATAAGTGCCAAAATTTCCAAGAGGTACAATTAAATATCAATTTTTTTTTTAAATTAGAAAGTTGAGTGCCAACTTTGGTGAGACTTGCCAGAAATCTGACGTGGTGTTATTATATTTATAAAACTGTTTACGTGACTTGTCAAAATGTCTACTCAATAATTATTGTTCCAAAACGACGCGGTTTTATCCTAAATTTTGATTTTTAATATAAATACTAATTAAATGAAATTAAAAAGACTATTTTTTAATATAAAAAAAAGGAAATCAATGAAGGTCTCTGCGACCCTCATTGTCACTACCCTACTGTCTTCATTGAAACGGTCCAGTGACAATGGGGCAAGCCGACAACGATGGTTGACCATAGGTGAAGCTTTGCATGCCCTCGCCTAGATCTTTCAAGGATATGGAAGGGGAAGAAAGCTTTGTCTATGTGGCTTGTAAGAATGTCCACTTGGTAATCATTGTTCTAAAACAACGTCAATTTGCCCCCAAATTCGATTCTTCATATAAATTAAATTAAATTATTTTTTTTAAAAGGAAATTAGGGAGGGCCTCCATGACACTTGCCATTGTTGCCCCACCCTCGTTGGAAAGGGTTGGCAATAGTGGGTTGAGGGTTGGCCGGGGTTGTCGAGCTCTAGCCAGTGCCCGGCGGCCCTAGCTGATTGCAAGCAAGGCCTGGCATAATTGAAATCGTGGAAGAGGGCCCAATGTCAGTTGTGATCGAACTACCGTTGCCGAAAGAAAATGAAGTGATACTTTTAGAGTCTCCTCCTAGGTTTGATGCTAAAGTAGAACTTTGGACTACAGAACGAATGAAGTGGATGTTGTCACTCGATTAGGTCACTACTACGCACCTATTGGAAGAATCGAAAAGGAGGTCATGAATGAGGAAGATGCAAAATAGTTCCCGACCATGGTAAAAACAATTGAGATCAATGTAGTAAACCAATTACGAAAAATGCTGGCCCAAATCTCCTTGCTGGAGCTATTTAAGTCCTCAGAAAAGCATAATAACACCTTGTTGAAGGTCCTTAACGAGGTGCGCATTCTGAAAACAATCGAGGACACCCAATTAGAGGAATTCGTGGAGACCATCTTATTGAAAAATTAGATTTCCTTTGCTGATGAAGACTTCCCTACCGATGGTTGTAACCATATAAAGGCACTACATATTTCTATGAAACATGATGGTCCTATTGTCTCTAGAGCATTAATTGATAACGATTTTATGCTGAATATATGCCTGTTGGCTATGCTTCACTGCCTAGGTGTTGAGATGGGGAGATTCGCACTACTAAGTCAACTGTTTACATGTTCAACGGGATGAGAAAGGAGGTGATAGGAGAAATCAAGTTGAAAGTATTGATTGGTCTTGTGCTATTCCTAGTACTATTTTATGTTCTAGAGATATACTGAGGGCCTTCAATTTCCTATTGGGGAGGATTCACATTGCGGTTGTTGTCCCCTCTAGCCTCCATCAAAAGGTACGGTTTGTGGCCAATGGTAGGCTTATTACCGTGCATGGGGAAAAAGACTTCAAGGTCTACCATGAAACAATCATCCCTGATGTGGAGCCTAAATGCAAAGGGGAATCAAACTTTCAGACCCTTGAGCTATCATCTACAATCCATATTCCCATAAGCTCTTTTATGGGTGCTCTTGATCCAATTTAGCTTTAGTGGTTGGAAAGATTATGCTGGCAAATGTGTACAACTCCGTAGATGACCTTGAGCTATATGGACAAGGGATTTGAAAGCCCATGAAAGCTCGAAGAGACTCAAAGAGAAGAGACTTGGCATATGACAGAGAGCATGAAGTGTGAGGCGAATGGGGAGGCCAAGGCAATCCAGGACGTTGTAGTGAATGTGGGGCTGAGGCAATCGAGGTCGAAGCGAACGTCGAGGTAGGGACAAATGCGAAAGCCAATGGCACTTCCCTTACAACGGTCTTGAAGCCATTCTTGACCAAAGGACAAGCTCCTTCAAATTTGATTGGCAAGGCAAAACTCTCTCTCTCTCTCTATCTCAAAGTGAGATCGTGTGGAATAAGAGATAAGTTTGAGAACTCTCGTCTCTCCTTTGCAAAGCTTACGGCGCTTCCCTTACAAAGGTCTTCTTTCCTTCACTTTCGGCTGCTGGATCTCCTTCTAATCTCACGGTGGTGGATTGGTCTGTGGAGTTATAGCCGTTGGAATAAAGAGGGCTAAAAGTTACTGTTTCCATCAAATAAAAATTTAAAAAATCCTAATTTATTTAGGTTGTCATGTCATTTTAGAGGTCAGGGAGGGTCCATGTAACACTCTTTCGGAATTCTTCATGTGGCCACAAAGGATATTGGTGGTGTGGTTTTAAAGATAGGGACAAGGCAAAATGAAACATTGCAAAATCACTATGGTGTTAATGAAGAATTTGGAATAAAAAAAATCTTATCAAATATGACCAATCTGCTTGTGTTAAACAAAAATGAGCTAAATCAAGGCAAATTTGTGATTACATCATAGAGAGATTGAAGCAAAGAAGAATATGACGAGATACGCAAATGATAAAGAAAAGCAAAATGTGCTCAATTATGCAACTGTTGCATTTTTGTTTGATCATTCTTTCATAGTTTCGCAATGCCTTTCAATTTTAGCTTCAACTTCTAAGCATTATTTATTTATAATTTTAAATCCATTTTCAATTCCAATGTTATTTATATCTCAAGTACGTTAGTTTCAAGTCTCCCATTTCATTTACCTTTAGGTTCTGCACCACTTTGATCTCCTTTGATTTTCTTTCCCAAAGCTCTTGCTTTCCATCTAATTTCCCCCTCTCCCACTTTTATTTCCAATTAACTTTATTCATCTTGATGTTTAAATCGATTTCCATCCATTCCATTCACACTTTATTCAAATATATGAGGCACCTCAAGATTGAAGGTATCTTACCACATCACTTTTTTTTTTTTTTCATAATTCTTCAAAGCAATTCAATTTTACTAAGCATTACTCGAAACATCTAGCTAATCTCTAATGTCCTAGTCACAAGACCTAGCGATCAACTCTTGGTTTGTGTAGCCCCAACAATCGCCTAATATTGACATAATGATGTCACAGCCGACAAAGACTCAATGGCCCTTGTAAGCGCGCGAGCGGCCCACCAGCATTGCCACCTGCCCTTGCAGCCTTCCCTTTCTTCTATCTCTCTTTTTTATTTTTATTTTTCTCTCAGGGAATTACGCATAAATACCAACTTATCCAGTCAATATCAATGTGGCACCAATGTGTCAATCCATGCCAGCATTTTAGTTTTCATTTTAACGAAAAGATGAACTTGAACAAAAATAAAACATATACTTTAAGGATCCAGTTGCAAGGAAAAATTCAGAAACCCGATTAAACAAGTTGGAATAGTTTAAGGGCCTACAGTGAAATCAAGAAAGATTGTGGTTATATCCGGGTCCCCTCTTCACATCGCTTACAATGGGAATCTCTTTATCTTGAGAACTCTCGGATGAAAGAAATCGAAGTTAGAGCTCAGTATCAGGCTCGTGAGAAGTCACGATTGGAGGTGAGCTATTATTGTCAGAGTTGTCTCTATCCACCTCCAGATCTTACCCTTCATCGTCCATTCCATCTTCATCCTACAAGAAATGCAAATTTTCTATAGTGAACCATAACTAATCTATATCATACTTGCTTGTATTATTTGGCTTTCCATGTTTTGAGTTTTTCTTGACAGATTCAACGAAGAACAATAATATTATGCGAAGGTGGAATAAGTAAACAAGTTAGATCTTTTAGTCTTCAAGACCAGACTAGTTACGTTATCATAGAGGATAACAAAAAAAGGGCAAGGGCTATGCTACTACTTATGAAGAAGAATAAGGATACCTCGTCTGATGTCTCTAACGGGAGCAACTCTGTAGGAGAGTTTGCTGTTGTGACAATCATGTCCTTGTAATCCCTATAGGGAAGACCCTCGACATTAGGATAGCCACAGCTTTGTAATTTTCGACACTTCCTAATTGTTATTAGGCATTCATCAGGCAACTTGCTCAGAGGGAGTGCTTGCTTAGGGGTGATACATTATGGAAAAGATTGTTGATGGTGATACATTATGGATGATACATTATGGATGCATGACCAGCTTGATTGTTGATGGTGATACATTATTAGGCATTCATCAAGCAACTTGATTGATTCAATCAAATCCTTTCGCTAACTCTATTAAATTATACTAATGAAAAATGCTGACTCATTTTATTTTATTACTTTTTAAAGACACGTGACGACCATACAATACCTAGCAAGTGCCATGCCAGAAAAATATTCAAAATTTTATTAAACATACAAACTAAATGAGATTAAAAAAAACACAAACCCCCACCAAGGCTGGCAAGGGGCCGTTGCTGGTAGCTGCTACCACTAGAAAGGACTAACGGAGGTCGCCAGAGCCTCAAATATGGTCAGCGACTTGTCCAGGCCCTGAGCGAGGCCTTGTCAGCCCGCGGAGAGGGCCTGCTAGCACATGCCAGGAGGCATGACCCTTTCACCAAATTTAAGGGTTGTTGGCCCTTACTTAGGGGTGGGCAATGCTCGCCTGGTCCCAGGCTCATATGCCATTCACATGGCCATTTTATATGTATTTATAATATTTTATTATTGACTTAGGACTAATGCGATCAATCCTAGGTCAATATAAAGATAAGAGCCTAGTGTCCGCCACCTAGTCCAACTTTCTAGTGGATGAATAATTTCTTGGCCTATGTCATTGCTAAAGCATTGCATTAGAAAGTTTCAATTTTCCTATGTTGGCTAAGTTGTTCTTCGTTCTAACGTGGTAACAAGCCAAAAGAAAGCTTGATACCAGGGTCCTTGCAACTCATGGACACGAGTGAAATCCTTTCTCTGGCTTCCTTGCTATGACCAAGCAATTCATGGGCAACTCAGAAGGCATTGAAGAACTTCCAAATTATCTAACTTTGTAGAACGATTCCCTCATCAATCTAAAGGTGAATACAAGATGAAAACTGACATATACAAAATGTGTCTTAAGTCCAGTTTTTAGGAAGACAATGCTTCCAATATTAGGCAACTTCTATTAAATCTTGGCCAATGAATATTGATAGAGATTACAACTAACCAACCACCTAATCTTTGGTTGAAAATGTATATCAGTGCTGTTCAGCTGCCTGTCATGCGTTGGTTGGTTTATCCCACGCCGTCCATGATTGAAGAAACTGTCATGAGCAATCCAAATATTGGAAAATACTTTGTTAGTTGAACCATGTGGAAATCAATTTGTACTCCACTAGGAGATAGATTTACCTCAGACAAATGGATAATGAATCCCCAACGCAGAGGAAAATCCTATGCAACATGAGTTCTTGTTTCTGGAGCACTTGTCCCTTGACTGTAGTTGCCCTTGAGGTTGATCAAGAGGAGTCCGAAAGTTTTCTTTCGATGCCATCACTTAGCTCTTCAATCAACCAAAATGGCAAGACTTGACTTTGTCTTCCGTCTCCACTTATTCTGAATTATCCTTCATATGCTTCTTCTGTTATGACCTTCAAAGAATTTCACCTTTAAATCTAGGAAAGTCGCGGTTGCAGATACATTCCAATATGCTCACTAAGCATGTCTTGAACCTATCAGAAAATGTTCTTGGTGGAGCAAGTTCATCTAGACCTGGAAAAAAAGGTTGCGATTAAGTTGAATACATACATTTAATCTGTATGACATGATAACCGTAGATCCAAACATGGACAATAGCAGTGAAATACTTATAGGGTTCGAGTCTTGCTCCGTGGTCTGGTTTTGCTCTCCAGGCGAAGTCCTTTCTCTGACATGGTCAATGGGAGGCTCTTCGATAATTTCACGATCCCGAGAACTTGCAGATGGTTGGAACTGTAGCTGAAGCTCAGTCTCGTGCTCTTCGGCATCCCCTTTCATTTTAGCCTCCTACAGGAAAAATACGATTCTTTTTAGCCAGTATTCTGGGATGAGAAAATGCAGGTGTCATCAAATAAATTATTTCTTCACATTGGTTTTGCCTGTTTCCCAAACAAGGGTGCAGCAAACTCATGTTTCCTATTTGCAAGACATCATGAGTCGATATAGTAGTCAAAGTAGTGTAGAATCTCCCCCTTTTTCTTCCTTCAATGTCAGTTTTACTTGGCCAAATTAAGTTCCTCTATGAAGCACATTATGACCTTCCAAATCACTCAGAATGTCCAGAAGTGAAAATCTCTAACCCTGAATTTCTTACATTCCGGTGACTGAACTGGAATTATTGATGAAAGAAGCAAAAGGAAATGACATTGTTACTACAGGAATTTGAGACTAATGTGTACAATATGGAAAAAAACATCTATCACTGCAGACAGTGAGCAACGATTTATCTTTCAATTTAATATAACATCAATTAGTTACATTAGGGTCAGAAATTCGGTCTACTAGTTGGAAGTTCCGTTTTCATGTTTGTATAAACAGATCGTGTGGATAAGGTCAATCAATGGAAGAACATGACCAAAGCGAGGGGGCAAAAGAAAAAGGAAAGAAAGCGCGTTACCATTGCCTACTATCAAATAATCAAAGGAGGCATACCTTTTCAGTCTCCAATTCAGAGTTCTTGGTCTCTGATTGGGTGTCTGCTGTTCCCCGAAGAATCATCTCTTTATAACGCTCGAACGGGACACTGTTGTCTCCGACTGGATCAGAGTCCAGTAACTCCCCGCAGTTAGTAAAATATATACGGCACTCATCTGGTATTTTTGTGGTCCACGCATCTATCGGCCTTTCCAGCGAATAACATCCAAAAATATTCAACTCACCCAGTATCTCTAATTTGTCGAGTCCCTCGACAACCCTTAATTGAGAACACATCCCGATGGCTAAATGGCGCAGGTTCTTTATGTTTGCCAGACCACCTAGCCTTGTTATAGCATGGCAATGGTAAAGGAGAAAGTATTCCAATGATTCCAACATACCAACGACTTGAATTTCGACTAGCTTTCCGCAACTTACCAAACTGCATTCTTTCAGTTTCTTTAGGGCGGTTGATAGAATGGAAACTCTCTCCCCACAAAAAGCCAACTCACTCGTAGACTCTAAATCGTTGGAGACTTCAGCATGTAACCTTTCGACAGACTCACAATCCTCAATTGACAAGTACTGCAGCGATTCCATCACACCATGGAATTGAATGTCAACCAGCTGTGAGCATTTGCACACCCGGATATAAATCAGGTTCTTTAAGCTTGATAGGATGGACAATCTTTCTAGGAGTTCACAACACTCCACGGTCAAATTTCTCAATTGTAGAAGCCCATGGAGTTGTATTTCTTTCACTCGAGAGCCACAGAGCACTAATATTGACAAACTTCTCAAGTTGGATGATAGTGATCTGGTTGAGTTGAAGTTATCAAGCCGCAACTCCAACAAGGAAGATGGAAGCTGCTCGAGAGGTTGCAGGTCCAGACTAGACAAAGTAAGTTCTTCCAGGAGAATAAGGGAGCTTAACTCTGTGGGCGGGGCGGGGTTGTTCCAGAGGCGCAGTTCCAACTTGTTTAATTTGGATAACCTCCCAATCCACGACAAGTCAGAAGTCTGCATTAAATCTGATCCGTTCATATATCTAGAGCCATCAGAAAGAAGCAATTCCTCCAAATTAGTCAAGTTCGACAGATTTGGGACCAACAGTAGCGAGCGAGATTCAACACGTAAACAGATCAAGCTTGTGGGAAGCTTTGGCAACTCTTTAATCTCATGACATCTACTTAAGTCCAGTTCTTGGAGGCGAGGAAGCATGCTGATTGTGCTAGGCACGGCATCTATTCGTGTATCTGATAAATTTAGGATTCTCAACAATAGCAAGTTTCCAACTTCATCAGGAATTTTGCCTTCCAATTCTTCACAGCGCTCAGCATGTATCTCTTCAAGATTCTCCAACATTCCAATAGCATTAGGAAGCTTCCACCTTTTTCCAGTTAATATAGGTATCATCTTACATGAAAAATCCAACACATGCAATGATTTCAGCTTTCCGATGGAGATAGGAAGCTCTCTGATCTCAGTGCTAATCAGAGACAAAGACTTGAGTTTCACAAGTGCTGCAATAGAGTCTGGAAGTTCGGTGATTGGCATTCTTGATACATAGAGACTTGACAGATATTTTAGTCTACAGATTGAATCAGGTAAGCTTGTAACTCTCATATTTGATAGAAACAACTCCGTCAAGGATGCTAATTTCCCAATTGAGTCGGGAAGTTTGCTCACCCTATAGCAATCTGTCAAAGAGAAGCGCTTAAGGTTCTCTAGCCCTCCAGCTTCTTTAGGCAACTCTTCAAGACGTGAGCAGCCGTTTATATTCAAGTCAATCAGGCACCTCAATCTTCCAATTGAACAGTCAATTTCTGTCAAATTGTCACATCTTTCAAGAGTCAACCTCTCTAGCATCAAGCACTTGGAGATGCCTGGAGTTCTGGTAATGCCGAAACACTTTTTGATAGTTAGAACCTTTAATTTGGTTGCCATCTACAGAAAGTAATAATATTCCAGATGGAAAAGCTATCAGACATATATACAAGGAGAAAGTTACAGTAGAAGTGATAAACACATAAGAGAAGATACCTTCATTAAGCTCCACACATTTGAATCATCTGTAAAGTGATTGTCAGAAAGTTCGAGAACAACTATATTTCTTGAATGCATATTGACCGCCCAAAAACTTTGTGGAGGAGAATGCCAACAAAACCATCTTATCTTTGAAAGACAATCTGAGAAATCTCCAATAAAGGTTACATCACATAACTTTAGAAATCTTAAACTTCGAAACCTTTCAAGCTGTTTATCTGTGATCAAGATCGGAGTATACTTTCCATCTAGATCAAATGCTTGAACCTTCTTCTTGCTTTGCCAACAAATAATTACAATTGTAAGTAGACATTCATTAATCATCAATTAAGTTTATTTTATCACATATAAAGAAATATTTCTCAGCGGAAAAGGCAATTCTCAGCACTAGCATGTCTAGTTTTCTATTTGCAAACCAGTAATTGTTGTTACTTTACCTCCTTTGTTCTTACTATTTCGTGGATCTCTTCGCTTATCCACAATCTACTACGCTCTCCAGGGTCTGTCAGGCTTTCTTTATGAACAATTTCCCTTCCAAGATCTCTTAGTTGATCATGCATCCAAAATCTTCTGTTATCTAATATCTTTATCAAGGACATGCTAATAAGGACATCGATTCCGCCTTCAGGAAAAAACTGACACTCAGTCCACATGTAAATTGCATTAGTCGTATCCTCATTAATGAAAAAGCATGCAATGTCAAGAAAAATCTGTTGCTGATAATCATCTAGCGCATCATAGCTAATCTTCAACTTCCTTTGGACCTCATTCTCAGGTATTTCTCTTGACTTCTCCAATGTCTCGCTCCATATTGCTCTCGGCTTTCGATAGAGGAGTGAACCTATCACTTCAAGAGCCAAAGGAAGCCCTCCGGTAGTAGAGACAATTTCCCTAGCAAGGATACGATGATCATGTGAAGGAGAGTCTCCACCAAATGCATGCCTTTCGAAAAGCTGGAGTGCATGATTAAAGTTTAGCTCCTCCATCTGATAAGGTAGAACTGTATACTTAAATCCCTTTATCTGCAGCACACCCGTATTCCTAGTCGTAACAATTATCCTAGTTCCTGGATAGAGAGAGTATTTTCCTAGTAGTTTCTCGATTTGTTCGCCCTTGTCAACGTCATCAAGAACTATGAGAACCATCTTATTGCAAAGAATTTCTCCGGTCCTCCTCATGCCATAATCAGCATCAGGAATTCTTTCTAGTACTTTAGAATTAATAATTTCGGACAGCAATTTCTCCTGCAACTTGACTAAGCTATCCTTCCTTGACTCTTCGCGAATGTCTTCAAGGAAGCTGCGTCGCTTTCCAAAGTGCGAAGATAGTTGGTTGAAGATGATCTTGGCTAGCGTTGTTTTACCAATACCACCCATTCCATGAATTCCAATTAGCCGCACATCACCAGAGTTGATGTCTAGTAATTTCATGACATCTACTACCCGATCAGGGAGTCCAACTAAATGTTCAGTCACAGGTTTATGCTTTATCTTCAAATTATCCAGAACCTCTTCAACAACCAACTTGATAAGATGTCCCTGGCTACCAAAAAGAAAAGCCCTTCTATTTAATTAATCAGAAATAAACGATAATGAGATGTTCAGGATGTAATTTGACATACTAAATGCAAATGCATCTGATTAGAGTTCAAGCCTGATGCAATGTTTTCCTGCTTTTCCTACAACTTTGTGGATTTGTGATTTGATATGTTTAGATATATTAATCCGTCATTCTTCCGATCATTAATTTGCAGAAAATCACATAATTGCAGCACAAGACAACGCAATATAGATCACAAACTGTATTGAGGAAAAACAACATTATTTGAGATGGAATTAAAAATGGTTATTCATTGGACTTCCCCAAACATAAAATTGAAGAGTTTGAATTCCTCAGGATCTGATACGAGAACTTGTTCAACGATATTGAAGAAGTACAGTTATTTCCTCTGAAAGTCTGTTTTCATCATCAAGTTATATTAACGACTGAAAATAAGACCAAACAGCGAGATGAGTTTGTGCTCTTTTCTTCACCTCAAATGAAAAAAAAAAAAAAATGAGTTCAAGGATGTTAAAAGGAGTTTACCCTTCATCCTTGTTCAGATTCCACCCCTTGATTTCATCTACCTGCACAAGAGCCTTTCGCCATGCCTTGACTTCCTCAGGGACCTTCTTCTCATGCTCCAGCAGGGCATCACTATACGATGACGTTTTAAGCTTCACATCTTCAGGTTCCACGTCGAAGAAAATGGGAAGTATCTTCTTCTTAATCCCCTCAGATCTATTAGAGGCGTCTGTGTTCTCCACTATCCTAGTGAGCTCTCGGAGGCACCATTTACTAGTAGCGTAGCTTCAAGAAAAGATAGGTATGTAGAGTATGGAGTTGTCGATAGCCCGAAGCAACTCTCCACCAATCACTTCCCCAACACGGAGTTCATCATCGTCCCTGAAGACGCGGATTCCTGCATCTACCAAGGCGTGGTAGAGACAGTCGGTGAATCCATGACGAGTGTCCGGTCCTCTAAAACTCAGGAACACTTGATACTCCCCTCCTGCTGCACCATCGCTGCTCATTCCGGCCTCTAGGTTCGCCATGGGAGCCTATTTTACCAGATCTATCTCTCTTTCTCAGATGTCCCTAAAGAAAAATTAAGGGTGTGCGGGCACCGAAGCTAAGAGAGAGATTTTCAACATAGACAGCCAAGGGAAAGTCACCAGTATAATAGCCGAAGCACTGATACAAACAAAAGCGGGGTAATTATAGGCGTCATCGAGAATGAACTAAACTCTCCCTTTTACAAAATATGAGAAAGAAATATATATAGGAGGAGTTTTTTTTTTTTTTTTTGAACAGTATTTAGCAGGAGTTGGACATGAGATTCTGCTCGCCTGTGCACTAAATTTAATATGTTGCCCACTAAATTTGACATTTTAGATCTACCCAAATTGTAAGTATTGAGTTTCTACGGTACGATGGTTGTCACACTATACTCTACATAGCCCTTCTTGACACTCCAGTAAATTTCATAACCCTCTACAAAGACACATACTGACAATCACAGCTCTACATTTGAGTTAGCAAATTCAATTAGCTGATCTGTAATTTTACCAAACTTCTCCGTTAACCCCTGCAAACCGTTGGTTTTCTTATTATCCTAAGTAACATTAGGCATCGTAGAAAACTTCAGGACGTCGCACCAAACATCTTTAGTCCTTTAAAGGGACGGCCTCCAACTATCTGTCATGTATTCACAGTAAATATTCACACTCCACGCAGGCAACGTGACTGGCTGGGCAAATACACGATGTTACGTTGGTAGACTCCCAGTCTCACTTGAATCCCTAAAGTCTTCGTACAACTACTACCCTTTATATTTTCTGGAAAGGTCACATCAATCACAATCAAGGGTCACGTGGCAAAGTCGCAACACTGGTCTAAAGCCTTCAAACCCGGCCGGAAGTACGAAGCGTGCCGCTTTGAGGTCACCAACAAAATCAAAGCAATAAAGGGGATCCAAGGGAGGACCTGAATATGTCCTTAAAAAGTTCCCTCCTAAATTGGATATCCCAGAAGGACTTCTCCTCACAAGCCATTTAAGGCAAGCGAGGGAAAGTAGTATGGGATAAGATCCCCATTGGGTAACCCGGCCAATCCCGAAAGGGTTAGGGACCCACTCTTGATCCTCGTGAAGCCTTCCCCAGGTAACCAATTCTGGGCGTGGTTCAGGGAAATGACAGAGCTTCTCCCCGGAAGGCCGGGATAACTCCCTTGTTGCAGTGTTTTTATCACTATCTTGAACAAATGAACGATCAAAAGCCTACAACGACCTTTCGTATACCATCACGGTTAAAATGTTATTCGAAATGTCAAAAATTATATGCGAATTTATATGTTAAGATTTCAATGCTGTAAGAGCTTCGGATATTCGAAAGGTGTGTGTCTAGGGAATTTAAATTAGAAAAATAGTAATATGTGAAGGTACTTTTTGAGTATAAGACGTGTTTTTTGCAGTTTCGCTGCTCTTTGAGCATCAAGAACAGATCTCTGGGAGGAGCTGGTTCTTGGATAGACGATGCGTATAGACGACAAATTTCAGAGGATACATCGATTGCGAAGATGCCAAACAGTCTAGCTAAATGTTATTCCTAAGAACATAAAATGAAAACAAAATCGATCTAAGATGGAACCGCGAAACACGCAAACATGTAGCGTGGAAGAGGAAGTTAGGCCATGTGCAACCACCATGCACATCAAAAGCACATTGTGTCCCTTTTTTATCTTCAGTTTATATCTCTATCGACATAGCTTTGTCGAAGAGAGAGATTTTCAAGAAAAATAATTATTTTCAGGTCGTCGAGTAAATTTGTGGATTAATTATTAAGTATAATTAAGAAAAATAACTTTTGAACACAATCTAATATTTATCAACTTTTATCTTTGTTGTACTTATCATCACCAAACTCTTTCATGTTAGTTATCTTTGATATACACATAAAGAGATTACGGGATGCAACAAAATCGAGGCCCCTTTAAAGAATTTCAAGAATAAAACCCTAAATACTTTTCCTGTTACGAAGTAGATCTCAAACCTGCACAAAGATCTATAGAGTTGGTGTGGGGAAATATATCCAGACCTGCTAAGTTTGGCGATAATTAACACGTTCAATGCACTTCTATCAGTATGACGTGATGGTAGGTTCAAAAGTAGCAACAGTGATCCCTTAAGAGAGTTTAAATCTTCCTATTTCAGCCAAAGTTGTTTCTGGTTCCGACGTGGGAACGAGCCAAGAGAAAGCTTGAAACTAGGGTCCCTAGAACTCATGGCACAAGTGAAATCCTTTCTCAAGGCGGGCTTGCTATGACCAAACAATTCAAAAATAACTTAGTAGATATCGAAGAACTACCATATTATCAAACTTCAGAGAATGATTCCCTTATCCATCGAAAGTGCATATAATGCAAAATGCGTAAAGTCCAGTTTCTAGGAAGTCGTTGCTTCCAATATCAAGCAATTTCTATTAAATCTCAGTCAATGAATGTTCACAGAGATTATTGCTAACCGACCATCTAATCATTGGCCGAAAATGTATACAAGCGCCAATCAGCTGCCTTTAGGTGCATTGGTTGTTTTATCCCATGTCAATGGTTGAAGAAACTGTCATAAGCAAGCCAAATATTGGAAAATACCTTGTCGGTTAAACCATATGGAAATCAATTTGTACTCCACCAGCAGATAAGACTTACCTTGGACAAATGGACAATTAATCCTTAGCGCAGAGGAAAATCCTATGCAGCATGAGTTCTTGGCCCTTGGAGGACTCGTGCCTCAACTGTAATTGCCTTTGAGATTGATCAAGAGGAGTCTAAAGTTATCTTTTGATGTCATCACTTAGCTCTTCAATCAATTAAAATGGCGAGGCTTGACTTGGTCTTTCCATTTCCATGATTTCTGAATTATTCTTCATTTGCTTTTTCTGTTCCGTACTCAAAGAATTTCCGCTTTAATGCTAGGAAAGTAATGGCTGCAGGCACCTTCCGATATACTCACCAATCATGCCTTGAACCTGTCAGAAAAAGTTCTTGGAGGAGTAAGTTCATATAGACCTGCAAAAATAGGTTTTGATTAAGTTTTTTTTTTTTTTTAAAGGTTTTGATTAAGTTCAATACATTCTTTTTCAGTCTATGTGACATGAGAACAGTTGATTGAAACATGGAGGATAGTGGTTAAATCCTTTGAGGGTTCGAGTCTCGCTGCCTTGTCTGATTTTTATTTCCAAGCGGAGTCCCTTCTTTGACATTGTCAATGGGAGGCTCGTTGCTAAGGTCATGATTCTGAGAACTTGCAGATGGATGGAAATGACGCTGAAGCTTGGTGTCGGGCTGTTCGCCATCCCCTTCCATTTTAGCCTCCTTCTACATGAAAAATAAGATTTTCTTTAGCCAGTACTCTAGGATGAGAAAATGCAGATGTCATCAAACAAATATTTTTCTTAACATTGGTTTTGCCTTTTTCACAACCATGGGAACAGCAAACTCATGGCTCCTATCTGCAAGACATCATGAGTCTATACACAACTGAATGATGATTCAGTAGTCCATATACGGGAAAATTTTCCCTTTTCTTCCTTCAAAGTTGGTTTTGCTTTTCCAAATTAAGTTCCTTCCTCTATGAAGCACATTTTGACCTTCTATATCCCTCAGAATGTCTAGAAGTGAAAATCTCTAACCTTAAATTTCTTCCATTCAGGTGACTGAACTTGAATGTATTGATGAAAGAGGCAAAAGGAAAAGACAGTATTACAACATGAATCTAAAACAAATATGCATTATATGGAAATCTACCATAATCAGTTACGTTAGTGTCAGAAATCCAGTCCATGAGTTGGAAGTTCCATTTTTATGTCTATATGAACAAATTTTGTAGATGAAGTCAATGAATGGAAGATTATGACCAATGAGAGAAGACCAAAGAAATTGGAAAGGAAAGAACGATGCCATTGCCTATTATCAAATAGTCCAAGGAGGAGGCATACATTTTCAGTCTCCAATTCAGAGTTCATCTCTGATTTGTTCTGCTGTTACTTGAAGAACCACCTCTCCATAGTGCTCGAATCAGATGTCTTTGTCTTTGTCTGGACTGGATTAAAGTAACTCCCTGCAGTTACTAAAACATATTTGGCACTCATCTGGTTTTTTGGGGCGCACGCATCTGTCGGCCTTTCCAGTCTACAACACCCATGATTACGCAACTTATACAGAATCTCCAATTGGTAGAGTCCCTTGACAACCCTTAATCCAGAACACCTCCCAATGACTAAATGGTGCAGATTGTTGTGTTTGGCGGACTGCCGAGCCTTTGCATAGCATAGCAATTGTGAAGAAGAAAGTACTCCAATGATTCCAACATATCGGCAACCTGAATCTTGAGTAGCTTTCCACAACTTACTAAACTGCATTCCTTTAGCTTCTTTAGGGCGGTTGATTGAACGGACACTCTCTCCCCCACAAAAGGTGAACTCACTCAAAGACACTAAATCGTTGGGACTTCAGCACCTAACCTTTGTACAGACTGCCAATCCTTGATTGACAAGTACTGCAGTGATTTTATCACACCAGCTTTGAGCATTTTCACATCCGGCCTTGGATCACGTTCCCTAAACTTGATAGAATGAACAATCTCTCTAGGAGGTCACACCACTCCAGAGTCATATTTGTTGACTGTGGAAGCTCATGGAGTTGTATTTCTTTCACTTGCGAGCCCTAGAGCACTAACATCGGCAAACTTCTCAAGTTGGATGATAGTGATCTTGTCGAGTTGAAGTTATCAATTCGCAACTCCAACAACGAAGACGGAAGCTGCACGAGAGGCTGCAGGTCCAGACAGGACAAAATATGTTCTTCCATGAGAGAAAATGAGCTTAACTCTGTACTCGGTGCAAGGTTGCTCCAGAGGCACAGTTCCAACTTGTTCAATTTGGATAACCTCACAATCCACGATAAATTAGAAGTCTGCATTAGATCCGATTTGTTTGTATATCTGGAGCCTTGAACAATTCCTCCAAATTATTCAACTTCAAGAGATTAGGGACCAGCAGTAGCGAGCCAGATTCGACATGTAAACAGATCAAGATTGTGGGAAGCTTCAGCAACTCTTGAATCTCATGACATCTACTTAGGTCCAGCTTTGGAAGAGAGGAAGCATACTGATTATACTAGGCATGGTGTCTATTTGTGTACCTGATAAATTTAGGATTCTGAACAGGAGCAAGTTTCCAACTTCATTAGGAATTTCACCTTCCAACTCTTTACAACGCTCAGTAGCATTAGGTGACTTCCAACTTTTTCCAGTTGATATAGGTATCATCTTAGACGGAAACCAACCCATTCATTGATTTCAGATTTCCGATGGACATTGGAAACTCTCCAATCTATGTTTATCAGAAAGAGAGGCTTGATCTTCACTAACGCACTTCTGGAAGTTCGGTGATTAACGTTCTTGATACATGGAGAGTGGACAAATATTTTTAGTCTACAAATTGAATCAGGTAAACTTGTAGCACTCATGTTTGATGAAAACAACTCCGTGAAGGATGCTAAGGATCCGTTTAGTAACGCTTTTGGTCCGGGGAACAATTTATTTTTAGAAGTGGTCTTTTTCTATTTCTATTCCCCGGGACAATTTCTCAATAAAAAAATACGTTTGATAACTATATAAAATTTCTATTTTGGGAATGAAAAAAATAATATGAATGCGTTTGATACGATTTACAAAAAAAATTTGTAATGTAAAATTTCTTTCATTTTTTTTTATTCTTCCTTATCGACATCGACCGCCAGGTGTCAAAATGGGCCATGGACCCATTTTTGGACTCATATTTTATTTATATGGGTTGTACATGAGTCATAGGCTTTTAAAAACCAAACTAAAAATGGATCAAAAAGTGAGTTTGATTTAAATGGGTTAGAATTTATGATTCATTTTCGACCCATTTAAAATATTAAGTAAGTTAGAACCTTAGAACCCATTTCCAAATTTCCAACCCAAGCCCCACACAATCTTTCCCTCTTTAACTTTATAAAAAAAATTAATAAAAAATTGAAATTATAATTATTTTTCATATTTCAATTTTCTTTCTTTTCTTTTTTCTTTATTTTTCCTCCTTCCTTAGCCCGTGGCCGGCATGGGGACGCCCGGCAACATGCGAGGTGAGGCTCGAGCTTGCTGGCATGCGAGCTCGTGGTCGATGACAATTGGCGAGACTCGAGCCTCATCAAATCTGGTAAGACTCGAGCTCACCAGCGTTGAGCGGGGACTCAGCCTCGCCAGATCAGCGAGATCGAGCCTTGCTCGACGCTAGTGGCGCCTTGGCCTTGCCGACGATTGGCGAGGCTCGAGCCTCACCGAATCTAGCGAGACTTGAGCTCGTCGGTGTCAAACAAGGCCTCGGCCTCGCTAGATCGGCAAGATTGAGCCTCACTCAACACTGGCGAGGACGATTGGCAAGGCTCGAGCCTCGCCGAATTTGGGAAGACTCAAGCTCGCCGGCATTGGGTGAGCTCGAGTCTTGCCAAATCCGATGAGGCCAAGGCCTCATTGGCATCAAGTGAGGCTCAAGCTCACCCGTGGCCGGTTGTCGGCCGTCTTGGTGGCCAGCAAGTCGGCAAAAGAAGAAGAAGAAAAAAGAAAAGAGAAAAAAAAAATAATAATTAAAAATTATATTTAAAAAATAAAAAAATTAATAAAAATTTAAAATTTAAAAAAATTAAAATCTTGATTTTTTAAAAATACATTTTAAAAATAATTATAAAAACTTATCATTAAATTTGTATTGCATAAAAGTGTTTTAGCAATATTTTTTTAATAAAAAAATATAATAAAAATGAGCTTTCTTAGATTTAGTTGAAGATTTTTCATGTTACGTTTTCAATTACTCAATACTATGTTCACTTCAAACAATAGAAGCATGTGCATGGTCTAATTCTTTATAAATATTTCAATTTATAGGTTTTTTTTTTTACTTTTTTATGTTATTTACTATTTTTAATTTAATTTGAAATTTTAATCCAATTAGCATATAGTAGGTGTGGGTTTTCCTAGAATATTAATAGGTTTTAGTACTACGGGTCAACTTAGGTATAGATCACTAGATTTACATTACATGAATATGAGTCAAAACGGGTTAAATGGGTCAAATATGGGTTGACTCATTTTCGACCCAACTCAAACCTGACTCGACCCACCCATTTGACGGGTGACTCGCTGCTCGCCACCAACCCTAGCTGCTAAAGATAGTTGATGACATTGACTGTCGCTCATCACCAACCACCGTGGCGTTGGCCCTGGCAATGGGTGGCGACAGGTGGTAGTCGGCGTCGTTGGCGGTCATCAGCGGCTAGGGTTGGCGGCGACAATAGCGATCATCGACAAGCGATGGCGGCGGCGACAGTCGGTTGCCAGCAATGGTTGGTAAGCCAGTCGAAGGGCAGCAACAACGACGGTTGGCAACAGTGGCAATCGGCCGTGGATAGGCGGCAAAGGGGGGTGATAACCGACAAATAAGAAGAAAAGAAAAAAAATAAGAAAATAACTTATTTCTAGAAAGGGAAAAAACCACAAAAAAAACCCTAAACTTTGCCTAAAGTGACAGATTTATCTCAAACTTCTTTTTGTGACGTGAAAACCCTAAACGTTGTGTGACACATTTACCTTAAATTATAGGGCATTTTGGTTGTTTTACTTTTTCAATTTTTACTTTTTTTTTCTCTCTTCCCTCCGCCGGCCATGGCAGAGTCGCCGGAGGGAAACTGGCGTTCAGTGAGGGTTGCCCTCGCCGGCGTCAGGCGAGGGTCACCCTCGCCTGGGCTGGCTAGGGCAGCCCTCGTCGGTGTCAGGCAAGGGCCTCCCTTGCGCCCTAGCCTATATCTAGTGAGGGAGGCTCTCGCTCGACGTCGGCGAGGGCACCCTTCACTCGATACAAGTGAGGGTGGCCCTCATCGACGTCGGGCGAGGGCCTCCCTCGTTGGTGTCGAGCGAGGGCCTCCCTTGCCAGATCTAGCAAAGGGTGCCTGATGCCAGCGAGGGTGGCCCTAGCTAGCCTAGGTGAGGGCAACCCTCGCTGGACGCCAACTTCCCTCCGCCGGCTCCGCCATGGATGGCGAAGGGAAGAAGAAGAAAAAAAGAAAGAAAAAAAGAAAAAGGAAAAATAGAAACAATAAGACAAAAATGCTATTGATGGAGTAAATGTGTCACAGTTTGAAAAATTTTGTGTTTTTCACATCAAAAAAAAAAGTTTGAGGTAAATTTGTCACTTTGGGCAAAATTTGAGATTTTTGGTAGTCTTTTTCCTTCTATAAATTGTTCCCGAAAACAAGAAAATACTTTTTGTCTACTTGTTTCTTTTCCAAATTTATTCCCTAACCATTTTTACTAAACGAATTTATGTTCTTTTTTTGTTCCGAAAAACAAAAGAACAAAAATTGGGAGAAACAAACGTTATCAAACAGAACCTAATTTTCATTTGAGTTGGGAAGTTTGCTCTCCCCCAAAGCAACCCGTTGAAGAGGCGCTTAAGTTTCACTAGCCCTCTAATCTCTTTAGGCAACTCTTCAAGCGGCAAGCAGTTGTTCATACTCAAGGCAATTAGGCACCTCAGTCTTCCAATTGAACTATCAATTTCCGTCAAATTGCACATCTTTCAAGAGTAAGCTTCTCTAACGTCAAGAACTTAGGGAAGTCTAGAGTACTGGAAATGCCGAGACACTTTTTGAGACCTAGAACCTTTAATCAGGTTGCCATCTCCAGACGGTATTCTGTTTCAAATGCAAAACTATCAGACATAAATACAAGGGAAAATAAGTTAAGATACCTTGATTAAGCCCCACACCTCCAAATCATCTGTAAAGTGATTTTCAGAAATTTCAAGAACAAAATATTGGTTGAATGCACCTTTACCCAAAAAAAAAAAAATATTGGTTGAATGCATATTGACTGACTCAAAAATTTGAGGAGAATGCCAAGTAATCCATCTTATTTTGGAAGACAGTCTGAGAAGTCTCTAATAAAGGTTACGTTAGATACGTTTAGGAACCTTCAACTTCCATACCTTTCAAGCTATTATTTGTGATCAAGATGGGAGTATATTTTCCATCTAGATCAAATGCTTGAACCTTCTTACTCTGCCAACTAATTGTAAGTAAACGATCATTAATCATCAACTATGTTTATTTTATCACATGTAAAGAAATGTTTCTCGGTAGAAAAGGCAATTCTCAATACTAGAATGTCTAATTTCTACTTGCAAACTAGTGATTGTTCTTACTTTACCCTCTGTCGTTCTAAATATTTCGAGGATTTGTTCACTTATCCACAACCTACTATGCTTTCTAGGGTCTGTCAAAATTTTTATATGAACAATTTTCCTTTCAAAAATATCTTAGTTGGACATGTATCCATAAATTATTATTATCTAATATCTTTATCAATGACATCCAAATAGGAGTATGTATTCGTAAGCTATTTCTCTGGTTATCCTCATATCATCGTTAGAATCAGTAAGTCTTCCTATTGCTCTAGGATTAACCATGTCCAACAATAATTTCTTTTGCAACTTGACTAAGCCATCATTCGTCTACTCTTTTCAAATGTCTTCAAGGAAGCTGCATCGCTTTGCAAGGTGTGGACATAGTTGGTTGAAGACAACCTTGGCTGCTGCCATTTTTCCTATTCCACCCATTATAAATTTTGATGAGTTGCACATCACCAGAATCGATGTCTTGTAACTTCATGACTTCTACCCGACCAGTGAGTCCAACTAAATGCCCAGTCACAAGTTTATGCTTTATCTTCAACTTGTCCATGGCCGTCAAAAAGAGAACCCTTCTATTTCATTAATGACAAAAAAGTGATAATAAAAATTTAGGGTGGAAATAGATCTAACTATATGTAGATAATCTGATTAGAGTTCAAGCAAGATGCAATGTTTTTTCGTTTTTCCTGCAACTTTGTGGATTTGTGATTTGATCTGTTTAGATAAATTAATATATGGGTCTTGCAATCATTTTCCACAGAAAATCACATAATTGCAGCACAAGAGAAAGCAATATCGATCATGTAGAACTCTATATAAGAAAAACATCATTGAGACGGAATTAACAATGGTTAATCATTGGTATTCTCCAAATATGAAAGTTAAAGAGAAATGAATTCCTCAGAATCTGGTACAAAAAACTTACTTCGAAAATATTAAATAAATCACAGTTATTTCCTCTGAAAAATATTTTCATGATCAAGTAAACTTTTATTAAAAAATGAAAATAAAACCAAACAGTGACATGAAATCGTGTTCTTATTTTCCCCTCAAATGAAAAAAATGAGTTTAAGGAATAGAGTTTACCCTTTATCCTTCGGGAGGTTCCATATGTTGATTTCATTTACCTCCACAAGAGCCTTCTGCCACGCCTTCACTTCAAGGAACTTCTTCTCGTGTTCGAAGAGGGTATCACTATACAAGGATGTTTTAAGCTTGATATCAGCAGGTTCTATGTCAAAAAAAATAAAAAATGGGAGTATCATAGCGAGCTTGAGGAGGTACCATTTATTGACAGCATAATTTCGAGAAAAGATAACTTTGTAGAGTATGGGGTTATTAATAGCCTGCAGCAGCTCTCTACCAATCACTTCCCCTACATGGAGTTCATCTTTGTCTCTGAAGACGTGAACTCTTGCCACTACAAAGGCGAGGTAGACAGAGTCAGTGAATCCATAAGGAGTGTTAGTTCCTCTAAAACTTAGGAACACTGGATATTCACCTCCCAGTGCACCACCACTGCTCGTTCCGGCCTCCAGGTTCGCCATGGGAACTTATTTTACCTCACTCACTCCCTCCCTCCCCCTCTCTCTCTCTGATGTCCCTATAGAAAAATTAGGGGTGTGTATTCCTAGGCTTAGAGCTAGAGATTCTCAATACATGCAGCCTAGTGAAAGTCACCATTATAATAGTTGAAGCACTAACGCAGACAAACTTGTTTGGTTTGCTTAATCAAGACTATAATATTACTGTTTTTCCAGCAGTATTCAATATTTTAAGACTGGCGCTGGCAGCACAGCAACCGTTCAAGGGGTTCGTCAGTAATTATTCCCGTGTTCAGGAAAAGTGGTTTACACATAGAATCAATGGCTTTGAATAAAGTGGGTCGGTCTTTGAAAATTATAATGGCTCTTGGAAGACGATAAAATTCAAAGGCAATTGGTGCTTTCCAAGAATCCAATGGGGAGACGATAAGGCCTGTCTCTCAGTCATTCCCTTCTTTCCCGTGCGACCTTGTTCTTTTGTCTCTGTTGTCCGTCAATTTCTATGAGTATTATAGATCTTGCAAGAACGAACTGAATTCTCCTTTTGGCAAGAGATGAGAAAAAAAAAAAAAAAAAATTGGCCAGGCGTTCAACATCGAGAAAAAATTTAGTGTCATTAAATATATTCGTACCTTTGAATCTGCTCATCTATATACTAGATTCAAGATGATGCCCACTGAATTCAACATTTTAGAAATACCAGAAGTGAAGAAGAAATCGAGTCCGCAATTATTTTTTTCTCTTCTACAGCATCCTCAATCGAATTACAACGGGAGGCTCATGTTCTTGAGAAATTTATGATGAAGAAGGCAAAACTCATGTTGGGTTCTGTAGGTGGGTCTTCGTTACTACACATGCATGAAGTGTGAATGCAGTTAATAATTTCGCAGTGCATATAAAATTGGGCCGATTGACATATTTGGTTGGCTCATAACCCAACGAGTTGGAGTCATTGGGTGAAAGTCCACCTAGGCAATTCAAGAGTTTGAGCTCCTCTTGTGATCTCCCATCCAAGGTGTTGAACAGCTGAGACCGAACATTCATTGAAAGAATCTCCGTATGAATCTGAGTAAGGACATTATGAGTTTGGAACCCTCATTTGACTCAAAGTTAACACCAGAGTCCTGCAGAGATATTAAGTACTTAACAGATTCTTTAGTTGATAGCCGCAGCTTCTACAATACGCGAGCATTGATGATGAAAGGAAAGGCAACAAATCTAAGGCAACAATCAGATTTCGAGAGAAAGCAGACTGATAAAAATGAAGACGCCCATCATCTTCTTAACTATTGTGCTTCTACATGTGTTGTGCCATCAGTCTTGTGCTTATAATTCCGAGTAAAAACTTGATTTTCTTTGCCACCATAAGAAATCAACACTCAGTAATTAGCACGTAACCTTCGTCCTTCTAGTTAATAGACTTGGGATCAAAACAGTTCGCAGAGAATTAGACATGGCAACAGACATAATTATCTCTAGCATGTTGAAACTAGAAACGTTAGTCTAATCATAATTAGCCCATAAGTTGAGTGACTCTAATGATATCACTTTCAAACGCTTGACACTTGATGAAGGAAAAATCGACAGAGAAAAAGAAGTCACGAAACTGGTTATGAGTTTCAGAAAACAAGAGTTGTGAACAGAAACATGACCAGTGGAACAAAATTTTGTATCCATAATGGCAAAATGCAACTATAAATTATAACAAAGTTATTGCCAAAGTATTCATTCGATATTTGGGTGAACATACAATTTCAGTACTATGGACACATATTAGAGCACATTGAAAACAGAAGCAAAACAAAATTGAGGCTTCCATGGACTCTTTATCAAGAGTTACACTACAGGACCTACTACACTGATAATAAAAAGGAAAAGATACTTAAACCATTGGAGCATGGAATTAGTGACATGACTCCTCTTCCTCCTCGGAGCAATAACAATATCTCCTAGAGCTATAAGAGACAGCATAGGAATCTATACCATGGACGCTGCAACAACAAAAAAATTATAAGAAATAAATAACAGTCCAAGGATTTACTGTCATAAATAAAGCAAAAATAGGATTGTGAAATTTTCACATGAAATTAAGCATAAGCAACATTGGAGAATTTTTGCATTCACAACCCAGGTAATTAGAGTTGTTAAATGATTTATTTTGGTAACTGCTTCAAAGTCAAATTCTCTGAAAAGATTGGCATTAGCACATTCACCCTAATGTAGCATAGACATGCTTTTGAGATTATAAGAGATAAACATTTTCTTTCTTTGGGTCCATAAACTTAAACCCTTAAAGAAGGCATCCAATAGATGCCTGCTTTCAAAGCCAGGTCCTTAAGAATGTCGGAAAAATCTTGGGGCTGGTTGCAAGTAAAAAGCCTCTAACAAATGAAGCACAATTTGAGAGAAACTCTCAGCATCCTCAGATTGTCAGTTCTACCAAAACAAGCTTGAATCTTTACTTCACTGCTTGAGGAATTGTCCTTCAGTGAGAAGCCTGTGTCAAGTTAGTTTATGAGCACTTCTTTGCTTCAAACCCTAACCGGTGGTTTTAACTAAACCCGATAAGAGGGGATGGCAAAAATATTATCGTCTCTGAATGGGACTTTCTGTTAGGCAGATTGGGGTGCAAGCTCTTATTCGATTGCAAATGAGGTTGCGGAATAAGCTGTTGTTTCAAAAGGATTCTACCTTCCTCAAGATGTTGTCTCTAAATTCAGCATTATGCAAATGAGGTTACAGACAAATGAGTGGCAGAATAGGCTGTCAACTAGAGACTCTCCCTCTCTAATCCAATTTGGATGGTCAGAGTTTCGCCTTGGGCTGGGGGGTTAAACTTGTGGGGCAGTTTCCCTGCAATGAAGCTGGTGATTGCCTAGGATTTATGTCAGCTCTATAGTTACTTCTTCCTCCGTATGAGTAGAATCATGGGTTTCCTTTTAAAATTTTTTAATATGATTGGAACAACGGATGGCAAAGTTGATTCAACATGCCTCCTAAACCTTCCTTCAAACAAGAAGCAAGTCAGAAGCAGGGCAGATGTGAAAGCAATCTGTCTGCAGATCGATTAGCTAACCTTGCTTCAAATCAATAAGTCCACTATAAAAAGGGTTAATCCCACAAAAAACCTCAAATTGATGCAAATGTGACAATTTACCCAAAACTAATTTTTTAACCACCAAAAATCTCAAACTGATACACCTTTGACAAATTTACCTTAAATTTTCGTCTATGCTAGTTTCCGTTAAATTTTACTATCAAATTGCTGAGTTGGATAACATGTGACAGTTAACTGGTATACCAATTCGGGATTTTACTATCCCTTTGTCAAAATACTAGTTTTGTGGTTTTTAATGGTATTAATCCAATTTAACGAAAGATATATTTGTTATAAATTTACCAGTTTGAGGTTTTTTGTAGTATTAATCCAATTTAATGGAAAGTATATTTGTCATTTTCTGAAATGATAAAGACGTTATATTGCATGTTCTAAGAAATATCTACCATCTGAAAAAAATGAAAAAATGGAGTCTTTGTCTAATGAAATGCATTGAGAAATGATGTTTCTTCATACTATAATTTTCACTAAGAACAGTTTCTATACAGTTGGATTTGTATGGCTCATAAAATATCACCAATTCATGTTATTAATTATGGAGTACACAGAATATGCTCATTCATGAAACGTTAAGTACTCTGTGTGTGGTAAGAGTGAATGGATTGTCACGGTAAAGTAACGTCTCCGTGTTATCCTAAAAAAGGTAATGTCTTACAGTGTGTGAGATGAAATATTTTATTTTATGTGCACCACGATATGGTACAAGTATGTCTTGATTTTCCTATTACAATTATTCTTCAATTACAACCAGTGTATGAGAAATGGTATCAGTTAGACACCCAATAAATGTAACTGTTAAATTAAAAAACCATAACCAACAATTGATCAGAACACAAAATACTCTCTAAATGCTACCAGAGGAAAATACTCTATAGAAAATACTACGATACGTGGAAGAAATAAACAGGCAGAGGGGAAAGGGCAAGTTGCACTTGCAATGTAGAAACATAAGGCAGGAAGAGAGGGCGCACCTGGTTTGGTCCAAGAGGAATCATCTCTCTGTAGCGATTGAATGGGATGCACTCAATTTTACGAGGACAAAACTCACTTAATGAACCCCTGCAATCCCAAATTAACATCTCGCACTCATCTGGTATTTTTGCATTTGATAAATCAATCCACCTTTCCAATAATCCATAATCACCAACAAGCAATCGACACAAGCACTCTAATTGATCGAGGCCCTCAACAGCTCGAAGAGCACCACACTCTCTCATACTTAACGACTTGAGGTTCTTCAAGTTTGACAGACCACCTAATCTTTCCATAGCCAAACACCCATCCACCGAAAATATCTCCAGTAATTCCATAATACCCACGACTTGAATCTCAACCAGCTTTGGGCACTCTACAACACTGAATTCTTTGAGCTTCTTAAAGGTGCTTGATAGAAGGGACAATCTCCCCCCACAAAATGTCAGCTCATCAGATTCTTGCTCCAGCAGACAACTTAACCTATCAAAGGATTTGCACCTCTCAATACCCAATCTTTCAAGTGATTCCAAAACACCTGGAAAATGAATCTCAACTAGCTTTGGGCAACCAATAACAGAAATTTCATTTACACTTGATGGAAAGGATAACCTCTCCAGGAGTTTACAGTCTGAGACACTCAAACTTGCCAATTCGTGAAGCCCATGGAGCTGAATTTCCTTCAGCTCTGACTGCGAGAGTCTGAAAGTTGACAAGTTTCTCAAGTTGGACATCGGTAACCCTGCTGCATTGAAATTATGGACTCGTAAGTACAACAGAGATGATGGAAGCTCTGTGAGGGATTGCAGGTCTAGTCCATAGAAAGTAAGTTTTTCCAGAAAAGAAAGGGAGCCCAGTTCTGTAGGCGGTGCAGGGATATTTAACAGGCATAAGTTCAATTCATTCAGTTTGGATAAATTCCGTAACCATCGCATGTCACAAGTTTGTCTTAAGCTTGTTGTGCATCTAACCAGAGACCCATCAGAGAGGACCAATCTAACTAAGTTAGTAAGGTTTGAGAGATCAGGGACAAATTGCAGTGAACAGGACTCCAGCACTAGATCGGTCAAACTAGAGGGAAGCTGCGGCAATTGTTGAATCTCACTACATGTATTTAAGTCCAGCATTTGCAAGAGAGGAAGCATAACAATTGTCCTTGGAACAATAACTCTTTCATTAAACCTCAAAACTAAGATTCTCAGCTTGGACAACGCTCCAATTTCAGCAGGGATTTCACCTTCCAATTTACAATCAGGGGCATGTAGCTCTTCAAGATTCTTCAATCTTCCAAGAGCATGAGGAAACTTCTTTATTGGATTATAACCCACCCGTATCACTTTCAACATTTTTAGATTTCCGATCGATTCAGGTAATTCAATGATTTCTGCAAATGACAAATCCAACTCAAGCAATAATGCCCAGCTAAGAATAGATTTTGGGAGTTCCTTTATCTTTGTTGATGCCATGGACAGAAACTCAAGTTTCGGCAGCCCTCCAACAGAATTCGGAAGTTCATTAATCGAGGTACTTGAAATGTCAAGAGTTAATAGGCATCTTAGGTTACCAATAGACTCGGGGAGTTTCCTCAGCCTAAAACAGCCTTTTAAAGAGAAGCGCTTAAGAGTCACCAGCCCTTCAATCTCATCAGGCAACTCTTTGAGGGGGCAGCCATTAATATCCAGGTCAACCAAGCACTTTAACATCCCAATAGAGCTGTCAATTGTCATCAAATTTTCACATAACTGAAGAGTCAGCCTCTCTAAAGTAGAACATACAGAGACGTTTGGAGTTCTTGTTATGCTAGGACAATCTTGAAGAGATAGAACTTTCAATTTGCATGCCATCTGCCAAAATAAATGAAGCTTCCAAATGACGGAACATCTAATGATTTTGAGAAGAGAATATTAGAGTAGAAGTAAACGTATAGCATACCTTGATTAGGCTCCATATATCTAGATCATTGAAGTGATTGGTAGACAGTTTAAGAACAACTACATATTGTAGATGCATATTGGCCACCCTAATATCTGGAGGAGGGGAATCCCAAGATATCCATCTTAGCTTTGTATGGCAATTCACAAAGTCCCCAACAAAGGTTCCATTGCATAATTTAAGAAACCTTAAATGTGGGAACCTTTCAAACTTGTCATTTGTAAGTAAGATCTGAGTATGCCTTCCATCTAGATCAAGTCCTTGAACCTTTCCCTTCCTCTGCCCATAAAGACTTAGGATGATGAGTAGGAGTTTTGTTGACAAATAACTATTCTGTTTCACAACTTAAATAAAAGGTTAAGGGAAAAGAAAGCTACTAAGCAGACAATTGAATTTCTAATAACAGGGAATATAATATTTCATTTCCAAAGGTACTAGTTATTCTCACTTTACCTCTTTTGACCTTATGACATCGAATATCTCTTCTTTGATCCACAACCTGCTACGCTTCTCAGGCTCTATCGGATTTTCTTGACGAACAATTTCCCTTCCAAGGTCTCTTAACTGATCATGCATCCAAAGTTTATTGTTCTTTAATATCTTTATCAAGGACATATTGATAAGGACTTTGATCCCACTTTGTGGGAAAAATTTACAGTCCGTCCACATGTAAATGGGATCGGTAATATCCTCACTAACAAAAAAGCATGCAATATCAAGAAAAATATGCCGTTGAAACTCATCAAGGACATCGAAGCTTATCTTCAACTTCTTTTGGACCTCCTCCTCTGGTATGCTTCTTAGCTTTTCCAATGTCTCTATCCATATTACTTCCTCTTTAGAGTAAAGTAATGAGCCTATAACTTCAAGAGCCAGAGGAAGTCCTCCTGTGACACAGACAATTTCTTTTGAAAGGTGGTTATAATCATCTGGTGGTGAGTCTCCACAAAATGCATGTCGACTGAAAAGATGAAGCGCATCCTTAGAATTCATCTCCAGCATTTCATAAGCTAGAACATCATACTTAAATCCCCTAATTTGCAGCAAACTTCTATTCCTTGTTGTGATAATTATTCTAGTTCCGGAATATAAAGAACTTCCAATCAATTTCTCAATTTGTTCGCTCTTATCCACATCATCAAGAACAATTAGAGCCTTCTTATTGCAAAGTGTTTCTTCGATCCTCTTCATTCCATAACCAATGTCATCAATTTTGCCTATAACTCTGGAATTAACAATGTTGGATATTAATTTGGCCTGCAGCTTGACTAACCCATCCTTCTTTGACTCTTCTCGGATATCATTAAGGAAACTTCCGCAGTTTCCAAATTCAGAAGACAGTTGATTGAAGATGACCTTGGCAAGGGTTGTTTTACCTATACCACCCATCCCGTGAATCCCAACAAGCCGTACACCACCAGCATGGATGTCTAATGATTTTTTTATGGCTGCTACTCGGTCATCCATTCCAATTAGATGTTCAGTCACATATCTGTGTTTAGTCTTGAGCTCATCCAACACCTCCTCAACAACCAGTTTCGTAAGCTCTCCTTGGCTGTCAACAAGAAAACATGTTTTTTAGTGAGAAAGAATGATATATGCAAGTTCTTGTAACCTCCAAGCATGTGTATGACAGGACCGGATGCAATCGGATTTCAGCATTTTGTGTCTTTGATGAGGATTCGAGGAAGAAGTCTGAATATGATACTGGCAATCTTAACCAACAAATAAACAAGAAAATAAATAGACAGAGGGAGAAATTGCTATCAGAACCTCTGTGGTATGGCCATTGGCCTGCATCCACAGGCAAATGAGCATAGAATTCATTATCAAATTCAGAGTACATGAACAAAAGAACTCGCAATACCTTAATACATATGAACTCTCTGTAATAACAAAGAGAACTTTCATATCAGAAATCAAAAAACGAATACAAAATTAGTTCGACTAGGCCCTCCGCTTTCATCACGAAACTCATGACAATATCCAATCGGGTTGCCTAAAAATTTATCGGACAGGGTAGTCCTTGTCATTCCTTACTAATCTTTAAATGGTCCAATTAAACTGAGTACAGGTTAAAATATGTCCCTAAAGCAACACCAACCCCGCTTTGGAGTGACATTATTGTACCAGGGGAACTATAACCAAATGGAAATTTATTACTCTTGCTGATCCTATAAAGGAACTGAGACGTATGAGACAAATCAGCAAGCTTACAGAACCCACCAAAGCTAGTTTCAAAACCTCCTGTAACTTTATAATTGCAAAAACAATGTGTAAGATTAGATGTTGGTTTCCTTGTTAATTGAGCTGAAGAACTGTAGGTCCTGAGTCAAGTGCAGGTCAGTGTCCTTCATTGAACTTGTGAAATTAGGATGGCTTATACATTCATAAATGCATAACACAACCTCCCGGGACATAATTTGACATTGCAAGATAACTCATAAGACTCGGAATCAAACCAAAGAGCAAATTCACCAAGCTCATCAAGTCACGGGGAGCAAATTCACCAAATGTCAATGTTTCTTACCGGAAAGTTTGAATTAACAATACGGGAACGAAATTTCATTCCTTTAGACATCCCATTTGCACACACATCGAGATTAGTCTGTCAATTCATTATAGAGATGATGCAAAAGAAAGTTAAAGGATCTGCAGAGTTTACCCTCCATAATTTTTCAAGCTCCATCCTTTAATTTTACCAACCTCTACAAGAGACTCTCGCCACGCGTTCACTTCATCGGGAAACTTCTTTTGATGCTCCACCAAAGCATCGCTGTACAAAGAGGTCTTAAGCTTCACATCGTCGGGTTCGACGTCGAAGAAAATGGGCAGTATCTTCTTGTTCCCCCTCGATCTAGACGTGTCGTCCACGATCCGCGCGAGCTCGCGGAGGCACCATTTGCTGGAAGCATACGTTCTGGAGAAGATGGGGATGTACAGCTTGGAGTCGTCGATCGCCCGCAGAAGCGCTCCCCCGATCGTTTTGCCGACGCGGAGCTCGTCGTCGTCTCTGAAGACGCGGACCCCGGCGTCGACCAAGGCGTGGTAGAGGGTGTCGGTGAACCCGCGGCGAGTGTCGGGCCCTCGGAAGCTCAGGAACGCCTGGAAGCCGGCTCCGAGTGCGGTGCCGCCGCTGCTCGTTCCGGCCGCCGAGGTGGGCATTGGAGGTTCTTGGTTAGCAGCCACAGACGTCATCAGTATTCGGCCCCCCTCTCTCTATCTCTCTCTTTGTTGTCACCCAACGAGAGGATGGTCGGTTCGCTTGCCCATGCTCGGAGTTGACACGAGCTTCGAAAAAATTAAGGGAAAGCTGAAACTGACTGGGTTTCTCTTCTTCGTACAAGCCGCCGGACGGGAAGTGAAGGTCTTCATCTGTCACTTTCTTGTCTTCGCCAAGGCCGGAGCCAGAGAATCCCAGTTTAATGACGTGTGCTTTGCTTACGAGTTACGACTAAAGAAAGTGGACCAAAATTCCCGAGTCCGTAGGACTAAAAATCGAAAGAATCACCTTGTTTGGCAATACGACCGATTTGGATTGATTTTATCGTTCATCTTGTATCAAATTTAAATTCTGTTATTTAAGCGTCGTTTATTTTGTGAATAATAAATAATTTGAAAAATAATTTTTTCTGCCACGACTGTTCATGTATCTTAAAATTTTTCAAAATGGAAAAATTATGGTATCTAACAAAAAAAAGAGAGACAATTTTGATCCATTTGATCAATTATTAGATAATCATTAACCCGGTTTTAGTATTTATCATTGGTATCGATATCAATCTCGGGCTCAAATTGTTGTTTCGAAGATAAAAATCGAAAAATTCTCCAAGTTTACAAAAATAAATGAATGAAAAATATTTTATCATCCATGAAAATATTTAGATATAATTTATTGACGATAATAAAAATAATTTTCATTAACTAATTATTTCAAATGATATAAGTGATCGTTTTCAACAAAAAAATTCAAATAATTTATTTCCATGAAAGAATATAATTAGATCTTCAATCGAAGCTAAAAAAGAAGAAACACACAGTTATTTTCCCAACGCTAATTAAGAACCTTTTGCTTGCTTAGCAAAAGAGACGTTAATATTGTCGTACAAGATTTTGATTTTGTCTTTTTTTTAGAATGGAATTTTTGTATTTGGCTACCCTAAATTGTGAAGAAAGTCATAGCAACCACTTGGAAATAACCATAGGAGTCAACCAATGGGATATATCCAATTCAAACTATATCTATAGCCTTACTGGGAAAGAAAGATGTCTCAAGTGCCAAAACTTGGCATAAACAGACATATAAGTGCCAAAATTTCCAAGAAGTATAATTAAATGTCACTTTTTTTTGAAAATTGGACAAGCTTGAGTGAGACTTGTCGGAAATTCGACGCGAGTTATTCTATTAATAAAACTGTTTATGTGACTTGTTGGAATGTCCACTAAATAATTCTTGTTCCAAAACGATGCCGTTTTGTCCTAAATTTTGATTTTTAATATAAATACTAATTAAATGAAATTAAAAGGATTAATTTAAAAAAAATCAATAAAGTCGCCATGACCCTCGTTGTCGCCGCCCCACTGTCCTCGTTGAATGGGTCCGATGACGGCGAGGTGAGCCGGCAACCATGGTCGAGCATAGGTGAAGCACTACATGCCCTTGCCTAGATCTTTCAAGGATGGGGAAGGGGAAGAAAGCATTGTCTATGTGGCTTGCAGGAATGTCTACTTGGTAATTATTGTCCCAAAACGACGTCATTTTGTCCCCAAATTTGATTTTTAATATTAATTAAATTAAATTTAAAAAAGATTTTTTTTTTAAAGGAAGTTAGAGGCGGCCTCCACGACACTTGCCTCTGTCGCCCCACCCTCGTCGAAAAGGGCTAGCAATAGCGGGGTGAGGGTTGGCTGGGGTTGCCGAGCCCTGGCTAGTGCCCGGCAACCCTAGCCGATTGCAAGCAAGGCCTTGCACAATTGAAATCATGGAAGAGGGTCCAACGCCAATCGTGATCGAACTACCATTGCCAGAAGAAAATGAAGTGATACTTTTAGAGTTTGCTCGTAAGTTTGATGCTAAAGTAGTACCCTGGACATAAAGTTACAAAAAAGTTACTAAACTTTCAACAATACTTTTTTTATTACTTCATTATTGTCAAAATAATGTTTAATTTTGTGGAAAAACTAAAAGGACATAATTTAGCGATGAGTAAATGTCACCAACGAGGAGATTAGGACTCAATTGAACTTTTTTTTTTGAAAAGGCTTATGAGTCAATTAACTAAATAGAATGCTTTAGATTTGGTCAACAAATGACCAAAGGCTTAGGGCTCTTATAGCAAGCACATATGCCGTTTTGCTCGATGATGTTCAGCATTCATTGTTCGATTCTTATGATCTCTTTGACTTATGATTGTGATACTCATGTGCGGGTCTAATCAAATTTCCCTTGTCCATCGGCAGAACAAGATAATGTGCTCTACTATTTCCGAGGCTTGATGACATAACAAGCATAATGGGTCTAGTAGGGCCTTTCTCTTGAATAAATTTTCTTGAGTAGGAAGTGCTTTCTGAAATAGGCTCCACATAAAAGTTTTGATGATTGGATACATATGCACCCCCATGTTTGTTTGTTTTTTTTTTTTTGTTTTTTTTTTCATAGGGCTTTTGGTGGTTAGTATGAGCTAGATGCTTGGCTTGTAGTTTCTTGTTGGTCAAGCAAGATGATTCTGTGACAAGCACTTTTAACTCAGTAGCAACCCAATTTGTGTTCAGTCCAAACAATCTCATCCTCCTTTTGATTAGAGCTGATAGGGATTGCCATGATTTCTTTCATTGTATTTTCCTCAAAAAGGCTATTTAACCCATTTTCTTCCAAGCAATTTCCTTATGGTTATAAACTCTTCCGCAAGTTATGGATCATCCTAATTCATTGGTCCACCAATGGGTCTGCTAGGGAGTCGCTTATCTTCCTGGACATTGATTTTCTTACCATTACCCACTAAATAGCATATGTCTGGAGATATCACTTCTATGCTCATTAGTAAACTTTGCCATCCCATAATGGTCTCAAACCTTTCCTTGTCGTCTAGAAATTCCCTCTTGGAAAATAGATTCCTTTTAATAATTGACTTCACAAAGCTAATGGGGATTGTATGAGTCTCCATGCTTGCTTTCCTAACATCGCTTTGTAATAAGGTCTCTAAAGCCTTGACCTCCTTCCTCTTTCCTTTTCTTAAGGGTTTTCCATCTCCTCCAGTGAATGCCTAATTTTAATTCATTTTGTCTCCACCAAAATGATGCTACTCTCTACTCGATGGCTTTACAAACTAAGATTTGGATCTTGAAGATGGAAATTGTGTATTGAGGTAGTGGTTACACTATTGTTTTGATCAAGATTTCCTTCCTAGCTTTTGTCATTTATTTTTTCCTTCCATCTCTAATTTCATGTTTACACTTGCAAGAATCCAAGTAAAAAGTTGCTTCTTTGCATGTCTCCAATCCAACAGAATAACCATATATTTCCCTGTCTTTTCAATGATATGAACTGTCAGCTCTTTTGCCATGCTTTCCTTCAAACTCTGCCATTACTGAAGTAGATGCCTCACTTATTCAAGTGACTAGATTTTGACATTCCCTGATTTTTCCGTCCAAAAAGAAAGTGGCATCGTCGGCAAACAATAAATGTGAGAGAGTAGGACATCATTTGTTCAGCTATTTTCCTATTATACTGCCATCTTGGAGTGCTTTGTTAATAAGGAAGGAGAGTGCATTAGCCATCAATTTGAATAGATATGGGAAAAGTGGATCTCCCTATTTAATTCCTTGGGATAGTAGAAAGTACTATTAAGATTCCCCATTGAATTTTACACTAAAGGTAACTGAAGAGATGCACTTCATAATCATTGCAGCCGATTTTTCATTAAACTTCGTCTTGATCATACAAGTACATTGGAAGTCTCATTCGACTCTGTCATGAATTTTTTGCATGTTGAGTTCCAAGACTACTGGGAATTTCTTCTTCATTTCCTAATCCTAATCCAAGACTTCTTGGACAATCATAATAGTCTTGTATTTGTCGTCTACTTGGAATTAAGTGTAGGCGTTGCCATAGCTGCACTCTCTTGAAAAACAATCGATGCATATAAGAAGGTGATCCTCATCATCCTTCCACTCCCTGGATCCTTGCAAGTGATATCAAAAAAAAATTTAGAACTCGATTTTATCTTCAAGGCAACCTCTTCCCTCCACATTATTGCTAATCCTCCTGCAATCCCTAATGGATTGAAAACTACTAGATTCTTAAATTGAAGTCCTCTCTTGATACTAACTCTTCCTCTTTGTTTTTTTTTTTTTTTTAATTTCCATCAAGAACACCATATTAAGCCTTCCATGAGTTACTAGGACTCTCAATGCTTGTAATGTCAAAGGTGTGCCTAGCCCCTGACAATTTTGGTAATAGCCTCATTTGAACCCTGGTGACTTATTAGGGCTAGCCATCACAACCCACTCCTTTAAGTCATCCACCATAAGTATGGGAGTTTCAAGTAGCAAGGATTCAACCAAGGTGTGAGCTAGTCCCTTAAGTCTTATGACTTTCTTGTTCAGGGGATTTTTGTTGTTCTACTAGATCATTCTCACTTCTTAGCAACATCTTGGGACAAATTCTGGGTCATTTTGCCAATGCATAAAACCAATGCCAGGTCCCAATAAGGACTGTATTATCTAGCCTCTTCTTTTATTTAGCCACTACCCAAACCTCCTTTTGGTGTTCTCCTTCAAGTAGGACTCCCATAAGCCACTTCCTTGCAACATGTTGCAAAATAGCCGATACTTCCACAAGAATAATGGAAGTGTGGCAGCCTTTAATACTTAAAGTCAAGCCATATTTTTTGGCATGCTACATTAACAAAGGTACCTAATTTTAACAGGGCTGCCAATTCCATATTTATCCTCACTTTACCCTCCCTCTAGCTGCTATTCAAGCTTGACTCATCATAAGCCACTTCCTTGCAATAGGTTGCATAATAGCCGACCCCACAAGAAAAATAGAAGTGTGGCAGCCTCTAATACTTGAAGTCAAGGTAGATTTTTTTGCATGCCGCATTAATAAAGGTTCCTAATTTTAAAAGAGGCCGTCAATTCCTTGTTTATCCTCACTTTATCCTCCTCATAGCTGCTATTCCCTTTCATTTATAGTCTTACTTCCAAAACATCCCCCATTTTGGAAGCCACGTCAACCACGATTTTCTCAATTACCATTCCTTGGAGGAAGGCCAAGGATGTGGGCCTAGAATGCACATTGCATGAAGTTGAGACAATGTAATAATGTGTTAGGTTCCCATTGTTTGAGGACTAACAGGTTGCTAGAGAAAGGCCAAGGACCCAATTCTAACACTATCTTCTTCTCCTCTTCAATATTAGGTTTTGAGTAAAGTTTCCCCATAAAGGGTTCAATTGCGTTCATGCATTCTTTCCTCCGGTATTTCCTCATCCGCCGCCTCTTCATCATTTTCTGACCAAAGATTACCCGACCTTTTTATAAAGAGTTGTCGCTCTTAATGAGTTTTTACTTGACTCCTCCATTTTTGGTTTATAGGTTAAGGACAACCACAATCAAGAAAGGCGACAACATAATAAGTGCGGAAAAGCTAACAATCGACCTACTTGCAATACGACAGCCCATGTCACAAAAAGGGTTGGACCAAAAGTTTAGCAGTTGCACAGGAATTGTAAGGACAAGACTGTGGCCGGGAGGGTGAGTTCATAGTTTAGTGGATGAAGGGAGCTCTATGTTTGGATAGAAGGGATTTCAAGGATTAGCGTTTGATATATAGGGGTTTCCGAGGTGAGTTTGTGCAGTGGATAACAATCCATTGCTCAAACTCACCCCAGCCCTCTAGGTGAAGCAACATTATAATAGTAGAAGAGGCGGTGAGCATAATAGTAGGGACTGAGGAAGGGAAGAATGCCAACTTAGTTTCTGTCATAGCTAGACTTCAACCGAGAAGCTAGAAGCCAAATAATCAACAAAGATTTATGATTTCTGCTCTAGTGGCTCGGTCCTAGCAAGGAGAGCACTTACCAATGACTTTGCAGAGGAGCCAGGGGATGGGAAGAAGTGTGGTTTCCTCCGTTCTTCATAGGTAAAGAACGAGGGAATGAGGTGGAAGATTGGGTAAAAAGGATTGTAAGGTTTAGGTTATTGGGAGCTTCCCTCCATAGGGATAGAGGGAAGCTCTCCATGAAGAGAGGTTTCAGCTTTGGAAATAAATATCGTGACTTAGAGTTTGATAATCAAGCAGAGAGATAATGCTCTATCTAATAATATAATGTTAAAAAATACGCTGCTAAAATCATTTAAGATTTAGCTAAAATCAGAACAAATTAATCGGAAATCTAGCTTTAAATTAGATGAACTACAAAAACAAACGAAAACCAATGGCGATTGTAGCCGAAAAAAAAATTACAATTTGACTCGCAATCTCTAAGTCATAAAATCCCCCACCAAGTGGACATAAGCACAGTTGTTGAAGATCAAGAAAGTAGGATAAAACCGGCAAACACACCCACATGATGGGAGAATCCATCTTAGCAATACATTCTAAATGGTAATGTTGGGGACCATACATATACGAGAACCAACAACCATTGCTAAACTTGCTGATAGACAGAGACGAAGATGAAGATGTTTGGACCCATGACACCTTGAAAATTTCTCATATAACAAGTACTTCCATATATATCACACCACACATACAACTAGAAAATCCTTGTTTTCAGGAAAAACACATGCAAAACAGTTGTAACAATTTAAAGAAAACATTTGACAGATATGCAATGCAATATCAAAATGTCACCTAGTGGACACGATTCCAAACTAAACACCCTTTGGAATTGTATTACTAACATTGCTAGTAAGTTTAAGGTATCTGAAAGTTAAAGAAATTGTGTTAGCTATATGACAAAGAAGTTAGGAACATCAGTATGTCGAGTAGCTTTTGAGTTTTTCAACTTCTAAAAGGTTCGCATTGGGCTCATCAGTCCTGTCAATTTTAAGAGGATGGACATTCTATTTTAGTGCAGTGGAGTTGATTCCATTAAACACATGATAATATGCAATCGACACACATGACAGGCCTCAAAGCTTTTGAAATTTTGTTTTTCTTGGTCGAGCTTGGGGTAGGCATGTGGAGAAAAAAGAGGTTGGAAATTCACTAATAAATAAAATGAAAATTCAAAATTAGGCAATCGACATAATAATTTAGTGTATGAATCATGAGACGATGAGGAAGCTATAAGTACGGTTGGTGAAAAATGGTTCTGTCCCTTCCCTCAAAAGTTGAGAGTCCATGAAGCGCATGGAGGGGTTCATCCCGTGACCCATTTGTATGCAATCACAAGGATTAGCCGACATCACATGATGGCTTTGGTAGATCATAAGATCATTTATCAAGGAGATGCGCATAGGGCTATTACTTTTTCAAGACTACAGTGAGAGGATCACCAAGAACAGGACATCAAGAAAAGCCCAGAGAATCCTGTGAATCCAACAGGGATTCTCCTAAAGCAAATCACCCCAGAAATTGTTGCGGAAAGAGATTGAATACTGTTCGAAGAAGAAGAGGTGGGCAAAGTCACCCAAAATCTGAATACCTTGCATTGGAACTCGATGAGTCTTAAAGCCATTCCTGACCAAAGAACAAGCTTCTTCGAATCTGATGGGCAAGGCAAAACTCTCTCTCTCTCTCAAAGTGAGATCGTGTGGAATAAGAGACGATGGTAAGAACTCCCGTCTCTCCTTTCTCCTTTATGAAGCTGATGGTGCTTGGCAACGGTCATCTTTCCTTCAATTTCGGGGCCGTTGGATCTCCTTCTGATCTCATGGTTGTGAATCGGCTGAATAATCATAGCCGTTCGAAGAAAGAAAGCTAAAAAGTTACTATTTTCTTCAAATAATAAAAAGGTTAGAGGTCAGGGAGGGTCCACATACCCTCCTTCGAATATCTCCACGTGGCCACAGAGAATATAGGTGGGCGGGCTTTTAAAAAAAGGGGACAAGACAGAACTAAGAAAAATGAAATGTCGCAAAGATGACTATGGTATAATTGAAAGATTTCAAAGAAAAAGGATCTATCAAATATGAGCAATCCACTTAAGTTAAACGAAAAATGAGCTAAATCAAGGTAAATTTATGATCACATTATGGAGAGATTGAAGCAGAGGAGAACATGATGAAATATGCGAGTGCTAAAGAAAAGCAAGAGGACATGCTCAATTATGCAGAATCTCTACTGCATTTTCGTTCGATTGTTCTTTAATAGATTCACAATGCCTTTAGTTCCTGCACCACTTGATCTCCTTTAGTTTTCTTGCCCAAAGCTCTAGTTTAGCATTTAATTTCCACCTCTCCCACTTTTATTTCCAATTATTTTTCTTGATGTTTCATCCATTCCATTCACACTTTATTCTATGCTATGGGGCACCTCAAGATTGAAGATATTTTACCACCTCTTTTTTTCTTCATATCTCTATAGCAATTCAATTTCACCTAGCATTACTTAAAACAACAAATTAATCTCCAATATTCTAATCGCAAGACCCGAGCGATCAACAGTTGGGTCAAGCAACCCTAGTTATCGCCTGACCTTGACATGGGCCATGTGACAGCTAACAAAGACTCGATGGCCCTTGCCAGTGCGTTGGCGGCATCGCCACCTGCCCCTGCGGCATCCAATTTCTTCGCCTCTCTTGTGGGAAATTACACCTAAGTTCCAACTGTCTGGTCAGCGCTCATAAGGAACCAATGGGTCAGTCCACGCCAGCATTTCCATTTCCATTTCCAATTTACCAAAAAGATCAACTCGAACAAAAGAAAAACATGTACTTTAAGGATCCAATTGCACAGAAAAATTCAGAAATCCGATCCAACAAGTTGGAAAAGTTAGGGGCCTATGGTGACTATACATCCCTTCTTTTTTCCCGAGTAGGAAGAAACTAAAGATGAAAATCCCTGGTGCAATCAAAAAAGATTGTGGTCAGGTTGGGGTCCCTCATTCACCATAGCTTACAATGGGAATCTCTTCATCTTGAGAACTCGCGGCTGAAAGAATTCGGAGTCAAAGCTCAGTATCAAGTTCGTGAGAAGTTACAATGGTAGGTGAGCAATTATCGTCAAAGCTGTCTCTATCCACCTCCAGCTCTTCCGCTTCATCGTTCGTTTCATCTTCATCCTACAAGAAATGCAAATTTGCTGCATCTTAAAACGCTACTTTCTCCAATTAAATATCATCATACTTAATTCTATTATTTGGCTTTCCATGTTTTGAGTTTTTCCTGATAGATTTGATGAAGAAATGTAATATGTGAAGGTGGAATTAGTAAACAAGTCAGATCTTATAGTCTTCAAGACCAGCCTGTTTATGTAGAGGATAATAAAAAAGGGGCAAGGGCTATGCTTCTACTTATGAAGAAGTAGATGGATACCTCGTCTGATGTCTCTAAAGGGAGTGACCTCGTAGGAGAGTTTGCCGTTGCAACAATCATGTCCTTGTAATCCCTGTAGGGAAGGCCATTGACGTTAGGATAGCCATGGCTTTGTAATTTCCGACACTTCCGAATTGTTATTAGGCATTCATCAGACAACTTTGTGTTAGATACGTCCACCAGAGCTTCCAGTTTCCGACAGCTAGAAACATAGAAATCACGCAAAGAGTCTAGCTCATCAACACCATCAATAGATTGTAGCTCATGGCATCGAACGATTGACAGAGACTTCAGCATCTGTAAGTTTGATAACTCACATAGTTTGCTAATAGGACACTTTTTAATGGTTAAAGTCTCCAACGATTCCAATGCACCAAGACCTGGAATCTCAATCAGCTTCTCACATCCTGAAACCTCCAAATGCGTTAGCTTCTCTAAGTTTGATGGAATAATTAGTTTCTCCAGTGAACTGCACTCATAAACAAGTAATGCATTCAAAGATTCTAAACTGCTGAGGCCCTCAATAGTATGGAGCTCATAGCAGTCTGATATAACCAAAAGCTTCAGCAACTTTGAGCTTGACAGGTCATATAACCTTTCAATGGAACCACAGTACTGTACATTCATTTCTTCCAAGGACTCTAGGGCCTCCAGACCTTCAATCTCAACTAGCTTCGGACATTCTGATAGCCACAATTCTTTAAGTTTCTTTAAGCTTGCCGGGATGAATAACCTTTGGAGGAGTTCACATTTAGTCACTGACAATGCTCTGAGTTGTTCGAGGCCACTGAGCTCAATTTCTTGAAGCTGAGATTGAGAAAGTCGTAGCTTGGACAAGTTTTTCAAGTGGGAAAAGATTGACCAAGATATTATTGAGTTGAAATTAACAAGTTGCAGCTCTGATAAGGAGGGAGGAAGCTTCATGATACATTGCAAGTCTAGTCCGGATAAAATAAGCTCAGTTAGACGAGGAAGAGAACCAAACTCAGTAGGTGGTGCAGGGACACTAGAAAGAGACAATTCTAACTTCTTCAGTTTGGATAACCTCCTAATCCACCCTAAGCTGGAACTTGGCAACAGATCTGATGAAGCTTGAAGCACATCTTCAGAGCCATCAGACAAGAGCAAATCGACCAGATTAGTCAAGTTTGAGAGATCCGGAACTATGCGCAATGCCGATGATCGAAAATGCAGATAGATCAGACTTTTTGGAAGCTCTGGCAATTCTTGAACCTCATTACAACCTGTCAACTCTAGTCTTTCAAGGTGGAGAATATGATTGATTGTTGTCGGCACTTCAGAAATATGGGCACCTGATAGTTTGAGAATTTTCAAAGAGGACAATGCGCCAATTTCAATTGGAATTTCACCAGTTAATTCTTCACAATCACTAGCATGGAGCTCTTCCAGATTCTTTAACATTCCAATAGTACTGGGCAATTTCCTTACTGGAGTATTCTCTGTTGATATCACTTTCAATTTCTCCAGATTTCCAATTGAATCTGGTAACTCAGTAATTTTAGTACTGGATAAATTCAACTCCTGCAAAGACTCTAGCTTCCCAATTGAGTCTGGGAGTTTTCTCAACTTAACGCACCCAAAGAGAGAGAGAGACTCAAGTTTCACAAGCTTCCCAATAGTCTCTGGAAGTGTACTAATTTGTGTGTACCTTAGAATAAGGACAGACAGAAACTTCTTATCACCAATAGAATCAGGAAGGCATTCAATTTGTATGTTTGACAAATCCAACTCCTTCAATGATGTCAATTTCCCAAATGAACCCGGGAGTTTCTGAAAACATCCACTAGAAGCAAGGAGCTTCAGATTCGTAAGCCTTCCAATTTCTTCGGGCAAATCCCTAAGAGAGAGGCACTCTTTAAGATTTAAGTGAATCAGGCGCTTTAGCTTCCCAATGGAGGGGTCAATCTCAACCAAGTTTATGCAATTATAGAAACTCAGCCTCTCTAGACTGAAGCATGCAGAGAAGTCTGGTGTTCTAGTTATGCCTTCACAACCTCTGAGGTTTAGAACTTTCAGATTCTTTGCCATCTAACAAAAATGATTCACCATCAAGAGAAGAAAATAGTATATATTACATCATATGCCAATCAGAATCAAAGCGAATGCATATTATACCTTGATTAGGCTCCATCCACTCCAGTCATCAGTGATGCCACCTGCAACGATCTCAAAGACAACCAAATTCTTCATAGATAGATTGGTTACCTCAAGATCAAGGGGCCTAGGAGAATACCAAGAAATCCACCTTAACTTCGAAAAATCATCCATAAAGTCTCCGGCAAAGGTTCCCTCCTCTAATTCAAGGAACCTCAGGTTGGGCAATCTACTAAGTTCGTCATGCGTAATTACAAGTGGTTGATAACCACTTCCAGTTAATATGAGTGCCTGAACTTTTTTCTTTCTCTGCCAAAGCGAACGCAAATGAACAAGCATGAATTTAAAATATATATACTAGTAAGAATTTGACAAATTTTCAGATTCTCATTTAGGGTAAAAGAATTGAGAGGACTCTTAAGTGGGTATGTAAACTCTTTTCTACACGTATCCAACTCATGAAAAACAGTGAATTTTGTTTACCTGCTTTGTTCTTACAATGTCCACGGCTTCCTCACAAATCCACACTCGGCTACGCTCTCCGGGATCATGCAAGCACTCCCTCTGAACAATTTGCCTCCCGAGATCTTTGAGCTGGTCATGCATCCATAATACATCACCATCAACAATCTTTACCAGAGACATTTGCATAAGAACCTGTATCCCAGTCTCAGGAAAAAAGTTGCAAGCTTCCCACATGTAAATTGCATTGGTCTTTTTGGTGTTGTTGACAAAAAAGCATGCAATGTCAAGAAAAATCTCCTTTTCCTCATCCTCTAATGCTTCATAACTGATCATCAACTGCTGTCGGACATCCTTATGAGGTATTCTTGCTAGCCTCTCCACAGTCTCTTTCCATATCTCTTCTGGTTGGCGATAGAGAAATGAGCCTATGACCTCAAGAGCCAAAGGAAGCCCTCCGGTTGTGACAACAATTTCTGATGCAGGAATATCGTATTGATAAGGTGGAGAATCTTTTCTAAAAGCATGTATGCAGAAAAGCTTAAGAGCTTGATCAAAATTCAGTTCCTTTAATTCATATATCAAATCCTCATCCAGGACTTTTAGAGTAGCTTCATTCCTGGTTGTAATGATTATCCTACTTCCGGAACCAAACCAATCTCGTTCCCCTGCTAACTTCTCTAGGTGTTCTTCCTTATCAACATCGTCCAAAACGATGAGGACCTTTTTGCTGCGAAATCTTGTCCCAATCTGGTTGATCCCATCATCAATGTCATGAATGTTGTCTACGAATCTAGAGTCAAGAATGTCAGAATACAACTGTTTCTGCAAATTTACTAGGCCCCCTTTTTCTGATGATTCTCGAACATCTCCAAGAAAGCAGCAATCATCAAAATATGAACACACCTGGTTGAAGACAACCTTCGCGAGAGTTGTTTTGCCAACACCACCCATCCCGTGAATACCAACAAAACGAACACCTTCACAGTCAACATCCAACAGCTTCATTATGTCTTCTACACGATCATCCACTCCAACCAGCTGATTTTTCACATACTTATGCTTTATCTTCAACCTAAACAAAACCTCTCGGATGATCAACTTAATAGCTTCCCCATGCCTGCCACATATACGAACTGCCTCAGTTGAAAAAAGACGGTAAATAGAGATGTTATCATTTCTTTCAAGTCAAAGCAAAAGTATTTGGATTTATGCATAGATGATTCACAAACAAGGAGTCAGTTCAAGAAACATGCACATGATATGAAGGTAAAATTTTACACATGAGACGGAGTTCCAATGTTTTATACCTCTTTCCCAACAATATAAATCTGTCTTCAAGCTTTCTCTCTGTTTTTTTAGTTCTTTTTATACCATCAATAGGAAATGCAACTTAAGCTTAAAGTTCTTCCTGCTTCATGAATGATTTCCAAGCTAGATTGAGCAGGATGGAATAAATAATTGGACTTACAAGTTAACTTAAAAACATTGAGTTGAGCCAGAGCAGAAAGAAAACTTAAGAAGAAGAATTGATGAAAAGAAGACAGAGAAAAAGAGTGAAAAATATCCAGTGAAGGGTAAACGAGGGGCAAAGAAAAGGAGGCTTGCTAAAATGAAGCATTCCTCAGAAATCACTAGTTGCTTCACTCCTTAAAACATCAGAGTAAATTTGTGATATTAGATTTCAGACAAGGCAAATAACATACAGACAAAAGCTTTGAATATCATGGAACTTGTACACACCCTCGAGTATATGTAGGTTCTAGATCTACGGAATCCACGTGTACGATAGAGGAGGTGTGCAATATTATGTCATTGCAAATGCCTTCTTGATATGATGCTTAATTATGATTTACCCACCTGATGTTTTTTGCTTGGTCTCTGTTTGAACTGTACTCTGAAGTTTGAAATTGCATTCTAGACTAGCCAAATGACTGAAATTTTTTTGCGGAACTTCCTGATTTGGTTGGTATATGAGTAAGCATGACCAAAATGGAGAGCTAATTAACTCATCAGTTTTCTCCTATCGATTATCACTTACCACAGATGAAAGGCCGATCAAAGTCAGGAACGGAATAGAGATTATCCAGGCTCATTAATTCTGAAAGCTGGTTGTTGACTACTAAAATGGAGCCTGCCAGATTTCATGAGTCTATACATCAATGACCACGCCAGACACAGAATATACTAGCATTCAACTGAGACCCCAGACAATGTACAATTACTGCCAACTTCTTCCCACGTTTCAAACTGTCGAAATTCCCAGAAATCTTAACTATGCAGAAAATGGCAAAGACTGAGGAATTCAAATTACACATTCTAATACGACAACCAGATTGCGTATAAATGACACGAAAATAATATCAAAAGGACAGAAAATTGGAAGATTAGTAATTACCCTCTCGTTTTGAGGTCCCATCCCTTCAATTCAGCAACTTCAACAAGAGCATCCTCCCACCTCTTCACTTCCTCATCCCCAAACTTCTTCTTGTGCTTGGTCATGGCATTCATGTACAGCCCAGTCCTGAGCTTCACATCCGCGGGCGAGGCGTTGAAGAACACTGGCAAGATCTCCTTATTCCCCTTCGACCGAGCCACGCAGTCAACCATGTGGGCGACCTCGCGGAGGCACCACGAGCTCGACGCGTAGTCCCTGGAGAAGATGGCACGTAGATCTTGGACACGTCGAGCGCCCGCATGAGCTCGCCGCCGATCTCCCTGCCGACGCGAAGCTCCTCGTCATCTCGGTAGACGCGGATTCCGGCGCCGAGCATGTCGTGGTAGAGGCAATCGGTAAACCCTGTGCGAGTATCAGGTCCCCTGAAGCTCAAGAACACCTCGTACTCCTCGCCGGCCGGCGCCGGCGCGTCACCGCCGCTCGCCGCGGCTCCGGGGTTGCTCGTCTCCTCTCTCTTGACCGTCGCCGTGGGTTTGCGGAAGATTTTGGACGCTTTCGATTTGACGAACGCGAGCACGGTCGGAGCGAGCAATCCCAAGGCCCTGACAAAAATGCAACGAAGTTTGAAGGCTGGCTTTTACATTTCCATCTTTTGGGTTGGTGAGCTTTGAGGAGGAAGAGAAAAAGGAAGAGTAAGAGAGCGGCTTACAGTCCGCCGAGCATCATGGCGGCGAACATGGCGGACACGCCGCGGGGCGAGCGGCGGTAGCCGAGCGGCGGCGGCTGGCAGGACGAGCACCACGCGAAGGAAGAGCCGCACGTCATCGGAGAACGACACGGCGCGTGCAGGATGAAGTTGAACCCCATTGCGATCACGGGTCAGCTCTGTATTCGCTTCGGATCGGATGTAGAAGAGGAGACGATCATCCAAAGAGAGATGTGCAGTGATCTTGGCGTTCGGTCTGCTCAAAGAGTTGACTTTGGGAATGTCGATGTGCTTCGGGACGAAGCAATCTGTCCATGACGAGAGGGAGAGAGGAGGGAATTTGTTCCAGGGCCAATTGAATCTTGGCCGCTGATCTTGTGGGCTGCGGGTGGGCCCGCCCTGTACGTTGTGTCCGAATCCCAGGTAAATATTTTCTCCAAAGAGTGGGGGGAAAGAAGAGAGCTAAATGGATTTTAAGAATTAAAAAGCAACTTACATTCTATACAAGTCAATAATTTCGCATAAATACGGGCTTTTTAATACGTGTACACAACATAATCATAAGATAAATTGAATGAGAATCATTAAAAATGGTGGGCTCCATCAGATTTACTTATTTGTTTTGGTCAAGAACTCCATAAAATCCGATGACGAGTTATTATTCACATTTATCTGAATACTTTTTGCTTTATGAAAAATTTACTAGACGCATTGAAAGTTAATTTTATTTAAAAGAAAATATTCATTATTCACAAGTTAAACATTATTAGCGAGTCAAAAATACCTTAAATACATGAAAGTTTATTACTTTTTTGTATAAAAAATAACCAAGCGTTGAAATACACAGAGTTTTGTAGGGATTTATATTAATGACCTTATAATTCATCAACAGGACTGCATCTCTTACCATCTTTCTTCCCAAAATGCTATCAATATGTTACATTGCCTTCTTTTATGAACCAATTTGCTATATTACTTTATATGGTGCTTTTTTTTCCTAAGGTTTTCTCAGGTATGCGTAGGAACCATCTTGGTTCTTCTCCCCGAAGTATATCAAAATCCAGAATCTCAAATCATTCATCTTGGCGTTCCTTTTTTTTTTTCCTCGGTGGTTTTAATTCTTTCTAGGTGAGAACATTGTGAATGAATGGGACAAAATGAGCTTCAATTATAAGTCTATAGGATTTTAATTCTTATATTTTTCATGTTGCAACGACTTGGTCAATGAAAGCAGGACAATAGGATTTGAATAAGGTGTCACTTCTAGGGAATTTAAAGATGGTGAAGAGAACATGACAAATCAAATTACACACCAAACAAGAGGGGAGCATTTCCTAATCATATGTGGGATATTGAAATCAACTCACAAGAGACTAACATGGTGATAACATTCGGCATTAGAATTGAAACTTAGATGAACATAAGCAATTTCTCGAGTGAGTTAATTTAGGAGTGTTTAATTTAGGAGTGTGCTGCAAGCTTGTACAATGCTTCAACAATGCTTTAGGAGAGAGCATATCTAAGTACCAAACTCATTTTTTTCTTCCACCTCTTGACTCATTTTGACGCCATCATATTGCTCACTTCACTATGCCATCCATTAGCTAAGCAACAATTTTTGCCGCGAGACTAATTCTAACTGCAAGGGAGGAGCATAGCAGAGAGACAGGCGATGGGCATTTCCGCCAAAACCACCGGGGTTTGTGTAATTCGGTAATTTTCAGAATTTCTTCCTAAACACTGTGAATGCGCTTGTCTTTTTTATATCATTGTTTCAACATTAGTAAAATCTAAATTTTCACGAATTGAGAAATCATCATCTTTGCTCGCATTCAAGTTTTGGTTATATGTTTAGCCAGTTGATTCTAAAGTTACCTCAAAGAAAGGCCTCATTTATTCTTGTGAATTTTCCAATTTTGTTCATCCTTGAGAAGGAGAGGCTCTGGTAGCAAATGCAGAGAATGAATAAACAACAGACTGGACGTCTTTTAGCTTGTTAGATCGAACGTTATGTCTATTACAGAAGTTAAAAATTGATGTGCAATAATTTGAGAAAAGGAAACAAAAACCACGGTCTTGGTGAAGCTTTCATAATCACCATAATATAATCAACTCCGGGAAATTCGGGAACCCGACGACTTGATTAACTCGAATGAAGAATGGCAACACTGGAGGCGGTGTTCAGGATGAATTTCACCAGCAGAGCTGACGAAAGCACAGGCCCGTGATGGCTCACGATTACGGAGTCCTGGCAATGTCGCCCATGTATGCTGGATCTTATTTTGCTTCTTCGTTTTCTCTTTCTCATCGCGATCGAAGAGCTGAGCGGCAGTGGATGGCTTTTGGAGGATGCATCCTAGAGGCTACAAATAACAGTAAACGGTGTTTTGGTGAATCCCACCTTTATAAAAGCAGTACAAATAGAACACTGACAATATATGCAGCAATTCAAGTGTGGGGGTTACCTTCAGCAATAGTTTGATGCAAGATTGTTGATGCCGCTACCAATCACCGGGTGCCAAGAATTTGCCTCGGGTATTTTGTGACCCTGCACAGATCCAGTGCAATATGCACATAAGGACTTCATGGAACCGATAAAATCCAACTTTGTTTCGGATAAAAAGAATTGTAAACAGAATTGGAGCACGTACCTTAGGTCGCTCTCCAATCCAGCTTCTCAGACTAAAAGGAGATGTCCTGTCGAAGACTCGAAAGTACAACAGCAGTTCGTAAAGGACAGAGACTATTAAGCCTGTGGGTATATGTCCTGTTTAACACGCTTGGATAGTTTTGGTAGACTGGGTCGAACTTCAAAGATACCTTTCACCTTCCTGAGACGTGGTAACTCCTCGAGCCCGTAAAGGTTTGTCACACCTTTGCAATAAAAAATTTGCAGGACTACCAGACGATTAAAATCTTTAAGACCATCGATCTCTGCTAATTCGCAGTATTTTAGTTCTAGTTCTGACAGATGATGTTGCAGACTACAAAATGTTGGCCCTGGAATCTTGCAGTGTTTGAGCCGCAGAGTCAATAAGCTTGAGGAGGGAAGTTGTCTGAGGTCTAGCTCCTTCATGTAGGATAAAGAGAGTTCCCGGAGCTGAGCAAGGGCACTAAAATTCCTAGGGAGATTCTTGACGTTTGGAAGGGACAAATCCAAGGTCTCTATACTTGTCAATCTCGTGATCCACCCAATATCTGGAGTCCTTGAAGTCTTTGGGGTCTTTAGATTCAATAATCCCCATCTTGGTGGCTTATGCCTCAAGACTAGCTCTTTTAGATTTGTCAGATTTGACAAGTCGGGGACTGTCATCCCATTGGATCCCCAGCGGAGAATGAGTAAACTGGAGGGCAACTTCGGTAGTGCCTGAAGATGTTTGCATCTAATGTCAAGGATTTGGAGGCAAGAGAGACCGCAGATACTCTGAGGCAGCCCAGCCACAAAAGTTTTTGATAGTCTCAAAATTCTCAAAGAGGATAGTCCTGAAATACTATGAGGAACTTGGCCCATCAAATTGCAGTAAGCGAATTCTATCTCTTCCAGTTTCTTGCAGTTTACAATACCTTCAGGAAATTTTCGTAGGCGAGTGTGTAGCATATTCAGCATCTTCAAATTTCTCAAATCCTTGACTGACTCTGGTAGTTCTGTGATTTTAGTGTATGAAAGGTCCATCACCTCCAGCAGCTGTAGCTTCCCGATGGAAGTTGGGATTTTATCTAACTTCCGACAATACGTTAAAGAAAGTGTCTGAAGTTTCTGAGGAAATTCAAAAGTATCTGGAAGCCCATCAATATCAGCACCATCCAGAGCAAGATTTGAGAGGTTCCTTAGGCTGCTAAGTGTGGATATGTATTCCAGACGTTTGCAGCTACAGGCACTGAGTATTTTAAGATTCTCCAAAGAACCTTCCTGAAAATCAATTCTTTCGATGCCACTTCCATCAATCAGAAGTTCTGTCAAAGATTCTATGCAGCACAGTTCCTGGGGCAACTGCTTGATCAGCTGGCAGTTTCTCAAATTTAGGGAACTCAACTTCTTCAAATTCCTAATGAATGGCCCAATTTCAGTAAACTCACTACAATCTTCCAGTATCAATATCTCCAAATGGATTAGACCAGGAAGGTGCAAGGATCCACCTAAATAACATCCTTGTAGGTTCAAGACTTTCAATTTCTCCACCTTCTGTAATGTACGTGCAAAAGAAGATATCAAACTTTACTCGCTCAAATCTATCATCTTAACACGAGATTTAAAAAGCAAATATCGGCCATACCTTTGCGATTTGTTCCCAGAATTTTGGAGATTGTTTGACCAGACTCCAAGACAGATCGAGAATGAGTAACTCCTTCAAATGCATATTACCTAGCTTAGGAATCAAGTTGCACTCTCGCCATTCAAGCCACCTCAAATTTGGAGGAAGATTCTCAATATTTCCCTGGATGCGAGCCCGGTCCAGACAGAGGTAGCTCAAATTTGGAGGAAGATTCTCAATATTTCCCCGGAAGTGAGCCCCGTCCAGACGGAGGTACCTCAAATTCGACATTTTGCAAAGTTCTTCAAATGTGAGGCCAGTGCCTTTGACATTTTCAGTACCCTGTCAACACTCTCGATTGGGGGAAAAACATATGAGTAATTTGAGAACGTGAATTTCTTACTCCTTTAAATGAAATGAAACAAGTTAGATTTACAAAATCAGTGGGTATCCACTATGCGTTCTAAATCACGTTAAGAACAAATCCATTTCTTTTCCCTTTGGGACTGAATATAGAAAAGTGAGTTTATGTTAATTGGAATGGAGGATTTATCTGAACGTTTTTGTAACCCACAAGAAAAAATTTCTATAGGCTTTGAAAACTTACCTTACTATCCTTCAGAAAGGAAAGTGCATCACTGTGATTCCAAAGCCTGCAGCGCTCGTGAAGAACTTTGCTGTCAGCAAGCTTCCTGCCAAAGTCTCTTAACAGATCGTGCATTCTTAATATACCATTTTTTTCATCTTCCAACAAATGCATGTCACGAAGGTGCCCTATGTGTTTATCAGGATAGTAATCACAAGCCTTCCACATGTAAAAAGGAATCCTCTCATCCTTCCCAATAAAAAAGCATGCAACATCAAGGAATATCTCCTTTGAATGATAATTTAAAGAATCATAACTGGCCATAAACGCAGCATCAACTTTATCTTCGTGGTGTTTTTTTAAGAATTCTAAGGTAGTTCTCCATATTTTTATATTCTTCCCTTTGAGGCGTAAATTTGAAGCCGTAACCTCTATGGCCAAAGGTAGCCCTCCAATAATTTTGGCGATGTCTATGGACAAGGAATCATACTCAGAGACATCTTGGGGAGCATCCTCTTGAAAAGCATGCTTACGAAAGAGTTGAAGAGCATGGTAATCTCCCATTGGTTCAACCTTATATTCTTGTGCAGCTCCATCATCGAAACCATTTAAAAGATCTCTTCTGCGTGTGGTCATAATGATTCTGCTTCCTGGACCAAACCAGCTAAGCTTCCAAGCTAATGCTTTAATTTGTCGAACCTCATCCACATCGTCAAGCACAATGAGAACCTTCTTTTTCTTAGATAGACGTTCTATTTCTTGAATACCATCATCAAACGATTCAAGTTCTGCAGATTTTTCTCCTTTAAAGTCTGCAATCAATCTTTTTTGTGAATCCATGATTTGTTTCGAATTAATACTTTCAAGGAAGCTACAATTATCAAACAACATATGAATCTTATTGTAGACAACTTTAGCTAGTGTAGTCTTTCCGACACCTGGCATACCACATATTCCAACTGCACATATGTCTTTGTCTTGTCTATCGGTGTAGACAAGACCAAGCTTTCTCATCATCTCATGAACATGAAGATCAATTCCGACTAGTTTGTCGGGCACTACTCGGTCTTGCTTCTTCAACACCTGGCTGACACGTCTAACAACTTCTTTTACGAGGTGGGACTCATGCCTGCAAAACGGAAGCGATGGAGCACAAGGATTACTAGAGAGTTACCCCAAATATTGAAAATTAGCCAAAAGTCGAGCGGGAATGAACCGACTCAAACTAAATCAACCAGCAGGGGCAGGGGGGAATCTTCAATTAAAAGGAGAGCAAGTTCTATTGTAATGCATGGTCTATTTCCCTTTCATGCACACAGCAATTTTGACATCGATATCATGCTCTCTGCCAGACATAAAGTTCTAGCTGAGGAGGAACGAACAGAGCTAACTTGCAGTTATGTCAAAAGTCAAGCCATTTTCAAATGGCCACCTTAATCGAGTCACTGGTTTTTCCATAGGTATATAGAAGTTCAACCTGTTAAATTATTGATCAATTTCATAAGAACAACCTTAAAGATCTCTCTAGCATGCATCATCATCGATATGAACACATATAATATTTTTTTTTAAAAGGTTCAGGTTCATTTTCACATCATCCTATACTTTTTTTTTCCCATTATCTAGGGAAAAAAAATAGAAACCAGAAGTCAAAGAATTACCCCTTATTTATTTCCTCCCGATTAAATCCCCTTTTTCTCCCGATCTTTCGAAGCACCTCCTTCCACTTTTGGATGGTGTCTGCGTTGACTCCGTCCTTCTTATGTTCACGGAAGGACCTTCCAAAATCCCCAGCCTGGTGTTTTACATCGTTGGGACTAATATCATAGAAAATTGGGATGATAGTCTGGCCGTTGAAGATTTGGCACTCCCACATTTGTACCACCTCCATGAGGCAACTTCTACTGGAAGCATAATCCTTGGATAAGACAGCTATCGAGATTTTTGACCCCTTGATCGCTTTTCTTAGCTGCGGCTTGATCTCTTGTCCACCGTGGAGCTCTTCGTTATCTCTAAAGACCTGGATCCCTGCATCTATCAATTTGCTGTAAAGGTGATCCATGAATCCTTTGCAAGTATCTGCACCTCTAAAACTCAAGAATACTTCATAATTGTTTCCAGATGTGGACGAGGAAGATGATTCCTGTCAAATCAAGAAAACTAAACCGTCTTATGCTTCTGGCCGAACAGAAAAAAGAGAGAACAAAGTTTTATGGTTTCGAGGGAGACCAACCTAATACAAAAAGCGGCCTCAGTAACTAAATTTTGCAACTTGCGCATTTAGATATTTTTTTCTAATCCAAAATTCTCGGAACTTTCTTAACAATCAAATGTCGGTGAGTGATTTCACATGTAATCTCTTCATAATTTTCTCAAATTTAAATGATATTTCATCCTATAGGGGAAAGCAAAACAGTACTTAAAAGGCTCAGCATACAACGTCAATAGTGCTTGGAGTTTTGACAGGATCTCGCGATTTTGAATGTTCAGTAGTTCCATCGTTCACGTCAAAGAAGATTTGTAAAATTCCAGACGATGTTTAGCAGTTGTGGGGTCGATCGACAAGCAGGGGACCGGTTCCACTGTATTCATGTCAAAGAAGTTCTAAAAACTAATAGAGATCCCAAAGATGCAGAGAAAACTAACCGAGTCTCTTGTCCCAGCAGCCACAGCTGCTAAAGCAATTACTCGGCAGAAGATTAGACACGCCGTGGACCAACCCGAAGCCATTGCCTGAGACAGAATCACCACACCCAGCATTGTCGCCGTCGAAGCACAGGAGGTCTATAGACAATAGCAACAATATGTATTACACTTTCGCAATTTTCGGAAAGTTAAATAGTATTTTAAATTTTTGGAGAAAGCAAAACACCCCTTGACAGGCCCAGTAGAGCTTGGACTTTTGATGGGATCTCGTGATTTTTTACATTCAGTGGTTCAATCGTTCATGTCAAAGAAGAATTGTAACATTCCGGACGATGTTCAGCTTTTGTTGGGTCGAAATACAAGCAGGGGAGGGATTCCCCGGTGTTCAAATCAAAGAAGGTGTAAATAATAACACAAACCCCAAAGATGCAGAGAAAACTAACCCGGTTTCTTCTCTTCTTTCCAGCAGCAACAGCTGCAAAACCAATCATTCCGAGAGACAGAATCGCTGCAGCCAGTATTGACGCCTTCGAAGCCATCGCTTGCTCTCTCTCTCTCTCTCTCTCTCTCTCTCTCGCAGAGGGCACATGAGGTGTATCGACATTAGATAACAATATATATTACAGTTTACACTTGACCAAGACCATTGACTTCTGGGCACGCGCTAGGCGCTAGGCGCTCGGGCAACGCGAGGGAAAATTGTCGTGTACACAATTGACTTCATTAGGTATTGTTATCTAATATCTAATGAAGAATACTAACGGGTGCTGTTATTGCCAGAAAACCCTTTTTTTCTGGTCAGCAACCAACCAAACCATGTATCTTCTATAGGGGGTCATTTTGGAGTCGAATATTTGACATTTCCACTTTTCCAGACATTTTTCAGCGTCGATTTGGGAAGTGAAGTTAGAGTTTTATCTCTTGACCACAACTGTAATCTTTCATGTGGATCCTGTAGTCTCTTTATAAGCCTATATACCTGTTTTCTCTACCTGACTATAATGTCTATTTATTTTAGAAGATTCAGAGTCTATAAAATCCCTCGGGCAAAAAATAAAAGGCTTTGTTAGCATAAAATGAGGTACTGTGAGAATAACAGTCTATTATGAACCACAAATTCTTGAAAAAGTGGGTCTAACAACAATTTATAATTATTCGTAATTTGGTTTTTTATAATCTAGAATAGACGGTTATTTGTACGGTATATTAAAAACCATCACGCAATCATTTCTCAAAAATAAATCAAGACTTGCTTGGGGGTGGATAATAAATTCAAGAAGTAAGTCTATATCCATCATTTTACGAGCAAACCAAAATGATCAATTTCCATCTAATTTATATTTTTGAAGATTATGCAAAGTTAGTAGCTTTCTCATCGAGCTTCATGAATTTGCTTGCATAATCAAATGTGATTGCCTGCGTCTTCTACTAAGCACCACAAATGAATTTCTGGAGTCTCCTTTTCTGTGAGTCCAAGCCACAAAGTCAGTTAAATACCATACCTCTTCCAAATTATCATGCCTTCCTTCACCCTCTTCCGTAATTTTGTCTCCTCTCCTTGCTGGCAAGATGCCATGACATGTAAGTGTGAACATGACAGATACGAAGCATTCTCGTGGAGACTTTAACGTGTGACAAAAGAGATATGTTAAGTACGAGAACTCAAGCCTTTACTAGCAAAATAATCTTTGAATCAGTGTGAAAGTAATGACATATTGTAAATTATGAATTTTTGAGGGCACGGACCTCACATCACCTTTTAATTATGTTTTTTTTTTTTTTTTTTTTTGTGGCCCAACATGCTATTAATTTTGTAATGAGCTTAGGATGTTCACATAAGTATTTCTCTTTTTATAATAGTCCTCGTGACATCTCTGCTTGCATACGCTGGGAGCAACACACCCACGCGCGTGATTCACTTGAATATTCTACTCGCTTGTAGATTGTGTCTAAGACATGCTATTAATTTTGTAATGAACTTAGGACGGTTATATAAATATAAGTATTCCTCTTTTCATAACAGTCCTCGTGCCATCTCTACTCGCACGCACGATGGGAGCAACACACGCGCGTGATTCACTTGAATATTTTACTCGCTTGTAGATTGGTCCAAGAAAAGTCCGATAAGAAGGATTCGTGGCAACTAAACCAATGCGTTTTTCAAAGTAGTAGGGGACTTCTGTTCAAAAAAAAAAAAAAAGTAGTAGTGGACTTTTTTTAACTTTTAGTGAAATTTTGAACTTTTTTTTTATTTCTCAACTTTATTCCATAATTTTTTTATTCGCTAAAAATTTGAATTAATAATGAAAAAATAAATGAATAATCATGGGAGTTGTATTTTATTACTACCATTCATAGTTGGTACGACTTATTGGTGACACAAAGGAACTAATTTAATCAACAAAAAAATCATCGGCTGAAAATTTTTACTAAATCAATGCGTTTTCATGTAGTGTCCCGCAAGAAAATTAATTAAATTTAATTAATTCAATCAACTGACATGCTTATCGTCATCATTAGATATTAATATGCGCCAGCAAGGGACCTTGGCGATATTATCAAATCAAATCGGACATTGCCATGCAACAAAAAAGGAGAATCTAATTTTTATTAAATCAGTTAGTGAAGAATATGATTGCCAACTAGGAGCATGCTCGTTGGTTCTCTTTTCCGTTTTCTTTTCCGTTTGGAGTCCTTGAAGTCTCAAAACCTATTGGAAAATTTTGGTGAGGTGTTTAGCGTCCATTTCCAGAGGAGTTTGGGGGTGAAGGTTGGGATTGGGAAGACTGAGGGGCATGCATAACAACTTTCCGAAATAGTTTGTAAAACAAGAAATAGATTTTTTTTTGCGACCTGCGAACCTCGTAGTTCGACAACCCATGGGCAAATCCGGACGACGCTAACGGCGACCCACCACCCCGACATCGCACTTAAGATCCGTGCGATCAACGGAATTGAACTCCTCTCCTAGTCTCGCAAATGATCATGAGTCTTATCTATCTCGACAATCAGGCGGTGATTATGCAGATAAATGATTTTTCTATTTCTATTTCTAAGCAATTTTAAACAAAAATAAACGTTTGATAACGACATAAAATTTCTACTCTAAAAATAAATTCGTTTGATAACGATACAAAATTTCTTCATTTAGGATAATGACATGCGTGATGTGTGGTCAGGGGTCGGCGACCGGTGAAAACAGGCGGTGGTCGACAAAGAACGAATGAAGGACCGATTTGACGAACAATAAAAAAAAATTTATTTCTCATTTTGTTCCGAAAATAGAAGTAAGATAAAATTTCTACTCGATTTCTATTCCAAACTTATTTTTGGAATAAAAATTTATTTTAGAAATAGAAAAACGGAATGAGTTTATCAAATGAATTTTTATTTCAAAAAAAATCTGAAATATAAAAATTATTTCTATAATAGAAATAAGCAGTTGTCATTAATCCAAGATTGATGGGACCGGCACTTGAAAAGTCGTCATGGACACTCTTTTCAATGACTTTTCTTGGACCCAATCTGCAAGCGACACAACATTTGGTAACGCACGCGCCTCGCGTGGGTGGGTGCGTGCTCCGCGCGTGTGTGAGCGTGTGGCGCGTGTGTACTGAGTGAAAAGAGAGATGTCCCGGTCACGAGGACAAAAAAGAGAAAGCGGCAGTGGCCGATGGACACGCAAGGATAAGGATGAAAGAAAAGATGAATAAGGATGGCTCCACGAGAATTAATTAAAATAAGAATATATTTGGTTTTACGATTGGAACTCCCTTTATATCAACAAAGATATATAATTAAAACGAATCCATGTACCGGATCTATAAAGTGATTCCCATTCAAATAAAGTTGGAAACCAGAAAGAAAATTCAAATTTTCACTTAAAACTTCCTATATTTCGCCAAGAAAATGAATGATTTTGAAATCTTTATAAAAAATGATTGATGGTATCATTTATAAAAATGAATGAATTAAAAATATATTTATTTTCAACTATAATGTTTAAATGTAAATTATTATTGATAATGAAAATTTTCAATGGACTATTTAAAAGTACAAATATTCCCTCGCTAAATGTTGATCAATGACTTTTATAATTATTTAGGTAGATATTATTGTTTCAACATTGGATCCTAACAAATTCTCATAGACCATATTTTATAACATAATAGACCTCAAGAATTAGCTCCATTTGATAAAAGTTTCATTGATCCTCAACCTAGAGGTGAGGGTTCAAAACTCGAGAGACGACGCTTTAGGTGTTTTAAGCGTGACGCCGTGGTGGTGGGTCCTACACTAACATCATCGGAGGGTTTATGGCGCGGCTATTGCAAGTTCTGTTCCTCCCGTCCCAAAAAGTAAAAAAAGAATTATGCAATATTGAATTCAAATTATAATTAATGCTCTTTTCGTTTCACAAAAAAATAATTTGAAAATTATCGTTTTAAAAAATAATCACTTGTGTTACTTGAAAATAATTAGCCAATGAAAAAGTTTCATTATCGATAATTATTTATGTTTCATCATTTTTATGAATGATGAAATTTTTTTATTTTTGTAAACAATAAAATCGAATATTTTTCTAAATCGTTCATTTTTTGCTAAACAAATGGAACTTAAACAATTTAACATTCGTTAAGAATTGTAGTGTCAATTACTATATTTGCATTATGTGCCTAATTCACACATATAAAGTCTCTTTCATTGACTATTAACATGAGGTTTTTTAAGATAAAAAAGTAACAAAGTTTTTGTCATAATTATGGTACATGCAGATTGAGCCCCTCGTATTTGTAGATGGAATTTATTTTTTTTTTTTTCTTTTTGGAATTTGTAAAAATCCTCAAGAACGATTTCATTTTATTGATTAAATTTTTTTTTTTTAAGGAGCCTTTTAAGGTCTTGCTCGGAACCAACCGGCTGCCATCATTGCAAGATGCGCGCCCAGGCAACCCTGGGGAAGTAGAGCTTGCTTAGGCCCGGGGGTTGGGCTGTTCATGGGGACCCCCGGTGGTTTGCCATTACCCGTTTTAATGCCCTTGGGTTGGCTCCGATGGGCGAGTCAGTTTAAGGTCTTGACTGGGACCACTCTTGCAGCTGTTATAGGTTCATTGCTTCGGACTTTGCATTTCGGAAGAATTAATGAGAAAGTACGAAAACAAATCGCCTGATATGCAATGAATGTTAATGGATTGTTATTTTAAATCAAGAGTGTGTGCGTTACACCGTACACAACAGTTTACTTAATTCAATTACCAAATAAGGTGAATGATAAAAAGAGAAAAGAAGATATGCGCCATTTAGAAAATACTCATTTACAGTTTACGTAGCCTTTTTTGCAATTTTCAGATTCGCTTAACATAAATTCGCAATGAATTGAATAGCCAAAATATTGAAAAACGAGGATTGATTCCTTTTATAACAAAACTCGGTTAGTGTCCTCCGGTTGGAACACAAATTCAAAATTGCACTGTCCGAGTCCGAGTAGTTTTTGCAAATTTAAATGAGGGTAGAACACATATATCTTATTAATATCTCAAACCAAAGAATCTCTGGCCTTTATAATTTTCAAAGAAATCTGTATGTTTGTATACTAGTCGTTTTTGTTACATTAAAACAATTCCATGAAAATCATAAAATATTGTTAAATCATTTTTAAGCAAAATGCTAGGCTTTGCTCCTCAATTATCTATCATATCCTCGTTTAATTTTACTTCTTTTCAATGATGGCAATCATATGTCTCGTAATACTTTTGCATGCGAGTGTAATATAGAGTCCATCGAATGCTCGTGATTATGCTTTAGTCTCACCCACAACTGTTATTTTTACTTGAACTTATGAGAATAATGGAAAGTTAAGATCGAGGCTATGATCATGACAAATTCCTTGCACTCTTTAAACATGTCATGCTTCATTATTTACACTCCTTTAAAAAGCTTTACTCTCATGACCAGACCAACTTCACCATGTTTCTACTTCCGCACTCCACCTTCTTGGACAAATATAATGACTCGATAAATTCATCAAATAGTCATGGCCAACGACTCTAAATGACAAAGTAAAGTGCAAGGGAATATCATAGGGTAAACATATGAAGTGCAGAGTAAAAATTTCTTAATATCATAAGGGAAAAGAAAGATAACAAAAATCGCAGCTCAAGAGCTATTTTGTCTTCTCCCCAACAATTGCGGTATTTGTTTCGGCTCCTCGAATAAAAGCAATCTCCAAGCAGATGGTTGAATCAATTGAAAATATAAATATTTGACCTCCATGGTTGGAGAAGGATAATTATTGCACGCGTCATTTCCGCGGCGTTACGCGGAAGGTGCGTGGAACCTAACGAGCAATACTCACATTGTCACATGCAATTGTCACGGGCCGAAAGATGGACGATCCGAGAGGTTCTTATCGATCGGCCCATGACACAATACTAATGCATAATGACAAGCTTGATTTGCTTTTTCCATCAATGAAAAAACTAAATATTAATATCACAAAAAATCTGAAAATGGTATATATATGAGTTAGTTTTCATTAAATTTTATAGTCAAATTGCTAAGTTGAATGATATATAACTGTTGACGATTCTATTAATTTGAGGTTTTATTCTTTGTTTGTCTCGGTGTTAATCTAATTTAATATAAATTAACGATGAATAAATTTATCACAAATGTATTAATTTGAAGTTTTTAATTATTAAAAAATTAATTTGAAATTGTTTCGTTACAGATGTACCAATTTATTATTTTTTTACATTAACTTAGTAAATAAAAGAGAGAACCAACGCGTAATACAAATGCTCCCGACTGAAATGGGGACGCATATTCTCCACTAACTAGATTCAATTAAAACATAGATTGCGATAGTGTCTAGTCAATCTCTTTTCGCAGGACGCATGTGCATGATCGATTCGTTATCTGTAATAATATCACGGGAGCAATAAAAATTGGACCCACTTCTGAATTTGCACCGAGTCTAGATTTTTTTTCATCGCAAATGTTGGTATAACCACTGTATATTCTCAACCATTAAACCCAAATTGCACTGCGTTTTTGCCATCCAACGGTCCAAGACTCTTCTTGCCGATCGAACGGCTGCGATGCCATGTTGCACCGAAAGCGCAAAATAATTGCGCGCGACTTCCTACGCAACCGCACGGTCGCGGGAGGGATGTGCAGGGTGGGTCATCCCGTCCCATTTATGATGTTGCGACAAAGGAATAAAAATGGGACCCACATCTGAATTTGCAATGTCCTAGTCGGACTAGATTTTTCAATCGTAATTTTGTTGGAAGCAACCCATCTTCTTAGTCATAAAACCCTCAACCCAAATTGCACTGCGCTCTCGCCATCCGATGGTCCAAGACTCTTCATCCCGATCGAACGGATGCTATGCATGCTGCATGGAAAAGTGTGAAATAATTGCACGCATAATTCCCTATGGCCCAAAGCGGGAGGTGCGTGGAAAAGAACTCTTTGACTTGACCTGCCTTTTTCTATTAATAAAGAAAATAGAAAAGAGTAGAGAACCAATGGTATGCTGCTAGTTGGTAATCATAGTCTCTACTGATTAATATTCAATAAAGATAGGATTGATATCCTAAAAAATTTCAAACTGATACATTTATAATAAATTTATTTCAAATTAATTTTTTAAACACCAAAAATCCAAAACTAGTACACATTTAACAAATTCACCCCAAATTATAATACTTGTGACAAATTTACCCTATTTTAGTTTTTATTAAATTTTACTATCAAATTACTAAATTAAATAACACGTGTCAGTTATCAATTTGGAATTTTACTTTTTTTTGTCACAATTATATAATTCTTGTGATTTTTTATAATATTAATTCAATTTAATGAAAAGTATGTTTGTCACAAATGTGTAAATTTAAGATTTTTGGTGGTCAAATAAATCAGTTTGTATAAATTTGTAATAAGTATACCAAATTATGTTTTTTTATGATCAGCTGAGGTAAATTTGTCATATGTGTATTAGTTTGATTTTTTTCATAATAAAAAATATTAGTTTTGAGTAAATTTGTTACACATGTATCGATTTGAGTTTTGGGGATTAACCCATAAAAATATTATATTCTCTCTTTTTTGCTGGATGCCAATGCTCGACCCGATTTATTATAATATCACGAAGGTCCCTTGCTGGATGATGATGGCATGTTGTGATTGAATTAATTAAATTAATTCCTTTACGTTTGGCCCGGACTGTGATGTCAGCAAAATTACCCCCAAAAAAAAGAGAAGAAAATATAAATAAAGCATCTTCAAATTTAAATATTAAAAGCAAACCAAATCTTCCTGGCTCCTACTACCCCACCCAAAGAAAGGTAAGCTGAAAAACAAAAGAGTCATACATGAAAACGCGTTAGATCATTAATGACTTTTCGAATAAACGCGTTACACACGATCCGCATTATTACAATATTTATGTGATTAATGTTTTTTTTGTAATTATTTAGGTGGATATGATGGTGGGAGAGGATAAAGAAAAAAGGCAAAGGAGAGTATGAAAATGCGTTAGCTTATCAATGACTTTTCTAATAAGCGTGAACGTGATTCACCCATGTTATAAGAAAATTAGAACCTAAAACGAAAATTCCGAATTATCACTAGTATTTAAAAACTTCCCTTGCGAAAATAACATTTAGGTGATCAATGACTTCTTTTATTATTCAGGGCTGATTTTATTGTTTAAGGCTCGTTCGTTTCGCGAAAAATAATTTCCAAAAAAAAAGTTTTCCGGATTTTTCGACATTTGTTTTACGAAAAATGAATTCCTTGGCAAAAATATTTTTGATTAAAAAAAGTCTTTTAAATTAGGGGAAAATATTTTCTACTTTTGAAAAGTAAATAATATTTTCCTCACTTGATCTTTCTTATCTCACACCTCTACAAATCATCACTTCCTCATCCCTTTTTCTTCTTCTTCTTCTTCTTTTCTTTTTTATTCAAATTATTTTTTAATTTTAATTTGAATTATTTTAATTTCCTTTTCATTTTCCTTTTTTTCTTTTTTTTTTCTTTTTTTTTTTCTTTTCTTTGTTTCCCATCTTCTTCTTTCTTGGCTAGTTGTCAACCATTGCTAGGCGAACCTCAAGCTCATCAATCTCAAGCTCGCACTCATCGATTTGGCAAGCCTCGAGCTCGATGCTCGCGCTCGCCAATCTAGTGAGCGGCGAGCCTCATGCTTGTCGGCGAGCCATCGCCATGGCCAGTGACCGGCCAAGAAAGAAGGAGATGGAAAATAAAGAAAAAAGAAAAGAAAATTGAAAAAATGAAAAAAATTAATAGGGTTAATACCTTTAAAAACTCCCAACCTGGTACACTTGTGATAAATTTATCCCAAACTATTTTTTTGATTATGAAAAACCCCAAATTGATATATCTGTGACAAATTTACCCGACTGACCATAAAAACCCTAAACCGGTACATGTATAACAAATTTACCTCAAACTAATTTATTCGACCACGAAAAACCTAAACTGGTAAATTTGTGATAAATATATCATCCGCTAAATTAAATTAATACCACAAAAAAATTATAAAAATTGTAAATTGTGACAAACAAAGCGTAAAATTATACCAGTAACCGTCACATGTTATTTAACTTAATAATTTGACAATAAAATTTAACGAAAACTAACAGAGAATAAATTTGTCACAAGTGTACTAGTTTGGGGTAAATTTGTCAAATATATATCGTTTGGGGTTTTTGGTGGTCAAAAAAATAGTTTGGGGTAAATTTGTCACACGTGTACTAGTTTGAAGTTTTTTAAGGTATTAACCCAAATTAATAATAGATTTTAAAAATCAAATTTTAAAAAATATGAAAAATCCATTTAAAAAATAAAATAAATGAAAAAGCGTATATGAAGGAAAATATTTTCCCATGAATAGTGAAAAATATTTTCCACTTCATTTTCAAGTTTCATTCGAACAAGAAAATAATTATATTTTCCTGAAAAATGACTTCCCGAAAAATATTTTTCAGAAACGCTACATTTTTAAAAACGAACGGAGCGTAAATATTGGATTATTAGGTTATTGTCAATTACACTTTTACTAAATGTAATGAAGTTACCCATCCATTGTTACAAATAGAAGGAAAAGTACTATATGTTTAGAGATTCCGTCGCATGACTATGTATATTTTTAAAATAAGTTAACGAAATATATAATATTTGAAGAAAATTATGTAACATGCTTTACAAATAAATGAATATAATACAATTACCCATCATTATAGGAAGATGGAAGAAAGTACATGTTCAAGAGAAATCCATGGCATGACTGGGCGTATTTCAAAAGACAAAACGCATAATATATATATTTTTTTGGTAAAAAACAAAACGCATAATATTTGATGACTCTTATTATTAAAAAATAGTATGGACACCCAATAGAACAGGATACTTGGTCGTATCTCAGTCTTTAATAGGTAATATTCAATGATTCCGAATATTTTAGGAATAAATGTTTGAAAGAATTATTTATAAATATGTAGATTTTATCAAAGATGATGATGAGATTTCAAATGAGTTTAACAAAGTAGTGAAACCTATCATGATATAATATCTGACATTCGACTTTATCATGTTGCGATCTTTACTGATTCTAAGCCTTTGACACTTTATCACCAACATAACAACGCACTTTTTGTGCGTGCTTGAAAAATGTTGCTTTCTTGCCATCCAACGATCCAAGACTCCTCATGCCGATCGAATTGCTGTGAATCTGTGATGGCAATTATTGCATGTGTAATTTTCGCAGCATTCCGTGGAAGGTGCATGGGAGGAGCCTCCGCAGGTGCATTTTTTACTTGACTTGCTTTTCCATTAATAAAGAAAGTAGAAATGAGAAACAACAAGCATGTGTCTAGTTGGTACTCATATTCTCCGCTAACTAAATTAAAAAAGAAGAAGGAAAAAGTCACAAAAAATATCAAATTTTGCCGATTGTGATAATTTTATTTGAAATTTTTTATATGACATGAAAATTCTAAACTTATACTACGCTGACACATTTACCCCTAAACTTTTTAAATGTATCGCACAAATATAAATTTAGAATAAATGTGTTACATAAATACAAGTTTGGAATTTTCGTGTTACAAAAAAAGTTTGGGATGAATGTATCGCGAGTTGATAAAATTTGGGATTTTTTGTTACTTTGAATGACAATCCAATCTATAATAATGATGATTAGTTGTGAAGAAGAAACTTATTTTATTAGAATGTAGAGTCATCTCTTTTTGCTATTTAAGGTCAATTGCAAATTAATCCATTTGTTTAAGTAGATAATACCTCTCAAGTGAATTAATTCAGGAGTGTGACATATGTTTTCTATGAAAGTTTGACCATGTTTCGAGTGAGGGAGCATATATAACTACTAATTCAATTTTTACTTGCACCTTTTGGTCAGCCAAACACTGACGCTGCTGCATAAATGCATCTGTATCTTTGGTATCAACGTTTTTAAAGATTCATTTGGTTCAAGATTTTGAAAATCTTTGGAGAAATTTTGGAGTGTTTAGCAATTATTTTTAAAAGATTTCGGGGTGAAAGCTACCGTTGGAAAAATCAAAAGTCTAGGATTAGTGGGACCGGTACTTGAAAACTCGTCGATCCTATTTACTCGTCACCGATCCTTTTTTCAATGACTTTTTTGGACCCAATCTGCAAGCGAACACGACATTTAGGTCGCGCGCGCGCGGGCGTGAGTCTCTGGCGCGTGAGAACTGAGTGACAAGAGAGAGATGTCCAGGTCACGAGGACAAGAAAGGACAGAGGGGCAGTGGGTGGCAGGCAAGGATGAAAGAAAAGATAAAAAAGAGTGGGTCCACAAGAATTAATTAGAAAAAAATAATTTGGTTTTATAATGGGACTCCCTTTACATAGATATAATTAAATCGAAAACAATGTACTAGGTCTAGGTCTATAAAGTGATTCCCATTCAAATAAAGTTGCAAAACCAGAAAGAAATTTCAAATTTTCTCTTAAGACTCTCTTTATTTCTTATAGATAAATATTATTATAAATATATTTCTAAAAATAATAATTTATATTATTTATAAAAATGAATGAGTTAAAATTATCTTCATCATTTACAATAATGATTACATATAAATTGTTATCTATAGTAAAAACTTTCTCATTGATTGCTCAAAGTACCAAAATTCTCTCACTAAAAAGTTAATCAATAACTTTTTTAATTATTTGGGTAGATATTATTGTTTCAATATCGTATCCTAATAAATTCTCATAGACCATATTTTATCAATCACATTTTTTATTATATAGCCAAGTGAACCTCATGAATTATGTAGTATCGAATTCAAGGCTCCATTTATTTCTCGAAAAATAAATAATTTGAAAATTATATATTTAAAAAAAATGGTCACTAGTCTTATTTTAAATTTATGTCTAATAATTATGTGTGGATAATGAAAATATTTTTCCAATCATTTATTATTTTGAAAAAATATTTTCCAAATAATTCATTTTCTATAAAACAAATGAATTCATTAAGAATGATAGTGTAAATTGTAGGTTCATTGCTTCGGACTCTGCATTTCGGAAGAACTACTACTTTACCCCCAGTGATTTTTGTGGATTTCCTCACTTCCCATTGAAACGTGTTGGTCAATCTTCTAACGTAAGCTTGTACCAAGCCTCAGGGTGATTTTGCAAAAGATTTCCCATCACAATGAGAAATTACGAAAACAAATCGCATTATATGCAAGACTTTTAACGGATTGCTATTTTAAATCGAGTATAATTTGATTATAGCTTATTGTGGTAAGTGTAACGGTTTACTTGATTTAATTATCCAATAAAGTGAATGATGAAAAGAGAAAAGAAGATAAGTGTCATTTAAAATATACTTATTTATAGTTTACACAGCCTTTTTTGCAATATTTAGATTTGCTTAGCGTATATTCATAATGAATTGAATAATCAAAATATTGAAAAAAACATATTTTAGGAAATAGTATGTACATTGTACGCAATGTTGTGTAGTCCTAGTCCCACGCGATTTAACATCATAACAAGGTCATTACAAAAGCTTGAAAAGATTTGAAACAAAACGGGATTTTGTCTTTCAGTTTTGGAGTTGATAAAGACGATACAATAAACTAAATGATAGTCCTCCCGATCTCAAGTCGTTCCATTCAATTGGATCCTCCATATATGAAAGCTATTTCCTTTGTACGAGTGTAAACACAACAACTCGAGAAAAAAGAAAAGATAATGTCATGAACGAGAGAGGACACATGAGATCCATGTTGAATGTCGACAGCTAGATTCCTTAGCGACAGTAGTTGGTTTTTGGGTTCAAATATATAATTAGGTTTATCTAGGGCGAACGACAAAAAAGAATGAGATCATGATTACGAGGATTCCCTCCCGCTCTTTGGAGATGTCATGCTTCATTATCTACACTCTTTTTAGAAAAGCTTTGGTCACACGACAAGAACAACTGCACCATGCTTTTACTTCTTCACTCCACCTTCTCAGACAAATACAATGACTCGCCCGGTTCATCAATAGCCATGGCCAACAACTTCAAAGGACAAAGGAAAATGGACTTGCTAATAGGATCGTAAATCGTACCAATACAAATTTCGTGCCAATGTTACTATAAAGGGCAAAGCAAAGTGCAAGGGAATATCATAGGGTAAACGTATGAAGTGAGAATTTCTTAATGCCATAGAGGAAAATGGAAAAATAACACAAATCACAGTTCAAGAGCCATTTTGACTTCTCCCAAGCCATTGCATTACTTGTTTTATCCTCCACTTTTTTAAATGTGTATCAATTTGTGGTTCTTCTTAATATTAATTTAATTTAATAAAACTAACAGAGGATAAATTTCACCTAAATATATCGGTTTAGAATTTTTGGTGATAAAAAAATTAGTGTAGGATAAAATTATTATGGGCGTATCGATTTGAGGATTTTTATTATTAGAAATTAACTTAGGATAAATTTATTATAAATACATCAATTTGTAATTTTTTTTAATATCAACCCAATAAATGAAGAGAAAACCAAGTACGAGTACAGATGCTCTCCACCCGTGTGGGTAATCATATTCTCCACCAACTAAATTCAGTTAAAATATAGATTGCGATAATGCCAAGTCAGTCTCTTCTTTACAGGATGCATGTGCATGGTCGATCGCTGTCCCATCCCATTTGTAATTATATCATGAGGACAATTAAAAATTGGACCTACGTCTGAATTCGCACTGCCCGACCGAGTCCGACTAGATTTTTCAATTGCAAATGTTGCTAGCGGCAATATATCTTCTTAGTCATAAAACCCTTGAACCCAAATTACACCGTGTTCTCGCTATCCAACGGTCCAAGACTCTTCGTGCCGATCGAACGGCTGCTACGCATGCCGCATGGAAAACGCAAAATCATTGCGCGCGCGATTGCCGCAGCACTCAGCAACAGTGTGCGGGAGGCGCGTGGGAAAGGACGTCTTCAGGTGCTTTTTGGCGACTGGCCTTTTTCTATTAATAAAGAAAAGAGAAAAGAGAAGATAACCAATGAGTATGCTCCTAGTTGGTAATCATACTCGCCACTAACTAATTCAATAAAAATATTATATTCTCTCTTTTTTTGCTGGATGGCAATGTTCGATACGATTTATTATAATATCACGAAGGTCCCTTGTTGGATGATGATGATGGAATGTTGTGTTAATTGATTGAATTAATTAAATTAAATTAAATTTTTTACATTTGGTCCAGACTTTGATGTTAGCAAAATTACTTGAGAAAGAAAAGAAGAAATATAAAAACAAAGATCTTCAAATTTAAATATTAAGAGCAAACCAAATCTTCCCGGCTCTTGCGACCCCAATCCCACATCTCTGAGTTGATGGGACCTCACTTGATTGTGGATCGAGGGAAAAGGAAAACAAAGAAACAAAAGACACCGTACATTGAAAACACATTAGGTCATTCACGACTTTCTTAATAAACAAGTTACACGATCCATATTATTATAATATTTATGTGATTAATGTTTACTTGTAATTATTTAGGTGGATATGATGGTGGGAGTGCGTAAAGAAAAAGCAAAAGATAGTATGAAAACGTGTTAGCTTATCAATGACCTTTCCAATAAGCACGGAGGTGATTTATCCACATTATAAGAAAATTAGAATCTAAAATGAAAATTTCAAATTATCACTAGAAATTAAAAACTTCCCTCACAAAAATAACATTTAGGTGATCGGTGACTTTTTTTAATTACTTGGGCAGATTTTATTGTTTAATTATTGGATTATTAGGTCATTGTCAATCACACTTTTACTAAATGTAATAAAGTTACCACCGATTATTACAAGTAGAAGGAAAACAACTATATGTTTAAAGAAATCCGTTGCATGACTTTGTATATTTGCAAAATAAGTACAACAAAATATATCATATTTGAAGAAAAATGTATAAAACATTTTACAAATAAATGACTATAATAGAGTCTCCCATCAATATAGGTGGAAGGAAGAAAGTACGTGTTAAAGAGAAATCCACGGCATGCTGGGTGTATTTGAAAAAACAAAACACATAATTCTTGATGACTCTTATGATTGGAAAAATTGTATGGACACCTAATAGAACAAAATATTTGGACGCATTTCAATGTTTAACAGGTAATATTCCATGATTGGGAATATTTTGAGAATAAACGTTTAAAAGAATTAATTATTAATATGTACATTCTATTGAAGATTACGATGAGATTTTGAAAGAGTTTAGTAAAGTAGTGAATCGTATTATAGTATAATATCTCGTAATCGACTTATATTTCACTAATGAAAAAACGCCGAAAGGTCAAATCTCCTATTTGGCAAATAAAGATAACTAATAATTGTCGTCACAGAAACCAATTATACAACAAACTTTTGTCACTGTCGAGATCTCCATTATGGGTTTAAGTGTTTTGGTTCGGTTTGGTTGAGTTTTTTTATTAAAAACCAAATTGAAATTCGACCCAAACCAAAATCGAACCGAATTGAAATATTGGTTCGATTTGGTTTGATTAGGTTCCGTTCAATTTTTACTTTTGTTTTTGTTTTTGTTTTTTTTTCCTACATCCACCCCTTTCAATAATTTTTTTATTTTTATAAAAAAATCGATTTTTTTTATAAAAATAAAAGGTAAAATAAAATGATTTTTTTTTTTAGATTTTATTGGTTTAATTCAGTTAACCGAACCAGTTTAAAAAGTTTCCGTTTTTTATGAGAATCGAACCGAATAAAAAAAAAAAGTTTCCAGTTAGATTTAATTCGATTTAGTTTTTGGTTTGGTTTTTGATGCCCCTAATCTCCACCAATTCTAAGCCTTCAACGTTTTATCACCGACATAGCAACTCACTCAATGCTGCGTTCTTGCCATCCAATGGTGCGAGACCCTTCATGCCGATCGAACCGCTGCGATGCATGCTGCTCGGAAAGGGCAAAGGGCAAATTATTGCATGCGTAATTTCCGAAGCAGTACGCGGGAGGAGCGTGGAAAAGAAGCCCTTTTGACTCGACCTGCTTTCTCTTTTAGTAAAGAAAAAGAGAAGGGAGGTGCGTGGAAAAAAAAGCCCTTTTGACTCGACCCGCTTTCTCTTTTAGTAAAGAAAAAGAGAAAAGAGAACCAACGGGCATGCTCCAAGTTAGTAATCATATTCTCCACTAACTAATTTTAAAAAAATTAGAGTCTCTCTTTTTCTCTGGATGGCGATGTCCGATTCCATTTATAATACCGCGAAGGTCCCTTGTTGGCGCATGTTTGTGCCTAATGAAGATGGTATGTATGTTTGCATAGAGTTTTGAAGAAGAAACTTATTTTATCAGAAGATCCTAATCGCTAAATTCATATGCAGAGTCATCTCGTTAAGGTCAAATGTAGATTAATCCACCTGTTTAAATAGATAGTCCCTCAAGTGAGTTAATTCAAGAGTGCGGCACATGATTTTTTTATAAAAGTTCGATTATGTTTCGAGTGAGAATGCATATTTAAGAATCGATTCAATTTGTACTTACACCTCTAACTCAATTTCATTAGCCAAACCACTGACGCTCATGTGAATTGTAATGATTGGAATTGCTTCCTAAATCATTCTACATGATAAATGTTTTTGTGTCTCTTGAATCAACATTTCACAAATTAAAGACAATTTTTCACGAGTACACTGTACAATTCAACTTTTTGGCATGATGTTCGATCAAGAATGTGATCCACATTATAATAAAGTTGGTAAAAAAAGAAGAAAATTCGGGGATAAGGATACAAAAGAAAAAGAGAGTAACTCCCAAGAATTAAATAAAAAAATTAATTTTACAAAGGAACTCACATCTCAATAAAAATTGGAAAAAAATGCATTCGATCAAGAGTAGGATCCACATTATAATAAAGTTGGAGAACGAAAAGAAAAATCTCTAGAAAAGTTCCCTTATTAAAATAAAATTCAGGTAATCAACGACTTTCAATTATTTGGGTAGATGTTGTTGTTCAAATATCAGATAATAACATTGAAATCAAATTATTGTTGATTACAATCTTATTAAAGAGCCCGGCTAACCTCATGAATCATGAAGTATAAACTTCGAAAATCCAATCAAATGATCAAATATTTATTAAATTTTTCATGATGTAAATAATCAAATATGTAGGATGCATCTAATTCATGCCCCAAAGTTTCGTTCCTTGACTACTAACCGATGACGCCTAAATTTTAGCTGGCTAATTCAAGTTTACATATTTGAAATGTACCAAAATAAATAAACAAATAAACATAAAGAACGCCCAATTGCTCCATTTGCCATTTTGCAATAGTCTAATTTATCAGAACACAGCCTGCAATGTTAGCCCATAAATCCCAGTCGAAGCCCATTATCCAAAGTCCACCACTCGTACCAACCCACTGTTCATTGCAGCCCATAGAACCCATTAATTCGGCAAAGCTACAACCATGAATGCTCAGCAGGAGGGGGAAAACAGAAATTGTTTTTTGACGCATTTGGGCGTAGAAAAGGGGCAAGGAACGACGGATAGTGGACAGACACTCGACCGATGAAGAAAAAATAATAAAAAATTTGAAGAAATTATAAAAAAATAATTTTAAAAATTATCAACGTCAACATCAACCATGTCATGTAATACCAATTTGATTACCTATACCACCATGTCAATGATAGTTGGCCAAAATGAGTTGGTTACTTTTTATTTACTCTACTTTTGGGCTGCTGGCTATCTTAAACAATGTCACAATGGCAAGCAAAGCTGGATTTCCTTCCTTGGAATGGTTCAATTAGCAATTGATAAAATTGTACATGACTTTTCCTAAATAATGATATAGATGTTAATTGCCTTCCTACATGTGCTTGCTGGGGTTGTGTTTATTCCACTTCCTTTGCCAACTTATTTCAGGTGAAACTAATGAGCTAAATTGTCATGCTAACCTGTTTGTTTTCGATTAAGATTTTTAGGAAATCCAAACCAAACCGACCCGAAAGTGTGCAAATCTGATCTGAACTAAAAATTGAACCAAACCGTACCAAATCGAAAAAAAGAATAGTTATTTTTCAATTATCCAAATTGAAAACTAAACGAAACTGAAAATGCATGAAATTTCAGTTCGGTTTTGTTTTTCAATTTGGTTTTGACACCACTAAATTGCCCATCCACATCAATGCCACATCATCATTCTTCTCATTTCTGAGGTGGAATTAAAAGAAAAAGGAAGAAGCAAAGCCGAGATAGAGAGAGAGAGAGAGAGAGAGAGAGAGGACGGGGAAGGTCAGGGCAAGGGCGACTTGGCGGGGGGGAAGGGTGGCCTGCCGATGGAGGCGGTGTTGCCCAGCCATAATGAATAGAGAGACAGAGAGGAGTGTGTAATAGAGCATTGACGTTATGTTTGCACGACGCAAAATTTTCTATAAAAAAGGAATCAAATAACTAGGTCAACAAACATGAAATATCAAAATCCTTGAAGCAGGAAGCCAGAACTAACGCTATCAATCAAACTTGGCATGGCCCATCAACCCAAATTGAGGAAATTTAACAAAGCATCAACAAAAATAGCATAAAAAAAAAAAAAAAAACCAAATTCTTTCCTTTGAGGTGGTTGACTCTGTTTGAGCCCAGTACGGAAGAACGAGATATGATGCTTACAGTGGCAATGAGCTCTGGAGCTGTGCTCTCTGAATCATGGACCGCCAAAAAGAAAAAAAAGTATATTCTTGAATCCTCCAAATCACAATGCACCTGTGGTTACTCAATCCTTGTGATCTCCTCTTTGTTATTTATTGACAACGGATTGGCAAACGAGTGAATGATTTGAATTCATAGCCCGTCTTTCTTGGACTAGTTCAAATCCCGACAGAACTACTGCAGATCCTTTTTTTTTTCCTTTTTCTTATTTTCTTTCTGAAACCACAACTTTATTTTTTATAATTTTTAAACTGTGTAATAATCACGTGGACCCTACTTGGCCGTGTAGATGCCAAGGTGGCAGCAGCCTCGTAACATCCACTTCACCATTTTTGTTTAGCGTTTTTTAATTGGAAGGACTAACTTGAACAAACAAACATATAATGCACCTGTTTCATATTTCTGCAACAATTCCGCAAAGTAAATTGTTGAGCTAATGCTTTCGCTTGCAGGTTTTTTCCCATCCAGAGGTTCAAATAGGATTTCCTCCGGATGCAAAGCGTCCTTCCACCTTTCTCGTTTATTTGGCTATCTAGGTATATTGTCTGTGCAAACAAAAGGGAGGTCTTGGCTAAACTGTGTAATGAAATAAGGAAGTCGTTCACCAAATTTAAAATAGGTCAGAAGGGTTGGATATTATTTATGCCTCCAAATGTTCTGTTGGTGTCTGCAAACCGGAAGTTCTTCAATAATTTAATCTTTGTAGCATGTACGAATGTTTTATTTTATCCATTAGTTGCCTTCTGGCATGCAGAAATGTTGAAGACCATCCAGTGCATTGCACCGAAGGGAAGCCTTTGTTTGCAAAGTATACTTAAATATTGAAACGATGAAGAGATCATTCGTTTTGTCCTAATGTTTTTAATGAAAAGCTAATATAGTTTCCACAATATTTACTTTCCACGGTTTAGTACTATTCCTCTTTGAATACCAAGTTGTGAATAACTAGTGTTAGCATACTGTCTTAGAATGCGACCTTCTTCTTCCAGAGGAATACCAAGGTTCTCACGGGGGGGGGGGGTAAACTTAATGGTGTTGAAATGGTTGCCTGCCGCTTGGCTACTCACTATTCACTAATGCAGTTTGTTTTCAGTGTACCTTTGACTACTGCTTGAGCGTTTTTACACTTCATACCTTGATAATCTCTTATGAGTTATGACTATACCTCGACAGAGATTGGCTTTGATTGAAGAGCATCTTGGTAGACTGACTACTGATGATTTGTCTGTTATAGAGACATCCCTTTCACTATATGATGATTTTGTTTATCCTGAAATGAGGAGTATCATTCATAAGTAATGTTCAACTTTAGTCGACAGCTTCTGGGATCTTTGTGGCATGATTTTTTACTTTTATATTCTTCTGTGTGAATGACTGTGTGCCTTTGGATCTATGTCTAGGGGAATAGACTAGAGAAATTTGTGACATAGCTAATAAATGATGTACATTGTGAGTAGATTGTGTTCTACCACACATAACTATAGCTTTCTTACTTTTTTTGTGCAGTCGGCTATAAGGCAAAGGGAGGTTTTATATGATTAGGATTTTTGTACTAGCTATTTTTGCACTTTAAGTGGTTGATTCTGTTTTATCCAAACCCGAGTAGAAATGAATCAGTCATTCTAAACACTTAAAATCTACATGATGAGTTATAAGTTATGACATGTTGTAAGTTGTTGTGTATATTAGAACTGTGCAAGGGACAAGTAAATATTCATGATAGCATAGTGATTGCTGCTTTTGGAAAAAAGTTTCTTCCTTATCTGTGCAAGTATATTTTTTCTTACCTTTATTAAAGAATGAACCTGCACATTTTGTCTTACTTCCAGAAATTCTTTTGTTCTCTAATCTCCTCAGTTTTGTTTATTGCAGTTATTGAAGTGGGTATCATTGAATAATTTTCTAAATGGAGTATCTCTGTCTTGTTCTCTGACAATAATTTTTTAGTGTTGGCTTAGGATTGGAGTGATTGATAAATGCTTTAGCAATGACACGGTCAAGGAAACTATTCATACACTAGTAAATTGGACGAGAGACCCTGAGAAGGACTGTTATGTTTATTGTTGGAAAGTCCATGACGCTTTACATCATACAGGTTTTTGATATGGTAGGACTAATGTATTTTGCCAGATGACATGATGTTAGAATTGGGACTAATCAATTAAGAAATGCAATGAGTCAGCATAGTTAATATCCTAGATGATCTATTATTACCATCTTGTTAAATTGGTGTTGCTTAGGAAATTGAGGCAGCTGAATCTTATGATGAACGGCATGCGATGACCCTCAAGAAACCCTTGTCCACTGAGCTTGAAAGTCACCTTAAGATCTGTGAGTTACCATTCTTTTGATTTTCTTTGTTGGACATAGTTCCCTTCTTTCAGACACTGACTTGGTTATAATTACTAATTTCAAATTCGCGAAGGCAGATTCCAGACTCTTGATCAATGTCTAACTTAGGAATACCGTATATCCCTTCGTGGAATATCTGGAGAAGTTTCCAAAGACTTTTGTGAGGTATGCGAATCTTGGACATCCACTGCAATTGTATGATTGAATCTTGTGGTCCTTTGTTATCCCTCCTCATTGTAAGATGATCGTACCCTTTGCCATATGGAGGATTGCGAAGATTTAGTCCCAGTTTTTCCAGCCTTACACATTTTCTCTATTCACATGACAGAAATTATGGTGGGTTTTTTAAATAATATGCAGCGGGATCCTCCAAGTTTGGAAGAAGTAACCAAGGAGATGGTCGACTTTTGTGTCTCGGCAGGCTGCTCTTAACGCTCGTCGCCATAGCCAACCTCTCTGCTCCCGCCATCTCGGCAGGCTCGCCTTGCTGCAAGGCATGGCTCGTCCAATCCATCCCCACCGACACGCCCTTCCTCCGCCGCGTCCCCAGCGTCCTCTCCACCATTAAGTGCCCCCCTCTTCTGTCGCAAGGATGCGTTTAACAAAGTAACGCGATGCGGTGAGTAGGAGAGACTGAGATTGGTGTTAAAAATTGGATATTGTTAAGACTACAGTTGTTTAGCAAAAATGTCTCTTGCACACTTATGAAAACAAATCAATGAAAATATATTTTCATTATTTATGAAGATATTTGGACATAAAATGTAATCAATGATGGAAATATTTTTTATTGACTAATTACTTTCAAGAGATACAAGCAATTATTTATCAGCAAACGATTTCTAAATCATTTATATTTTGTAAAATAAACGGAGCCTAAATGCAGTAGTTGCTGACTGGGGAGACAAATGGTTAAGCGGATGTGCTCCAGTGGTTGGCGGGAAACTCGACGGAGAAGCTGGACATCATAGCGCGGTATTGGCAGCTGCCAGCTGAATGCTCGTCCTGACGATCCTCGCATGGGCGATCGAGGCTGCCTTGTATTTTATATCTGGTAGCTTTCATAGTTTTATCGCTTGTGATCTTTAACCAAACTTTCTGTTAAAGTGTCAAACGTTTTCTCATTTCAAGTTTCCAAAGCACGTGTTAGGTAATTTTCTTAACGTCTTCTCCTGAGTAAATCCCGAAAATGGTCTATCTTGGAGAACTGCTCGAATTCTAAGTGATGCTACTACATTTGACTTTGAGATAGTAAGGGTGCGTTTGTTTGTGTTTCTATTGGCGGTGGCTCGGCGACGACGAGCCTTGCTGGTGGCTGGGCGAGCTCGGCCTCATCGGGGGGCCAGCAACGCTCCAGCGAGGTTGTCGGTCCTCGATGGCGTCGCCGGCCCTCAACGGCTAGTCGCCGGCCACGGCCAAGGCCGACGACCGACCAACGAAAAAGAAAAAGAAAAGAAGAAGAAAAAGAAGAGAAAAGAAAGCGAGGTGAGAGAAAAGTTTTTAAAATTTGTTCCGGAAACAAGAAACATTCCAAATGTGTTCCTGGGAACAAAAAAATAGATTTGGAACAAAAACGCAAACAAACTCGTTTATGTTCTTTTTTTGTTTTTTGGAACAAAAAAACAGAAATTTTGCTTATAAACAAAAATAAAGAACATTAACAAACAGGCCCTAAGAGGTCCTCCATTGGAGAGGACCATGCTCCTCCAAAAGCTCCAAGGGAGCCTCAGGAAGGATATTGATCTGGCGGATGAAGATATTGAACGACTTTAGTGCCAGAATTACTCACCAAAGTAGTGAGTAAACGGTTACTTTTAGAGAAGTTTGAGGCCCGATAATAAGTTAAGTAGGAAGTAGAACGTAATGTCCATGCTGCATAAGCCCGGACTCATCTTCTTTAAGTTTCGTTTTCATATTTACCATGGTCTATTATATATTTTCTCATTTACTTCTTGCAAACATCAGAGCTCCTCTGGAAGATAATAAACTTCATCAACCTTTTACGGCACTCCAGAGTGTATCCTGACTACAACAAAGAACCAAACGACCTTGCTTCAGGAAGGACAAACGTCAAGTCTTTTACACTATTATTTGCCAAATGATGGGGCTCAGGCGTAGTTCATGCAAAGTGTGGATATCAGATAATTGAGATGTTTATATTGGATCTGCAAACAACGATTGGAAGTCCCATTCTCAGATACATGCTTTACTTAAGAAGTCCCTTCCTCAGGAATGTAGAATAGCCTTTTCAGCATATTTTTTATTGGTGAGGATATCAATCTTACTGTGGCTAAATATATTTTGACTGAGCAAGAGAAGAGGTGCGGGCTCTCAGCTACAAGCATCCCATTCTTGTTGGCAAGTAAGATCGTAGAAGATTCTGCCACATTTACACCATTTTAAGACACATCACCTATTTTTCATCTCTTCAATCTATATAGTTTGTGTATTTGAGCCGTATAGAAGAATTATAATAATCAAATCTTTACAGGTGAAGGAACTTGGAATATACCTTGTTAATTGTCCCAAAATAGCAAAGAAGGTTGAACCCTACAACGACAACCTGTGGAAACTGTCCTCTCTCAATGCACAAAGAATTTCTGGGATCAACAATGGCAGATCACCAGAAAAGTTCCCTGTTGGTCACATTTCCTTGAACATGAAGAGCGATGCAAGTATGACAAAATCGTCCATACTGCACTTCTTCTTGTGCCTCTTTTGCCTGCATAATTTGAGATTTTGCGAATCGTTATGCTCTTCTTCTTTTTTTCCCCTGGCATTTGGTTGTATTGTTCATTTTCTTTTTCTTTTTTTGGTAAAAGGTAATAAATATACTGAGGGGAAGCCAAATGTACGAAAGATCATGACACCAAAACTTGCAATCAAGATGAGCAATCATAATGAGTGAAAGGATGCCGTGATGTAAAAGGAAGACAGCGCCCAAAGAAGATGCACAAACAACAAAAGGCATGGCATGAACAACCGGCAAAGATACAAATCCTCTGAGGTTATGCTCATTTGCCTGCATAATTTGAGATTTTGTGAATTGTTATGCTCTTCTTCTTCTTTTCCCCTGGCATTTGGTTGTATTGTTCATTTTCTTTGTTTCTTTGGGTGATAGAAAATTTCATTTTCTCTTCATAAAGCATGTCTCTGCTTCATGGGATTTTCTGTTGTTTCACTTTTAGTCAAGGAATATCCCTTTTTGGTCTTTCAACCGTCAGATTAACTCTAGACCGAGGTTGGAAACCTCTGAGGTTATGCTCGTTGACAAGTGATTCTGTTGTTTGTTAAGATTGTTTTTGGTGCTGCAGCTTAGAGTTTTCTGCGGATTTTTGATTTTCATCTTTGTCGGAGTTCTTTCCAAATGGTTATGACAACAACAATAAACCAAGCCTTATCCCACTAGGTCCGATCAGCTATAAATGTTTGCCAAATCTTAAAAACTTTTTCCTGACGTTTGCTACCCTTTTTTTTCTTTTTTCAGTTTGTTTTCTCCTAGATGATCGAATGATACGAGCAAAGAGAAAGCAGAACAGTTCTTATGTATGGTAAATAGCTTTTAGAAGAAGAAAAGTAGAAATATCTGGATTGAAAGTAAGAGATTGGATTTTATTTTCAAATTGTTCATTTTGGAGATGCTGTTTTGTGGGACTGATGAGTAAGCAGAGATTCTCCGGTGCATGATACATAGCCTTCAAAAGAGGAAAGGAGCCTGATTCTCCGGTGCATGATACATAGCCTTCAAAAGAGGAAAGGAGCCTTTAAAAGAGGAAAGGAGTTTCTAAAATAAGAGATAAGGACAAGATTTGCTCTCTTGAAGATTTCTAGTTGGATGCCTGTCTATAACTGGATAGACATGGCTGACTCTAGTTTGGCAACTTCGATGCTTAGACTTGGCTGCAGGCTTCTGTTAAAAAGTTATTCTCAAATTTGAAATGAGCAGCTTATTCTTGGTCTGATATTAGCCTGTGATGTGATGCTGTGACCAGTCGATCAGTTTGGTGCTCAACTGAATGGTTTTACGCTTGATTTGCTTTCAGTTCACTTGCCAACATAATGATCTGGCGAAGGTTGATGTTAACAATTTCCTGAGTCAGTTATTGTTATGAGCAAATATGTCATGGCAAGTCACCTCTTCCTCGATCTGTAGAGGTTCCTCAAGTAGCAGGCTATCCAATCCTGTCACATCCTCACATATTTTGTTTTCCATTAGATACTCTTGAACGTAGTCACACATCTTCACGATCTCAACTTAGCTATCTTTCTTTTGCTCCTCGAGAGGTAACCCCAAAACCTATCTATTTAACATTTTACATTTTATCTTAATATACAAAGTAAGAAATGCATTCGGACATCATCAAAATATTAGTTGTCTATTGTCTTCTATCTGATATCTTAGCAAGTAAACTTTTTCAGTGTGGATTCCTTCATGAATAGTGAGGGTGCTCAACTTTTAAGTTTTGATTGAATCACATTGCAGTTGCTCTGCTGATCCTTTTGGAGGATCCCCTCAATTTCATCTTTCAAGCTTCTATCTTTAACATACAATATACTGCCATTGCAGCTGTCATTTGGCAAGTACCAGGCCGATGAACAGGCGTGGGTTGACACAATAAAATCAGTTGGAAGTGGAGGCACTGTTAGGATCAGCACAATGGATTGTCTTAGTCAATCACAATATGCTGAGCAAACTGTGGTCATCCATTTCTTCTGCTGTGTCAGAGGCATGCTCCTTTCTTGCAACTGTCGCTGCCCTTGTTTCTACATGTAAATCCAAATCATCTGACACAAGTCAATATGATGTTCATTTAGAATCATTTCAATCTTGCATCTACCATATTCCATTTTCTTTTATAAAGATGGACTCTGACTTGCATGAACATTCAAAGATTGAACCAACGAAGCATTTAGTGGCACCACAAGTACTGAAGTTTGATGGCTGTCATTGGCTTCTTATTTTTGAGTTATCTCGTGCTTGGAATAGAAAAATGGCAATGCTTTCAGCTTACCGTAAGCAGTAGTATTTTCCTGCTATCACCATACGCCACTTTGTTTTTGAAATGATTGAAGGAAAATGTGTGAAGCTTTTGCTGTGATGAACTGTTTACTGACCAAATGGGTTAATCACACAGGCTATTTTTGATTTATCTATATTGGCCAACTTTATTTCCTCCCATGTATGGTTACTGGGAACATATTTTCTGAGGAAACAAATAATTTTCAGGTTCTCTTTTCCAAGCATGCCAAAGTCAAGATATTGGTAGGACATTGGGCACATTTCATAAACAACACTGACGTTTACCTCAAGTCCCTCCTCTATTCCAATGTCCTTTGCTCCTCTTTGAAGTACAACAATTGTTTTGGCCAAGTTGAGATCAAGTACTACATAGTGCCGAGTTTAACGCGACTGGAGCTGCGATCAGCAATGGGACCAGCACTGGGAATAAGTATCCTGGTTACACCCGGGTCAACCATGGGAAGTATGCGGTTAGCGATGCGAGAGCCCACATTGGAACGTGCAACCTAATATGGGACTATTTCTATACTACTGCCAGTGTCGGCTTCGGGACCTATGACCAGGACATAGTATTGCAGCTTCAGGAAGTCTTCGATGCTGATTGGGATTCACCATATGCTATTCCTGTGGGAGAGTCCGAGGAATGGCACTGTTTTTCGAGCTGACTAGTACCTGCACACGAGGTACGGACTGGACCAGCTACAGTTAACTGAAAGGGGCACAACGACAATCAGATGAAGTCTTCTAACACAAAGGGCACGGCCAATAGAGTTGCGCTGCTTCTTGAGATGAGGACATTGTTTAACTTAATTTGACCAGAATGATTCGTTTGTAAATAAGCACTGCAATAAAGCATTTCTTTACACTTTGTAATCTGAAACTAGAACTATTGGTATCTCCTGAAGATTACAATAATTAAAAAAAGAAAAGGAACCAGCTTCCTTGCTTTTGTATTCATTATCTTAAGACACAGCATTTCTTAAAGCTACACCAAAATCATCAAACAAAAGATGAAAGCATGTAGAGCTTATTAAGAACATAAAGCTGACACTACCTAAACATGAAATGCTCGAAGACAAGCACGGATTTGCAGAAAAATTGAAGGGAAAAATACTAAAGGACTCATAATTTGGTCATGGGACTAAACAAAAATTTGGGAGACAATGACATAAATGATTTTTTTAACTTTAACTCAATGTGAAGTTTAGTCTAACATACTATCATTTTTAGATTTTTAATTTGTTCAATATGATTTCTGAAATTTTGGTATATATTCAATTTAGTCCATGAATCGTATGAAAATATTCAATACTATTTCTGAACTTGAACTGATGGAAAGACAACATTGTATATTTTTGTATGGGGACCAAATTAAATACATACCAAAAGTTGAGGGACCACGTTAAAAGCATAGGGAATGACGTTAGACATAAAAATAAAGTGACGGAGTGTCCATGTCATTTTCCCAAAATTCGGGGAGGAGTTATTTTACGAGCTTGATCTTTGCTCCGTTCTTTTCCGTCTTGCCTCCTCAGCGTGCAGCGTTCAGCGTTCGCTTCTCTCTTCAAGGGGGGCTGGACGGGTTCAGGCATTGCTCCATAGAAACGCCCTTCGAAAACCCTTCTTATAGAGTGTTCAAACTGTTAAGTATAAAGAAACGAAGATGCTCAAATGCAGAAGCAAAAACAGAGGACCAAACAGAGGACCTGGATCCAGGTGATCAATGAACAAAGATGCCTGGATCGATGATCAATGAACGAAGATGCTCGAGGGCTTAATGACTTGGATCGCCAGATGATCAATGAACGAAGATGCTTGAGGGCTTAATGACTCGGATTGCCAAAGTCTTAAAGCTTAGTCAAATAGATTCTTTCTGTTAAAGTAGTTACTATATTCTGTTTTCTTTGTAACTAAGTTATGTTACATATCCTGGTATAAGTACTTGCTTTACTTTACATAAGAGGCAAGGAAGATAGATAGATATTGAGAGAGAGAGAAAGAAGTCGCAAGAATAGAGAGAACAAGGTATCAAGGTCATCACCAATTGCGAAAGGAACTTGATACTAAAGAAAGAAAAGTTTCGGAGGATGAAGAATAGCTCAAATCCGAAACACTGGAGTAAGATAAGTACATTTGGTCTTAGAAGATAGAACAACAGAAGTTTATTCATATTCTATCATCCAATTGTACTGAGATACAATGATATGATCATCATTCAGAAATACAAATTGTCTTCAGAGTTGTCCACTTGATTTTGTTTAAAGTTCTTCATCTTTCTCATGGTATCAGAGCTGTAGGTTGTTTGTATAACTTGGTTTGATCTGAAAGTTTGAAGCAATGGCAATAAGATCACCAAAATATCCTTTTCCAATTCATGTAAACATCTCGAACTTTGTTACAATCAAGCTCGCCGAAGACAATTTTCTGTTGTGGCAAGCTCAAATTCAAAGGTTTCTGAAGAGTCAAGACCTCTTCGGTTTTGTTAATGGTGATGTTGTAGCTCCTTCACGAATGTTGCACAACGATGATGAAGGATGTGACTCAGAACTTGTTAATCCTGATTACATTGATTGGACAAGAACAGATCAGTTGATCTCATCATGGATTAGTGGGGCTGTCACTGAGAATATTCTAAGTCTAATCATCGGTTTAGAAACATCCTTTGAGGTATGGCAGTCTCTTCTAAAACGATTTACACAAAAATCAATAGCAAAGGAGTTCGAGCTTAGAGGAAAATTACAGTCCTGCCAGAAACTTGATCAAAACCTCTCGACTTATCTCAGAGAATATAAAAATATATGTGATCAGTTGAATGCTATTGGTAAACCAGTAGATGAAATAACCAAGATCTTTGGTATACTAGAAGGACTAGGTCCAGAATATGAACAACTTCGAACCACCATATATTGTTTGAAGCCCCAACGACTATGATGAAGTTATAGCTCAACTAGAGAGATTTGAATCCGAATGAAGACTTACTCCTTAAGTCGGTTCAATCCTAATCGGCTTATTTTGGCCAAAGAAAGATTCAAATGTATCCTAAAGAAAGTATGCGATGAAGAATATCTTTCACAACCTACTGGTTTTCTAGCTCAGAGAGGAAGTTATAGGGGTGGTCGTAGTTTTGGTCGAGGCAGAACAGCTAGTAATAGAGGACGAACGATTGGTTATACTGAAAGAAATCAGAATTACAGAGAAAATGCAGCATTTCAAAGACCAGGAGATCAATATCTAAGGCAAAAGAATGTCTTTCCTCCAACAGCACAGGGATTTCGACCTTATGCCACACAACCTCAAAGGTATCAAAACAACAAATCTTATCCTCCTCTGTTAAACTCAAAGGAAAGTTTGCAGGATGGGAAAGACACAGAGGTTGCTAGACTAGAATGTCAAATATGTAAGCGACCTGGGCATGATGCTCTCCGCTGTTGGTACCGTTTTGACAATTCCTATCAAGTAGAAGAGATTCCAGCAGCTCTGACAGCAATTCATATTGAAGATCCAAAAGGAAGTGAATGGTACCCTGACACAGGAGCCACTGCTCATATCGGTCGAATTCGGTATTCTTCATACTTCTTCTAAATATCAAGGTCTCGATACGTAATGGTTGGAAATGGATCTTGTTTACTGTTACACATTGGTAACACTTACACGAAAACAAGTAAACACATTACCCCTTAATGATGTTCTTATAGTACCGAGAAATAAAGAAGAATCTTCTTTACGTATCTAAGCTTATCGATGACTACCCTTGCACTTTTATCTTTGATAAACTTGGTGTTTATGTAAAGGACAACAATACCAAGGCAACGGTTCAGCTCGGAAAGAAGACTAAGGGCCTTTATCAAGTCAATACACGGATCGCAACCTTGACCTTTTTCACTCAAAGTCAAAAAGCGTCAATGCGAAGTATGGCACCAAAGATTGGCTCATGCGAATACTCAAATAGTGGATTATCTACATCATCAGAAACTGATTCATGTTACTTCAGTTACTTCAGCTTCTTCAAACATTTGCAGCAGCTGTCAAATAGCTAAAAGTACAGCTCTATCATTTCCTTTGTCGAATTCCATATCAACTTCATCATTAGAAAAAGTCCACTGTGACATCTGGGGACCATCACCAGTAGACTCCTTGCAAAAGTTTAGATACTATGTGATTTTTGTTGACAATTTCTCACGATACAGTTGGTTATATCCAATGAAGTTGAAATCTGAATTCTTTGATATCTAGTCAATTCCAGACATTAGTCGAAAAACAATACAATCACAAGATCAAAATCTTTCAAAGTGATGGAGGGGGGAGAGTTTGTGAGTAGAAGGTTTCAAGATCATCTGCAAAGTTGTGGAATAAAACAACAGCTATCTTGTCCTCACACTCCGAAGTAATGGAGTTTACGAAAGAAAACATAGACATATTGTTGAATTGGGATTGGCTATACTATATCATTCCAAGATCCCCTTTGAAGTTTTGGGTCGATGCCTTTGTTCTGACAAACTACATTATAAACGGACTTCCAACACCAAAGCTAAACATGGATACACCATATAGAAAGATTCATAATACTCAGCCACAATATGATCATTTACGGTTATTTGGCTGTGCATGTTATCCGTGCTTAAGATCATATTCAAGACACAAGTTCGATCCTAGATCACTTCCTTGTATTTTTCTAGGATACAGTGATATGCATAAAGGCTATAGATGCCTTGTACCTACTGATAATCGTATATATATCGGTAGACATGTTACTTTCGATGAAACATCATTTCCTTTCACAAAAATTGTGATCAATGAATATGGTCAATATACTTCTTTGTATAGACAGTGGATTGAAGGAGTCAAATTGCTCGAATCTTCAAACAAGGATATAGCAAAGCAAAGTATTTCCCATCAGTCAGAAGGAAGAAGTCAATATCATCCTACTATGGATAATTATGAAAATCAGCAGATGCATCAACAGACTTCATCAGCATCAATACAGTTCCAAGATATTCCTCTGACATCAAGGCAAAATGATGATATAACAGAAACTCAATCCGGTCAGAATTCTTCATCTTTCTCAGATACTCTACCTAGCAATATTAGTTCTGACACAGAACAACATACTCGTGATTTATCTTCTTCTCAGAGAAATGTTAATAGTCATCCTATGCAGACCCGACTCAGATCAGGTATTATCAAGCCAAATCCAAGGTATGCTTGCTTGGCTGAGTATCATGTTCCTATGGAACCAAGATCCATTAAGTCTGCATTAGCTGATACAGGATGGTACAATGCTATGCAAGAAGAGATGAATGCCCTCCATAATAATCATACTTGGACATTAGTTCCAAGAACAGACCAGATGAATGTTGTAGGCTGTAAATGGGTGTTTAAGACTAAACTCACACCAGATGGTAGTCTAGAAAGACTCAAGGCTCGTCTGGTAGCCAAAGGATTCCATCAGGAAGCGGAACTGGATTTTTTCTTGAAACATTCGAGTCCGGTTGTAAAACATCCGCAATACGTATAGTACTCTCTATAGCTCTCACAAGAAAATGGACAATACACCAACTAGATGTGAAGAATGCATTTCTTCATGGAGATTTAAATGAAACTGTTTACATGGAATGACCACCGGCTTCATTGATTCTCAAAAATCAAGCCATCTGTCTTCTTCACAAGTCATTATATGGACTTCGACAAGCACCAAGAGCCTGGTTTGAAAAATTCAGCAACTTTCTTCTTGAAATTGGCTTTGTCTGCAGTACAGCTGAGCCATCTCTGTTTGTGCTTCGTACTGAATCAGATACAGTATTATTACTTATGTATGTTGATGATATCATTCTTACAGGGAGCTCTACTCAATTCTTAACTGCATTAATCCAGAATCTTAGTCTTCACTTCCAAATGAAAGATCTCGGCGATATTCATTACTTCCTAGGTATTGAAGTGAAACATACACTACAGACCTTGTTCTTATGTCAAACAAAATATGCAGTTGATCTACTCAGACGAGCACGAATGATAGATTGCAAACCAATTTCTACACCTCTACCATTGCGGCCGATTACTATGACAAATGCTGAAGTTCCTCTGATGGATCCTATTGAATACAGAAGTTTGGTAGGAGGTCTTCAATACTTAACTATCACTCGACCAGATCTAGCATTTGCAACAAATCTCCTCTGTCAGAAGATGCAACATCCCACAATGGCCGATCTTCATCAATTAAAACGAGTGTTAAGATATGTCAAAGGAACTGTTCATCTTGGCTATTATCTTCACTCTAACAGTTTAACAAATCTCTATGGTTTTTCAGATGCTGATTGGGTAGGTTGTCCTATTACTCGACGATCTACTACAAGATTTTGCACCTTCTTAGGCTCAAACTTGATTTCATGGTCAGCCAAGAAACAAAATACTGTTTCAAAGTCCTCCACAGAAGCTGAATATCGAGCATTAGCATCTACAACAGCTGAGTTAACTTGGATTGGTTTTGTTCTACACGATATTGGAATTCCTCTCACAAAAGCTACATCATTATTCTGTGACAATAAATCAGCTATTTCCCTCACAGCCAATCCTGTCCTACATGCTCGAACAAAGCACATAGAAGTTGATTTCCACTTCGTTCGAGAAAAAGTATCATCTGGTTCCATTTCTATTCAACATGTTCCAAGTCATCTTCAAGTAGCTGACATATTCACTAAGTCTCTTTCTCACTCAGCTCATCTGTCTCCTCGCACCAAATTAGGAATGGGATTCAATCCCCTTCCCAATTTGCGGGGGGATGTTAAGTATAAAGAAACGAAGATGCTCAAATGCAGAAGCAAAAACAGAGGACCAAACAGAGGACCTGGATCCAGGTGATCAATGAACAAAGATGCCTGGATCGATGATCAATGAACGAAGATGCTCGAGGGCTTAATGACTCGGATCGCCAGATGATCAATGAACGAAGATGCTTGAGGGCTTAATGACTCGGATTGCCAAAGTCTTAAAGCTTAGTCAAATAGATTCTTTCTGTTAAAGTAGTTACTATATTCTGTTTTCTTTGTAACTAAGTTCTGTTACATATCCTGGTATAAGTACTCTGCTTTACTTTACATAAGAGGCAAGGAAGATAGATAGATATTGAGAGAGAGAGAGAAAGAAGTCGCAAGAATAGAGAGAACAAGGTATCAAGGTCATCACCAATTGCAGAAAGGAACTTGATACTAAAGAAAAGAAAAGTTTCGGAGGATGAAGAACAGCTCAAATCCGAAACACTGGAGTAAGATAAGTACATTTGGTCTTAGAAGATAGAACAACAGAAGTTTATTCATATTCTATCTTCCAATTGTACTGAGATACAATGATATGATCATCATTCGGAAATACAAATTGTCTTCAGAGTTGTCCACTTGATTTTGTTTAAAGTTCTTCATCTTTCTCACAAACAACAGCAGGAGAAGGAAGGAGAAAGAGAGCGATGCATAGCTTCAAGGTTTTGGTGAGAGGCAGGCGTTCGCTTCCCAAGCTCGGCGCTTTCCCTCACCGGAGAAGTTTCTCTGCTCTGCCCTATTACGCCGGCTACGACGACGTACAAGACCAGGTCTCTCTCTCTGTCTCTGTCTCTGTCTCTCTCTATGTGTGTTTCAGTTTGTTGTTTGATGCAAGTTGTCCTGGTAGTCAAAATTTGATTCGTTCAGAAACTCGATGGAGTCAAAGTCGCGGCGTCTACTTTGCAGATAGCAAAAGGCGGGTTCGTCTAGATTGGGAGCTTATATTTCAATTCCTGTGTGTTTGTGGCGTCGGGTTTTGGTGGATGGAAGAGCCAACTCAAGAACTGCGATACTCAATTGGCCATCCGCTCTTAATTCTCTCACTACCTCAGTGGTTTGGTTCTTTCTCTCTCTCTGACTCAAAATGAATTCCTCGCCCACCCCAATCAGAACGGAAAGCCGTTTCATTTTTCGTGTTTCTTGGTGCCCCGTTCGGTTATCTTTTCTAGAATAATTAAAGCTTGAAATTTTATGCTGATATATTCTACAGGTGGCCAGGCTAAAGAGGCTCGGCTAAAGAGGCTCTATGAATCATGGGAAGAGAATCCAAACATCGGGTTCGTGTTGATGAAGGTATTGCCATTACATGCCCTGCCATTACATGCCCTCATACAAGAGCTGATGGTTTCAAATAGATCCTGGCTTTGTTTTGTCTAGAGTCTAAATAGAAGAGAAATGGATTCACATTTCAGGCATTCCTTTTATTATTGTCAGGGTTCACAATCTTTGAATTGACATTAACCTTTTTGTCTGATATGAAGGGTAGTGGCAAAGCTTTCTGCTCAGGGGGAGATGTCGTTACCCTTTATCGTTTGCTCACTGAAGGTCGGACGGTGATGAATCCTTTCATTCATTTGGCTTTCAACATTTTTTTTCTCTGACAGTTTTTATGTCCTTAGTCTTTGCTATGTATTTAATTATTAGAAGTAGAAGTAAAGGATCGGTTCAAGGGCTAGAATATCATAAATGTGACAATATTTGGGTGTTAAATATCAACATGCGAAGGTAATCTTGATAAACGGAGACGATACCCATTGGTGGATTTGTGGCTGTAGAAGAAAGGTCGGATTAGGAGCTAGTGTGTTCGAGTGAAACTAAATATTGAATCAGGTGGGATATGATATATAAATTAAGGTGGAAGGTGTGAAATAATGGCCCTTCAAAGAGCACGCAACTTTGCTATCAATCTGTTTTTATTCCCTTGGTTATGATCTTTTGGTTCTTTTACTTTTCTTTCCTAATTGTTGTTTCTTATCAAATGGTCAACATATATGCAGGGAACACTGAGGAGTGCAAAGCTTTTTTGATACTTTATTTAAGTTTGTTTACCTACAAGGAACATATCTGAAACCACATGTAAGTACCTCCTTTTGAATTTTATAAACTGTTAGCTCTTTTGAGATTTAGAATCAGTCTACTGTGTAATGGATAATTTCAGGGCTTGGATTTTCCTCTGAATTTCTCTTGGTTTGTGTTGGCTAGACATCATAGAGTAGGGTATTATTTCTCCTGGCTGGATGAGAAACAGAACTTTCACCCTAGATTCCTATGATTCTGATAAATTATATAGTCGACACTAAAAAAATCTCATCTTATAGTTTTTGAATTGATGCTTCAAGTTTTGTGAGTAAGTGGTTGGAGACTTGGAGTATGCTTAAGAGTTAGTTTTCTTGTCATTAATAGAAAACTTTAATCTCACAGCTTGCGGTATTACTGGATTTTAGTGATATGGAGATTGTTAATATCCCTGCAAACTACAAACTCCGTACACATGCTGGTATAGGTTGCTCTTGCCTTACGGATCGGTAAAATTGGCAATCTGAAAAATAATCAGTTCACTAGACAATTAGAAAGCATTTACAAAAACTTCTGAAATCTTGGAAATAACTTGGATGCGTGATTGTAGTAAAAACATTAAATTAAATTTTGTGCTAAACTCGCAATCACGCTACAAAAACTAGCAAAAGAAACTTTCTGTGTTACAAAGTGAGCGATGGTGGATGAATCCTTGGAGCTCTATCATGATCCAAATATTGAAATTATTCAACCTACTAGTTGCATATCATGCTTCTTGACATGTTATCTACTCCATTCCACTTCGGTACCATTTTCCATGGCATAAGCAGTCTAGGTCACTTAGGTGGATATACTTCGGTACAGATGAATCTTAAGTAGACGGGGTACCTCCGCATTGGGGGCATGATCAGCAAAACTTTTCTTGACTAATGATCTGCATGACCACGGTCTTTATGTGTAAGGCGATTCATGGTGAGATGAGAGGAGAAAGTAAGTCCTTGTGATTCTTGAAATGATTCTTCTTGGAGCAAAAGTAAGTCCTTTTGATGTTTAGCCCTTGTCTACTTATTACTTTATGCTTAACTAAGAAAGAAGAACAATTAAAAATCATTTACATTTTCCCTCTTTGTTCCTCAAGTCAAATGTAAAGTGAGCGACATTTACTGCAACTGGTTTGTAGTAGTCATCTTATAGGCACAATTTTTTTCCATGTCAAGCAGGATTTCGTTTCTAAAATGGATTGCATGATGTACTCCAAGTTACTTTCGTTATTTATTATTTGGCATTTAATATTCTATCAAAGTGTTTGTTTACTTGACATCAGCTTGTTGACCCATTTTCACGGTAAAAGCTGAAGCAATAACTATTTAGTATGTGTAATATTATTTAATTTTTAGTCAATCAAAGTTGTTTTAATGTCTCAGCACTCATGTTAGTTTCTACTTATGAGTCATTCACTTTTATTTACTTGACTCTTGGGCAGCTGGCTATCTTGGATGGTGTCACTATGGCTAGTGGAGCTGGGATTTCTCTCACTGAAATGGTTCGATTAGTGACCGATAAAACTGTATGTGACTTTTCCTAAATACTGATATAGATGTTAACTGCTTTCATATATGTTCTCGCTGGGGTTGTGTTTATTCAACTTCCTTTGCTAACTTATTTCTTATCTTAATGTAAAGTGAGGTTCAATGCCATTGGCTGTCAATATACGTGAATTTGCTTCTGAGTTGGAACATAGGTTTCTGGCAAAACCAGTGAGCTAAATTGTCATGGGATTGGTATTAACACAGATTTTTTATATGGGATAATGGTATGGGAGGTCCTTGAACCTTTTTAGCTTGCATTGTGGTCCCTCAATTTTTTTTTTTTTTTTTGTGCAATCAAGTCCTTGAACTATATGTTTGCTTGTTCAAGTTAGTCCTTCCGTCAAATAGTTAGACTGGAATGCTGATATGCCCATCCACCTCATCGTTCTTCTTGAGCAAATCTCTGAGGTGGAATTAAAAAAAAAAGAAGAAGGTGGGAGGGTGGCCTGCCGGCGGAGGCGGTGTTGCCCAGTCATAGCTAGGGTCATGGTGACTGGGCACTTGCCGCCATCGCCTTTGAATGCCACATGCAACAGAGAGACCGAGTGAGTGTGTAAGAGAACATTGACTTTGTGTTTGCACAACACGGAATCTTCTAGAAAAGAGGAATCAAATAACTGGGTCCGCAAACATGAAATGGCAAAATTCTTGAAAAGGAAGCCAGAACTAATGGCAACAATCAAACTTCATATAACCCATCAACCCAAATCGAGGAAACTTAACAACGTATCAACAAAAATAGCATAAAGGAATACTGAATTCTTTTCTTTTAGGTGGTCGACTCTGTTTGAGCCCACTACAGAAGAACAAGAATATGTGGCTACAATGACAACAAGCTCTCAAGCTGTGCACTCTGAATCATACACCACAAAAAAGGACAAAAAAAGTATTCTTGAATGCTCCAAATCACAAAGCACTTGCGGTTTACTCAATCCTTGTGATCTACTTTTTGTTATTTATTGACAACGGTCTGGCAACAAGTGAATGATTTGAATGCATGAAATTCTCATAGTCCGTCTTTCTCGGACCATTTCAAATCCCAGCAGAACCACTGCAGATCTGACGTGAGGCTGTGACCCTCGCCTAGATCTGTTGTGAGGGTTGTGGCCCTTGCCGCTGTGTGCTGAGGGGTGGCCGAGGACCAGGACTGCTTTTCGTTCGTATCTCTCTCTCTCTCTGGGTGGATACCTCTGTGATGGATGGGGGCTGCACCACGCCCAAGCTCCATGAAGGTCTGGCCACTGTGACCTGAGCCTGGGAGGGTCTGGCCACCCTTGCCAGTGGCTCTCGGTGCGTGCCTGACCTCTATTTGCCAGAGCAAGCTGAAGATGGTTTTCCTTTTTTTCCCCTTTTTCCAATTTTCTTTCGAAAACCACAACTTTATTTATTTTTATTTTTTTTAACTGTGTAATAGCCACGTGGATCCTATTTGGCTGCATAGATGCCAAGGTGGCATGTTATAGCCTTGTAACATCCACTTCACTATTTTTGTTTAATTTTTTAATGGAAGGGACTAACTTGAACAAACAAACATATAATGCACCTGGTTTCATTTTTCTGCAGCAATTCCGCAAAGTAAATTCTTGAGCTAATGCTTTCAATTGCAGGTTTTTTCCCATCCAGAGGTCCAAATAGAATTTCATCCAGATGCAGGAGCTTCCTTCCACCTTTCCCATCTACCTGGCTATCTAGGTACAATGTCTATGCAAACAAGAGGGAGGTCTTGGCTAAACTGTGTAATGAAATGAGGAGATCATTCACCAAATTAAAAATAGGGCAGAAGGGTCAGATAATATTAGGCCTCAAAGTGTTCTATTGGTTTCTGTAAACTGGAAGTTCTTTGAAAATATAATCTTCACTGCATTTTTTAATGTTTTACTGTATCCATTATTTCCCTTCGGGCATGCGGAAATGTTGAAGACCATCCAATGCATTGCACTAAAGGGAAGCCTTTGTTTGCATAGTATACTTTATTATTGAAACCATGAAGAGATCCTACAGTTTTTGCATTGTCCTTATGTTTGTAATGAAAAGCTCATATAGTTTCCACAGTATTTTCTTTGCATGGTTTAGTACTATTCCTCTTTGAATACCAAGTTATCAATAACTAGCGTTAGGATACTGTCTTAGAATGTGGCATTCTTCTTCCAGGGGAATACCTGTCTCTCACGGGTGATAAGCTTAATGGTGTTGAAATGGTTGCCTGCCGCTTGGCTACTCACTATTCACTAAATGCGGTTTGTTGTCAGTGCACCTTTGACTGCTGATTCAGTGTTTTTACACTCCGCACCTTGGTAATCTCCTCTGAGTTATGAGTAATGACCTTGACAGAGATTGGCTTTGATTGTAGAGCGTCTTGGTAGACTGACTACTGACGATCCATCTGTTATAGAGACATCCCTTTCACAATATGGTGATCTTGTTTATCCCGATAGGAGAAGTATCATTCATAAGTAATGTTCGACTTTAGTCTATAGCTTTTGGGTTCTTTATGGCATATTTTTTACTTTATCCTCATTTGTGTGAATGACTGTATGTTTTTTGGATCTATATGGTATAACTTTACGTTATACGCCTGTCTGGGAGAACAGACTAGAGAAGTTTGTGATGTAGCTAATAATGATGTCCATTGCGAGTAGATTGTGTTCTACCACACGACCATAGCTTTCTTACATTTTGTTGCAGTTCTATAAGGCAAATAAAGGTGTTATATGCTTAGAATTTTTGTACTAGCTATTTTCACACTTTATGTGGTTGATTCTGTTTTATCTAAACCTGAGTAGAACTATGAATCAATCATTCTAAACACTTAAATCTACATAATAAGTTATTAGTTATGACATGTTGTTAGTTGTTGTGCATATTAGAACTGTGCAAGGGACAAAGTAAATATTCTACATAGCATAGTGATTGTTGCTTTTATGGAAAAAGGTTTCTTCCTTCTCTGTGCAAGTATATTTCTTCTCACCTTTATTAAAGAATGAACCTGCTGCACTTTTTGTTATGCTTACTACCAGGAAGTCTCTTGTTTTCTTATCTCTTCAGTTTTATTTGTTGCAGTTATTGAACTGTGTATCAAAATTTTTTTTAAATGGAGTATTTTTGTCTTGTTCACTGACTCAGGATTGAAGTGATCAATAAATGCTTTAGCCATGACACAGTCAAGGAAATTATACATGCACTGGTAAGTTGGATGAGAGACCCTTAAAAGGACTCTTGCATTTATCGTTGGGAAGTCCACAATGCTTGACATCGTACTGGTTTTTGAGATGGTATGACTGATGTTTTATTTTGCCAGATGACATGATGGTAGAATTGGGACTAATTAACTGAGAAATGCAATGAGTCAGCATAGTTAATATCCTAGATGTTCTGTTATTACCATTTTATTAAATTGGTGTTTCTTAGGAAATTGAAGCAGCCGACTCTTATGATGAATGGCGTGCAATGACCCTCAAAAAACTATGGGAAGCTGCTCCATTGAGCTTAAAAGTCACCTTAAGATCCATGAGTTACCATTCTTTTGGTTTTCTTTGTTGGACAGAGATTCCTTCTCTTAGACATTGACTTGGTTAAAATTATTACTTCTAGATTTGTGAAGGCAAATTCCAGACTCTTGATCAATGTTCAACTAGGGAATACCGAATATCGCTTCATGGAATCTCTGGAGAAGTTTTTAAAGACTTCTGTGAGGTACGCAAATCTTGGACATCCACAGTAATTGTATGATTGAATCTTGTGGTTTTTTTCTTCTGTCTTTACTGTCAGATGATTGTACTCTTTGCTATCTGTAGGGTTGCAAAGATAGTTTATGTTCTGATTAATAGTGCTCTTTGCCATCTGTAGGGTGTTCGGGCATGGTTAGTGGATAAGGACTTTGCTCCAAAGGTAAAATCGAGTCCCAATTTTTCCTACCTTACATGACTGAAATCAGGGTGGGCTTATCAAATAATGTGCAGTGGGATCCTCCAAGTTTGGAAGAAGTAACCAAGGAGATGGTCGACTTTTATGTCCCTCCACTTATATCTGAGCCTGAGCTAGAACTACCCACTGCCTCGCGAGAACCCTCCATATGACAGATATATGAATGCGGATGAATTTTTTCAGCAACTTCGGTTTTGTTGGTTTGGTATTAAACTGTATGATTTAATTTTATCTTGCATACCCTCGACAATTCAAAGATCTGTCAATCATGTTTTCCTTGTATGTTAAAATCTCTCTCCCAAAAATTCCACAGACAAAGCACCAGCACAATGAGATCAGCAGCTCCGTCTTAATCACCAGCTCTCTCTCTCTCTCTCTCTCTGGTTTGTCGGTTATTTGTTTATGCACTGCTAGAGCATGTATCAATGGTGCCGGGATTGTTTGAAATTACAAGTGACGCTACCATTTTAGCGTAATATTCTTCTTCGCTACTTTAATTAAAACTGGTGCTGAGAAAATTTTATGTAGTTTTCGAGGTGTAAATCAGGAGGCATATCTATAGGACGAGGCAACTACCAGAATTATAAAGGGGAGAGTCGCGGGAAAAGGATCCAAAAGTACGAAAGACTACAAATCCTCCAAGCGTAGGTAAATGCTAAAATTACTATCTCAATATGGCCTTCAGAAATGCAAAGATCTACATGGTTGGTGGTGGGAAATTCTTTCAAATTAGTCTTGCAAATAAGTCTTAATTTCCTTGTGGAATGGTTTCCAACCTGTACAAAGATCTATATATTTGGTGGGGGGATATACATCCGAACCTTCAGAGTTAGTCTAGAATTACATGTTCAATGCACTTTTATCTATATGATGTGATGGTCACAATTATAGCCAGTGACTTCATAAGAGAGTTTAAATCTTTCTATTTTGGCCAAGTGGGAATGAGCCAAGAGAAAACTTGATATCAGGATCCTTACAACTCATGGACACTAGTGAAATCCTTTCTCTGGGCTTGCTTGCTACAGCCAAGCAATCCACGAGCACTACAGCAGATATGAAAGAACTACCAGATTATTGACTTTGGAGAACGATTAACAACGAAAAGTGCACACTTGACGATGAAAAATGACTTATGCACACAATGAGTGAAGTTCGTTTAGTAGGAAGTCGCTGCTTTCATTAGCAGGCAGCTTCCATTAAACCTCAGGTAATGAATGTCAACAAAGATGACTGCTAACCAGCCACCTAGTCAATGGATGGAAATGTATATCCGCACCGATCAGCTGCCTTTCAGTGTGTCGGTTGGTTTATCACATGCCATCAAAGGTTGAAGAAACCGTCATACACAAGCCAAATATTAGAAAATACTTTGTTAGTTGAACCATATGGAAATCAATTTCTACTTCACTTGGAGAAAGACTTTACCTCAGACAAATGGTTAATGAATCCCCAAGGCAGAGGAATATCCCATGCAACATGAGTTCTTGTTTATGGAAAAGTTATCCCTCGACTGTAGTTGCCTTTGAGTTTGATCAAGAGGAGTGTGAAAGTTATCTTTCAAAGCCATCACTTAGTTCTTCAATCAACCAAACTGAGGAGACTTGACTTGGTCTTTCCATCTCCATGGATTCTGAATTTGTCCTTCACAGGCTTCCCCTGTTTCTAACTTCAAAAAATTTCTGCTTTACAGCTAAGGAAAGTCACGGTTGCAGACACATTCCAATATGCTCACTAAGCATGTCATGAACCTATCGGAAAATGTTCTTGGTCGAGCAAGTTCATCAAGACCTGCAAAAATAGGTTGTGATTAAGTTCAATATATACTTCTTCAGTCCGTGTGACATGAGAACAACATATCGAAACATAGACGATAGTGGTGAAATACTTTGAGGGTTTGAGTCTTGCTCCCTCGTCTGATTTTGATTTCTAGGCGGAGTCCCTTCTCTGACATCATCAATGGGAGGCTCTTCGTTAATTTCATGATCTCGAGAACCAAATGGATGGAACTGAGGCTGAAGCTCGGTAGACGATAGCGGTGAATTACTTCGAGGGTTCGAGTCTTGCTCCCTCGTCTGATTTTGATTTCCAGGCAGAGTCCCTTGTCTGACATCGTCAATCGGAGGCCCTTCATTAATTTCATGATCATGAGAACTTGCAGATGGATGGAGCTGAAGCTGAAGCTCGGTGGACGATAATGGTGATATACTTAAAGGGTTCGAGTCTTGCTGCCTCGTCTGATTTTGACTTCCACTCAGAGTCCCTTCTTTGACATTGTCAACGGGAGGCTCTTTGCTAATGTCATGATCCTGAGAACTTGCAAATGGATGGAACCGAAGCTGAGGCTCGGTGTTAGGCTCTTCGGCATCCCCTTCCATTTTAGCCCTCTCCTACATGAAAAATAAGATTTTCTTTAGCCAGTACTCTATGATGAGAAAATGCAGATGTCATCAAACAAATGTTTTTCTTAACATTGGTTTTGCCTTTTTAACAAACAATGGTACAGCAAACTCATGGCTCCTATCTGCAAGACATCATGAGTATATATGCTGCTGAATGATGATGATTCAGTAATCCATGTAATGTAAAGTCTCTCCTTTTCTTCCTTCAAAATCAGTTTTACTTTTCCAAATTAAGTTCCTCTACAGAGCACATTATGACCTACAACCCTCAGAATGTCCAGAAGTGAAAATCTCTATCCTTGGAATTTCTCCCATTCAGACAACTAAACTTGTATGTATTGATGAAAAAGGCAAATGGAAAAGGTAGTATTACTACAGGAATCTAAAATAAATACGCATTATATGGAACAAGACATCTATATTCAGTCTACGAGTTGAAAGTTCCGTTTTTATGTCTGTATGAACAGAAATTATAGATAAAGTCAATGAATTGAGGAATATGACCAAAGAGAGGGAACTAAAGAAAATGGAAAGGAAAGCCTGGTGCCATTGCCCGTATAAGATATCTCCTCTTGTATGGCGACTTTTGGTTTGTTATGGTGAGGAAAATTTGAGAATTATAGGCATTTGCAAGTGAAGAAATGATTCTATGGACTGGTTGATGGCTGTTATATTTTCTCGTAAATTTACATCTCCAATTCAATTCTTGGACATCCTATAAATTTATTTGGACTATGATAGGTATGTGCAATGGCATGCTTCCTACTACTTATGTTAGAATAAGTTTTCAAAAAAGAAATTTACATCTAGTCGCATTTTAGGCGAAATTCGTTGATGTTACGATAAAATCCTATTTGAGACTCACCTTTTTTTTCTCTGGTTGAGGGGCACCTTGTTGAGCCATCCTTTTGTAACGCTTGAAAGTAATAGGACCGTCTGATGAAGAGTTGGGCAACTCCCCGCAATTGTGAACTTTTATTAGGCAGCTCTCCAATATTTTCGAGTTCGATCTGTCAAGCAGTGTTTCCAGTGAAGGACAATAGGAGACATCCAAGTTACTTAAAAACTCTAGTTCGTCAAGGCCCTCAACAAACCGTAGCTCATAACACTTACTGATTTCCAAACTCTGAAGGTTCTTCAAGTTCGATACACCGCTTAATTTTACCAAAGCATAACACTGAAAAATGGTGATGTTTTGCAATGAGAACAATGTACCGATGACTTGAATCTCAGGTATGTTTGTGCATCGCTGCAATTTAAGTTTTTTGAGTTTCTTTGAGGCATTGGGAGGTACTTCCAGTGAACAATAGTTCGACTCCCTTAAAGAAGACTCAGATTGATTGAGGACCCCAAGAGATCCTACCTCACTGCATAATACTATCCTTCCAATTGACTTGCAGGATTGAATTGATAATTCCTCCAGTGATGCCAACTTACCAGGAAACTGAATCTCAATCATATCAGGGCATTCAATTACTGTCAGTGTCCTTAAGCTAGATGGTATGGATAAGCTCTTAAGGTTACAAGACCTCAACATTAAGTAATGCAATCGCAAAAGTCCATCGAGTTGCATTTCTTGCACTCGTGAGAAACGAAGCGTCAAATTTGACAGAATTTTCAAGTTGGATAGCAATGATCCTGTCAAGCTGAAATAGTTAAGTTCTAAGGAAAGTAAAGAAGGCGGTAGCTGCCAACACAAATCATGATATTCTGGATGAGGACAGAGACCCGATTTTGTAGGCAGTGTGACTCCATTTACAAGATACAGCGTTAACTTCTCTAGTTTCGATAGCCTTTCGATCAACCTCAAGTCACACATGTGCTTTGACGTCCTACAAAAGTGAGGGCTATAAAAGTCAGGGCCAGAGCCATCAGATAGGAACAACTCCATCAGATTGGTAAGCCCTGAGAGATTTGGGACTACTTCCAATGACTGAGATTCAACACGTAAACAAACTAAACTCGTTGGTAGCTTATTAGGCAACTCTTTAATCTTATTACACTGTATTAAGTCAAGTGTCAAGAGGCGAGTAAGCTTGTCGATTGTTTTTGGAATTTGACAAATTCTGGTCCGACATAAATCTAGGACTCTTAAAGATGATAGATCTTCTATTTCATCGGGAATTTTGCCAACCAACTGATAGCGGTAACCAAGATAAAGCTCCTCGAGTTTGTGCAACTTTCCAATAGCTTTGGGTAAGTTCCATGGATCTATATATTCTTCAGTCTTAGTTTGTGAAAGATCCAAAGTGCGCAATGATATTAATTTTCCAAGGGAGTTTGGAAGTCGTCTAATCTTAGTGTCTTTAAGAAAAGACCTTGCAGTTCCACCAACCCTTCAATTGTGTTTGGAAGTTCAGTGATTCCTAAGCCTAGTAGGTTGAGAACTGACAAATGCCCTAGCTTTCCTATAGAATCCGGCAAGCTTGTAATTCCAGTCATTGAAATGTCCAACTTCCTTAATGATGCTAAGTTGCCGATGGAGGGGGGGAGTCCGCCTACTCTTAGGCATCTCTTCAAAGAGAAGTGCTCAAGCTTCTTTAGGCTTCCAATATCATTAGGCACACGTTCAACGAGCCCACAATGGGTAAATATCCAAGTAAAACAAGCACGTTAGCTTTGTAATGGAACTGTCAATTACCGTCAAGCCCCAACAATCATGAAAAGTTAACCTCTCTAAAGCCAAGCATTTAGACAAGTCTGGAGTTCTAGTAATGTCACGACATTTTACAAGAGCTAGACTTTTAAGTTTGGTCGCCATCTGCAAAAAGGAATATAAACATTACAAAAGGAAGCCAAATAATGTATGAGACAATTGTAATAAATTGAGATGAAACCACACCTTAATTAAGTCCCACACTTTCGAATCATCTTTGAAGTGATTGTCAAAAAGTTCAAGGACAACTAAATTCGTTGACCGCATACCAGGCCCACTATCAATTTGAAATGGAGAACGCCACGAAATCCATCTCAACTTTGGTAGATCGATGATGATATCCCCTTGCATGGAAACATTGGATAATCTCAGGAACCTCAAACCTTTAAACACTCTAATTTTTTCAGGTTCAATTGAGATAGAAGAAGGCCATCCTTGTAGATCAAGTGCTTCAACATCTTCGTACCACTGCCAATAAATCAATTGCAATGATTAGTTGAAGTGTGCCGGTAACCAATAATTTTATTTACGATATGAATGAATAAAATGGAAGAAAAGACACTGGTAACCAATAATTTTATTTACGATATGAATGAATAAAATGAAAGAAAAGATCATGAGCGTAAAGTTGAATTCTCAAACACATGATGTCACTTTTTTCATTTGAACCTAATAGTTATCTTACCTCTTTGGGACTCACAAAATCAAGGATCTCACTGGTCCACAGCCTACTACGCTTCCCAGGATTTTTAGAATTTTCTTCACAAACAATTTCCCGTCCCAAGTCTCTCAGCTGGTCATGCATCCAAAATTTGTTGTCAATTATCTTGATCAAGGATCTCCTAACAAGGACCTCAATGTCAGGATAAAATTCACAAGCCCGCCACATGTAACTGGCATTAATAATATCGTCATTGGTGAAAAAGCACGCAATATCAAGAAAAATATCCTGATGACGACGATGATCTTTTAGGGCTTCAAAGCTAATCTTTAATGTCTTTAGTACATCATCATGCGGTATTTTCCTTAACCGTTCTAATGTATCCACCCATCTCGGTTTAGGCTTTTCATAAAGTGAGGACCCTGTAACTTGAAGAGCCAAAGGAAGGCCCCCCGCTGTAATGACAATATCTCTTGAGAGGCTATCAAAAGAGAGGCTATCAAAACCCTCTGGCAGAGAGCCTTCTGGAGACGCGTGCCTCTTGAAAAGTTTGAGTGCATCGTCAATATTCATCTCCTTCATTTCATAAGGCAGAATTCGGATTGCAGGGTCAGAATTCACCTCCTTCGTTTTAGGAGCCATTCTTTGCTTAATAAACTCCAGTATAGTTGCGTCCCTAGTGGTGATAATTATTCTTATTCCAGGATACAACGGATCTTGTCCAATTAGATTCTCGATCTGTTTTTTCTCATCAACATCATCAAGAACTATGAGAACCTTCTTACTGCCAAGTGTTCTCTCTATCATCTGCCTTCCGTGATCAACATCCTTGATAGTTTCTCCTGCACTAGAACTATCAATATCTGTTAGTAACTTCTTCTGCAACGACACTAAATCCTTCTTTGACATTTCTCGAATATTGTCAAGGAAGGTGCAATGCTTTCCAAAGTGAGAAAAAAGTTCATTGTAGACGACCCCGGCTAAAGTGGTTTTACCAATGCCCCCATTCCGTGAATTCCGAGCAGCCTCACTTCATCACTACAGTTAATATCTAACTTTTCCAGCACTTCTGCCACTCGATCATTGAGTCCGACTAAATCTTTAGTCATAGACTTATATTTTATCTTCAGCTCCTGCAAAACCACTTTGACTACCGAGTCCACAAGTTCCGCTTGGCTGCCACAAAAAGATGCAAGTTCATCAGTTACAAAAGCTGTATCGATCATACAGATTAACATGTATGCCTCTAAATCCAAAAAAATAGTGTACTCCTTTTATTCACCCTTAATAACTCTTGCGTATGATTGTACTTTTTTTTTTTCAAAGACGTGAAGATTTGCTAATTCATATTTATCGTCCGATGTCTCTTGCATAGGACGGGCTTGATTCTAAAGCCATAAAGGTCAGGGATCTTTAGAGCTTACTTTATGCCTCGTTCCAACACCCAGCCGTTGATTTTACCGACCTTCGTAAGAGCCTCCTCCCAGCGTTCTCCCTCCCAGAATTCTACTTCGTGAGGAAGCTTCTCCTGTTGCTTCTTCTCGTGCTCCTTCTTGAGCTCTCCTATGGCCTCTCTGTATGATTCGGTTTTAAGATCAACATCATCTGGCTTCACGTAGTAAAAAATGGGTAGGATTTTTTTCTCCTTTGACTTGGATTTGTTGTCTACTATCCTTTCGAGTTCACGGAGACACCATTTTCGACTGGCATAATTTTCTGAGAAGATGGGTATGTAGATCTGGGAGACGTCGATTGCTCGCAGGAGCTCTCGAATTTCTTCGCCAACTCGAAGGTCTTTGTCATCCATGAAGGCATAAATACCATTTTTTCTCAAGCCTTCATAAAGGAAGCTGGTGAATCCATCTCGAGTATCTCGGCCACAGAAATTCAAGAATACTTGATACTTGTCTCTTCCTGCACTGCCACTACTCGTCCCAGCATCTGAATTGGCCATGGCAGCTTGACTTTGCAAATTAAGGTCTCTCTCGATCTCTGTCTAAACGTTCCTCGCTAACATCAAGTAAAACGAAAGATAGAGAGTACTTGTTGAAAACTCGCTGATCTTTATCTAGTGTCATGGATCCTCTTTTCAATGACTTTCCCTGGAGAAAAAAATCTGGGTAGCCGGCGCGTGGGTGTGTGCTAGCACGCGCACGAGTAGTCAGCGAAGAGAGAGAGGGGCAGCGGGGAAAAGACGCGCAGGGGATCAGGATGAAAAGCAAAGCTAAAAAAGAGTGGCTCCACGAGAATTGATTAGATAAATATATATTTGGTTTTACAATGGAACTCCTTTATATCAATAAAGAGATATACCACCCGCTGGGGTGGCTCTGCTGGTTCGGCACTGCCTCTCCCGAAAGAGAGGTCGAGGGTTCGAATCCCCCGCGAAGTAGGGAAATGCTGACAGAGGCATTTTCGGCGACTTACTTGGTGTATGTGTGTGGTGGCTAACACGTGTACCGACTGCAGTGCGCGTGTGTGGTGGGCTAAGACGCGTGTCTGCGCAGGGTTCTAAAGACGCGTGTCTGCGGGGTTCTTTCTTCAACGGGCCGTAGTGCGGGATTCTCAGAATTCATCAAAAAAAAAAAAAAAAGATATATAAATTAATCGAAAACAATGTACTGGATCTACAAAGTGATGCCCATTCTAATAAAGTTGAAATAGAGAAAGAAAACTCAAATTTTCACTTAAGCTCCCTTTATCTTATAAAAATAAATAATATTATAAATATATTTCTAAAAATGATTATTTATATAGTGTTTAAAAATGGATGAATTTAAAATATTTTTATTATTCATAACAATGTTTAATTGAATCCTCCAAAAGCTATTTATTCATATGAGTGTAACCACAACAACTAAAGAAGAAGGAAAAGAAAATTTTAAAGAACGAGAGGAGACATTCCTTGTCAAAAGAAGTTAATTAAATTTCGGGTTTAATTCATAATTAGTTTCTTCAGGACTAATAGCAATAAAGATAAATTTACGGAAGCCATAACCAAGTCCTCCGTTTAGGTTTCAATTTTTTTTCTCACCTTGCAAAACGAGGATTGATTCCTTGCAGTTATAGAGAACACAAATTCGAATTTGCACTGTCCGAACACATATATCTTATTTCAATATTTCAAACCAAAGAATGTCCGGCCTTTATTGATAGTACCCTTGACCAAAGTTCCAAGGAATCTTTATGTTTGTGCTTTTAATACGCACAACTGTATACTAGTTGTGTTACATTAAAATATCCTGCAAAAATCATAAAATATTGTTAAATCATTTTTTAAGTAAAATGCTAGGATTTGTTCCTCAATTATCATGTCCTCGTTTCATTTTGCTTCTTTTCTGTAGTGGCAAATGGCAATTATATGTCTCGTAATTCTCTTGTATACAGGTATAACAAAGAGTCCAACCAATGTTTGTGATTATGCATTGGTCTTGCCTACAACTGTTACTTTTACTTGTAAGTTTCTCTCAAACTCATGAAAAATAATGAAAGGCTAAGATCAAGTTACGACGGATGAATTCCTTGCGCTCTTTGAAGATGTCATGCTTCATTATCCACGCTCTTCTTTGAAAAGCTTTGGTTGCATGACAAGATCAACTGCACAATGCTTCTACTTCTTCACTCTACCTTTTTGGACAAACACTACGACTCAAGCGGTTCATCAAATAGTCATGGCCAACAACTCTAAAGGATAAAGGCAAATGAAAACTTGCTGTTAGGATCGTAAAACGTACCGATGCAAATTTATGTTTCAATGTTACTATAAAGGACAAAGCAAAGCGCGAGGGGGATATTATAGTGAATAAATAGTGCAAAAAGAGAATTTCTTGATGTCATAAAAGAAAAGAGAGATAACAAAAATTGCAGTTCAAGAGCTATTTTGCCTTGTCCCCAGCCATTGCGGTATTCGTTTTGGCTCCTCAAATAAAAAACAATTTCCCACTAAGGTAAATCAATTGGAAATATAAAAATTTGACTCCCATTGTTGGATGAGGATAATTGTTGCACATGTAATTTTCGCGGCACTGCGTGGAAGGTGTGTAGAACCTAACATGCAATACCGACACGTACTTGATTTGCCTTTCCTATTAATATAAAAAATAAATAAAGCTCAGTATTCCGAAGAGCCCAAAAGTGTTTAGTTTCGATCGAATTTATCACCGAAGACATATAATATTTAATAATTGTATCAATTTGAGGTTTTATCTTTTGCTTATTATAGGTATATTAATTTGTGATTTTTCGTGATATTAATACAAATGGAGAATAAATTTATCATAAATATATTAATTATGAATTTTTAGTAATCTAAATAATTTTGAATAAATTTATTATATATATCAATTTTAATTTTTCCATGATATATCTCAATAAATAAAATAGAGAACTACTGTGCAATACAAATGCTCTCTACTTGAGTGGGTAAGCATACTCTCGACCAACTAATTTCGATTAAAATATAGATTGCGACAATGCCTTGGTCTCTTTTTACAGGATGTGCATGATCGATCGATCGTTGTCCCATCCCATTTAGAATAATATCGCGACGGCAATAAAAATTGGACACGCATCTGAACTTGCATCGTCCGAGTCCGACCAGATCTTTCAATCGGAAAAGTTGGTAGACGCAATGAATCTTCTCAGTGAAAAAACCCTTGACCCAAATTGCACGGCGTTCTCGCCATCCAACGGCTCAAGACTCTTCATGCTGATCGAACGGCTACCAGGCATGCTGTACGGAGAGCGCTAAATAGTTGCGCGCGTGATTCCCTACAGCAACAGTACGCGGGACGGGAGGTGCGTGGAAAAAGAGCTTTGCATGGACAGGGCCTTTTTGACTTGACCCGCCCTTTCTATCAATAAAGAAAACAGAACAATAATTGATTGAATTAATTAAATTAAATTAATTCTTTTACGGGACATCTCGTAGGAATTTCTGAAGAATGATATTTTTTATTGATTAAATTAAGTCATGCCCACATGGCATGAGTTAGGAGCAGTTGCAATGAAGTGTGATTGCCATGATTATTCATACCCTTTTTCACCATTATTTCAAATTTTAAGGAACAAAATAACAGTTCTTTTTTGGTGAATCAAATAAATGTTATGTTTCGACGAAAAAAATAAATTTTACGTAATAAAGTTGAGAAATAAAAGAAAATTCAAAGTTTCACTAAAAGTGAAAAAAAGGGGGCATCACTACTTTGAAAAAACGCGGTTGATTTTATCGGCATCGGATCCATTTTACTGGCTTTTATTGGGTCAAATCTACGAGCGAGTAGAATATTCAAGTACATCGCGCGCGTGATTGTGTACAAAAGTAGAGAACATAAAAAGTAGCGAGTGAAAAAGAGAGAACCATTGGGATTCGCCCCAATGACCATCATTTCAACATGAAATGGGGAGGTGAAGGGTTCAAATCCCCACCTTTTCAGGAGAGATGGGGTGAGAACGCGTAAGTTGCAGGAATGGGTTTCGACTCCCACTCCATGTAAGAGGTAGGATAAAAGTCTGAGAGTGAGTATAGAATAGAACTAACGTAAAATTGACAAAAAAAAAAAGAGAGAGATTATGGCCAAAAAAGAAAAAGAGAGATACTGACAAAAAAAGAAAAATAAAAGAGAGGGATGTCAGGTCACGAGAGGAGGAGTAGGACTAATATAAAAAGTAGACAGTGACAGACATGATGCGATGGGGATAAGGTTAAAAAGGAGGGAAAGAGAGAGTGGCCCACAAAAATTGAATAAATCAAAAATAGTAATTTTATGATGGAACTCGCATTCGGAGAAAGATAAATAATTACAATTCTTCACGTGAAGCAATTTAATTTTCTAAAATTTTCTCTACTTTTGTCCTGACATTCCTTGTCATCAGGGTTAATACTCTGGAAACCCTAAACTGGTGTACTTATAATAAATTTACCTCAAATTATTTTTTAGATCATAAAAAATATCAATTTGGTACACTTGTGACAAATTTACTCCGATTGACCATTAAAAATCCTAAAGTGATCATTTATAATAAATTTACCCAAAACTAATTTATTCGACCACAAAAAACCCCGTAGTAAATTTATGACAATTATATTCTGCAGTAAATTGGATTAATACCATAAAAGAATCACAAAAATTGTAAACTGTGACAAATAGAATGTAAAATTCCAAATCGGTATACTAATTACCTGTCACGTGTTATTTGACTTAATTAAAATTTAACGAAAACTAACAGAGGATAAATTTGTCATAAGTATATCGAGTTTGGGGTAAATTTATCAAAAGTGTACAAATTTGGAGTTTTTTCTTGTAAAAAAAATAATTTTGGGTAAATTTATCACAGATGTATCAGTTTAGGGTTTTCGGGTTATTAACCCTCATCATTATCATTTCTTGAGGATTTTATGTTTGGCAAAACTTCACCATCTATTTTATTAGATGGTAGCAATTGTCTAATCTAATTCAATCAATCGTTTATCACCTATGTCTTCATAAAAGATTTTGGGATGTGTTCCCATTTGCTAAACTTCCTCTAACACACTCGGCTATATGTTTTGCCTCCCTATCTTACCTCTCACGTTCCCTTTTGTCCAAAATAGATCCGTTCCCAACCTTAGTACTCTGTTCAATACCTTTTCCTACTTCTTGTATTTGAGCGCTCTCATCATCTTCATCATCATTGTAATATACAACATACTGCCATTATCATGATAGAAGTATCTTAAATTACCTTTCAAGCTTTTCCCAAGATCATGATAGTACATTTTTTCTATTTTATTACGATACTATATCTCCTACAAAATTAATATATGACGGCCTTCTTGCAACGACAATGATAATGCGTTCATTTCCACTAGAGTATTTTTATTTATCAATGCTAATAACAAATTCTTCACCACGAAATGATGTCTACGGTGTCATCTCTCGTGCCGACGGTACCTACAATCAACCTAATTAATTAAACAATGACTTAACAGTGATTGTTTAGCACTCTGAAAACAACAAAACTAGCACTGAATTGAGAAGACAAGTTGAAGACCATGCAATGACAATTTCACTCTTGCGCGATTCCTTCTCTAGCAAGAAGTCTCATTTTTCCTTCCCACACCCAATTTTGGTTTAGAAGCCTTAATTTTTCTCACCAGTTGAGCAACTCAGAGAAAGATGAGGAACTTGAGCGAGGGAGAGTAATAGAAACGGTGAGTGACGGCAACTGACAGGAAGAGTGGTGCGCTGAAGACAATCTACCCCTATAATATTTTTTTGCGTATTAATTTAATTTATTAAAAATTAATGATAGATAAATTTTTCATCAATTATTTTTAATTAAAATATAAATGGAGATGATGCCTGGTGAGTCTCTTTTTGCAGGATGCATGTGCATGGTCGGTTGCTGTCCCATTCCATTTGGATTCACATCACGAGGGCAATAAAAATTGGACCCGCTTCTGAAATTGCACCGTCCGAGTCCCACCAGATCTTTCAATCGTAAATGTGGCCAAAAGCAATTTACATTTTCTCCGCCATAAAACCCTCAAGCGAAATTGTACTGCATTCTTGCCATCCAACAGTCCAAGACTCTTCATGCTGATTGAATGCTTGCGATGCATGCTGCACGAAAAGCGCAAAATAATTGCACGAGTGGTTTTCCTTGGCGACTAGCCAGAACTGATGGCATGCTAAGGCAAGCCTCGCTAGTGGAAAGGTGAGATTCTTCTCGCTAGCTAAAAGAAGAAGGAAAGTTTAAAAAAAAGGAAAAATAAAAAATTCGAAACAATATTGAAATCTTATTAAAAATCTTTCATATTAACGTAGGCTACACCATATAGGACGCCTAGCATTCATATTAGTGATTTTTTACTAAAATTAATTGAGTGTACTCAACTGATAAAATGCAAAAATATTTATAAAAATATTTAAAACTGAATTTTAGGATTTTTTCTTTTTTTGACACACAATGCACTCTATCGTGCATGCTTGAACAATGCTGTCCTCTTGCTATCCAACGGTCCAAGACCCTTCATGCTGATCAAACCGCTGTGATGCATGCTGCACCCAAAGCGCAAAATAATTGCACACATAATTCCTTGCGGTAGCCGCGCGCAGGAGGTGCGTGGAAATGAAGCTTTGCAGGGATAGGGCCTTTTTCACTTGACCCGCCTTTTCTTTTAATAAAGGAAATAGAAAATTATTAATTTAATTAATTAAATTAAATTAAATCAATTCTTTTGCGGGAGATTATATGAAAATGCATTTTAGGAATTTCCGAGTAGTGATTTTTTTCATTAAATTAATTGTTTTTTGTGTTGCTAATAAGTCATGCCCACAGTGCAAGTTAGGAGCAGTTGTTATGAATTGGATGACTCCCATGACTATTCATTCGTTTTTTCACTATCAATTCAAGTTTTTAGTGAATCACGTGACAATTTCTTTTTTGTGAATCAAATAAATTTTACGTAATAAAGCTGAGAAATCAAAAGAAAAATCAAAATTTCTCTTTAAGTGAAAAAAAAGGTCCCTCACTGCTGGAATAACGCGGTTGGTTTCATCGTGATTGCATCCTTTCTACTGGCTTTTCTTTGGCCCAATCTACAAGTGAGTAGAATGTTCAAGTGCGCCGCTCGCGCGCGTGGGCGTGTGCAAAAGTAGACAACATAAAAAGCAGCGCGTGAAGAGAGAGAGAAATGTCAGGTCACGAGGAGGACCACGAAGGACAATTATAAAAAGTAGAGAGTGGCAGTAGGTGACAAATGCGATGTGATGGGGATAAGGTTAAAAAGGAGAAAAAAAGAGAGAGTCGCCGACAAGAATTTGATAAATCAAGAACAGTAGTTTTATGATGAACTCGCATTCCAATAAAGATAAATGATTGCAATTCTCCACATGGTACAATTTATTTTTTGTGAAATTTTTTCGGCTTTTGTCTCGGCTGTACGAATTTCTCATCATCATCATCAGTTTCGTAATATAAGGACATGCATGTTTTCATTTTTAAAATCTATTTATGAATAGATTTTTTTTTTTTTTTAAAAATAAAAAAAAACGAGAAACGCGTTTGATTGCGTTTTTATTCTTTTTTTTATTTTTTTCGGAACATAAAAAAACAAAAAAAAAAAAAAAAAATTATTTCTTATTAAAAACGATTTTTTGTTTTTTTGTTTCTTCTTCTCTTTTTTTCTTTTTCTTCCTCTTTTCTTCTTCTTTTCTCTTGCGGAGTTCGGCCTCGGCCATAGTCGACGATCGACCGTCGAGGGTCGGCGACGCCGTCGAGGGTCAGCGACCTCGCCGGAGCGTCGCCGGCCCCTGGCAAGGCTCGGCCTCGCCTGCGCCAGTGACATCGAGCCTCGCCTTGGCTGGGCGAGCTCGGACTCGCCCAGATTCGATGAGGCTGAGCCTCGCCCAACCACGGTGAGGGGCGGCGAGCCTCGCCGTGGCTGGGCGAGGCTGCCGGCCCCGTCGGCCGCGACTGGCCGAAAGAATAAAAAATAAAAAAGAAAGGAAAAAATGAAAAATAAAATAAAAATATTAAAAAATTAAAAGAAATAAAAAAATAACATAAATTTACTAAACGTGTTTTATTCTTTTTTTTTCTTGGAACAAGTTTACCAAACGTATCTTTTTTGTCAAAAATTGTTAGAACGTAAACACTTTTTACTATTTACGTTCGTAACATGTGATTTTTTGAACGAAACGTTACCAACACGCTCTAATTCACTGAATTGAACAACCTTCTAACCTAATTAAATCAATTCTTCATCGCCTATGTCTTCGTCGAAGATTTTAAGGCGTGTTCTCGTTTGTTGAACTTTCACTAATGCAATCGCTCGTGTTTGGCCTCCCTCTCTTCTTCTCCTTTCTCTAAAATAAATCTATCTTCGACCTTAGTATTCGGCTCAATACTATTTCCTAGTTCTCATACTTTAGTGCTGTTATCATCTTCATCATGATTGAAATATTCAACATATACTTATGATGATAAACAATATCCTTTATACCATTATCTTTATAGAAGTATCTTAAATCATTTTTCAAGCTTTTCCCAATATCACAACAATGCACTTTTCTATTTTACATCGTAATTGTTAAACTGTATTTTTCACGAAATTAATACATGATGGCCTTTTTACAGCGACAATGATGGTACCTTTATTTTCATTAGTGTGTTCCTACTCATCGATGCCAACAAGAAACATACAATGATGTTTACAGTGCTATCTCCCATGCAAATGCTACGCCCAAGAAAAAAAAAAAAAAAGCTTTTGAGATCATAATGCAAAAAAGATGATAACTTTATATTGAGGTCCTATAATTACACTTAATTGATTAAACATTAACTTAGCAATTATCATTTAGCAGACATAAATAACAAAACTAGCAATGAATTGAGAAGACAAATTGAGGACCATGCATTGGCAATTTCATTATTATGCGATTCCCTTTCAAGCACCGTCGTCCCCATGGTTGGCCAAGAACCCTAATTTTGGCTTAGAAACCCTAATTTTTCCCTCGAATTGAGCAACTCAAAGAAAGATGACGAGCTTGAACGAGTGAAAGTAATAGAAACGGTGGGCGACGGCAAGTAATAGGGATAGTGGTGTGATGGTCAACCAACATTGAAGACAATCTCGCCGACTAGCCCTATAACCTTCCTTGTGTGTGATGTTTTTGCTTGGTTGGATTGAGCGATGTTATTTTTGCACATCCACGTGGTCTGGATTTCTTTAACAATATACCAACTTTTTTTAATTTTTAATTATAAATGTTATATGATCATTTTCGCCGGAAATGTCCATGGAAGGCTCTTTCTTTCTTTTTTCTTTTTTTTGGGCGAAGACAATTTTTATTCATTCATCCACTAGAGTTCTAAAGTTTAAGAGAATACAATTCAAAACATAACATATTTCAGAGGGTTTGGGAGGCTTAATAAATCAATCAGAAGGGAGATTCACTATTTAGTGGGTTTTAAAAATCTAATCCACGACTTGATTGACTTTTCGTGAGAGGATGTTCTCTACTTGGGCATGAAAGGGTTCTCACAATCCACAAATAAGCTTTAGATGGACCATGGTCGGTCACTGTCTCATCCCATTTGTAGTAGTATCACGAGGGCAATAAGAAATTGAACCCACTTCTGAATTCACAACTGCCCGACCGGTCCGACTAGATTTTTCAATTGTAAATGTTGCTAGAATTAGTCATAAAACCCTAAAACCCAAATTGCACCGCGCTGTCGCCATCTGACGGCCCAAGACTCTTCGTGACGATCGAACGGTTGCTAGGCATGCTGCATGCAAAGCGCAAAATAATTGCGCGCCTGATTCCGTACATCAACAACAGTACGCGGGACGGGAGGCGCGGGGAAAAGGAACTCACTTCTATAGGGGCCTTTTTGACTTGACTTGCGTTTCTCTATCAATAAAGAAAACAGAAAAGACAATCAACGAGCATCCTCCTTGTTTAATGATGGAGGGAGCGGGTGAAGAAAAAGAAAAGAGAAAAAACTTTTTCTTTTTATCTTCCTTTTTTTCCTTTTTATTCTTCCTTTCTTCCTCCTTCAGCCGTTCATCAGGCCATGATGACCAAGCAAGCCTCCGCAATGTAAGGCGAGGTTCGAAGAGACAGAAAAAAAGGAATTTAAAAAAAAATTAAATACTTTAACAAATTATTTACATCAACGTGAATTATATTATATAAGATGGCTGGTATCTCCATTGATGATTTTTTTTATCAAAATTGATTGAATAGATTCAAGTGATAAAATGTGAAAACATTTATAATTTAATTAAAACAAAAAAAATTTAAAATTAAATTAACAAAAAGACAATAAATTTGAGACACAGCCAACTCTATTGTGCTTGAACATTGCTGCGTTCCTACCATCCAAAGGTCCAAGACTCTTCAAATCGAACCGCTGCTATGCATGCTACACGGAAAGCGCAAATAATTGTACGTGGAATTCCCTGCAGCAGCTGTACGTGGGATAGGAGGTGTGTGGAAAAGAAGCTTTGTAGCACAGGCGCCTTCTTGACTTGACCTGCCTTTTTTATTAACAAAGAAAAAGAAAATAATTGATTGAATTAATTAAATCAAAATTAATTTCTTTGTAGGACATTACATGAAAATGCATTAATCTTGTAGGAACTTTCAAGTAGTGATTTCTTTTATCAATTAAATTAACTTTTTTGTGTAACTGATAAGTCATGTCCACAGCACGAGTTAAGAACAATTGTAACGAAGTGCGCGACTCCCCTTATTAATCATTTATTTTTTTCATTATCAATTCAAATTTTTAGTGAATCAGACAACAGCTCCTTTTCAGTGAATCAAATAAATTTTATGTAATAAAGTTGAGAAATCAAAAGAAAAATAAAAGTTTCACTTAAAAGTAAAAAAAAAAGTTGCCTCACTACTTTGAGAAAATTAAAGTTTCACTTTAATCGCCATTGGATCCTTTTTACTGGCTTTTCTTGGGCCCAATCAACAAGCGAGTAGAATATTAAAGTATATTCGCGTGCGTGGGCATGTGCAAAAGTGGAGAACATAAAAAGTAGCGAGCAAAGAGAGAGAGAGATGTCAGGTCACGGGGAGGAGGACGAAGGACAATTATAAAAAGTAGATACCGACGGACACGCAATGGCAATTTCACTGTTGTGCGATTCCTCCTCCTCTAGCATCATCGGCCCCACAACTGACCAAGAACTCTAATTTTTCCTTTCTAAACGCTAAATTTTCCTTTCCAAACCCTAATTATGGCTTAGAAGCCCTAATTTTACCCTCTAATTGACAACTAAGAGAAATATGACGAATTTGAGTGAGCGAGAGCAATTGAAATGACGAGTGATGGCAAGTGATGAGAGAGTAGCATGATGGTGAGCCAGCATTTAAGAGTGTGCATGATAAAATTTCTATTTCTTTATTTTTTATTTTTCGAAATAGATTTGGAATATAAATCCGTCAAGAACATAATTTGATTTTTCTATTCCAGAAAATATTTAAAAAAAAATCAGAAGTTAAAATTTTTAATTTCTCAATTTCGAAATAAAAATCGATGAATCCATTTCTGAAATAGAAAGCTAGAAATCAATTTATATTCTAAAAATTTTGTCGTATGCTTGCACCTCTAAGACATTCTAGCCCCACAACCTTTCTTGTGTGCTATGTCGTTTTTGCTTGGTTGGATTGACCAACATTGTTTATGCCATACCTAATTGCATTGGATAGATCGATGCCATTTTGCACATGCATGTGATCTATATTTCTTTAAAAGTATACCTACTCATTTTAATTTTTTAATTATAAATGCCATATAATCATTTTATTTGGAAATTCTCACCGAAGGTGCTTTTTTCTTTTGATCGAAGACAACTTTTATTCAGTCATCCATTAGAGTTCCAAAGCTCAAGAGAACAAGATTCAAAGCATAACGCATCCCAAAGAGGTTAGGGGGCTTAGTAAGCCAATTAGAAGGGAAATTCACTATTCAGTGGGGTTTAGCAATTGAATCCATGACTTGAATGGCTTCTTGTGCGTAATGTTGATTGAGGACATTCTCCACTTGGGCATGAAGGTTCTTGCAATCTACGAATAAGCTTTCGATGACCCATGGGCTTTTTGAGATATCTTCAAGGCACTTACACGTAGATAAGCTATCACTTAATAACTCCACCTTTTGATCAATTCTTGTAAATGATTGTTTTTTATCTGATTTGATATTTAAGTAAGCCGGTGAAAAATTTTGATACTAAAATGAGTGTTGTACAAATTTTTTTGTACTTCTACTGTCATTCTGTCAAAAAAATTGTAATATGTGAAAGTGCTTTTTGCATATAAGAAATATTCTTTTTGAGCTTCACTGCTCTTAGGCGTCTTTGTGTTTTTCACCTATTAATATAGTTAAATAGCATCGATACATTATCTGCTTTTTATTCTTCGATTTTAATTTCTTCTTCAATTGGATAAGAGAGACTGAACCTGTAATGAATTCATTTGCACGTTAATTGATGAGCGGTGTTTTTCACTTTTGCAGGTAAAGACAACATGTATGGACGGCTAATTTCAGAGGACAAATTGAATGCCAAGATGCCAAACTGTCTAGGCAAAGGTTTTTCCTAAGAAAATATAATAAAATAAATTGATCTATAGCGGAATCGTGAAACTCACAATGCACATTAAAAACACCATGTATTCTTTTGTATCTTTAGAATATATCTAAATATGTAATAGTTTTGCTGAAGAGAGTAATTTTCAAGAAAACTAATCACATAAATTTATGAATTAATTGTCAAGTAAAATTAAGGAAAACATTGAACTTAATCAGCTTTTGAACACAATTCTATAGTTAAAAACTTTTATCTTTATTGTACATATCACCGCCAAATCTCTTTTCAGATAGCTGTGCACATGAAGAGATGATCGGAAGCAACAAAAACGAGCCCTATAAACCCCAATTACTTTCCCCATTACGAAATAGGTTTCAAACTCGCACACAAATCTATATAGTTGGCGTGGAAAATATATCCAAACTTGCAAAGTTAGACTATAATTAATATGTTCAATGCACTTTTATTGGTACGATGACATGATGGTAGATTCAAAAGTAGTAGCAGTGATCTCTTAAAAGAGTTTGAATCTTTCTATTTCGGTGGAGTTGTTCTTGGTTCCCACGCGGGAATGAGCCAAGAGAGCTTAATGTTTAGGTCCTTAGAACTCATGGCCACAAGTGAAATCCTTTCTCTGGGCTTGCTTGCTATGACCAAGCAATTCACGAGCAACTTAACAGATATAGAACTCCCAAATTATCAAACTTCTGAGAACGATTCACTTATGAATCAGAAGTGCATGCTAGATGATGAAGACTGAGTACTATACAAAATGCGTTTAAGTTCAGCTTTCTGGAAGTTGCAGGCAACTTCTATTAAATATTGGCCAAGGGATGTTGACATAGATTACTGCTAATCAGACCACCTAAGCATTGGTTGAAAATGTATATCAGTGCCAATCAGCTGCCTGTTGGTGCGTTGGTCGATTTATCACATGCTGTCGATGGTTAAAGAAACTGTCATAAGCAAGCCAAATATTGGAAAATACTTTGTTAGTTGAACCATATGGAAATCAGTTTGTATTCCACCCGGAGATAAGACTTGCCTCTGACAAATGGATAATGAATCCCCAGTGCAGAGGAAAATCCTATGCAACATGAGTTTTTGTTTCTGGAGCACTTCTCCCTCAATTGCAGTTGCCTTCGAGGTTGATCAACAGGTGCGTGATAGTTATCCATCACTTAGCTCTTCAATCAATTAAAATGATGAGACGAGACTTGGTAGTTCCATCTCTATGATTTCTGAATTATCCTTCCAATGCTTTTTTTTTTGGGTTTCAAAGTCAAAGAATTGCAGCTTTAAAGCTAGGAAAGTCATGGTTGCAGACAAATTCCAATATGCTCACTAAGCATGCCTTGAACCTATCAGAAAATGTTCTTGGTGGAGCAAATTCATCAAGACCTGCAAAATTAGGTTGTGGTTAAATTCAATATACACTTCTTCAGTCTGTGTGACGCTACATCAGTTGATCAAAATATAGACTATAGTGGTGAAATACTCTCGAGGGTTTGAGTCTTGCTGACTTGCCTGATTTTGATTTCCAGGCGGAGTCCCTTCTCTTACATTGTCAAGGGGAGGCTCTCTGCTAATGTCATTGCCATGATCCAGAGAACTTTCAGATGGATGGAACTAAAGCTGAAGCTTGATGTTGGGCTCTTCAGCATCCCCTTCCACTTTAGCCTCCTCCTACATGAAAAATAAGATTTTCTCACTAGATGAGAAAATGCAGATGTCATCAAACAAATATTTATCTTAACATTGGTTTTGCCTTTTTCACAAACAAGGGTACAGCAAACTCATGGCTCCTATCTGCAAGACATCATGAATCTATACAGTGGTGCATCATAATTCAGGAGTCCATGTAGTGTAAAATTTCCCCTTTTCTTCCTTCAAAGTCGGTTTACTTTTCCAAATTGAGTTCCTTCCTGTACGAAGCATATTATGATCTTCCATATCCCTCAGAATGTCCACAAGTGAAAATCTATAACCTTGAATTTCTTCCATTTGGGTGATTGAACTTGAATGTATTGATGAAAGAGGCAAAAGGAGAAGACAGTATCTCTACAGGAATCTAAAATAAATGTGCATTATATGGAACAAGACATCTATCCTTACAGAGAGTGAGGAACTATAAATTTTTTCAATTTAATCTATCATAATCAATTAGGTTAGCGTCAGAAATCCAGTCCATGAGTTGGAAGTTCCATTTCCATGTCTATGAACAAATTTTGTAGATAAAGTCAATGAATGGAAGATTATGACCAATGAGAGAAGACTAAAGAAAACGGAAAGGAAAGAACGATGCCATTGCCTATTATCAAATAGTCCAAGGACGAGGCATATCTTTCAGTTCTCCAATTCAAAGTTCTTGGTCTCTGATTTGGCTTCTGTTGTCACTTGAAGAACGACCTCTCCATAGCGCTCAAATAAGATGATGTCTTTGTCTGGACTGGATTCAAGTAACTTCCCGCAGTTACTAAAACATAATTGGCATTCATCTGGTTTTTTGGGGAGCACACACCTGTCGGCCTTTCAGTGAATAACACCCGTAGAAACTCAACTCATCTGGAATCTCTAATTGGTTGAGTCCCTTGACAACCCTTACTCTAGAACGTGTCGCAATGGCTAAATGGTGCAGATTCTTGTGTCTGGCAGACCACCTAGCCTTTCCATAGCATGGCAATTGTAAAGAAGAAAGTACTCCAATGATTCCAACATACCGATAACTTGAATTTCAAGTATCTTTTCACAACTTACCGAACTGCATTCTTTTAGCTTCTTTAGGGTGGTTGATTGAACGGGCGCTCTCTCCCCACAAAAGTCGAACTCACTCAAAGACACTAAATTGTTGCGACTTTAGTACCTAACCTTTGTACCGACTGCCAATCCTCACCAGCTTTGAGCATTCACATCCAGGTTCGGATAACGTTCCTTAAACTTGACAGAATGAACAATCTCTCTAGGAGTTCACACCACTCCACAGTCATATTTGTTGACTGTGGAAGCTCTCATGGAGCTGTATTTCTTTCACTTGAGAGCCCTAAAGCACTAACATCGACAAACTTTTCAAGTTGGCTGATAGTGATCTGGTTGAGTTGAAGTTATCAAGCCGCAACTCCAACAAGGAAGACGGAAGCTGCAGGAGAGGCTGCAGGTCCAGACTGGACAAAGTTAAGTTCTTCCATGAGAGAAAGGGAGCTTAACTCTGTAGGCGGTGCAAGGTTGTTCCAGAGGCACAGTTCCAACTTGTTCATTTTAGATAACCTCACAATCCACGATAAATCAGAAGTCTGCAGTAGATCTGATTTGTTTGTATATCTGGAGCCAGCAGAAACGAACAATTCCTCCAAATTAGTCAAGTTCAAGAGATTATGGACCAACAGTAGTGAGCGAGATTTGACACGTAAACAAATCAAGCTCGTGGAAGCTCTGGCAAATCTTGAATCTCGTGACATCTACTAAAGTCCATCTTTGGAGACTAGGAAGCACGCTGATTATGCTAGGAAATGTGTCTATTCGTGTACCTGATTAGGTCAGGATTCTGAACAAAAGCAAGTTTCCAATTCATTAGGAATTTTGCCTTCCAATTCTTTACAGCGGTCACAGCATGTATCTCCTCAGGATTCTCCAACATACCAGTAGCACTAAGTAACTTCCGCCCTTTTCCAGTTGATATAGGTGTCATCTTACACGAAAAACCAACACACTCAGTGATTTCAGCTTCCCGATGGAGATAGGAAACTCTCTAATCGTAGTGTTAATCAGAGAGAGAGAGTCTCGAGCTTCATAAGTGCACTTCTGGAAGTTACAGTGATTGACATTCTTGATACATGGAGAGTGCACAAACATTTTAATCTACAAATTGAATCAGGTAAGCTTGTAACTCTCGTGTTTGGTAGATACAACTCTGTCAAAGATGCTAATTTCCCAATTTAGTCGGGAAGTTTGCTCCCCCTAAAGCAATCTGTCAAAGAGAAGTGCTTTAGTTTCACTAGCCCTCTGATTTCTCCAAGACGCAAGCAGTTGTTTATATTCAGTCAATCATGCACTTCAGTCTTCCAATTGAACAGTCAATTCCCGTCAAGTTGCACATCTTTCAAGAGTCAAAAGTCTCTAACATCAAGCACTTAGAGAAGTCTGGAGGTTTGGAAATACCGAAACACTTTTTGGGAGCTAGAACCTTTAATCTGGTTGCCATCTATACACGATAATCTGTTTTAAGGGCAAAACCATCAGACATTGATATGAGGAGAAAATAAGAGTAGATATGATAAACACATAAGATACCTTGATTAAGCTCCACACCTCTGAATCTTCTGTAAAGTGATTGTCAGAAAGTTCAAGTAGAACTATATTGGTTGAACGCATATTGACTGCCCCAAAAATTTGAGGAAGAGAATGCCAAGTAAAAGTAATCCATCTTATCTTTGGAAGACAATCCGAGAAGTCTCCGACTAAGGTTATGTTAGATAACTTTAGGAAACTTGAACTTCCAAACCTTTCAAGCTATTCATTTGTGATCAAGATGGGAGTATTATTCATCTAGATCAAATGGTTGAACCTTCTTACTTTTCAACTATTTGCGAGTAAACTTTCATTGATCATTAACTGTGTTCATTTTATCACATATAAAGAAATGTTTCTTGGTAGAAAACGAAATTCTCAATACTGGAATTTCTAATTTTCTACTTGCAAACTAGTAACTGTTCTTACTTGACCTCTTTCGTTCTTAATATTTCGAGGATCTTTTTGCTTCTCCAGGGTCCTCAAACTTTCTATACGAACAATTTCCCTTCTAAATATATCTTAGTTAGTCATGCATCCATAATTTATTAGTATTTAATATGTTTATCAAGGACATCCTAATAGGTGTATGTATACATAAGCTATTTCTCTGGTCATCCTCATGCCATCATTAGAATAAGTAATTCTTCTTGTTGCTCTAGAATTAACTATGTCCAATAGTAATTTCTTTTGCAACTTGACTAAGCCATCCTTCGTTGATACTTTTTGGATATCTTCAAGGAAGCTGCATCGCTTTCCAAAGTGTGAACATAGTTGGTTGAAGACGACCTTGGCTGGAGCCGTTTTTCCTATTCCACCCATTCCATGAATTCTGATGAGATGCACATCACCAGAATTGATGTCTTGTAACTTCATGACTTCTAACTGATCAGTGAGTCCAACTAAAAATGCTCAGTCACAAGTTTACGCTTTATCTTCAACAACGAATTTGATAAGTTGTCTCTGGCTGTCAAAAAGCAAACCCTTCTATTTCATTAATGACAAAAAAGCGGTAATAAAATTTCAGGATGGAAATAGATTTAAAAAAAAAACTACATGCAAATCATCTGATTAGAGTTCAGGCCGGATGCAATGTTTTTTCGTTTTTCCTGCAACTTTCTGGATTTGTGATTTGAATATGTTTAGATAAATAAATATATCGGTCTTTTAATCATTTTTTCACAGAAAATCACATAATTGCAGCACAAGACAAAGCAATATCAATCATGTAGAACAACTCTATATAAGGAAAAACATCAGTGAGACGGAATTAACAATGGTTAATCATTGGTATTCTCCAAACATGAAAGTTAAAAGAGTAATGAAATCCTCAGAATCTGGTACTAGGACTTCTTTGAAAATATCAAAGAAAGTACAGTTGTTTCCTCTGAAAATGTATTTTCATGATCGAGTAAAACTTCTATTAAAAAATGAAAATAAAACCAAACAGTGACATGAGATCGTGTTCTTCTTTCCCCCCCAGATAAAAACATGAGTTTAAGTAACGGAGTTTACCCTTTATCCCTCTGCAGGTTCCATCCCTTGATTTCATTCGCCTGCACAAGAGCCTTCTGCGACGCCTTTTCACTTCAGGGAACTTCTTCTCGTGTTCGAAGAGGGCATTGCTATACAACGATGTATTAAGCTTGATATCAGCAGGTTCCATTTCAGAAAAGCTCAAGGAGGCGCCATTTATTAGTAGCCATTTGTAGAGTATGGAGTTGTTGATAGCCCAAAGCAGCTCTCTACCAATCACTTCTCTTACACGGAGTTCATCTTCATATCTGAAGATGCGAATGCTTGCATCCACCAAGGCGTGATAGATGGAGCCGGTGAATCCATAAGGAGTGTCAGTTCCTCTAAAACTCAAGAACACTTGATATTCACCTCCCGGTGCACCACCGATGCTTGTTCCAGCCCCTAGGTTAGCCATGGGAGCTTATTTTACCATCTACCCCTCTCTCTGATGTCCCCGTAGAAAAATTATGGGTGTGTATACCTAAGCTTAGAGCCAGAGATTCTCAATATATGCAGCCAAGTGAAAGTCACCATTATAATAGTCGAAGCATTAATGCAGACAAACTTGTTTGGTTTGCTTAATCAAGATTATAATATTACTGTTTTTCCAGCAGTAAACAATATTTTAAGACCGGCGTTGGCAGCACAGCAACCGTTCAAGGGGTTCATCGGTGATTATTCTCGTGTTCAGGGAAAGTGGTTTATACATAGAATCGACGACTTAGAATAAAGTGGTCGGTCTTTGGAAATTGTAATGACTCCTTGGAAGACCGTGAACTTTAAAGGCAGTTGGTGCTTTTCAAGAATCCAATGAGGAGACGGTAACGCCTGTGTCTCAGTCATTCGCTTCTTTCCCATGCGACCTTGTCCTTTTGTCTCCGGTGTCGTCAATTTCTCTGAGTTTCTTCACATGAGGAGGAGGTATAATATAACTTGAGTATCATAGATCTTGCAAGAGCGAACTAAATTCTGCTTTTGGCAAAAGATGAGAAGAAATATTTTTGGCTGGGAGTTCGACGTCGAGGAAAAAATTAACTGTCATCAAAAATATATTTGTATCCTTGAATCTGCTCATCTATGTACTAGATACAAGATGATGCCTACTAAAATTCAACATTTTAGAACTACCGGAAGTGCAGGAATTGAGTCTGCACTTATTTTTTCCTGGTGGACTAGGATAGGAGGTGAAGTCTCTTCTATGGCATCCAAAATGGAATTACAAAGGCAGGCTCACGTTCTTAAGAAAATTATGATGAATGAAATCAAAGGCAAAACTCATTTTGGGTTATGTAGGTGGGTTTTCGTTACTACACATGTGAGAACACTCAATTAGTGAGCTATTCCGCACTATTTAAAGGCTGGCTGAGGTGTGAATGTGATGATTCATTTCATGTTGAATAGAAATTGGGCTTGTTAGGAGTAAGAAGGGTAAATTAGTCTTTATCACTTTTAGGGTTTATTTTTGATGTATATATATTAAAGTTTATTGAATAATACAAAGTAACTTTTCTCTTCATGGTATCAGAGCCTAGGGCTTAACCTAGATGACGGAGCAGCCGCTCGCCGCCGTCGATTCGCCGGACCGCCGTCGATTCGCCGAACCGCCGTCAACTTGCCAGACCGCCGTCGTTCACCGGAATAGGGCTTCTCTCTCGCGCGGCTTGCTCGTGAGGCTCACTCGCAGTCGCGCGGCTTGCTCGCGAGGCTCACTCGCGGTGCTCGCGCGGCTCGCTCGGCTCGCGGGGCTCGCTCGGCTCGCGCCGCTCACGCTGCCTGCACGGCTTGATTGTGCTGCTTGCGTGGCGCACTCGCACTCGCTCGGCTCGCTTGCACAACTTCAGCACGCTCGTGCTTGTGCGATTTGCTGGCCTCCCAGGGGTTTTGATGACCCTATGCTGATTGGATTTGGTGGTGTAGCTGTGCCGCTTCTTGTACGTGAGGTTGGTGAAGGAGAGGGAAAACCCTAGAGAGAGAAAGTAGACAGAAAGCAGTAGCAACAGAGGATGATTTTGGGATGATCTTGTGGGTTGCTGTAGCGACAAAGTGCAGTAGCACTCATCGGGATGATTTCGGGATGATTTTGTGGGTTAGAATTTGCTTTAAAGTTGCTGATTTGGCTGATTAATTTGTTTGAGACATGTGATGAAGCAAGTTGCTGCTTGGGTATAGTGCAGTTATTTATTTGATGATTTGAAAGTTGTGTGGTAGCTTCTATTATTTTATTTGGTAGTGGTAATATTGGGTTATTGAATTATTGAGGCTGAGTTGTCTGACGGAAGCTAAGGTCAGAGTTTGCTTATTTTTATTTGGAAAATGGGTGATCACTCAAAGGGTGCAATTGAAGGAGATAATGAGAAGAGTAATACTATGATGACTGAGGTGATTTCCTCTTCATCTAATCGAATTATTGATAAGAAGCTCGCAGGTAGTGCTAACTTTCATCAATGGAAGAAAATCGTGAAGCTTACTTTGACAGGCAGGAATCAACAGAGACACTTAACTGAGTTTAAGCCCAGAGATGATGTAACTTGGGATGGTGTTGATGCACGCATTCTTAGTCAAATGTTGAATTCTATGGAAAGTAATATAGTTGACATGGTAACTCATGTTGATACAATCAGAGAACTATGGGAGTATTTGAATGTGCTGTATTCTGGCCAAGATAATTTGTCACAGATTTATGAGCTATCGCAAGAGTTTTATCGATTTGAAAGAAAGGGGCACTCTATTACTTAATGCTTTGCAAACTTTAAGAGATTATATGAGGAGTTGAATGCTGTTTTCCCTATTTCAGCTGATGTTCAACAAATGCAACGTCAAAGGGAACAATTGGCTGTAATGGGATTCTTAAGATGTTTTGGTTCTGAGTGTGAAAATGTTAGGTCTCAAATTCTTGGAGGAGAGAATATAGCATCACTCACAGATACATTTGCTCGAGTTCTTCGAGTATCTCGTGAGTCCTCTCAGGATACATCATCAATGCTAGGGAGTTCAGCCCTTGTGTCCCAGACTCGAACTGGTAGTGGTAATAGGAGTGATGGAGAAACCCGTGGCGGGTATAGTGGGCGTGGTGTCCGAGGAGGAGGCCGAGGCATTGGAATAGGGAGAGGTCAAGGCAATCAACATCCTTATGGACAATTCCATATATCTATTGATAATTCGGGAACTACATGAGTTTGTCATTACTGTGGCAAACCTGGTCATATTCAAAAATTTTGCTACAAGCTACAGAAAAGACTAGGGCAGCAGCACCAGTTTGCTAATATGGCGTCTAATATTGACCCTACTCCACAGTCATCTGAAGACAAGGTGGAGGTTATGTCTGGTGAGGAATATGCTCGGTACACACAATCTTAAATCTCACAGCCTGTTTCTTCCACTGCTACTTTGGCTCAGACAGGTAATGCTACTGCATGTCTTTCGGCTACTTCTCGTCCTTGGATCATTGATTCAGGGGCTTTTGATCACATGTCAGGTCTTTCAGGTATATTTTCCTCTTTTTCTCCATCTTCGTCCATAGTTACTCTAGCCAATGGGTCACCTACACATGTTAGGGGAATTGGCACAGTTAACCCAAGTCCTTCATTACCTTTGTTCTCCATGCTTTATCTTCCACAACTTCCATTTAACCTAATGTCTGTTAGTAAGTTAACCAAAAACTTTCAGTGTTCAGTAACTTTTTATCCCGATTCTTGTGTCTTACAGGATCTGGCTACAAAGAAGACGATTGGTAGAGGACGTGAGGAAGGGGGGTTGTATGTACTTGAAGATACTTCTTCAGTTGCTTGCACAAGTGTTGCGTCCCCACATCAAATCCATTCTCGTCTTGGTCATCCTTCCCTACGTAGTCTTCAAAAGTTAGATTCTAGTTTCCAATCTCTTTCTAGTCTAGAGTGCGAGTCATGCCAACTTGGCAAATTACATCGTGTTATACACCTCGAGTCGTTAAACGATCAACATCTCCTTTTTTATTAGTTCATTCAGATATTTGGGGTCCATGTCGTGTGGTTTCCAATTCAGGTTTAAGATATTTTGTTACTTTTGTCGATGACTATTCCAAAGTTACTTGGTTATATTTAATGAAAGATCATTCAAAATTATTTTCTATTTTTCATGCATTTATATCTGAAATTTATACTCAATTTGGCATGCGTGTTAAAGTTCTACGTTCTGATAATGCTAAGGAGTATTTTTCCACATCATTTTCTGATTTTATGACTCAACATGGTATGATCCATGAATCTTCTTGTCCTGATACTCCACAACATAATGGTATTGCTGAACAGAAGAATAGGCATTTATTGGAAGTTACTAGATCCATGTTATTTGAGATGAAGGTACCGAAAACCTTTTGGTCTGATGCTATTCTAACTGCATGTTATCTCATTAATCGCATGCCTTCTTCTATTCTGCAAGGTGGTATTCCTTTTTCCACCTTACTTCCTAGTGAACCATTGTTTGTCTTACCACCCTGTATTTTTAGTTGTGTCTGTTTTGTTCGTGATCATCGACCCGGAGTATCAAAACTTGATCCCAAGGCACTCAAGTGTATGTTTATGGGTTATTCCCGCATTCAAAAGGAATATCGCTGTTATTCTCCATTACTGAGAAAATATTTTGTAACATCTGATGTTTCATTTTTTGAATCCACTCCTTATCATAATGTTCCAATTGATGTGTCTGAATTAGATGAAGACTTGTATTTGACCACCATTCGGTCTACTATTCCCAATGTTTCACCAGTATCTACAGAGAAACCACATCCTCTCTAGGTTTATACACGACGTCATCATGATGCTACTACTGCTCCCCCTGCTCCTCATGTCACTACTATGTCGACTTCAGCTCCAAATCTGTCATTAGCTGTCCCCCCTCTTGTATTTGATCTTGATCTTCTTATTGCTCATCGCAAAGGTACACATACTTGTACTCAACATTCTATTACAAATTTTATTTCTCACTCTTCTGTGTCTCCTACTTTTCGAGCCTTTTTAACTACTGTTAAACAATATCCTATCCCCAAGTCTGTTGCTAAGGCGTTACAAAGTTCTAGTTGGAGGATAGCAATGGAAGAAGAATTATAGGCTCTTGAGATTAATCAAACTTGGGACTTAGTATCACTTCCTCTAGGCAAAACTGCTATTGGTTGTCGATGGGTGTATGCTGTAAAAGTTAACCCCGATGGTTCTCTTGCTCGTTTAAAAGCAAGACTTGTTGCAAAAGGGTATGCTCAAGTGTATGGGGTTGACTATCTAGACACACTTTCTCCTGTTGCCAAACTTACTTCTGTTGCTGCAACGTATAATTGGCCTTTATTTAAGCTTAATGTTAAGAATGCTTTCTTGAATGACACTCTTTATGAGGAAGTTTATATGGAGCAACCTCCAAGGTTTGTTGCTCAGGGGGAGTCTGGACTAGTTTGCAAATTAAAAAAATCTTTATATGGTTTGAAACAATCTCCACGAGCATGGTTTGGAAGATTTTCTGAGGTTGTATTGTCTTTTGGGCTATCAAGATGTGGAAATGATCATTCTTTCTTTTATAAACAATCAAGAGGAGGCAAACTATTTTTGATTGTGTATGTTGATGATATTATCATCACAGGAGATGCCTTGGTTGGTATAGTTGAGCTAAAAGCCTATTTTTAGCAACAGTTTCAAACTAAGGACTTAGGAAAATTGAAATATTTCCTAGGAATCGAAGTGGCACAATCACAAAAAGGTGTTGTTCTGTCACAGTGAAAAAATGTCTTGAATTTGCTCACTGAGACAGGTATGTTGGGATCAAAGCCTCTTGATTCACCCATGGAACAAGGGGTTAAATTAGTTGCTGATGGAGGAGAAATTCTTAATAATCCTAAGAGATATAGAAGACTGGTAGGTAAGCTGAATTATCTTACAGTTACTCGACCAAACATTGCTTTTCCTGTCAGTGTAGTAAGCCATTTTTTGTCTTCCCCTCGTACATCTCACTGGGATGCAGTTATCCGGCTATTGAGGTATTTGAAGAAAGCTCCGGGAAAAGGAATTCTCTACCAAAACCATGATCATAACAGAGTTGAAGGTTTTTCTGATGCTGATTGGGCTGGGTCTCCAGATGATAGAAGATCAACTAGTGGATATTGTACCTTAGTCGGAGGAAATCTGGTATCATGGAAAAGTAAGAAACAAAGTGTTGTTGCTCGCTCTAGTGCTGAGTCAGAATATAGAGCCATGACACAAGTGACATGTGAATTAGTGTGGATTCGACAGTTATTGACTGAGTTAGGCTTTAAAGATTTAGTACCCATGACTCTGTGGTGCGATAATAAAGCTGCTGTGCATATAGCTTCCAACCCCGTATTTCATGAAAGAACAAAACACATTGAGGTTAATTGTCATTTTATCCAAGAGAAGTTGCAAAATGGAGTAATTCTTCCTAGTCATGTTTGAACCAGTGAACAACTTGCAGACATCTTTACTAAGTCCTTGGGTAATGAGAGGATAGAACATATTTGTAACAAGCTGGGCATGATTAATATTTATGCTCCAGCTTGAGGGGGAGTGTTAGGAGTAAGAAGGGTAAATTAGTCTTTACCACTTTTAAGGTTTATTTTTGATGTATATTGTCACAAAGCTGATTAGAGAACCCGCAGTGTATAGTAAGAGAGAAAGAAGAAGAGAGAAGGAATAGAGAAGAAGAGAAGGAGAACGTAAAAGAAAGAAAGAAGGGGCTGTAGATTTACGTAGTAACGAAACCCTACACCCATTGTATTTATATTGACTATAAACTGTATATGACAATAATACCCTTATGTAAGTAAAAAAGGAAATAAAACTTTGATAATAAAGGAAACTCAATTAAAGCAACTTAACACTCCCCCTCAAGCTGGAGCATATAGGTCACCCATGCCCACTTGGAGCAACCGGCAACAAAAGCGGGACGGAATAATGCTTTGGTAAACATATCAGCAAATTGATCTCTAGAGGCAACGTATGGAGTAGCAACCAACACGCTTCACAGTATCACGAACAAAGTGACAGTCAACTTCTATATGCTTAGTTCGCTCTTGAAAAACAGGATTCCCAGCAATATAAATAGCTGCTTGATTATCACACATCATGTCAATAGGTTGATTAATAGAAAATCCAAGCTCCTGGAGAAGAGATTTTAACCACAACAATTCAGCAACAGTATGTGCCATAGCACGATATTCAGCCTCTGCACTAGACTTGGCAATGGTAGTATGTTTTTTGCTTCTCCAAGTAACCAAATTACCACCAATAAAAGTGCAATACCCAGTTGTAGACCGCCGATCATATGTTGACCCAGCCCAATCAGCATCAGAATAGCCAATCAAAGTGGAAGAACCATTAGATTTATAAATTAATCCCTTACCAGGAGAGCTTTTAAGATATCGAAGAATGCGACATACAGCATCCCAATGAGCTTTCTTAGGTGACTCCATGAATTGACTCACCACACCAACAGCAAAAGAAATATCAGGACGTGTAACAGTAAGATAAATTAGTTTCCCAACTAGACGCCGATATTGATGTTTGTCTTCAATTTCTTTTCCATCATCAACTCCAAACTTTTGATTTGGATCCATAGGAGTATCAACGGCTTGGAAGCTAGTAAAACTGTCTCGGACAAAAGATCAAGAACATACTTTATTTGAGACAAATTAATACCTTTTTTACTTCGTAAAACTTCAATGCCAGAAAATACCTAAGAGTTCCCAAGTCTTTAATCTGAAATTGCTGCTAAAGAAAGGACTTAATCTCAGAAATGCCAGTCATATCACTACCGGAGATGATTATATCATCCACATATACCACAAGAATGACTACCCCCGATTCCTTCTTGCGAACAAAAATAGAATGATCAGAATAACATTGGTGGAAACCACATTTAGAAATCACCGAACTAAATTTTTCAAACCATGCTCTTGGAGATTGTTTCAACCCATTAATGGCCTTATGTAGCCGACATACTTTACTACGATTCTCCCCCTGAGCAACATACCCAGGAGGTTGCTCCATATATACTTCTTCAGACAAATCACCATAAAGAAAAGCATTCTTGACATCCAATTGATATAATGGCCAATCGAAATTCACAGCAAGAGAAATAATAACATGAACAGAGTTGAGACGTGCCACAGGGGAAAAAGTCTCAAAATAATCTACTCCGAAAGTTTGAGTAAAACCTTTAGCAACGAGTCGAGCTTTAAGACGCTCGATTGAGCCATCCGGATTGTACTTGATAGTGTACACCTAACGACACTTCACCACATCTTTCCCAAGGGGAAGATCAACCAATGACCACGTTTGGCGAGACACTAGAGCTTCCATTTCCACATCCATAGCTTTCTTCCACTCAAGGCGAGACAAAGCCTCAGTGGTAGAAGTAGGAATTGTGTGAGTTTGTAATGATAGAGCAAAGTCATGTAATGGAGAAGGAAGATGTGAGAGAGACACATAACGCTCAATAGGGTAAGCCAAAGAGGATTTTCGTGTGCAAGACCAAGTACCTTTGCGAAGGGCAATAGGAAGATCGTCTGGACCAGGAGACAAGGAGGAAGATTGATTTTGGCACATTCATATGAAATAAGAGTGAACGAGCAACTTCTAGAAGGTGGCGGTATTTTCTCTCGGCCACACCATTCTGCTGAGGGGTATAAGTACAACTTGTTTGATGTATAATACCAAGATTAGAACAAAACAAAGAAATTGATTTCTGTGTATATTCTAGAGCATTATACGTTCGCAAAATTTTAAGGGATGTACTAAAGCGATTAGTAACCTCACGATGAAATAATTGAAAAACATGTAAAAATTCAGAGCGGTCATGAAGCATATAGAGCCATGTTAAACGAGAATAATCATCCACAAAAGTAACAAAGTACTTAAAACCATTTCTACTAGCAATACGGGAAAGTCCCCAGATGTCCGAATGAACAAGTTCAAGTAAAGTAGATGCACGAGAATTATTACGAATAGGAAAGGAACTACGATGATGTTTCCCAAGTTCACAAGCCTCACACTCAAGAGTAGAAATTGATTTACACTCGGGAATTATTTGTTGTAACTTAAATAAAGATAAATGCCCTAAACGAGAATGCCATAATAGGGGGTAATAGAGCTAGCAGCTAGACCATTGGCGTCAGCAGTGGAGACACCATTGAGATAGTAGAGTCCATCACATTCATGCCCTCCACCAATCATCTTCTTTGTCTGAAGGTCCTGAAAAATGCAATGAGATGGATAAAATGTAATTGAACAACTAAAAGCTTTTGTTAACTGACTAATAGATAACAAATTTAAAGGAAGTTTGGGAACATGTAAAACAGAGGACAAGGATAAGGAAGATGTAAGTGAAACAGTCCCTGATCCAACCACTTGAGTCGATGAACCATTAGCTAAAATAACTTCGGATGAAGGACTAGAGTTAGTGTGGGAAGAAAATAGTCCTTGCTTACTGTCATATGACTAGAAGCCCCCGAGTCAATGACCCAAGAGGTGTTAGGAGACAAATTAGATATAGAGGCCATGTTACCCGTACGTGCAAGAGTAGCAAAGTGGATGAGAAATTGGAAGCCTCTAGTTGTTGGACACGTTTGATGAGTTGTGCAACCATATCATCTCGAGCCGTAGACTCGAAGAACTACCCCGGGTGGGAGAGATGGGTTCATGTCATTTGTAAGACACATTTCGAGCACTCCCTTCGGACATAGCGGTATTTGCGATAGCGATCGTTGAGCCCACTCGGGCTTGCCATGCTTGGCCCAACAAGTGTTAACAATATGACCGAATTTGCCACAGTGTATACACTGACGGCTATCTCGATCAGAACTTTATCCACTACGTCCACCACCACGACTACGACCTCCGAAACCACGACCTCTATTGGAAAATCCACCACGACCACGACCACCACTACCAGCCACAAATGCTGAATTGTCTTTAGATGAAGTAGAAGACGGAGGGACAATGCGCTGAATTCGACAAAATGCTTCATTCATAGAAGGAACTCTCTCTCCGGCAGAAGAAGGCGACTCTTCACGGAGTTGTAAGTCGGCATTCAAGCCGAGATAAAAATTTGGCCACTTGAAATTCAGCTCGTTGTGTCTTTAGTCTCTCAAGATCGTAGTGATGGGCTGATAAAGATTGAGTTCTTCCCACATACCTTTCAAAGCACTATAATATTCTCCAAGAGACTTGTCTCCTGTTTAAAATTAAAGATCTTCTCATATAGTTCATAAACTCTAGACATATTATTGTCTTGTGAGTAACTCTCCATAAGATCATCCCACACTCCCTTAGCAGTTGTGTGGAACATGACATTAGCAGCGATGGATGGTTCCATGCTATTCCATAACCACACCAGAAGTGTATCATTCTCTCTCATCCAACCACTATAGTTTCCAGAATTTTCAGCAGGAGGGTCGTGGTAAGATAATGAAGTTTCCCTTTGGCATTAATATAGACCTTCACGGCTTGGGCCCATAACAAGTAATTGGAGGATCCATTTAATTTAATAGTGGTAATTTGAACGTTGACACTATCTGTGGGAGCCTTAGTATCACTCATGATGATAATCTCAATATAAGTATATCTACCACTAATCAAGAAGGCTGAAACTTTAGTGCAAGTGACAAAGCAGCAACACTAATGTATAATTAGATGTAATTGGCTCCATCAATTAACCAAAGGGATGTTGAAAACTCATAAATAGAGACTGCTGTATAGAAGAAAATATCTGACCAGAAATCTCGATTCAAATAATTATATGGTTGATGGAAAACCAGCAAGACCAGTCAACCATAATCAATAGAATACTCTGATTCTTGAATCCGTCGATCAGCAAGTGTTATAATCCATGTTCATAAACTGAACCTGATGAATCCGATATCTTCTAATCTCATATGTATTGAGACTTGAAGAGAAAACAGATAAAAATTGCAGCTTTAGGTGGCTACGCACCAGAGAAGAAGTAGGGTTACTAGGGGACTCTCAAACCAGCAATATGATTAAGTAATCAGATAGTTAGATCTGCTCTGATACCATGTCACAAAGCTGATTAGAGAACCCACAGTGTATAGTAAGAGAGAAAGAAGAAGAGAGAAGGAATAGAGAAGAAGAGAAGGAGAACGTAAAAGAAAGAAAGAAGGGGCTGTAGATTTCTGTAGTAACAGAAACCCTACACCCATTGTATTTATATTGACTATAAACTGTATATGACAATAATACCCTTATGTAAGTAAAAAAGGAAATAAAACTTTGATAATAAAGGAAACTCAATTAAAGCAACTTAACATATATATATTAAAGTTTATTGAATAATACAAAGTAACTTTTCTCTTCAGGACTCATAAATTGACGAGTTGGAGTCATTGAGTGAAATTCAGCCCACCTAGGAATTTCAAGAGTTCAAATTTGAGCTCCCATAGTGATCTCCCATCACAAGATGTCGAACAGCTGAGACTGAACACTCATCGACATTATGAGCTTGGAACCCCCATTTGACTCAACACACGAGTATCAATGACGAGAGGAAAGACAACAAATCCACCTTAGTCAAAAGCAGATCAGATTTCAGGAGAAAGACTGATAAAACTGAAGACGCCCCCATCTCCTTAACTATTGCGCTTCTACATGTGTCATGTGCCATCAGTCATGTGCTAGTAATTCTGAATAGAAACTTGATTTTAAGAAATCGACACTGAGTAATTAGTCATTAATTTCATTGAGTGCAAAGCATTGGCCTTACTGGTGCAGTATGTACCTAGCATGTTGAAGCTTGAATCTAATCATAACAAGCCCAGAGGCTGAGACTCTAATGATATTACTTTCAAACGCTTGACACTTGATGAAGGAAAAATTGACTGGGAAAAATAAGTCACGAAACTGGTTATGAGTTTTCAAAATCGAAGGTAGTGAACAGAAACATGACCAGTGGAACGAACTTTGGTATCTGCAATGGCAAAATGTAGCTTTAGAGTATGACAAAGTCATTTACCAAAGTATTCTTTCAATATATGGATGGACATACAATTTCAGTATTTCAGACACATATTAGAGCACATTGAAAACAGAAGCAAAACAAAATTGAAGCTTCCATGGACTCCTCATGAAGGGCTACACTACAGGACCTACTACACTAATAATAAAAAGGAATAGATACTTAAACCAATGGAGAATGGAACCAGTGAGATGATTCCTCATCCTCCTCGGAGCAATGACTATATCTCCTTGAGCTATAAGAGACAGCATAGGAATCTATACCATGGATGCTGCAACAAATAAATTATAAGAAATAAGTAACAGTCTATGGTTTTACCATCATACATAAAGAAAAAAAGGGGTTGTGGAAGTTTTGCATAAATCTAAGCATAAGCAACATTGGAGAATTTTTGCGTTCACATCCCAGGTAATTAGAATTGTTAGATCATTTATTTCGGTAACTGCTTAAGTTAAATTCCTCTGAAAAGACACAAAAGATTGGTGTTAGCCCATTCACACTAACGTAGCGTAAATGCTATTAAGAGATTCTAAGAGCTAAACATTTTCTCTGGGTCCTTAAACTTAAAACCTTAAAGAAGGCATCCAATAGAAGCCTGCTTTCAAAGGCCAGGTCCTTAGAGTGTCAGAAAAATCTTGAGAAACACAATTTGTGATCAAAGAAGTAGTGACAGCCAATATTTGCACATAAAAAGCTTCTAACAAATGAAGCACAATTATCTCTTAGCATCCTCAGATCGTCAGTTCTATGAAAACAAGCCCAAATCTTTCACTTCACTGCTTGAGGAATTGTCCTTCAGTGAGAAGCCCTTGTCAAATTAGTTTATCAGCACTTCTTTGCTTCGAACACTAATAGGTGGTTTTAACTAAACCCAACAGAGGAGATGGCAAAAATATAATAAACTCTAAATGGGACTTTCTGTTCAGATTGGTGTGCAAGCACTTATTCAACTGCAAATGAGGTTACAGAGTCAGCTGTTGTTTCAAAAGGATTCTACCTTTCTCAAAATGTTGTCTCTAATTCAGCAGTACGCAAATGAGGCTACAGACAAATGACTGGTAGAATTAGTTGTCAACTGGAGACTCTCCCTCTCTAATCAAATTTGAATGGTCAGAGTTTCGCCTTGGGCTGGTGGGTTGGCGGGTTAAACTTGTGGGGCAGTTTCCCTGAAATGACGCTGGTGATTGCCCTGGATTTATGTTAGCTCTATAGTTACTTCTTCCTCTGTATGAGCAGAATCATGGGTTTCCCATTTTCATTTTTTTCATATGGTAGGAACAACAGACTGCAAAGTTGATTCGACATGCCTACTAGACCTTCCTTCAAACAAGTAGCGAGTCAGAAGCAGGGCAGATGCGAAAGCAATCCATCTGCAGATTGATTAGCTAACCTTGCTTCTAATCAATATGTCCATCTTAAAAAAATAAGTTAACTTTTCTGAAATGATAAAGACATAATATCACATTTGTCTAAAGAAATGCATTGAGAAATGAAGGTTCTTCATACTTTAATTTTTATTGACAACAGTTTCTTTACAGTTGGATTTATGTGGTTCATTAAATATAGCTGAGACATCCTATTAATTATGTAGTACATATGATATGCCCATTCATGAAACGTAAAGTAATTTGTGTGTGGTAAGAGTGAATAGATTGTCATGGTAAACTAATGTCTCTATGTTGTCCAAAAAAAGGTAATGTCTTACAAACAGAATGCGAGATGAAATTGTTTTATTTTACGTGCACCACAACATGGTACAAGTGTCTTGATTTTCCTACTACAGTTATTCTCCGATTACCCACCACAGCACACGAGAAATGGTATCAGTTAAACACCCAATAAACATAACAGTTAAAAGTAAAGTACCTTAACCAACAATTGATATCAGAACACAAAAAATGCTCTCTTAAGTGCTACCAGAGTAAAATACTCTACAGAAAAATAAATATGATACGTGGAAGAAATGACAGGTATAGGGGAAAGGGCGAGTTGCACTTGCAACGAAGAAACATAAGCCAGGAAGAGAAGGTGCACCTGGTTTGGTCCAAGAAGAATCCTCTCTCTGTAGAGATTGAATAAGATGCACTCAATTTTACGTGGACAAATCTCACTTACTGAACCACTGCAATCCCAAATTAACATCTCGCATTCATCTGGAATTTTTGCACTCGATACATCAATCCACCTTTCCAATGATCCATAATCACCAACAAGCAATTTACACAAGCACTCCAAATGAGCGAGGCCCTCAACAGCTTGAAGAGCACCGCATTCTCTCATACTTAACAACTTGAGGTTCTTCAAGTTTGATAAACCACCTAATCTTTCCATAGCCAGACACCCATCCACAGAAAATATCTCCAATAATTCCAGAATACCGACAACTTGAATCTCAACTAGCTTTGGGCATTCTACAACACTGAATTCTTTGAGCTTCTTAAAGGCGCTTGATAGAAGGGACAATCTCCCCTCACAAAATGTCAGCTCATCACATCCTTGCTCCGGCAGAAAACTTAAACTTTCAAAAGATTCACACCTCTCAATACCCAATCGCTCAAGCGATTCCAAAACTCCTGGAAAATGAATCTCAACTAGCTTTGGGCAACCAATAACATAAATGGACTTTATGTTTGATGGAAAGGATAGCCTCTCTAGGAGTTCACAGTCCAAGACAGTCAAACTTGCCAATTGATGAAGCCCATCAAGATGAATTTCCATCATCTCTGATCGTGAGAGTCTGAAAGTTGACAAGTTTCTCAAGCTGGACATGGGTAATTCTGCTGAGTTGAAACTGTGGACTCGTAAGTTCAACAGAGATGATGGCAGCTCCTTGAGGGATTGCAGGTCTAGTCCATACAAATTAAGTTTTTCCAGAAAAGAAAGGGAGCCCAGTTCTGTAGGCGGTGCAGGGATATTTAACAGGCATAAGTCCAATTCATTCAATTTGGATAAACTCCGTAACCATCGCATGTCACAAGGTTGTCTTATGCTTGTTGTGCCTGAAACCATAGATGCATCAGAGAGGACCAATGTAACCAAGTTAGTAAGGTTTGAGAGATCAGGGACAAATCGCAGAGAACGGGATTCCAGAGCTAGAATGGTCAAACTAGAGGGAAGCTCTGGCAATTCTTGAATCTCATTACACGCATATAAGTCCAGCATTTGCAGGAGAGGAAGCATGGCAATTGTCCTTGGCACGCTAACTATTCTAGTATAACTCAAATCTGAGATTCTCAGCATGGACAACTCTCCAATTTCGGTAGGGATTTCACCTTCCAATTCACAACGACAGGCATGTAGCTCTTCAAGATTCTTCAATGTTCCAAGAGCACGACGAAACTTATTTATTGGGTTAAAACCCACCCGTATCACTTTTAACATTTTTAGATTTCCGATTGATTCAGGTAATTCAATGATTTCTGCAGATGACAAATCCAACTCGAGCAATAATGCCCAGTTAAGAATAGGTTTTGGGAGTTCCTTTATCTTTGTGAAATTTATGGACAGAAACTCAAGTTTCGGCAGCCCTCCAACAGAATTTGGAAGTTCATTAATCGAGGTATTCGAAATGTCAAAAGTTAATAGGCATCTTAGCTTACCAATAGACTCAGGGAGTTTCCTCAGCCCAAAACAGGTCTTTAAAGAGAAGCGCTTAAGAGTCACCAGCCCTCCAATTTCATCAGGCAACTCTTTGAGGTAGCAGCAGCTAATATCCAAATCAACCAGGCACTTTAACATCCCAATGGAGCAGTCAATTGTCATCAAATTATCACATAACTGAATAGTCAACCTCTCTAAAGTAGAACATCCAGAGAAGTTTGGAGTTCTTGTTATGCTAGGACAATCTTGAAGAGATAGAACTTTCAATTTGCATGCCATCTGCCAAAATAAATGAAGCTTCCAAATGACAAGTCATCTAATGATTTTGACAATTAGAGTAGAAGTAAACATATAGCATACCTTGATTGAAGTGATTGTTAAAAAGTTTAAGAACAACTACATTCTGTAGATACATATTGGCCACCCTAATATCTGGAGGAGGAGAATCCCAAGATAACCATCTTAGCTTTGTACAGCAATTCACAAAGTCCCCAACAAAGGTTCCATTGCATAATTCAAGAAACCTTAATTGTGGGAACCTTTCAAACTCATCATTTGCAAGTAAGATCTGAGTATGCCTTCCATCTAGATCAAGTCCTTGAACATGTCCCTTCCTCTGCCCATAAAGACTTAGGATGATGAGTAGAAGTTTTGTTGACAAAATGACTATTCTGTTTCACAGCTTAAATAAAAGGAACAGGGGAAAGAAAGCTACTAAGCGGACAAGTGAATTTCTAATAACAGGGAATATAATTTTTCATTTCCAAAGGTACTAGTTATTCTCACTTTACCTCTTTTGACCTTATGACATCGAGTATCTCTTCTTTGATCCATAACCTGCTACGCTTCTCAGGCTCTATCGGATTTTCTTGACGAACAATTTCCCTTCCAAGGTCTCTTAACTTATCATGCATCCAAAGTTTATTGTTCTTTAATATCTTTATCAAGGACATATTGATAAGGACTTTGATCCCACTTTGTGGGAAAAATCTACAGTCCGTCCACATGTGAATGGGATCGCTAATATCCTCACTAACAAAAAAGCATGCAATATCAAGAAAAATATGCCGTTGAAACTCATCAAGGACATCGAAGCTTATCTTCAACTTCTTTTGGACCTCCTCCTCTGGTATGCTTCTTAGCTTTTCCAATGTCTCTATCCATATTACTTCCTCTTTAGAGTAAAGTAATGAGCCTATAACTTCAAGAGCCAGAGGAAGTCCTCCCGTGACACGGACAATTTCTGTTGAAAGGTGGTTGTAATCATCTGGCGGTGAGTCTCCACAGAATGCATGCTGACTGAAAAGCTGAAGTGCATCCTTAGAATTCATCTCCCGCATTTCATAAGCTAGAATTTCACACTTGAATCCCCTAATCTGCAGCAAACTTCTATTCCTTGTTGTGATAATTATTCTAGTTCCTGAATATAAAGAACTTCCAATCAATTTCTCGATTTGTTCGCTCTTATCCACGTCATCAAGAATAATCAGAGCCTTCTTATTGCAAAGTGTTTCTTTGATCCTCTTCATTCCATAACCAACGTCATCAATTTTGCCTATAACTCTAGAATTAACAATGTCAGATACTAATTTGGCTTGCAGCTTGACTAACCCATCCTTCTTCGACTCTTCTTGGATATCATTAAGGAAACTTCTGCAGTTTCCAAATTCAGAAGGCAGTTGATTGAAGATGACCTTGGCAAGGGTTGTTTTACCTATACCACCCATCCCATGAATCCCAACAAGCCGTACACCACCAGCGTGGATGTCTAATGATTTTTTTATGGCTGCTACTCGGTCATCCATTCCAATTAGATGTTCAGTCACATATCTGTGTTTAGTCTTGAGCTCATCCAACACCTCCTCGACAACCAGTTTCATAAGCTCTCCTTGGCTGTCAACAAGAAAACATGTTTTTTAGTGAGAAAGAATGATATATGCAAGTTCTTTTAACCTACAAGCATGTGTATGACAGGACCGAATGCAATCGGATTTTAACATTATGTGTCTCTGATGAGGATTCGTGGAAGAAGTCTGAATATGATACTGGCAATCTTAACCAACAAATAAACAAGAAAATAAATAGACAGAGGGAGAAATTGCTATCATAACCTCTGTGGTATGGCCATCGGCAAGCATCCACAGGCAAATGAACATAGAATTCATTATCAAATTCAGAGTATGCGAGCAAAAGAACTCACGATACCTTAATACATATGAACTCTCTGTAATTACAAAGAGAACTTTCATATCAGAAATCAAAAAAGGAATACAAAATTAGTTCGACCAGGCCCTCCACTTTCATCACGAAACTCATGACAATATCCCATCGGGTTGCCTAAAAATTTATCGGACAGGGTAGGCCTTGTCATTCCTTACTAATCTTTAAATGGTCCAATTAAACTGAGTACAGGTTGAGATATGTCCCTAAAGCAACACCAACCCCGCTTTGGAGTGACATTATTGTATCAGGGGAACTATAACCAAATGGAAATTTGTTACTCTTGCTGATCCTACAAAGGAACCGAGACGTATGAGACAAATCAGCAAGCTTACAGAACCCACCAAAACTAGTTTCACAACCTCCTGTAACTTTATAATTGCAAAAACAATGTGTAAGACCAGATGGTGGTTTCCTTTGTTAATTGAGCTGAAGAACTGTAGGTCCTGAGTCAAGTGCAGGTCAGTGTCCTTCATTGAAATTGCGAAATTAGGATGGCTTATACATTCATAAATGCATAACACAACTTCCCGGGACATAATTTGACAATGCAAGATAACTCATAAGACTCGGAATCAAACCAAAGAGCAAATTCGCCAAATGTCAATGTTTCTTAAGAGAAAGTTTGAATTAACAATATGGGATAAGACAAGAACGAAACTTCATTCCTTTACATCCCATTTGCACACACATGGAGATTATTCTATGAATTCATCATAGAGATGATGCAAAAGAAAGTTAAAGGATCTGCAGAGTTTACCCTCCAAAATTTTTCAAGCTCCATCCTTTAATTTTACCAACCTCTACAAGAGCCTCTCGCCACGCGTTCACTTCATCGGGAAATTTCTTCTGATGCCCCACCAAAGCATCGCTGTACAGAGAGGTCTTAAGCTTCACATCGTCGGGTTCGACGTCGAAGAAAATGGGCAGTATCTTCTTGCTCCCCTTCGATCTAGACGTGTCCTCCACGATCCGCGCAAGGTCGCCGAGGCACCATTTGCTGGAAGCATACCTACTGGAGAAGATGGGAATGTACAGCCTGGAGTCGTCGATCGCCCGCAGAAGCGCTCCCCCGATCGTCTCGCCGACGCGGAGCTCGTCGTCGTCTCTGAAGACGCGGACCCCGGCGTCGACCAAGGCGTGGTAGAGGGTGTCGGTGAACCCGCCGCGAGTGTCGAGCCCTCGGAAGCTCAGGAACGCCTGGAAGCCGGCTCCTAGCGCGGTGGCGCCGCCACTCGTTCCTGCCGCGGAGGTGGGCATCGGAGGTTCTTGGTCAACAGCCACAGACGTCATCAGTATTCGGCCCCTCTCTCCTATCTCTCTCCTTGTTGTCACCCAACGAGAGGGTGGTGGGTTCGCTTGCCCACGCTCGGAGCTGACACTAGCTTCGACAAAATCAAGGGAAAGCTGAAACCAACTGGGCTTCTCTTCTTCGTACAAGCTACCGGACAGGAAGCGAAAGTCTTCTTCTGTCACTTTCTTGTCTTTGCCATGGCCAGAGGCAGAGAATCCCAGTTTAATGACGTGTGCTTTGCTTACGAGCTAACGACTAAAGAAAGTGGACCAAAATTCCCGAGTCCGTAGGACTAAAATCGAAAGAATCACCTTGTTTGGCAATACGACTGATTTGGATTGATTTTATCGTTCATCTTGTAGCAAACTTAAATTCTGTTATTTAAGCTTTGTTGATTTTGTAAATAATAAATGATTTGAAAAATAACTTTTTCTCACACAATTGCTCGTATATCTTAAATTTTTTTAAATTGGAGGAATTATGGTATCTAACAAAACAAAACAAAAAAGACCTTTTTGATCCATTTGATCAATTATTTGATAATCATTAACCCGGTTTTAGCATTTATCATTGGTATCGATATCAATCCAAGGCTCAATATTGTTGTTTCGAAGATAAAAATCGAAAAATTCTCAAAGTTTACAAAAATAAATGAATGAAAATATCCACGAAATTATTTAGATATAAATTATTGACGACAACAAAAATATTTTCATTAACTAATTATTTCAAATGACACAAGTAATTATTTTCAGAAAAAAATTTTAAATCATTTATTTCCATCAAAGAGTATAATTAGATCTTTAATCGAAGCTAAAAAGAAAGAAACACATAAATTTTCCCAACGCTAATTAAGAACCTTTTGCTTGCGTAGCAAAAGAGACGTTAATATCGTTGTACCATATTTTGATTTTGTCTTCTTCTTTTCTTAGAAGGCAATTTTTGAATTCGGCTACCCCAAATTGTGAAGAAAGTCACACTAGGAACTAACCATAGGGGTCAACCATCGGGATATATACAATTCAGATTATATCTACAGCCCTACTAGGAAAGAAATATATTTCAAGTGCCAAAACTTAGTATGAATAAACATATAAGTGCCAAAATTTCCAAGAGGTACAATTAGGTGTCACTTTTTTTTAAAAAAATTAGATAGTTGAGTGCCAACTCGGCGAGACTTACTGGAAATCCGATGTGGCATTATTCTATTTATAAAACTGTTTATGTGACTTGCCGGAATGTCCATTCAATAATTCTTGCTCCAAAACAACACCGTTTTATCCTAAATTTTGATTTTTAATACAAATACTAATTAAATGAAATTGAAAAGACTATTTTTTTATTAAAAAAAAAAGGAAATCAATGAGGGTCTCCACGATCCTCGCTGTCATCACCCCACAATCCTCCCTGAAAGGGTTCGGCAACGGTGGGGCAAGCCGACAACCATGGCCGACCTTAAGTGAAGCCCTGCATGCCCTCGCCTAGATCTTTTAAGTATGGGGAAGGGGAAGAAAGCTTTGTCTATGTGGCTTACAGGAATATCTACTTAGTAATCATTGTCCCAAAACAACATCATTTTGCCCCCAAATTTGATTTTTAATATAAATTAAATTAAATTGAAAAGCCAATTTTTTTTTTTTTTTTTTTTTTTTTTTTTTTTTTTAAGGAAATCGGGGAGGGCCTCCACAACACTTGCCACCCTCGCCCCACCCTCGCTAGAAAGGGCTAGCAATAGTGGGTTGAGGGTCGATTGGGGTTGCCAAGCCCTAGCCAGTGCTTGGCAATCATAGCCGATTACAAGCAAGGCCTTGCACAATTGAAATCATGGAAGAGGGCCCAACGCCAATAGTGATTGATACTTTTAGAGTCTCCTCCTAAGTTTGATGCTAAAGTAGTACCTTGGACTACGAAACAAATGAAGTGGATGTTGTCACTCACTTAGGTCGCTGCTACGCACCTATTAGAGGAATTGAAAAGGAAGTCATAAATGAGGAAGATTCGAAATAGTTCCCAACCGTGGTAAAAACAAGTGAGTTCAATGTTACAAAAATGTTGGCCCAAATCTCCTTGCTAGAGCTACTTAAGTCCTCAAAAAAGCACAAGAACACCTTGTTGAAGGTCCTTAACAAGGTGCACATTCCAAAAAAGATCGACAACACCCAATTAGAGGAATTTGTGGGGACCATCTTGTTGAAAGATTAGATTTCCTTCGCCGACGAAGACTTCCCTACCAATGGTCATAACCATATAAAGGCACTACATATTTCTATGAAACATGATGGTACTATTATCTCTAGAGCATTAATTGATAACGGTTTTACGCTGAATATATGCCTGTTGGCTATGCTCCACCACCTAGGTGTTGAGATGGAGAGAATTTGCAATGCTAAGTCAACCGTTTACACGTTCAATGGGATGAGAAAGGAGGTGATTGGAGAAATCGAGTTGAAATTACTGATTGGTCCTGTGCTATTCCCAGTACTATTTTAGGTTTTAGATATATCAAGTGCCTTCAATTTCCTATTAAGAAGGATTCATACTGCGGTTGCTGTCCCCTCTAGCCTCCATCAGAAAGTACGGTTTGTGGCCAATGGTAGGCTTATTACCGTGTACAAGGAAAAAGACTTCAAAGTCTACCATGAAACAATCATCTCGGATGTGGAGCCTAAATGCAAAGGGGAATCAAACTTTCAGACCCTTGAGCTAGTGTCTACAATCCATATTCCCATAAGCTCTTTTATGGGTACTCCTGAATTATCCAATTCAGCTCTAGTGGTTGGAAAGATTATGCTGGCAAATGGTACAACTCCGTAGATGACCTTGGGCTGTATGGACAAGGGATTTGAAAGCCCATGAAAGCCCAAAGAGACTCGAAGAGAAGAGACTGGAGCATGGACAGAGAGCATGGAGCGCGAGGCGAATGGGGAGGCCAAAGCAATCTAGGAGGTCGTAGTGAATGTGGGGCCGAGGCAACTGAGGTCGAAGCGAACGTGGAGGTAGCGACAAATGCGAAAGCCGACGGCGCTTCCCTTACAATGGTCTTGAAGCCATTCCTGACCAAAGGACAAGCTTCTTCAAATCTGATTGGCAAGGCAAAACTCTCTCTCTCTCTCTCTCTTTCTCTCTCTCTCTCTCTCTCTCTATCTCCAAGTGAGATCGTGTGGAATAAGAGATAAGTTTGAGAACTCTCGTCTCTCGTTTGCAAAGCTTACAGCGCTTCCCTTACAAGGGTCTTCTTTCCTTCACTTTCGGCCGCTGGATCTCCTTCTAATCTCACGGTGGTGGATTGGTCTGCGGAGTTATAGCCGTTGGAATAAAGAGGGCTAAAAGTTACTGTTTCCATCAAATAAAAATTTAAAAAAATCCTAATTTATTTAGGCTATCAGTGTCATCTTAGAGGTTAGGGAGGGTCCATGTAACACTCTTTCGGAATTCTCCACGTGGCCACAAAGGATATTGGCGGTGTGCTTTTAAAGATAGGGAAAAGGCAAAACGAAACGTCCCAAAATCACTATGGTGTTAATGAAGAATTTGGAATAAAAAAAATCTTATCAAATATGACCAATCTGCTCGTGTTAAACAAAAATGAGCTAAATCAAGGCAAATTTGTGATTACATCATAGAGAGATTGAAGCAAAGAAGAATATGACGAGATACGCAAGTTATAAAGAAAAGCAAAATGTGCTCAATTATGCAACTGTTGCATTTTTGTTCGATCATTCTTTCATAGTTTCGCAATGCCTTTCAATTTTAGCTTCAACTTCTGAGCATTATTTATTTATAATTTTGAATCCATTTTCAATTCCAATGTTATTTATATCTCAAGTACGTTAGTTTCAAGTCTCCCATTTCATTTACCTTTAGGTTCTGCACCACTTTGATCTCCTTTGATGTTCTTGCCCAAAGCTCTTGCTTTCCATCTAATTTCCCCCTCTCCCATTTTTATCTCCGATTAACTTTATTCATCTCGATGTTTAAATCAATTTCCATCCATTCCATTCACACTTTATTCAAATATATGGGGCACCTCAAGATTGAAGGTATCTTACCACATCACTTTTTTTTTTTTTTTTCATAATTCTTCATAGCAATTCAATTTTACTAAGCATTACTCGAAACAACTAGCTAATCTCCAATGTCCTAGTCACAAGACCCAGCGATCAACTCTTGGTTTGTGTAGCCCCAACAATCGCCTAATTTTGACATAAGTCACAGCCGACAAAGACTCAGTGGCCCTTGTCAGCGCGCGAGCGGCCCACTAGCGTTGCCACCTGCCCTTGCAGCCTTCCCTTTCTTCTATCTCTCTTTTTTATTTTTATTTTCTCTCAGGGAATTACGCATAAATATGAACTTGTCCAGTCAATATCAATGTGGCACCAATGTGTCAATCCATGCCAGCATTTTAGTTTTCATTTTAACGAAAAGATGAACTTGAACAAAAATAAAACATATACTTTAAGGATCCAATTGCAAGGAAAAATTCAGAAACCCGATTCAACAATTTGAAAAAGTTTAAGGCTTACAGTGAAATCAAGAAAGATTGTGGTTATATTCAGGTCCCCTCTTCACATCACTTACAATGGGAATCTTTTTATCTTGAGAAATCACGGATGAAAGAAATCGAAGTCAGAGCTCAGTATCTGGCTCGTGAGAAGTCATGATCGGAGGTGAGCTATTATCGTCAGAGCTGTCTCTATCCACCTCCAGATCTTACCCTTCATCGTCTGTTCCATCTTCATCCTACAAGAAATGCAAATTTTCTGTAGTGAACCATAACTAATCTATATCATACTTGCTTGTATTATTTGGCTTTCCATGTTTTGAGTTTTTCCTGACAGATTCAACGAAGAACAATAATATTATGCGAAGGTTGAATAAGTAAACAAGTTAGATCTTTTAGTCTTCAAGACCAGACTAGTTACGTTATTATAGAGGATAACAAAAAAAGGGCAAGGGCTATGCTACTACTTATGAAGAAGGATAAGGATACCTCGTTTGATGTCTCTAATGGGAGTGACTCTGTAGGAGAGTTTGCTGTTGTGACAATCATGTCCTTGTAATCCCTGTAGGAAAGGCCCTCAACATTAGGATAGCCGCGGCTTTATAAATTCCGACACTTCCTAATTGTTATTAGGCATTCATCAGGCAACTTGTTCAGAGGGAGTGCTTGTTAGGGGTGATACATTATGGAAAAGATTGTTGATGGTGATACATTATGGATGACACATTATGGATGCATGACCAGCTTGATTGTTGATGGTGATACATTATTAGGCATTCATCAGGCAACTTGATTGATTCAATCAAATCCTTTCGCTAACTCTATTCAATTATACTAATGAAAAATGCTGACTCATTTTATTTTATTACTTTTTAAAGACACGTGATGACCATAAAATATCTAGCAAGCGCCATGCCAGAATAATATTCAAAATTTTATTAAACATACAAACTAAATTAAATTAAAAAAAAACACAAACCCCCACCAAGGCTGGCAAGGGGCCGTTGCTGGTAGCTGCTACCACTAGAAAGGACTAACGGAGGTCGCCAGAGCCTCAAATATGGTCAGCGACTTGTCCGGGCCTGAGCGAGGCCTCGTTAGCCCGCGGAGAGGGCCTGCTAGCACATGCCAGGAAGCATGACCCTTTCCCCAAATTTAAGGGTTGTTGGCCCTTGCTTAGGGGTGGGCAATGCTTGCCTGGCCCTAGGCTCATATGCCATTCACATGGCCATTTTATATGTATTTATAATATTTTATTATTGACTTAGGATTAATGCGATCAATCCCAGGTCAATATAAAGATAAGAGCCTGGTGTCCGCCACCTAGTCCAACTTTCTAGTGGATGAAAAGTTTCTTCGCCTATGTCATTGCTAAAGCATTTCATTAGAGAGTTTCAATTTTCCTATGTTTTTTTTTTTTTTTTGAACAGTCAATTTTTCCTATGTTGGCTAAGTTGTTCTTCGTTCTAACGTGGGAACAAGCCAAAAGAAAGCTTGATACCAGGGTCCTTGCAACTCATGGACACGAGTGAAATCCTTTCTCTGGATTTCTTGCTATGACCAAGCAATTCAAGGGCAACTCAGAAGGCATTGAAGAACTTCCAAATTATCTAACTTTGTAGAACGATTCCCTCATCAATCTAAAGGTGAATACAAGATGAAAACTGACATATACAAAATGTGTCTTAAGTCCAGTTTTTAGGAAGACAATGCTTCCAATATTAGGCAACTTCTATTAAATCTTGGCCAATGGATATCGATAGAGATTACAATTAACCAACCACCTAATCTTTGGTTGAAAATGTATGTCAGTGCTGTTCAGTTGCCTGTCATGCGTTGGTTGGTTTATCCCATGCCGTCAATGATTGAAGAAACTGTCATGAGCAATCCAAATATTGGAAAGTACTTTGTTAGTTGAACCATGTGGAAATCAATTTGTACTCCACTAGGAGATAGATTTACCTCAGACAAATGGATAATGAATCCCCAACGCAGAGGAAAATCCTACGCAACATGAGTTCTTGTTTCTGGAGCACTTGTCCCTTGACTGTAGTTGCCCTTGAGGTTGATCAAGAGGAGTCCGAAAGTTTTCTTTCGATGCCATCACTGAGCTTTTCAATTGTCACACCCCAAAACCACAAAGAATGGGAATGACATGGCCGTCCTTCTTTACAAAGAACGCAGCCTCAAACACAACCAACAAACTGATATTGATATTAACTTATATATATATATATATATCAAATATATATATATAGATAAACCAACAAATTGGTTGCAACATCGAGTTTCTATAATCCACCAAAAAGAAAAGAGATATGTTTAAAACTCGACGATCCAACTACTAGTAAGTATTATTTGCACCACTTCCTTAAACAATACCAAAAACAAAATAGAACTCCCCAAAAGTTCCCACCGACTACGCACTTGCTCTATTCGCCGCTAGCTGAGGAACCTGAAAAGATTAAAGGAGGAATGGGATGAGCAACCACAGCTCAGTGAGTAGTACATATCTTCTAAGCAGATCGAACAACTCACTATGCATGTATACAAAATAATACCAAATTCTCATAATGCCAATTTAATATATAAAATACATATCGAATCATATAAAAGTTATTTCTCATCATCAAAGCTTTATACTAATATGGAAAACTCATTTAAATTGCTATCAAAAGTTCAAGTATCAATGGTCGAATCCATTGAATAATCTCCATCAAAAACACATATCAATGGTTTATCCATTGATCAATCTTTTGCTCAATAACTAACCATGGTCACGACATAACGCCTTGTGACAAGGCGACCAAGATTCCTCCCTTGGTAAGGTCTCCACCTACAAAGCCGGTGGCTAGGCCCATAAGGATATCCTAAACCTGGTATGCATACCCCAAAAACCCCTCATTGGGTTCACAGTCATATTGAGCATAAATAACCATTCTCCAATACTAAAATTCCAATCCAAAAATCAATATCTTAAACCAAACAAATAACATTTTTGCAATATAGCCCATCATCCATTTCATATCCATTTCTCAAATCATCATAAATCTTTCCATAAATCAGTCGCAAAGCAATTTCATATATGTTTCTCCACAAATCTTGTATAACATGCTTTTCAAATATTTACAATCGACCAAAGAGTAGCAATTGCTCGATCTGGCTTTTATGCAATAAAAATGCTCTTCTTGATTTAATATATATACATACATACTTCAAGATATGATTTTATAAAACCAAAAAAGATATAGTACCACTCACCTCGTCGTCGACGACCAAACGACGAACGATACTCGTATCGTCGAATTCAAGGTCCTATCAAATAACCGAGAAAAATGTTAAAATCTAATAAAACTCTGTCTCTACTTCGAAACAACTAAATTACGCCTTAACTTTAACAAAAGGACTTCTACGCGCTAACAAATCGCATAACCAAAGCGATTGTTCAAGCCATTCGCAACACGAAATTTAAGTGCAAAACTTGATTGCGCCTTAACTTTTTTCTTCCGAACTCCGATCCGAATGTACTTATATTCAATAGAGAGCCCTTGAAACATATCACAAGAATCCCAACTTGGCCATCTCAAAATCAAGCCGAAAAATGATAAAATACGGGCTCAAAGCTGCTGGACGCGTACTGTTCACTGCGCACGGGAAACTTTGAAATTTTGTTTCGGACAAACCATAAGCTCAAATCACAATCCGTAAAATCCCACGGCTCCACAACACCCTAAATTACCATTCTTGCAAAAATACATGGCTCAACGACTCCAAAATTAGACTTCGCCGCTCAATTTTCCAAAAATTTCGAATTTAAATCCTAAATCCAAAAATTACTTCAATCGGACGAACGAGGGCTTGATCTCTTACCGGGTGCTGTGTTATGGAGTCGAGTCGGCTTAGCAACACATCCGAGACGTGCACGTGCCAAGATTCCTTTTTTTTCTTCCCTTTTCTCTTCTTCTTCTTCTTCTTCTTCTTCTTCTTTTCTTTCTTTTCTTTTTGGTAGAGGACCCCTTAGCTTCTATTTAGCCGAGCCCTCTCCCCTCTCCTTTTTGTTTTACTAACTTTTCGGTTTCTTTTTCAGTTTCTTCTTTTGGGGCCCACTAACATAATATTACATTATTGCATAATATTACATTCTACCATCCTTAAAAAAAAATTTTGTCCTCGAAATTTACATGTACTTTAATCATGAAACAAGTGAGGGTATTTGTGTCTTGCCTCCTCCTCGAGTTCCCAAGTAGCCTCCCTTTCGGTATGGTTTTGCCATTGTATTTTTACATAAGGAATGGTTCATCGCCGCAATACTTGATCCTTCCTATCGACAATGCGAATAGGCTGCTCCTCATATGTCAAGTTCTCTCGTAATCTCAGTGGTGTAAAGTCTAGCACATGTCCAGGATTTGGAACATATTTCCGCAACAAAGAGACATGGAACACATTATGGACACCTGATAATGCCGGTGGCAAAGCCAATTTATAAGCGAGTTCACCAATTTTCTCTAAGATCAAGAATGGTCCCACGTACCTTGGACTTAACTTCCCACGTGTGTCAAATCTCATTACACCCTTCGTAGGAGAAACTCTTAAGAATACGTGATCCCCCACATTAAATTCTAACTCGCGTCTTTTCAGATCTGCATAACTTTTCTGACGACTTTGAGCCGTTCTGAGACGTTCCCGAACCAACCTAACTTTCTCTTATGACTGTTGAATGAACTCAGGGCCAATTAGTCTTTTCTCACCAACGTCATCCCAACAAATAGGACTTCTGCATTTTCGGCCATATAAAGCTTCAAAGGGTGCCATTTTAATGCTGGAGTGATAACTGTTGTTATAAGAAAATTCTGCCAAATGTAGATGTTCTTCCCAAGAACCGCCGAAGTCAATGATGCATGATCTCAACATATCCTCTAATGTCGGATCGTTCTCTCGATTGTCCATCTGTTTGTGGATGGAAAGCTATACTCAAGTTGAGTTTAGTGCCCAATGCTCCTTGTAAACTCTTCCAAAAGTTAGACACAAACCTAGGATCCCTATCAGAAACAATGCTTATTGGGACTCCATGAAGCTTCACTATCTCATTAACATATTGCTTTGCCACATCTTCCATTGAAAGGCCAAATCGATATGACAAAAAGTGAGCGGACTTAGTCAATCGATCAACAATCACCCATATAGCATTCTTACCACTTGGCGTCCTCGGTAGACCGACTACAAAGTCCATGGCAATATGCTCCCACTTCCATTTAGGTATCTCTAGAGGTTGCAACTACCCACCTGGTTTTCGATGCTCAATTTTCACTTGCTGGCAAACTAAACATTGATCGACAAATTTTATAATATCATTTTTCATGTTGATCCACCAAAAGTTTTCTCTCAAGTCCCTATACATTTTAGTGCTTCTCGGATGAATTGAAAATCTAGTACTGTGAGCTTCTTGCAGGATCTCCTTTTTCAACTTTGAGTCCTCAGGAACACATAGTCGACCACGAAACCTCAAGGATCCATCTACGTGTAAACCAAAATCCACTTGTCTTTCAACTTCCACACCTTCTCTAATTTTTTGTAATTGTGGATCTTCATTCTGTTTAACCTTAATTTTGTCAATCAACATAGGTTGTACTTGAAGATTAGCTAATTGAGCACCAAGCTGCTGCACCAACACCTCCAAGTCTAACTTCCTCATATCTTCAAGAATAGATTTTTGAGAAGTGAGCAAAGCTGCCATATTTCCAAATGATTTACGACTCAAAGCATCCGCTACCACATTAGCTTTACTCGGATGGTAATTAATGGACAAGTTATAATCCTTCAAAAGTTTTAGCCATCTTCTTTGCCTCATGTTTAGTTCTTTCTGAATAAAGATATACTTCAGACTCTTGTGATCAGTAAAGACTTCACATTTTTCACCATACAAATAGTGCCGCCATATCTTCAAGGCAAACACAACCGCCGCTAACTCCAAATCATGAGTGGGGTAATTCTTCTCATGTAATTTCAATTGTCTAGAAGCGTAGGCAACCACTTTGCTATCTTGCATAAGAACACAACCCAAACCTTCTTTGGATGCGTCACAGTAGATTACGAAGCCACCACTTCCAGACGGTAGAGTTAGAATAGGAGCCGACACCAGCCGTCTCTTCAACTCTTGAAAACTGCGTTCACATTGGTCTGACCATTCAAATTTAACTTTTTTCTGAGTTAGATGGGTAAGTGGACCAGCAATCTTTGAGAACCCCTCTACAAATCGCCTATAGTAGCCGGCTAGCTCAAGAAAACTTCTCACTTCTATAACATTTGTTGGATGATTCCATTTAACAACTACTTCAACCTTCTTTGGGTCCACTAATATGCCATCTTTCGAGATCACATGACCCAAGAATTCTATATGATCAAGCCAGAAGTCACACTTACTAAATTTGGCATACAAATGCAAAGTTTGCAAAACAAACCTCAAGTGTTGTTCGTGTTCCTCTAAACTCTTCGAATATACTATGATGTCATCAATGAACACCACAATAAATTTGTCTAGATATTCCCTGAACACCCTGTTCATCAAGTCCATGAAGGCAGCAGGCACGTTTGTTAATCCAAAAGGCATGACGAGAAATTCATAATGGCCATACCTTGTTCTGAAAGCAGTTTTAGGCACATCATCTATCTTTATCTTCAATTGATGATACCTAGAACGAAGGTCGATCTTGGAAAATACCTGAGCTCCCTGAAGTTGATCAAATAAATCCTCAATCCGAGGCAAAGGATATTTGTTTTTGACCGTTACCTTGTTAAGCTCTCGATAATCTATGCAAAGCCGCATACTACCATCCTTCTTTTTCACAAATAGAACAGGAGCTCCCCAAGGTGAAACATTGGGTCTAATGAAACCCTTATCCAAAAGCTCTTGTAGCTACGTTTTCAATTCTTTCAATTCAGTGGGTGCCATTCGATATGGTGCCTTAGAGATTGGTGTTGTACCGGGCATCAATTCAATACAAAACTCAATTTCTCTATCAAGAGGCAAGCTTGGTAAATCCTCAGGAAATACACTTGGAAACTCTCTAACGACAGGAACATCTTCCAAACTTTACTACAACCTTACTTGTGTCTTTTACACAAGCTAAATAACCACAACAACCTTTTCTCAAAAGTTTCCTCGCTTGCAAAGCCGAGATCAACCTTGGAGAAGTGTTTTCACAACTTCCCGAAAAAGAGAATTCGGGTTGATTCGAAAGTCTAAATATCACTTTCTTTGAAAAACAGTCAACAATAGCACGATAGGTAGATAACCAATCCATCCCTATAATAACATCGAAATCTCGAATATTTAACTCCACTAGATCCACAGGCATTTCAACATTGTTAATCCGAATCACACATCTCTTGAACACATGATGACCAACTAAGAAATCGCCAATAGGAGTATCAACACACAATTCACATTCAAGAGGGTCAGGCAACACATCAAGCTTCTTTGCAAATTCAGTTGAAATGAATGAGTGCATAGCACCAGGGTCAAATAACATATAAGCACAATGCGAGGCAATAGAAATATTACCCACAACAATTGCGTTAGATGCTACAGCATCCTCCTTCGTCATTGCAAAAACTTTCCCACTTGTACTTTGTCTTTGTTGGTTCTCTTGGGGCCTACCAACGAAAAGGGTATTCCTCTGCCTGAAACACTGGTGTGCTAGGTGCCCTTGTCGCCCACATAGATTACATGATCTATTGCCAATAGGAGGATTCCTTCGTGTAGGACAATCTCGCAGCATGTGTCCCGCTTTCCCACATGAGAAGCGTGCTCCAATTTTCCGATAACACTCACCGTGATAATAATTTCCACATGTATTACAAGGGCCTTGGTTACTTGGATTTTTGAACTGTCTTGGCCGGCTAAAGCCTCTTCGCCCTCCACTACCATCAGTATGGCTACCTTGCACATTTATGGGCTTAAACCTTTTGGGCTGAGGCGCTCCTTGTGTGCCGTGCTTCAGAATGCTTTGTTCCACCTTGATTGCTCGTTCTAGCACATCCTTATAAGTTGTTAATACGAAAGGTGCAAGTGCGGAATTAATTTCAGGTCGGAGCCCTCCTAGGAAATGGTCGGCTTTATCTTCCTCATTTGCTACCAAGTGCTCCGCAAATCTACTCAACTGATTAAAGCGGACTAAATACTCCAAAACTGTGGAGTCACCCTGAGATACATGTACAAAGTCACCCTTCATCTTTGCTTGGAATGACTTTGGGAAGAATTGAGCATTGAACGCCTTTTTAAAGTCCTCCCAGGATATGATAACATCCCTACCTCCAAGACTTGGCTTCATTCCATCCCACCAAAACTCTGCTTCACCTTCCAGGTATTGGGTGGCAAATTTAACTTTCCGATCCTCGGGAACCTCTTCAGCTTCAAAGATCCCATCAATCTTTTTAATCCAACGCTCAGCCGCAAGAGGATCAGCTTTCCCATCAAAAGTGGGTGGTTTCGCCTTTCTAAAATGGGCAAAAGTGCCGAACAGTCGCTCCATCTCCAAGTTAATTCTTTTGCTTGGCGATACCAATGGATCATTGCTTGTTCAAATTCAGTTGAACGGGTTGGCTCTTGATCCTCTTCTCTGACTTCGTGCAAGTCAGGACTCCTATCATAGTGGTCCTCAAGTCTCCTTCTCAAAGACGCACCTCGAGAAGCTTGAGGCATGTCTCTAGCCTCGGGGTAGCAACTCGTTTGCCTTTGCAACTCCTACGAAGTGAGGCAAGTGTCTTAGAGTCGGTACTCATGATCACCTGAATCCAAGAATGAAACTACACCTTAGAATCTAGAAGACTAACGCAAAAATAAAATCTATCACACAACCTCACAACGTCCCATAACTACACCCAAAAAGATCAAAACTTAGGCTCTGATACCAAAAATGTCACACCCCAAAACCACAAAGAATGGGAATGACATGACCGTCCTTCTTTACAAAGAACGCAGCCTCAAACACAACCAACAAACTGATATTAACTTATATATATCTCAAATATATATATCAGATAAACCAACAAATTGGTTGCAACATAGAGTTTCTATAATCCACCAAAAAGAAAAGAGATATGTTTAAAACTCGACGATCCAACTACTAGTAAGTATTATTTGCACCACTTCCTTAAACCATACCAAAAACAAAATAGAACTCCCAAAAGTTCCCACCGACTATGCACTCGCTCTATTCGCCGCTAGCTGAGGAACCTGAAAAGATTAAAGGAGGAATGGGATGAGCAACCACAGCTCAGTGAGTAATACATATCTTCTAAGCAGATCGAACAATCACTATGCATGTATACAAAATAATACCAAATTCCATAATGCCAATTCAATATATAAAATACAAATCGAATCATATAAAAGTTATTTCTCATCATCAAAGCTTTATACTAATATGGAAAACTCATTTAAATCGCCATCAAAAGTCAAGTATCAATGGTCGAATCCATTGAATAATCTCCATCAAAAACACATATCAATGGTCTATCCATTGATCAATCTTTTTGCTCAATAACTAACCATGGTCACGACACAACGCCTTGTGACAAGGCGACCAAGATTCTCCCCTTGGTAAGGTCTCCACCTACAAAGCCGGTGGCTAGGCCCATAAGGATATCCTAAACCTGGTACGCATACCCCAAAAACCCCTCATTGGCTTCATAGTTCACTGGCTTCACAGTCATATTGAGCATAAATAACCATTCTCCAATACCGGAAATCAAATCCAGAAATCAATATCTTAAACCAAACAAATAACATTTTGCAACATAACCTATCATCCATTTCATATCCGTTTCTCAAATCATCATAAACATTTTCACAAATCAGTCGCAAAACAATTTTATATATGTTTCTCCACAAACCTTGTATAACGTGCTTTTCAAAGATTCACAATCAACCAAAGGATAGCAAATGCTCGATCTGGCTTTTATGCAATAAAAATGCTCTTCTCACTTCAATATATATACTTCAAGACATGATTTTATAAAATCAAAGAAGATATAGTACCACTCACCTTCGTCGTCGACGACCAAACGACGAACGATTCTCGTATCGTCGAATTCAAGGTCCTATCAAATAACCGAGAAAAATGTTAAAATCTAATAAAACTCTATCTCTACTATGAAACAAACTAAATTACGCCTTAACTTTAACAAAATGACTTCTACGTGCTAACAAATCGCATAACCAAAGCGATTGTTCAAGCCATTCGCAACACGCAAAACTTGATTGCGCCTTAACTTTCTCTTACAAACCCCGATCCGAACGTACTTATAGTCAATAGAGAGCCTTTGATACAAATTACAAGAATCCCAACTTGGCCGCCACAAAATCAAGCCGAAAAATGACAAAATACGGGCCCAAAGCTACTGGACGCGTACTGTTCACTGCGCGCGGGAAATTTTGAAATTTTGTTTCGGACAAATAATAAGCTCAAATCACAATCCGTAAAATCCCACGACTCCACAACACCCTAAACTACCATTCTTACAAAAATACGTAGCTCAACGACTCCAAAATTAGACTTCGCTGCTCGATTTTCCAAAAATTCCGAATTTGAGTCCTAAATCCAAAAATTACTTCAATCGAACAAACAAGGGGCTTGATCTCTTACCGGGTGCTGTGTTATGAAGTCGAGTCGGCTTGGCGAGGCATCCGAGGCGTGCACGTGCCAAGATTCCTTTCTTTTTTTGTTTTCCCTTTTCTCTTCTTCTTCTTCTTCTTCTTCTTCTTCTTCTTTTCTTTCTTTTTCTTTTGGTAGAGGACCCTTAGCTTCTATTTAGCTGAGCCCTCTCCCCTCTCCTTTTTGTTTTACTAACTTTTCGGTTTCTTTTTCAGTTTCTTCTTTTGGGGCCCACTAACATAATATTACATTATTGCATAATATTACATCAATCAACCAAAATGGCAAGACTTGACTTCATCTTCCGTCTCCACTTATTCTGAATTATCCTTCATATGCTTCTTCTGTTATGACCTTCAAAGAATTTCACCTTTAAATCTAGGAAAGTCACAGTTGCAGATACATTCCAATATGCTCACTAAGCATGTCTTGAACCTATCAGAAAATGTTCTTGGTGGAGCAAGTTCATCTAGACCTGGAAAAAAAGGTTGCAATTAAGTTCAATACATACATTTAATCTGTATGACATGATAATAGTAGATCCAAACATGGACAATAGCAGTGAAATACTTATAGGGTTTGAGTCTTGCTCCGTGGTCTGGTTTTGCTCTCCAGGCGAAGTCCTTTCTCTGACATGGTCAACGGGAGGCTCTTCGATAATTTCATGATCCCGAGAACTTGTAGATGGTTGGAACTATAGCTGAAGATCAGTCTCGTGCTCTTCGGCATCCCCTTTCATTTTAGCCTCCTACAGGAAAAATACGATTCTTTTTAGCCAGTATTCTGGGATGAGAAAATGCAGGTGTCATCAAATAAATTTTTTCTTCACATTGGTTTTGCCTGTTTCCCAAACAAGGGTGCAGCAAACTCATGTTTCCTATTTGCAAGACATCATGAGTCTACATAGTAGTCAAAGTAGTGTAGAATCTCCCCCTTTTTTTTTTCCTTCAATGTCAGTTTTACTTGGCCAAATTAAGTTCCTCTATGAAGCACACTATGACCTTCCAAATCACTCAGAATGTCCAGAAGTGAATCTCTAACCCTGAATTTCTTACATTCCGGTGACTGAACTGGAATTATTGATGAAAGAAGCAAAAGGAAATGACATTGTTACTACAGGAATTTGAGACTAATGTGTACAATATGGAACAAAACATCTATCACTGCAGACAGTGAAGTGAGCAACGATTTATCTTTCAATTTAATATAACATCAATTAGTTACATTAGGGTCAGAAATTCGGTCTACTAGTTGGAAGTTCCGTTTTCATGTTCGTATAAACAGATCGTGTGGATAAGGTCAATCAATGGAAGAACATGACCAAAACGAGGGGGCCAAAGAAAAAGGAAAGAAAGCGCGTTACCATTGCCTACTATCAAATAATCAAAGGAGGCATACCTTTTCAGTTTCCAATTCAGAGTTCTTGGTCTCTGCTTGGGTGTCTGCTGTTCCCCGAAGAATCATCTCTTTATAACGCTCGAATGGGACATTGTTGTCTCCGACTGGATCAGAGTCCAGTAACTCCCCGCAGTTAGTAAAATATATACGGCACTCATCTGGTATTTTTGTGGTCCACGCATCTATCGGCCTTTCCAGTGAATAACATCCAAAAATATTCAACTCATCCAGTATCTCTAATTTGTCGAGTCCCTCGACAACCCTTAATTGAGAACACATCCCGATGGCTAAATGGCGCAAGTTCTTTATGTTAGCCAGACCACCTAGCCTTGTTATAGCATGGCAATGGTAAAGGAGAAAGTGTAATATTATGCAATAATGTAATATTATGTTAGTGGGCCCCAAAAGAAGAAACTGAAAAAGAAACCGAAAAGTTAGTAAAACAAAAAGGAGAGAGGAGAGGGCTCGGCTAAATAGAAGCTAAGGGGTCCTCTACCAAAAAGAAAAGAAAGAAAAGAAGAAGAAGAAGAAGAAGAGAAAAGGGAAAAAAAAAAAAAAAAGAAAGGAATCTTGGCACGTGCATGTCTCGGATGCCTCGCTAAGCCGACTCGACTCCATAACACAGCACCCGGTAAGAGATCAAGCCCTCGTTTGTCCGATTGAAGTAATTTTTGGATTTAGGATTTAAATTCGAAATTTTTTGGAAAACTGAGCGGCGAAGTCTAATTTTGGAGTCATTGAGCCACGTATTTTTGCAAGAATGGTAATTTAGGGTGTTGTGGAGTCGTGGGATTTTACGGATCGCGATTTGAGCTTATGGTTTGTCCGAAACAAAATTTCAAAGTTTCCCGCGCGCAGTGAACAGTACGCGTCCAGCAGCCTTGGGCCCGTATTTTGTCATTTTTCGGCTTGATTTTGGGATGGCCAAGTTGGGATTCTTGTGATATGTTTCAAGGGCTCTCTATTGAATATAAGTACGTTCGGATCGGAGTTCGGAAGAAAAAGTTAAGGCGCAATCAAGTTTTGCACTTAAATTTCGTGTTGCGAATGGCTTGAACAATCGCTTTGGTTATGCGATTTGTTAGCGCGTAGAAGTCCTTTGGTTAAAGTTAAGGCGTAATTTGTTTGTTTCGAAGTAGAGATAGAGTTTTATTAGATTTTAACATTTTTCTCGGTTATTTGATAGGACCTTGAATTCGACGATACGAGAATCGTTCGTCGTTTGGTCGTCGACGACGAGGTGAGTGGTACTATATCTTCTTTGGTTTTATAAAATCATATCTTGAAGTATGTATGTATATATATTAAATGAAGAAGAGCATTTTTATTGCATAAAAGCCAGATCGAGCAATTGCTACTCTTTGGTTGATTGTAAATATTTGAAAAGCATGTTATACAAGATTTGTGGAGAAACATATATGAAATTGCTTTGCGACTGATTTATGGAAAGATTTATGATGATTTGAAACGGATATGAAATTGATGATGGGCTATGTTGCAAAAATGTTATTTGTTTGGTTTAAGATATTGATTTTTGGATTGGAATTTTAGTATTGGAGAATGGTTATTTATGCTCAATATGACTGTGAACCCCGGTGAGGGGTTTTGGGGTATGCATACCAGGTTTAGGATATCCTTCTGGGCCTAGCCACCGGCTTTGTAGGTGGAGACCTTGCCAAGGGGAGAATCTTGGTCGCCTTGTCACAAGGCGTTGTGTCGTGACCATGGTTAGTTATTGAGCAAAGATTGATCAATGGATAGACCATTGATATGTGTTTTTGATGGAGATTATTCAATGTATTCGACCATTGATACTAAACTTTTGATAGCAATTTAAATGAGTTTTCCATATTAGTATAAAGCTTTGAAGATGAGAAATAGCTTTTATATGATTCGATATGTATTCTATATATTAAATTGGCGTTATGAGATTTTGTATTAACTTGTATACATACATAGGGGTTGTTCGATCTGCTTAGAAGATATGTACTACTCACTGAGCTGTGGTTGCTCATCCCATTCCTCCTTTAATCTTTTCAGGTTCCTCAGCTAGCGGCGAATAGAGCGAGTGTGTAGTCGATGGGAACTTTTGAGGAGTTCTATTTTGTTTTTGGTATGGTTCAAGGAAGTGGTGCAAATAATACTTACTAGTAGTTGGATCGTCTGAGTTTTAAACATATCTCTTTTCTTTTGGTGGATTATAGAAACTCTGATGTTGCAACCAATTTATTGGTTTATCGATATATATATATATATATATATATATATATATATGTGTGTGGTTTGAGATATATATAAGTCAATATCAGTTTGTTGGTTGTGTTTGAGGCTGCGTTCTTTGTAAAGAAGGACGGCCATGTCATTCCCATTCTTTGTGGTTTTGGGGTGTGACATTTTTAGTATCAGAGCCTAAGTTTTGATCTTTTTGGGTGTAATTATGGGACGTTGTGAGGTTGTGTGATAAATTTTATTTTTGCGTTAGTCTTCTAGATTCTAAGGTGTAGTTTCATTCTTGGATTCAGGTGATCATGAGTACCGACTCTAAGACACTTGCCTCACTTCGTAGAAGTCGTAGAGGCAAACGAGTTGCTACCCCTGAGGCTAGAGACTTGCCTCAAGCTTCTCGAGGTGCGTCTATGGGAAGGAGACTTGAGGACCACTATGATAGGAGTCCTGACTTGCACGAAGTCAGAGAAGAGGATCAAGAGCCAACCCGTTCAACTGAATTTGAACAAGCGATGATCCATTGGTATCGCCAAGCAAAAGAATTAACTGGAGATGGAGCGGCCCCGGTTTAGGCACTTTTGCCCATTTTAGAAAGGCGAAACCACCCACTTTTGATGGGAAAGCTGATCCTTTTGCGGCTGAGCGTTGGATTAAAAAGATTGATGGGATCTTTGAAGCTGAAGAGGTTCCGAGGATCGGAAAGTTAAATTTGCCACCCAATACCCGGAAGGTGAAGCGAGTTTTGGTGGGATGGAATGAAGCCAAGTCTTGGAGGTAAGGATGTTATCATATCCTCGGGAGGACTTTAAAAAGGCGTTCAATGCTCAATTCTTCCCAAAGTCATTCCAGGCAAAGATGAAGGGTGACTTTGTACATGTATCTCAGGGTGACTCCACAGTTTTGGAGTATTCTGTCCGCTTTAATCAATTGAGTAGATTTGCGGAGCATTTAGTAGCAAATGAGGAAGATAAAGCCGACCATTTCCTAGGAGGGCTCCGACCTGAAATTAATTCTGCACTTGCACCTTTCGTATTAACAACTTATAAGGATGTGCTAGAACGAGCAATCAAGGTGGAACAAAGCATTCTGTAGCATGGCACACAAGGTGCGCCTCAACCCAAAAGGTTTAAGCCCACAAATGTGCAAGGTAGCCATACTGATGGTAGTGGAGGGCGAAGAGGTTTCAACCGGCCAGGACAGTTCAAAAATCCAAGTAACCAAGGCCCTTGTAATACATGTGGAAATTATCATCACGGTGAGTGTTATTGGAAAATGGGAGTATGCTTCTCATGTGGGAAAGCGGGACACATGCTGCGAGATTGTCCTATACGAAGGAATCCTTCTATTGGCAATAGATCATGTAATCTATGTGGGCGACAAGGGCACCTAGCACACCAGTGTTTCAGGCGGAGGAATACCCCTTTTGTTGGTAGGCCCCAAGAGAACTAACAAAGACAAAGTACAAGCGGGAAAGTTTTAGCAATGACGAAGGAGGATGCGGCAACATCTAACGCAGTGGTTGCAGGTAATATTTCTATTGCCTCGCATTGTGCTTATGCGTTATTTGATCCTGGTGCTACGCACTCCTTCATCTTAACTGAATTTGCAAAGAAGTTTGATGTGTTGCCTGACCCTCTTGAATGTGAATTGTGTGTTGATACTCCTACTGGCGATTTCTTAGTTGGTCATCATGTGTTCAAGAGATGTGTGATTCGGATTAACAATGTTGAAATGCCTGTGGATCTAGTGGAGTTAAATATTCGAGATTTCGATGTTATTATAGGGATGGATTGGTTATCTACCTATCGTGCTATTGTTGACTGTTTTTCAAAGAAAGTTATATTTAGACTTTTGAATCAACCCGAATTCTCTTTTTCGGGAAGTTGTGAAAATACGTCTCCAAGGTTGATCTCGGCTTTGCAAGCGAGGAAACTTTTGAGAAAAGGTTGTTGTGGTTATTTAGCTTGTGTAAAAGACACAAGTAAGGTTGTAGTAAATTTGGAAGATGTTCCTGTCGTTAGAGAGTTTCCAAGTGTATTTCCTGAGGATTTACCAGGCTTACCTCTTGATAGAGAAATTAAGTTTTGTATTGAATTGATGCCCGGTACAACACCAATCTCTAAGGCACCATATCGAATGGCACCCACTGAATTGAAAGAATTGAAAACGTAGCTACAAGAGCTTTTGGATAAGGGTTTCATCAGACCCAATGTTTCACCTTGGGGAGCTCCTGTTCTATTTGTGAAAAAGAAGGATGGTAGTATGCGGCTTTGCATAGATTACCGAGAGCTTAACAAGGTAACGGTCAAAAACAAATATCCTTTACCTCGGATTGAGGATTTATTTGATCAACTTTAGGGAGCTAAGGTATTTTCCAAGATCGACCTTCGTTCTGGGTATCATCAGTTGAAGATAAAGATAGATGATGTGCCTAAAAGCGCTTTCGAGAACAAGGTATGGCCATTATGAATTTCTCGTCATGCCTTTTGGATTAACAAATGGGCCTGTTGCCTTCATGGACTTGATGAACAGGGTGTTCAGGGAATATCTAGACAAATTTATTGTGGTGTTCATTGATGACATCCTAGTATATTCGAAGAGTTTAGAGGAACACGAACAACACTTGAGATTTGTCTTGCAGACTTTGCATGAAAAGAAGTTGTACGCCAAATTTAGTAAGTGTGACTTCTGGCTTGATCATATAGAATTCTTGGGTCATGTGATCTCGAACGATGGCATATTAGTGGACCCAAAGAAGGTTGAAGCAGTTGTTAAATGGAATCGTCCAACAAATGTTACAGAAGTGAGAAGTTTTCTTGGGCTAGCCGGCTACTATAGGCGATTTGTAGAGGGGTTCGCAAAGATTGCTGGTCCACTTACTCGTCTAACTCAGAAAAAAGTTAAATTTGAATGGTTAGACCAATGTGAACGTAGTTTTCAAGAGTTGAAGAGACGGCTGGTGTCGGCTCCTATTCTAACTCTATCGTCTGGAAGTGGTGGCTTCGTAATCTCGTGACGCATCCAAAGAAGGTTTGGGTTGTGTTCTTATGCAAGGTGGCAAGGTTGTTGCCTACGCTTCGAGACAATTGAAATTACATGAGAAGAATTACCCCACTCATGATTTGGAGTTAGCGGCGGTTGTGTTTGCCTTGAAGATATGGCGGCACTATTTGTATGGTGAAAAATGTGAAGTCTTTACCGATCACAAGAGTCTGAAGTATATCTTTACTCAGAAAGAACTAAACATGAGGCAAAGAAGATGGCTAGAACTTTTGAAGGATTATGACTTGTCCATTAATTACCATCCGGGTAAAGCTAATGTGGTAGCGGATGCTTTGAGTCGTAAATCATCTGGAAATATGGCAGCTTTGCTCACTTCTCAGAAATCTATTCTTGAAGATATGAGGAAGTTAGACTTGGAGGTGTTGGTGCAGCAGCTTGGTGCTCAATTAGCTAATCTTCAAGTACAACCTATGTTGATTGACAGAATTAAGGTTAAACAGAATGAAGATCCACAATTACAAAAAATTAGAGAAGGTGTGGAAGCTGGAAGACAAGCGGATTTTGGTTTACACGTAGATGGATCCTTAAGGTTTCGTGGTCGACTAGGTGTTCCTGAGGACTCAAATTTGAAAAAGGAGATCCTGCAAGAAGCTCACAGTACTAGATTTTAATTCATCCGGGAAGCACTAAAATGTATAGGGACTTGAGAGAAAACTTTTGGTGGATCAACATGAAAAATGATATTATAAAATTTGTCGATCAATGTTTAGTTTGCCAGCAAGTGAAAATTGAGCATCAGAAACCAGGTGGGCAGTTGCAACCTCTAGAGATACCTAAATGGAAGTGGGAGCATATTGCCATGGACTTTGTAGTCGGTCTACCGAGGACGCCAAGTGGTAAGAATGCTATATGGGTGATTGTTGATCGATTGACTAAGTCCGCTCACTTTTTGTCATATCGATTTGGCCTTTCAATGGAAGATATGGCAAAGCGATATGTTAATGAGATAGTGAAGCTTCATGGAGTTCCAGTAAGCATTGTTTCTGATTGGGATCCTAGGTTTGTGTCTAACTTTTGGAAGAGTTTGCGAGGAGCATTGGGCACTAAACTCAACTTGAGTACAGCTTTCCATCCACAAACAGATGGACAGTCAGAGAGAACGATCCAGACATTAGAGGATATGTTGAGATCATGCATCATTGACTTCGGCGGTTCTTGGGAAGAACATCTACATTTGGCAGAATTTTCTTATAACAACAGTTATCACTCCAGCATTAAAATGGCACCCTTTGAAGCTTTATATGACCGAAAATGCAGAAGTCCTATTTGTTGGGATGACGTTGGTGAGAAAAGACTAATTGGCCCTGAGTTCATTCAACAGTCATAAGAGAAAGTTAGGTTGGTTCGGGAACGTCTCAGAACGGCTCAAAGTCGTCAGAAAAGTTATGCGGATCTGAAAAGACGCGAGTTAGAATTTAATGTGGGGGATCACGTATTCTTAAGAGTTTCTCCTACGAAGGGTGTAATGAGATTTGACACACGTGGGAAGTTAAGTCCAAGGTACGTGGGACCATTCTTGATCTTAGAGAAAATTGGTGAACTCGCTTATAAATTGGCTTTGCCACTGGCATTATCAGGTGTCCATAATGTGTTCCATGTTTCTTTGTTGCGTATATATGTTCCAAATCCTGGACATGTGCTAGACTTTACACCATTGAGATTACGAGAGAACTTGACATATGAGGAGCAGCCTATTCGCATTGTCGATAGGAAGGATCAGGTATTGCGCCGACGAACCATTCCTTATGTAAAAATACAATGGGAAAACCATACCGAGAGGGAGGCTACTTGGGAACTCGAGGAGGAGGCAAGACACAAATACCCTCACTTGTTTCATGATTAAAGTACATGTAAATTTCGAGGACAAAATTTTTTTAAGGATGGTAGAATGTAATATTATGCAATAATGTAATATTATGTTAGTGGGCCCCAAAGGAAGAAACTGAAAAAGAAACCGAAAAGTTAGTAAAACAAAAAGGGAGGGGAGAGGGCTCGGCTAAATAGAAGCTAAGGGTCCTCTACCAAAAAGAAAAGAAAGAAAAGAAGAAGAAGAAGAAGAAGAGAAAAGGGAAAAAAAAAAAAAAAGGAATCTTGGCACGTGCACGTCTCGGATGCGTCGCTAAGCCGACTCGACTCCATAACACAGCACCCGGTAAGAGATCAAGCCCTCGTTTGTCCGATTGAAGTAATTTTTGGATTTAGGATTTAAATTCGAAATTTTTTGGAAAACTGAGCGGCGAAGTCTAATTTTGGAGTCGTTGAGCCACGTATTTTTGCAAGAATGGTAATTTAGGGTGTTGTGGAGCTGTGGGATTTTACGGATCGCGATTTGAGCTTATGGTTTGTCCGAAACAAAATTTCAAAGTTTCCCGCGCGCAGTGAACAGTACGCGTCCAGCAGCCTTGGGCCCATATTTTGTCATTTTTCGGCTTGATTTTGGGATGGCCAAGTTGGGATTCTTGTGATATGTTTCAAGGGCTCTCTATTGAATATAGGTACGTTCGGATCGGAGTTCGGAAGAAAAAGTTAAGGCGCAATCAAGTTTTGCACTTAAATTTCGTGTTGCGAATGGCTTGAACAATCGCTTTGGTTATGCGATTTGTTAGCGCGTAGAAGTCCTTTTGTTAAAGTTAAGGCGTAATTTAGTTGTTTCGAAGTAGAGACAGAGTTTTATTAGATTTTAACATTTTTCTCGGTTGTTTGATAGGACCTTGAATTCGACGATACGAGTATCGTTCGTCGTTTGGTCATCGATGACGAGGTGAGTGGTACTATATCTTCTTTGATTTTATAAAATCATAGCTTGAAGTATGTATGTATATATATTAAATGAAGAAGAGCATTTTTATTGCATAAAAGCCAGATCGAGCAATTGCTACTCTTTGGTTGATTGTAAATATTTGAAAAGCATGTTATACAAGATTTGTGGAGAAACATATATGAAATTGCTTTGCGACTGATTTATGGAAAGATTTATGATGATTTGAGAAACGGATATGAAATTGATGATGGGCTATGTTGCAAAAATGTTATTTGTTTGGTTTAAGATATTGATTTTTGGATTGGAATTTTAGTATTGGAGAATGGTTATTTATGCTCAATATGACTGTGAACCCAGTGAGGGGTTTTTGGGGTATGCATACCAGGTTTAGGATATCCTTCTGGGCCTAGCCACCGGCTTTGTAGGTGGAGACCTTGCTAAGGGGAGAATCTTGGTCGCCTTGTCACAAGGCGTTGTGTCGTGACCATGGTTAGTTATTGAGCAAAGATTGATCAATGGATAGACCATTGATATGTGTTTTTGATGGAGATTATTCAATGTATTCGACCATTGATACTAAACTTTTGATAGCAATTTAAATGAGTTTTCCATATTAGTATAAAGCTTTGAAGATGAGAAATAGCTTTTATATGATTCGATATGTATTCTATATATTAAATTGGCGTTATGAGATTTTGTATTAACTTGTATACATACATAGGGGTTGTTCGATCTGCTTAGAAGATATGTACTACTCACTGAGCCGTGGTTGCTCATCCCATTCCTCCTTTAATCTTTTCAGGTTCCTCAGCTAGCGGCGAATAGAGCGAGTGTGTAGTCGGTGGGAACTTTTGGGGAGTTCTATTTTGTTTTTGGTATGATTCAAGGAAGTGGTGCAAATAATACTTACTAGTAGTTGGATCGTCTGAGTTTTAAACATATCTCTTTTCTTTTGGTGGATTATAGAAACTCGATGTTGCAACCAATTTGTTGGTTTATCTTATATATATATATATATGGTTTGAGAGATATATAAGTCAATATCAGTTTGTTGGTTGTGTTTGAGGCTGCGTTCTTTGTAAAGAAGGACGGCCATGTCATTCCCATTCTTTGTGGTTTTAGGGTGTGACAGAAAGTATTCCAATGATTCCAACATACCAACAACTTGAATTTCGAGTAGCTTTCCGCAACTTACCAAACTGCATTCTTTCAGTTTCTTTAGGGTGGTTGATAGAATGGAAACTCTCTCCCCACCAAAAGCCAACTCACTCGTAGACTCTAAATCGTTGGAGACTTCAGCATGTAACCTTTCGACAGACTCACAATCCTCAATTGACAAGTACTGCAGCGATTCCATCACACCATGGAATTTAATGTCAACCAGCTGTGAGCATTTGCACACCTGGATATAAATCAGGTTCTTTAAGCTTGATAGGATGGATAATCTTTCTAGGAGTTCACAACACTCCACGGTCAAATTTCTCAATTGTAGAAGCCCATGGAGTTGTATTTCTTTCACTCGAGAGCCACAGAGCACTAATATCGACAAACTTCTCAAGTTGGATGATAGTGATCTAGTTGAGTAGAAGTTATCAAGCCGCAACTCCAACAAGGAAGATGGAAGCTGCTCGAGAGGTTGCAGGTCTAGACTAGACAAATTAAGTTCTTCCAGGAGAATAAGGGAGCTTAACTCTGTGAGCGAGGTGGGGTTGTTCCAGAGGCGCAGTTCCAACTTGTTTAATTTGGATAACCTCCCAATCCACGACAAGACAGAAGTCTGCATTAGATCTGATCCGTTCATATATCTAGAGCCATCAGAAAGAAGCAATTCCTCCAAATTAGTCAAGTTCGACAGATTTGGGACCAACGATAGCGAGCGAGATTCAACACGTAAACGAGATCAAGCTTGTGGGAAGCTTTGGCAACTCTTTAATCTCATGACATCTACTTAAGTCCAGTTCTTGGAGGCGAGGAAGCATGCTGATTGTGCTAGGTACGGCATCTATTCGTGTATCGATAAATTTAGGATTCTCAACAATAGCAATTTTCCAACTTCATCGGGAATTTTGCCTTCCAATTCTTCACAGCACTCAGCATGTATCTCTTCAAGATTCTCCAACATTCCAATAGCATTAGGAAGCTTCCACCTTTTCCAGTTAATATAGGTATCATCTTACATGAAAAATCCAACACATGCAATGATTTCAGCTTTCCGATGGAGATAGGAAGCTCTCGATCTCGGTGCTAATCGAGACAAAGACTTGAGTTTCACAAGTGCTGCAATAGAGTCACGGAAGTTCGGTGATTGGCATTCTTGATACATAGAGACTTGACAGATATTTTAGTCTGATTGAATCGGGTAAGCTTGTAACTCTCATATTTGATAGAAACAACTCCGTCAAGGATGCTAATTTCCCAATTGAGTCGGGAAGTTTGCTCACCCCATAGCAATCTGTCAAAGAGAAGCGCTTAAGGTTCTCTAGCCCTCAGCTTCTTTAGGCAACTCTTCAAGACGTGAGCAGCCGTTTATGTTCAAGTCAATCAGGCACCTCAATCTTCCAATTGAACAGTCAATTTCTGTCAAATTGTCACATCTTTCAGAGTCAACCTCTCTAGCATCAAGCACTTGGAGATGTGCGGAGTTACGGTAATGCCGAAACACTTTTTGAGAGTTAGAACCTTTAATTTGGTTGCCATCTACAGAAAGTAATAATATTCCGAGATGGAAAAGCTATCGAGACATATATACAAGGAGAAAGTTACAGTAAAAGTGATAAACACATAAGAGAAGATACCTTCATTAAGCTCCACACAATTGAATCATCTGTAAAGTGATTGTCAGAAAGTTCAAGAACAACTATATTTCTTGAATGCATATTGACCGCCCAAAAACTTTGTGGAGGAGATTGCCAACAAAACCATCTTATCTTTGAAAGACAATCTGAGAAATCTCCAATAAAGGTTACATCACATAACTTTAGAAATCTTAAACTTGAGAAACCTTTCAAGCTGTTTATACGTGATCAAGATCGGAGTATACTTTCCATCTAGATCAAATGCTTGAACCTTCTTCTTGCTCTGCCAACAAATAATTACAATTGTAAGTAGACATTCATTAATCATCAACTAAGTTTATTTTATCACATATTAAGAAATATTTCTCAGCGGAAAAGGCAATTCTCAGCACTAGCATGTCTAGTTTTCTATTTGCAAACCAGTAATTGTTGTTACTTTACCTCCTTCGTTCTTAATATTTCGTGGATCTCTTTGCTTATCCACAATCTACTACGCTCTCTAGGGTATGTCAAGCTTTCTTTATGAACAATTTCCCTGCCAAAATCTCTTAGTTGATCATGCATCCAAAATCTTCTGTTATCTAATATCTTTATCAAGGACATGCTTATAAGGACATCGATTCCGCCTTCAGGAAAAAACTGACACTCAGTCCACATGTAAATTGCATTAGTCATATCCTCATTAATGAAAAAGCATGCAATGTCAAGAAAAATCTGTTGCTGATAATCATCTAGCGCATCATAGCTAATCTTCAACTTCCTTTGGACCTCATTCTCAGGTATTTCTCTTGACTTCTCCAATGTCTCACTCCATATTGCTCTCGGCTTTCGATAGAGGAGTGAACCTATCACTTCAAGAGCCAAAGGAAGCCCTCCGGTAGTAGAGACAATTTCCCTAGCAAGGATACGATGATCATGTGAAGGAGAGTCTCCACCAAATGCATGCCTTTCGAAAAGCTGGAGTGCATGATTAAAGTTTAGCTCCTCCATCTGATAAGGTAGAACTGTATACTTAAATCCCTTTATCGGCAGCACACCCGTATTCCTAGTCGTAACAATTATCCTAGTTCCTAGATACAGAGAGCATTTTCCTAGTAGTTTCTCGATTTGTTCGCCCTTGTCAATGTCATCAAGAACTATGAGAACCATCTTATTGCAAAGAATTTCTCCAGTCCTCCTCATGCCATAATCAGCATCAGGAATTCTTTCTATTACTTTAGAATTAATAATTTCGGACAGCAATTTCTCCTGCAACTTGACTAAGCTATCCTTCCTTGACTCTTCGCGAATGTCTTCAAGGAAGCTGTGTCACTTTCCAAAGTGCGAAGATAGTTGGTTGAAGATGATCTTGGCTAGCGTTGTTTTACCAATACCACCCATTCCATGAATTCCAATTAGCTGCACATCACCAGAGTTGATGTCTAGTAATTTCATGACATCTACTACCCGATCAGGGAGTCCAACTAAATGTTCAGTCACAGGTTTATGCTTTATCTTCAAATTATCCAGAACCTCTTCAACAACCAACTTGATAAGATGTCCCTGGCTACCAAAAAGAAAAGCCCTTCTATTTAATTAATCAGAAATAAACGATAATGAGATGTTCAGGATGTAATTTGACATTACTAAATGCAAATGCATCTGATTAGAGTTCAAGCCTGATGCAATGTTTTCCCGCTTTTCCTACAACTTTGTGGATTTGTGATTTGATATGTTTAGATATATTAATCCGTCATTCTTCCAATCATTAATTTGCAGAAAATCATATAATTGCAGCACAAGACAAAGCAATATAGATCACAAACTGTATTAAGGAAAAACAACATTATTTGAGATGGAATTAAAAATGGTTATTCATTGGACTTCCCCAAACATAAAATTGAAGAGTTTGAATTCCTCAGGATCTGATACGAGAACTTGTTCAAAGATATTGAAGAAGTACAGTTATTTCCTCTGAAAGTCTGTTTTCATGATCAAGTTATATTAACGACTGAAAATAAGACCAAACAGCGAGATGAGTTTGTGCTCTTTTCTTCACCTCAAATGAAAAAAAAAAATGAGTTCAAGGATGTTAAACGGAGTTTACCCTTCATCCTTGTTCAGATTCCACCCCTTGATTTCATCTACCTGCACAAGAGCCTTTCGCCATGCCTTGACTTCCTCAGGAGGGACCTTCTTCTCATGCTCCAGCAGGGCATCACTATACGATGACGTTTTAAGCTTCACATCTTCAGGTTCCACATCGAAGAAAATGGGAAGTATCTTCTTCTTAATTTCCTCAGATCTATTGGAGGCGTCTGTGCTCTCCACTATCCTAGTGAGCTCTCGGAGGCACCATTTACTAGTAGCGTAGCTTCGAGAAAAGATAGGTATGTAGAGTATGGAGTTGTCGATGGCCCGAAGCAACTCTCCACCAATCACTTCCCCAACACGGAGTTCATCATCGTCCCTGAAGACGCGGATTCCTGCATCTACCAAGGCGTGGTAGAGACAGTCGGTGAATCCATGACGAGTGTCCGGTCCTCTAAAACTCAGGAACACTTGATACTCCCCTCCTGCTGCACCATCGCTGCTCATTCCGGCCTCTAGGTTCGCCATGGGAGCCTATCTTACCAGATCTATCTCTCTTTCTCAGATGTCCCTATAGAAAAATTAAGGGTGTGCGGGCACCGAAGCTAAGAGAGATTTTCAACAAAGACAGCCAAGGGAAAGTCACCAGTATAATAGCTGAAGCACTGATACAAACAAAAGCGGGGTAATTATAGGTGTCATCGAGAATGAACCGAACTCTCCCTTTTACAAAATATGAGAAAGAAATATATTTAGCAGGAGTTTTTTTTTTGAACAGTATTTAGCAGGAGTTGGACATGAGATTCTGCTCGCCTGTGCACTAAATTTAATATGTTGCCCACTAAATTTGACATTTTAGATCTGTCTAAATTGGGGTGGGGATGATTTCATTTCAGGAGTGGATTTCGACTCCCACACCCTGTGAGGAGGTAGAGTAAAAGCCTGAGAGTAAGTGTTAAAGTAGGATTAGAGTAAGACTGACAAAAAAAAAAAATCTACGATTCGATGGCTGTCACACTATAATGTACATAGTCCTTCTTGACACTCCAATAAATTTCATAACCCTCTACAAAGACACACACTGACAATCACGACTCTACATTCGAGTTAGCAAATTCAATTAGCTGATCTGTAATTTTACCAAACTTCTCCGTTAACCCCTGCAAACCGTTGGTTTTCTTATTATCCTAAGTAACATTAGGCATAGTAGAAAACTTCAGGACGTCGCACCAAACATCTTTAGTCCTTTAAAGGGACGGACTCCAAAACTATCGGTCATGTATTCACAGTAAATATTCACACTCCAAGCAGGCGACGTGACTGGCTGGGCATCAAGTACACGATGTTACGTTGGTAGACTCCCAGTCTCACCTGAATCCCTAAAGTCTTTGTACAACTACTTCCCTTTATATTTTCTGGAAAGGTCACATCAATCACAATCAAGGGTCAAGTGGCAAAGTTGCAACACTGGTCTAAAGCCTTCAAACCCGGCCAGAAGTACGAAGCGTGCCGCTTTGAGGTCACCAACAAAATCAAAGCAATAATGGGGATCCAAGGGATAACTCCCTTATTGCAGTGTTTTTATCACTAACTTGAACAAATGAACGATCAAAAGCCTACAACGACCTTTCGTATACCATCAAGGTTAAAATGTTATTCGAAGTGTCAAAATTTATATGCGAATTTATATGTTAAGATTTAAATGCTGTAAGAGCTTCGGATATTTGAAAGGTGTGTGTCTAGGGAATTTAAATTAGAAAAATAGTAATATGTGAAGGTACTTTTTGAGTATAAGACGTGTTTTTTGCAGGTTCGCTGCTCTTTGAGCATCAAGAACAGATCTTTGGGAGGAGCGGGTTCTTGGATAGACGATGCGTATAGACAGCAAATTTCAGACGATACATCGATTGCCAAGATGCCAAACAGTCTAGCTAAATGTTATTCCTAAGAACATAAAATGAAAACAAAATCGATCTGAGACGGAACCGCAAAATAATTAAGAAACATGTAGCGTGGGAGAGGAAGTTAGGCCATGTGCAATCACCATGCACATCAAAAGCACATTGCAACCCTTTTGTATCTTCAGTTTTTATCTCTATCAACATAGCTTTGTCGAAGAGAGAGATTTTCAAGAAAAATAATTGTTTTCATGTCATCTAGTAAATTCGTGGATTAATTATTAAGTATAATTAAGAAAAATAACTTTTGAACACAATCTAATATTATCAACTTTTTATCTTTGTTGTACTTATCGTCACCAAAATCTTTCCTATTAGTTATCTTTGATATACATATAAAGAGATGAGGGGATGCAACGAAATCGAGGCCCTCTCTAAAGAATTTCAAAAATAAAACCCCAATTACTTTTCCTGTTACGAAATAGATCTCAAACCTCCACAAAGATCTATAGAGTTGGTGTGAGGAAATATATCCAAACCTGCAAAGTTAGGCTAGAATTAATATGTTCAACGCATTTCTATCAGTATGACGTGATGGTAGGTTCAAAAGTAGCAACAGCGATCCCTTAAGAGAGTTCAAATGTTCCTATTTCGGCCAAAGTTGTTTCTGGTTCCGACGTGGGAACGAGTCAAGAGAAAGCTTGAAACTAGGGTCCCTAGAACTCATGGCACAAGTGAAATCCTTTCTCAGGGCGGGCTTGCTATGACCAAGCAATTCAGGAGCAACTTAGCAGATATCAAAGAACTACCATATTATCAAACTTCAGAGAATGATTCCATTATCAATCGAAAGTGCATATAATGCAAAATGCATAAAGTCCAGTTTCTAGGAAGTCGTTGCTTCCAATATCAGGCAACTTCTATTAAATCTCGGTCAATGAATGTTCACAGAGATTATTAACCGACCACCTAATCATTGGCCGAAAATGTATACAAGCGCCGATCAACTGCCTTTAGGTGCATTGGTTGGTTTATCCCACGTCAATGGTTGAAGAAACTGTCATAAGCAAGCCAAATATTGGAAAATACCTAGTCAGTTAAACCATATGGAAATCAATTTGTACTCCACCTGCAGATAGACTTACCTTGGACAAATGGACGATTAATCCCCAGCGCGGAGGAAAATCCTATGCAACATGAGTTGTTGCTCCTGGAGGACTTGTGCCTCAATTGTAGTTGCCTTTGAGATTGATCAAGAGGAGCCTGAAAGTTATCTTTTGATGCCATCACTTAGCTCTTCAATCAATTAAAATGGCGAGACTTGACTTGGTCTTTCCATCTCCATGATTTCTGAATTATTCGTCATTTGCTTTTTCTGTTCTGAACTCAAAGAATTTCAGCTTTAATGCTAGGAAAGTCGTGGCTGCAGGCACATTCCGATATACTCACCAATCATGCCTTGAACCTGTCACGAAAAGTTCTTGGAGGAGCAAGTTCATATAGACCTGCAAAAAAAGGTTTTGATTAAGTTCAATACATTCTTTTTCAGCCTATGTGACATGAGAACAGTTGATCGAAACATGGACGATAGTGGTTAAATACTTCGAGGGTTCGAGTCTCGCTGCCTTGTCTATTTTTATTTCCAGGCGGAGTACCTTCTCTGACATTGTCAATGGGAGGCTCTTTGCTAAGGTCATGATTCTGAGAACTTGCAGATGGATGGAAATAACGCTGAAGCTTGGTGTCGGGCTGTTCGCCATCCCCTTCCATTTTAGCCTCCTTCTACATGAAAAATAAGATTTTCTTTAGCCAGTACTCTAGGACGAGAAAATGCAGATGTCATCAAACAAATATTTTTCTTAACATTGGTTTTGCCCTTTTCACAACCATGGGTACAGCAAACCCATGGCTCCTATCTGCAAGACATCATGCGTCTATACACAACTGAATGATGATTCAGTAGTCCATATACGGTAAAATTTCCCCTTTTCTTCCTTCAAAGTTGGTTTTGCTTTTCCAAATTAAGTTCCTTCATGTATGAAGCACATTTTGACCTTCCATATCCCTCAGAATGTCCAGAAGTGAAAATCTCTAACGTTGAATTGCTTCCATTCAGGTGACTGAACTTGAATGTATTGATGAAAGAGGCAAAAGGAAAAGACAGTATTACAACATGAATCTAAAATAATTATGCATTATATGGAAATCTACCATAATCAGTTACGTTAGTGTCAGAAATCCAATCCATGAGTTGGAAGTTCCATTTTTATGTCCGTATGAACAAATTTTGTAGATGAAGTCAATGAATGGAAGATTATGACCAATGAGAGAAGACCAAAGAAATTGGAAAGGAAAGAACGATACCATTGCCTATTATCAAATAGTCCAAGGAGGAGGCATACATTTTCAGTCTCCAATTCAGAGTTCATCTCTGATTTGTTTTCTGCTGTTACTTGAAGAACCACCTCTCCATAGTGCTCGAATCAGATGTCTGTCTTTGTCTGGACTGGATTAAAGTAACTTCCTGCAGTTGCTAAAACATATTTGGCACTCATCTGGTTTTTGGGGGCGCACGCATCTGTCGGCCTTTCCAGTCTACAACACCCATGATTACGCAACTCATACAAAATCTTTAATTGGTACCCTTGACAACCCTTAATCCAGAACACCTCCCAATGACTAAGTGGTGCAGATTCTTGTGCTTGGCGGACTGCCGATCCTTTTCATAGCATAGCAATAGTAAAGAAGAAAGTACTCCGATGATTCCAACATATCGGCAACCTGAATCTTGAGTAGCTTTCCACAACTTACTAAACTGCATTCCTTTAGCTTCTTTAGGGCGGTTGATTGAACGGACACTCTCTCCCCCACAAAAGGTATACTCACTCAAAGACACTAAATCGTTGGGACTTTAGCACCTAACCTTTGTACAGACTGCCAATCCTTGATTGACAAGTACTGCAGTGATTTTATCACACCAGCTTTGACCATTTTCACATCCGGCTTGGATCACGTTCCTTAAACTTGATAGAATGAACAATATCTCTAGGAGTTCACACCACTCCAGCGTCATATTTGTTGACTGTGGAAGCTCATGGAGTTGTATTTCTTTCACTTGCGAGCCCTAGAGCACTAAAATCGGCAAACTTCTCAAGTTGGATGATAGTGATTTTGTCAAGTTGAAGTTATCAAGTCGCAACTCCAACAATGAAGACGGAAGCTGCATGAGAGGCTGCAGATCCAGACGGGACAAAATAAGTTCTTCCATGAGATAAAAGGAGCATAACTAAGTTCTTCCATGAGAGAAAAGGAGCTTAACTATGTACTCGGTGTGTTAAATTATTGATCCAATTTCTAGAAACTTCATGAAAGATTTGAGCTAGAAAAGTCAAGAAAAATCCTTAAGAAAATCTAACTTAGGTGGCAAAGAAAAGTGTAGAAGGTAGAAGGCTCTATGTTGGGTTTGTCGGATTCCCAAAAACCGAATTCGACACTAAATCGAATCCCTAAACTTATTCGGAAGACGAGCCCGGGAAAAATACATGCATCACCGATCCTAAAGCACACTACGGAATCAAGCGTCGTACCTTGTTAGCCACAGATTAAACACTAATGCCGATAAGAGGAAGAGAAAACTGATCCAGTTCGATTTGATGACGTTGATTGGCCTTAAAGGGAAGAGAGCATCGCCTTTTGCTTTTGTTTTTCTTTTGGAGGGAGAGAGGGAGAGGAACGTATGTTAAAAAATGCCAAAAGGTGTGTTTCCTCCTCTCTTTCTCCCTTATATACGTCCCCTCCAAAAAAGAAGCATACCCCTTCATCATATCTCTCCATCCATGGGCCTTAATATTGTGGGCCGGACTTTTAGGCTCAACATGGGCAGACGGGCCTTAAGCCCATCATAAAAATACATCATCTCCCACTCGCACATGGTGGGCCAAACATGATTCTCTTTATCTCTCTCTTCAACATTCATACCGGTGAATAATCAGTGTGACCGGCATACTTTGAGAGCTCGTTGCTATACATCTGTTAGGAATATATAGCAGCTCATAATGGGTATCACACTCTGAGTAGATTTAGTATGCAGTACCCTAGATCGATCGATTACATTTATATCTCTCTTGATCTCTTTTAAACAATGATATATATTGTATTCACAATTATGATTATCCCAAAGACAGTTATAAATGGTCGACCAGTGAATACAAAACTACAATGTGATTCTCCAAAATCGATATTCCTCTTTCCTTCAAACTCTCAATTTCAGTTCAGCTTGCTTTTCTAGAAATGTCCCATTAGATCGAATCAACTCATGACCATTGGTAACATCCTAAGATAGCAAACACTAAATAGAAATCTTGAGAATAAGTAAAAGTCATGAGGGCACTAAAATTGAGGAACTCATTTCTTCAAGAGTTTCACACGGCATAAAAGTTGAGATTGAACTTTTGCCACTCTTATTGGTTGGCTTATGCATACGTAGTATGAAATACATATTACGGTATTAACTCCTTTCCCATGGAGCGTATGTCTACACCTTTCAATACCATACAGATGATAGTTCAGACATACTCAATGTCTAACTTGAGTTCGCGTATCTACTCATTCACAAAATTCATCAAAACTCACATCTGGCATCATAGACAGATAAAGTAAAATATGTTGGTTATTTTACTTTCGGACATAGTAAATATTATGTCATCATCTTAACACTCAGTTAAGGCGACATACGTATTTTAAGCTTGAGCTCTCGATTATCACCTAGATAATAAGCTTAAAAATAGTTTCATCTCTATTTATCACACAATAAATAGAGGTGATTACCCGTGTGAGTAGGCTAATCTTATATCTGTCCGACATACTTTCTCAACTAAAAATAATGCACTGAGTATTAAAATACATAAAGATCAAACAAAGATTCATAGGCATTAACAATGAAAAACAAAAGTTCATAAATGTGAACAAATTAGGGAAATTACAATCCAGTACATCAGACTCTACGCAATCCTAGAGATTTTACATGACCACAAAACACATCTCTAGGTATTGGCTTTGTCATAGGAACTGCTACCATTCTATGCATAGATATGTACTATAAGTTCACATCCTTTTGTGCAACCATATTTTTGACAAAGTTATACTTTGTATCTACATGTTTGGTCTTGCCATGATATTTTGGATCTTTGGTGTACGCTATAGCTGCTCGGCTATCACAGTTAACCAATAATGGATTTGCAGCTTTCTCAATAATACCTAAATGATCCAAAAATCTCTTAAGCCAAACTCCTTCTTGTACTGCTGCTGATAATGCCTCGAACTTAGCTTCCATTGTGGACAAAGCTATACACGTTTGTTTCTTACTACTCCATGATATGGCGCCATTGATCAGTAAGAAAGCAAATTCAGAGGTAGATTTTCTTTCATCTAAATCTCCTCCCCAATCAGCATTTGAATAGCCTTCAAGTCGCAGATCCTTTCCTTGGTAATTCAACTTGTAATCAGTAGTTCCCTTCAGATACCTCAGTATTCTCTTAACGGCTTTCCAATGTGCTGGACATGAATTGGATCGATATCTACTCACCATTCCAACTGCAAAACATATGTCAGGTCTTGTACACATTATAGCATACATCAAGCTCCTAACAGCACAAGCATAAAGAACATGTTTCATTTGTTCCTTCTCTTATAGAGTCCTTGGACATAGTCTATGGCTCAATCCTTCACCTTTTGTAATATGAGTGTATATGGGTTTACAATCTTGCATACGAAATCGTTCAAGAACATTGTTTATATATGTTTCTTGCGAAAGAGATAACGATCTCTTCGAACGATCTCTTGAAATCTTAACTCCAAGAATGAATGCAGCTTCACCCATATTCTTCATCTCAAAGTTGGAAGACAACCAACTCTTGACAGTATTAACAAGCTCCATATTGCTTCCGACAATTAGTATATCATCAACATATAATGATATGATCACAAATTGATCATTGGATATTTTAATATATACACAATGATCATCATCAATCATTGTAAAATCATATACTATTATGGCATTATGAAAACGTATATACCATTGTCTCGATGACTGCTTAAGGCCGTATATCAATCTCAAAAGTCGGCATACCTTTTCTTCTTGGCCTTTCACTATGAAACCAGTAGGTTGTTCCATATATATTTCTTCATCTAATTCTCCATTGAGGAAAGCAGTCTTTACATCCATTTGATGTAACTCAAGATCCAACTAGCCACTATTGCCAGAATAATGCGAATCGAGGTAAATCTCACTACAGGAGAAAATGTATCTTCATAATCAATTCTTTCCTATTGATTATACCCCTTCGCCACAAGGCGAGCCTTATGCCTTTCTATTGAGCCGTCAGCCTTTCACTTTATTATGAGAACCCACTTGTTCCCAATAGCTTTGTGTCATTTTGGAAGATCAACCAGTTCCCAGACTTGGTTTGATTTCATTGACTCCATTTCCTCTTCCATTGCACAAATCCATTTCTCCTTATTAGGGCAATTCAGAGCCTCATTAATATTTCTTGGCTCATCCTCATCTTGCGGAGCAATCATAAAAGTTTCTCCTTCAATGTCAAAACGTCGACGGGGAATACTTTGGCAACTTGTTCACCGTATGGGAGATTGTACACTTTGCACATCATTCCCCATTATGCTCCCACTTGGATTAGATCATGATGATGTCGTCTCATCATGTGGTTGTAATTGAGAATGAGTTGAATTCAATTCATCACTTCTCATATTACTCCCACTTGGACGAACTCTACTAATATCATTATCTTGATCTAAGGTTTTAAATAGAGAGTAATTTTCCCATATTTCGCCCTTCTTAGGAAATTCATCCTCTAAGAATGTGACATCCCGTGATTCAAATTAAGTTATACTCCCACTTTCCTGCTCACCTATGAACACATATCCTTTCGAGTGTTCCGAGTATCTTATGAAAATACTCTTTTTTCCTCTGGGACCCAATTTCCCAAACTTGTGAGAGGACTCATGAGTGTAAGCAGCACAACCCCATAGCTTAAGAAATCTTAAGTCCGGTTTTCTACCTGTCCATAACTCATATGGAGTGGAAGTAACTGATTTGGAAGGCACCCGGTTAAGTATATAGGTAGCAGTTAACAACGCATCACTCTAAAAAGTAATAGGTAAGTTAGCATGCGCCATCATGGACCTAACCATTTCCAGTAGGGTTTTGTTTCTTCTCTTCGCAACACCATTTTGTTGAGGAGTATATGGAATAAACAACTGTCTTTCTATTTCTTTTTCATCACATAATTTTCTGAACTCATCAGATAAATATTCTCGACCACGATCGGATCTCAATGCTTTTATTTTCTTCTCTAATTGATTTTCTACCAAGTTCATAAACCTTTTGAAACAACTTAATGCTTCAGATTTATGATAAATCAAATAAACATATCCGAATCGAGTATAATCATCTATAAAAGTGATGAAATAAACAGCCCCATGCCTTTCTCTCACATTCATTGGACCATAGACATTAGAATGGATTAAATGCATAGGAAATTCAGCTCTTTTACCTTTTCCAAATAGTTTCCTTGTCGTTTTCCCTTCTAGGCAATGCTTACATATGGGTAAATCGACTTTTTTAATGTTGCCCAATAAGCCCTCTTTGGTTAGTCTATTCATACGTTGTTGGCCAATATGATCAAGTCTAGCATGCCACACATTCACATCATTATCATACGAATTAGGAGACGTGTGAAGAGAATAACAAACATTTGCATTAACACAGTCAATATCTAATACAATGAAACCATCCAAAAAATAACCACAACTATAGTAATTTGTATCCAAAAACAAATCCACACCTCTATTATGGAAGTTCATATTAAAACCTAGTTTAACCAACACCAAAACAGACACTAAATTCCGACGAATCTCCAGAGCATACAATACATCATGTAGGAACAAAGTGCGTCCACCACGCATGTTTAGTTGGCAGGTGCCAATTCCTTTCTCTTTAGCTCTGGAGTTGTTTCCCACATAGATCCACTTAGTTCCAATTGGTACTTGTCGGAATTCCACGAAGGATTCTTTATCCTTCGCTACATGGTCTGTCGCTTCTGAATCTTCTTTGGCTCACGATAGTCATGAGCATAGTGACCCTTCTTGTTACAGTTGTAACACTTCATCCTTATAAGCTTCTTCATTCGAGGACGCTTTCCTCTTTCATGTTGGTTAAGCTTGGGTTTTTTCCCTGAAGGACCTGCTTCCTTGCCTTTCCCTTTATCAAACCAGTTAGGACGTTTGCGCTTGGAGCTCGAAGCTCCATGTAAGCTAGAACTAGTATGATAGAGTTCAGCTTCTGGCTTAGCCGCCAAGAGGCGGTCTTCTTCCAGCTCAAGATGACGCACTGCATCCTCAAAGGTTTTGATATTTTCATTATGGGTCAGGTGTACCTTCATATGCTCCAAACTCTAAAGCAAGGAACGAATCACTGCTTGCACTTACTGCTCATCAGTCAGAACATGGCCAGCATTTTTCAGCTCATTAAACATGTTTGACATCTTTTTAAGATGTTGCTTCATAGTCTGACCATGAGGCTTCTTATAAGAGTCAAATCTAATAGTGAGCTGCCTCAGTCTGGTCACCGAAGTATGACCAAAGCTTGCTGCCAATGCTTCCCACATTTCATTGGCATTGTCAAAACGCCTAAACTCTCGCATGACGTCATTTTCCATGCTACTTAGCAACGTGATGCGAGCAAGAGAGTTCTTTCTTTTCCATGCAGCAAATGCTTCCTTATCTCTCTTGTGTTGTGCAGTGTTTCCTTCTTCAGGTTCTACCATAGTCAGGTTAAGAGCTTTTAGTACCTCTTGCTCTTCCAGCACATATTGGATTTTCATGTGCCATATTTCATAGTTATCACCATTGAGCTTTTCACCTTTGTTTAGCTCGGTAACTATGCTCTTTGTGGTTGAAGCCATTGATCTGAACACATCAGACATATATGCACGAATTATTAATGCATATCATTTATGCATCCTTTTTGCACAGACCCATCATATTAATGAACAATTTCAAGTAAGGTTTCAGAATCAAAATGTCACTATGTTTTCAATTATCCTCCAAAAATCCTAACTTAAAACTATCATTAATATAATTGTCTTATGCAAAATAAATTCTATGAAGTTACAAAAACTTCTATGAATTACCCACATTAACCAACAATAACAGAAAGCAAATAATATTTGACATCTAATAGAATAATAATGCTTTCACATAATTCAACTAACATATCGGTTGCTACATCAGCAACAATTAGGTAGTAAACTTTACATAAGATGTCCACAAAGCACACTTAACAAAGATTAGCCAATACATCTAATACCAAGTCAATACACGAACTGGGAAAGATCATTTTTTGTTCAATTTCTTGATCTTTTCCCTTGTAACAATCCAGCAATATTCATTTATAAAATCTATCACAATTTTCTTATATGAAATAGCTCTGTTGACATCCCATATGCGATTCAACACTCCTTGCCATTCTAGTGGAATGGTGTTCATGAAAAATCGCACCATCTCAGACTGTGACATAGGATGACTATTCCATATGACATTTTGAATTTTCTCGTTGACTTCAAGGACGTGATCAATTAAGTCACTACTCTCCCATCAATGATCAGTTAGCTCAGCTATCAACTTAGAAAGCCTTTCTTTTTGTTAATCGGTAATTGCGCGAATAGGTGTGCGCAACTTCAGGGGAGACATTGTTCCTGCAACAAATGCAGAACAAATAAGGGATCACATATAATCCACATAGATTTAATTGGAAAAAGAAACACATTCTTTTCCTCCTCTTTTTTTTTTTGTCAACCGTCAACGGTTGTCAACGGTCAATGGTCAACGGTCAACGTGGTCAACGGTCGTCGGTTGGGTCGCCGGTTGTCGGAACGGTTGGACCAAACGGGCCGATCGGACCGGTCGAGCCAGTAGGGCCGGTTTGGACAAACCGACCAGGCACGTGCCTCGCACGCGCGAGCGACCGGTCGGATCTCAAGTCGAGTTGCATCTCGGGTCGGGTCGCCGGCCGGCCAATTGTCGCCGATGATGACGTCATCCCAACCGTTGGGTGACGTCATGGTGATGTCATCATGCTTCGGTTCGCCGACCGATGCGTGTGGCGCATGCGCTGGTTGTGCCAATGCTTTAGGCGCGTGGTGCCCACATGCAGCGGCTTCTGGCCGCGCGTGTGGGTGCGTCCGGCGTCTCCCGGCGACGTTCGACCCATCGACAACTCGTCTCGACGAGCTCTTTCACCCTATGCCATCAGAAATCGATTTCGACTTACAGAAACTCGAAAAAAATGGATGAACAGTGCTCGAGTGTCGGGATTTTTCGCCCCGATCCGTGTCGGCCGATTATTTTCACGAAAAATCAATCAAAAAATCATTCATAAACATGAAATGGGTCAGGAAAACATGAACTAGGGCTTTGATACCAATGTTGGGTTTGTCGAATTCCCAAAAATCGGATTCAACATTAAATTGAACCCTTAAACTTGTGTGGAAGACGAGCCCGGGAAAAATACATGCATCACCGATCCTAAAGCACACCACGGAATCGAGTGTACCTTGTTAGCCACAGATTAAACACCAATGCCGATAAGAGGAAGAGAAAACCGATCTAGTTCGATCCGATAACGTTGATTGGCCTTAAAGGGAAGAGAGCATCGCCTTTTGCTTTTGTTTTTCTTTTGGAGAGAGAGAGGGAGAGGAACGTACGTTAAAAAATTCCAAAAAGTGTGTTTCCTCCTCTCTTTCTCCCTTATATACGTCCCCTCCAAAAAAAAAAATGTACCCCTTCATCATATCCCTCCATCCATGGGCCCTAATATTGTGGGCCGGGCTTTTAGGCCCAACATGGGCGGACAGGCCTTAAGCCCATCATAAAAAGACATCACTCTAGAAGAACTATAATCTAGAATCTCCTAGATGAAGTCTACATGGACAACATTCTATAGAAATCTAGAATGTTGTACTAAGGCGGCGACTCGCGTCTATAAATAGGAGTTAGTGGATGCTTGTGTTGTAGTAGAAAAACAAGAAAAGACTCCTTCCTTTGTAATACAAACCTTCATAATAAAAGTTCTATTTTTTATCCATACTCCCTTGCGTTGTAGTCCACTTTTATTCACACATACACACTTGCACACACACGCTTTCGCAAAAACATCCAACACGGTGCAAGGTTGCTCTAGAGGCACAGTTCCAACTTGTTCAATTTGGATAACCTCACAATCCACGATAAATTAGAAGTCAGCATTAGATCCGATTTGTTTGTATATCTGGAGCCTTCAGAAAGGAACAATTCCTCCAAATTAATCAACTTCAAGAGATTAGGGACCAGCAGTAGTGAGCCAGATTCGACATGTAAACAGATCAAGATTGTGGAAAGCTTAGGCAACTCTTGAATCTCGTGACATCTACTTAAGTCCAGCTTTGGAAGCGAGGAAGCATACTGATTATGCTAGGCATGGTGTCTATTTGAGTACCTGATAAATTTAAGATTCTGAACAGGAGCAAGTTTCCAACTTCATTAGGAATTTCACCTTCCAACTCCTTACAACGCTTAGTAGCATTAGGTAACTTCCAACTTTTTCCAGTTGATAAAGGTATCATCTTAGACGGAAAACCAACCCATTCATTGATTTCAGCTTTCCGATGGACATATGAAACTCTCCAATCTACGTTTATCAGAAAGAGAGGCTTGATCTTCACTAACGCACTTCTGGAAGTTCGACGATTGACATTCCTGATAGATGGAGAGTGGACAAATATTTTTAGTCTACGAATCGAATCAGGTAAGCTTGTAGCTCTCATGTTTGATGAAAACAACTCCGTGAAGGATGCTAAGGATCTGTTTAGTAAGGCTTTTGGTCCGAGGAACAATTTCTTTTTAGAAATAGTTTTTTTCTATTTCTATTCCCCAAAACAATTTCTCAATAAAAGAACACTTCTGGTAACTATATAAAATTTCTATTTTTGGAATGAAAAAATAATAAGAATGTGTTTGATATGATTTAAAAAAATTTTTGTAATGTAAAATTTCTTTTAATTTTTTTTTTTTATTCTTCCTTACCGCCGCTGACCGTTAGGTGTCAAAATGGGCCATGAACCCATTTTTGGACTCATTTTTTTTATATGGATTGTATATGGGTCATAGACTTTTAAAAACCCAACTAAAAATGAGTTAAAAAAGTGAGTCGATATAAATGGGTCGAAAATAGGTCGAACTTATCTTTTCCTCTTTAACTTATCTTTTTGATCCATTTAAAATATCAAGTGAGTTAGAACCTTAGAACCCATTTCTAAATTTCCAACCCAAGCCCCACACAATCTTTTCCTCTTTAACTTTATAATTTTTTTTATTTAAAAAATCGAAATTATAATTATTTTTTATATTTCAATTTTCTTTCGTTTCTTTTTTGTTTTTTTTTTTCTTTCTTTTTCCTCCTTCCTTAGCTTATGGCTAGCATGGTGACAAGCTAGGCGAGGCTCGAGCTCGCCGGCACGCGAGCTTGTGGTCACCAACAACTAGCGAGACTCAAGCCTCGCCGAATCTAGCAAGACTTGAGCTCACTGGGATTGGGTGGGGCCTCGGCCTCGCCAGATCAACGAGATCAAGCCTCACTCGATGCTAGTGGGGCCTCGGCCTTACTGATGACCGGTGAGGCTCGAGCCTCGCCGGTGTCGAACGGGGCCTTGGCCACGCCAGATTAGTGAGATCGAGCCTTGCTCAACACTGGCGAGGCCTCTGCCTCACCAACAATTGGCGAGGCTCGAGCCTCACCGAATCTAGCGTGACTTAAGCTCTCCAGCGTCAAGCGAGGCTCGAGCGGCGAGCTCGAGCTCACCTATGGACGGTCGCCAACCGTCATCGTGGCCGCGGCAAGCCAAAGAAGAAGAAAACAGAAAAGAGAAAAATAAAAAATAATAATTAAAAATTATATTTTAAAAAATAAAATAATAATAAAGTATATTTTTAAAAACAAAAATAATTAGAAATTCGATTTTTTGAAAAATATTTTTAAAAAGAATTATAAAAATTTTCTATTAAATCTGTATTGTATAAAAGTGTTTTAGCAATATATTTTTTTTTATAAAAAATATAATAAAAATGAGATTTCTTAAATTTAGTTAAACAATTATCGTAGCGTTGGCCTTGGCGGTGGGTGGCAACAGGTGACAGTCGGCTTCGTCAGCGACCATCAGTGGCTAGGGCTAGCGGTGACAGCGGCGGTCATTGGCAGGCGGTGACGACAACGGTCATTGCCGGCGGCGGTCAGTAAGCCAGACGAAGGGCGGCGACGAAGGCGGTTGGCGACAATGGCAATCAGCCGTGGATAGGTGGCAAAGGGGGTGGTAGCCAACAAATAAGAAGAAAAGAAAAAAAGAAAGAAGAAAATTACTTATTTCTATAAATTGTTTCCGAAAACAAGAAGCTACTTTTTTCTACTTCTTGTTTCTGTTCCAAATTTATTTCCTAGCTACTTTTCTATTTTGAGAAATAGAAAAATTAATTGACGTTACTAAATGGATTTTTATTCTTTTTTTTTTTGTTTCGTAGAGCAAAAGAACAAAAAATTGGAAGAAATAGAAACGCTATCAAATAGGACATAATTTTCCAATTGAGTTGGGAAGTTTGCTCTCCCCAAAGCAATCTGTCGAAGAGGTGCTTAAGTTTCACTAGCCCTCTGATCTCTTTAGGCAACTCTTCAAGCAGTAAGCAGTTGTTCATATTCAAGGCAATCAGGCACTTCAGTCTTCCAATTGAACTATCAATTTCCGTCAAATTGCACATCTTTCAAGAGTCAGCTTCTCCAACGTCAAGAACTTAGAGAAGTCTAAAGTACTGGAAATGCCGAGACACTTTTTGAGAGATAGAACCTTTAATCCGGTTGCCATCTCTAGACGGTATTCTGTTTCGAATACAAAACTAACAAACATAAATACTGTTGGAGAAATCTTCTTGAAGTGTTTTGAAGCTGACAAAACGTTTCCATCAGTCTAGTCTGAAGGTTTGCAGACTTTGTTATTTAAAGTTTGAAGACCTCCGGACAGCCAGACTCAAGACTCAAAGTCTATCCTCATTGACAGTCTCTAATCTGTTGAAGAAAGGTTATCCAGAACTGGATGTTTCGTTAAGGGCATGATCTTATCAACTGGAGAAGATCTCGTGGCTGGAAAAGACATAACAGAATCCTTTTATTGATCGAGATTGACTCGATGATTGAAGATCCGATGATTGACTGAATATTCTTGAAAGGTTCTACTTATGGAAACCGTGATCCTGATTGTATGGGCGAACAGGATTGATGGGCTATCGACACGTTCCTTTAATAGCTCGAATAATCTTCTTAATTGATTCCGTCCAACGGGTAGATTGAAGGAATTCCTTTGGTAAGTGCCAACGGGTATGATGGCATAAAGGAGTATATAAGGAAGACGTTCTAAGTTGTTCAATGTGTGCGTGATAGAAAAATTCCAAAGTCCGAAAGCTTTCTGTTGTTTAGACAATTTCTTTGAGCGAAACATTGTATTCAAAAGAGAGTCTATATTTGTGAGAAACCTTGAGGAGGTGTGGTAGGACATCTACACTGTGGAATCAAGGGAAAGCTGTAGTGTAACTTCTCTTTTGTTCATAAGTGGAATCCAGCCGGTGGGCTGTCAGTGCGGAAGAGTGGACGTAAGCTTAGAATAAGCCGAACCACTATAAATCCTGTGTTCAATTTTCTCTTCCTTACTCTCTTTACCTTGCTCATATTTCATTTTGTTAATCAAGAAAGAATTTCCTTTCTATCGTTTGCAAAGAATCGCTTCCGTATCTCGATAAATTGTTTATGCACCTATTCACCCCCCTCTAGATGCTTATACTAGCTATCTCAATTGGTATCAGAGCTCATGTGCTCACTTTGTTTGAAGTGTTTTACTTCAGAGTAAAAGATCCATGGCTAGTATGTTGGCTCCAGGGCTAGTAGAAGGGCAAAGCAACACGAGACCGCCTTACATTGATGGAAAGGACTACAACATATGGAAGAACAAGATGAAGGCGTTCTTAAGATCAAAGGATCCTCTGGAATGGAACGTTGTAGAAAAAGGAATTATTCCTAAAGCTGCACCTGTCTCAGAAAGAGGAAAGGACACTATTGAGTCCAGCGAAATGAGTTAGGAAGAGATAATCAAGAGACAAGCTCTTGATGCAAAAGTAATTTATTCTTTATATTGTGCTTTATCACCTATTGAATATAACAGAATATCTTCTTGTGATACAGCCAAAGAAGTCTGGGATATATTACACATTACTTATGAAGGAACCGATCGAGTGAAAGAGACTAGAATCAATATTATTCTCGGTCAATACGAAGCCTTCAGAATGAAACCAGGAGAATCTATAACTGACATGTTTAGTTGTTTTACAGAAATCGTGAATGGTCTTGAAAATCAAGGTCAACCAAATTTTGATCCCATGAAAGTGAACAAGCTACTGCGTGGACTCTCGAAGGATTGGAATCACATAAAGACCTCAATCAGAGAGACCCAAAGAATCATGCCATTGTCTGTCGATGAGTTGGTTGGGACCCTTCAGTCTTATGAAATGAAACGAATCAATGAAGACGAAGATCCTAAAGGTAAGAAATCTATTGCATTAAAATCTAATGATGATTCTGATGTAACAGATTCTGAAGACGACATGGATGATGAAGAACTTGCTCTCATGATAAGAAGATTCAGAAAACTGAATAGAAAAGGAAGAAGATTCAATGTAAAGAAACAAAGTTTTCAAAAGAAACAGACCAAGTCTGCGGAAGATGATGAATCAAACAAAGATATAGTCTGTTTTGAATGTAAGAAAAAGGGACACATCAAACCCAACTGTCCTCTTCTAAGGAAGAAGAAAGGAAAAACTGAAAAATATCGAAAAGCTCTCAAAGTAGAAACTTGGAGTGATACGGAGTGCGAAGATAGTGATGATGATTATGTCAACATATGTCTAATGGCACAATCGGATTCAGAATCAAACTCCGAGATCGATTCAAATTTAGAAAGTGAATTCGAGGTAAGTAACTTCAAAATCCCTATTAAAGTTTCAAAATACATTGATGAATTATGTTTTAGTCTTAAGACTTCTCTTAAAAGAATTTCCGAACTCAAAAAGGAAAATTTTGCTTTAAAACAACAAGAGAATGTTTTGGAAGAAAAAGTGAAATGCTTAGACCAGAATGTTTCTTCTCTCAAAGAAAGTAAAGATAATCTTTTAAAAGAAAATGCATTTTTGAAAAATGACATTTCAAATATTTCCAAAAGATTTTCTCTAGGATCTGAAAAACTAGAGAAAATACTTTCTATTCAAAGACCTTATTTCAATAAATCTGGTTTAGGAATGACTCGCTGAAACTATTCCTTTAATCGATTTTCCTAAAGTAAAAGAAAGAATCAAACAAAGATCCACAAGAGATGCTTACAAAAATCATTTTGAAATGACCTTTGTAAAACCAGTAGGTCGCAATGCTCTTAGATGTTCAAAATGTAATAGTGCAGATCATTTTGAGAAAGAATGTCCTATGGTATGGAGACCTGTCAATAAAGTCTGGGCAAAAACCGTATATCAGACTAACTCAAAAGGACCCAAGAAAATATGGGTACCAAAGAAAGCTTGAGTCTCTTTTTAAATGCAGATCACTATTAAGAAAAAGGTAAAATGGTACCTGGATAGTGGATGCTCGAGACACATGACAGGAGATTCAAATTACTTCATAAAGCTTGTTCAAGTGAATGGTGGAAAAGTCTCATTTGGAGAAACAGTAAAGGAAAAATAGTAGGTTTTGGAACTGTAAAGATTGGGAACCTCACAATAAGCAATGTTTCTTTAGTTGAAGGGCTCAATTACAATCTGCTCAGTGTTAGTCAGCTGTGTGATGCCGGTTTTAGAATCAACTTTCAAGAGGGCATTTGTTCAGGAACCAGTAAAGACTCTACTCAGTCATTCATGGGTCGAAGACATGGAAATATCTACCTCTTGGACTTAAAACCAGATGAGTCGCAATGTCTAATCTCAATCCAAGATGAAGTGAGCTTGTGGCACAAAAAGATTGGGCATATTAACATGAAGCATATAGCCAAGATCTCAGCAAAGAAGCTTGTTCGTGGTCTACCCAATTTATCATACCAAAAGTCGGATCTATGTACACTATGTATATTAGGAAAACAGGTAAGAAACTCCTTTAAATCAATAAATCAAGTTTCCACTAACCGTGTACTACAGCTCTTGCATATAGATTTCTTTGGACCAACAAGAACGCAGAGCATTAGAGGTAAGAAATATTGCCTAGTAATTGTGGATGATTACTCACGATTTACTGGGGTATATTTCTTAGCAAGTAAGTCTGAAACTCTCTTATTTTGAAAAATTTGCTAAGAATGTTTAAAATGAAAAGGGGTATGTAATTTCAAGTATAAAAACAGACCATGGAGGTGAATTTGAAAATCAAGATTTTGCCAAATTTTGTGAAGAATCTGGTTTTCAGCATTTGTTCTCTTCTCCATATACTCCAGAGCAAAACGGAGTTGTGGAAAGGAAGAATAGATCTCTTCAAGAAATGGCTAGAACTCTCTTAATTGAAAGTAATATCTCTTTACGATTTTGGGCTGAAGTTGTGACATCCTGAAATTCGACCCCGTTTCGATAAAGTGAAATGTGCATTTCGTCGGTGTGCCTATTGCCTTTTTCTCTGAGCTGATCACTCACGAATTAACTAACTTATTAGGTGAAGCCGTTAAGGGATGTATCAGCTGTAAAATCCCTAAAAGCTACCTAATTGGTTGGATTGAGCTAAAATCACGTCTGATCGATTTTTAACCACGAAATTGAACTCGATTTCGGGAATCGAATTTTAAGCGCGTCATAATTCTTATTTTTAGGATCTGTCTCATCGCTCGTCAATTTATTGACGGGTCCGAAATTTCAAAAAAGAAATTATCGGAAGAAATTTGAAGACCAAAAGGAAAATAGAAAGGAAAAGGAAAAGAGAAAAGGAAAATTGAAATAAATAAATGTGTATTTTATTTTCCCTTTCTCTTTCTCTCTCTTCTTTTTCCTCTCTCCCCCTCTCTTTTCTTTTCTTTCTTTTTTTCATTCTTTTCTCTCTCTCTCTCCTCTCCCTTTTTCCTTCCCCCTTAGTGATTCCCCCCCCACCGCCTATTCTCTCTCTCTCTTTCTTTTTCTCTTTGACCGGTCAAGACTTATCCCTTCTCTCTCTCTCTCTCTCTCTCTCTCTCTCTCTCTTCCCTCTCTTCTCTCTCTTCTTCTTTCCCCCCTCACGCTTCCGCTTTCTTCCTTCTTCTTCTCTCCTGTTCGCGCGAACAAAAACCAGGAGCTGAAGAACGAAAGCTGTAGCTCGCCATCACTGCACCGTCGCCGCCCATCCTGCCGCCACACCGCCGCCCGTGCCTCGCTCGTGCGCCCGCCGTCCCGCCGTCCGTCGCTCGCTGTGACAGCCCGATTTTTCCAATTTTAATTTCAATAAATTTAGATGGGCATTTCGTTGGCACGCATATAGTCCATTTCCTTGAGTCGGCCACTCATGTGAAATCTAGTCTATCCGGTGAAGCCGTTATGAAATTCCAACGCATAAGACTCGAGAATTTGATTAATAAGCGACCTTTCGACCGAAATAATCTGCAAGGGTCATTACGGCACAAATAAAAATCGATTAGAGATCGGAAATAGGTTGGCTCGACGGAGGCATGTGATCGGTGTGGGTGATTCCACCGGATCGCACAATTCCTACCGACCGACACTGGGCCGACTTTTCTAACGATTGGGTACCCTGTGCCTGTATTTGAAACCTTGAGATTTCCCCCGACAACCGAAAGTTGTGGCTTGAAATGATCAATCGCAAGTCGAATGCACAAAAATTTGTAAACGTTGCTCGGTAGATTAGAATGCGCTAGTATTGTGCCAAAGGGAAATTAACCGTGAAATTGTGATTGAACTCTGAAATTGGAAGGCATGGTACGTCACAAAGCTTATTAGGAGCATTGGATTAATTTGTGGACTTTAATTAGGACTCAATTGAATGAGGATCGATGGAAATTGAAGTGAAGGAATGTGCAAGAACTTGGACCCCGGCGGAAAGTAAAATTGGACCCATTGAAATAAGTTGTAGAGGAAATGAGATAGTGGAAGATGACATAGGGTGATGTCATGGTAGTTGGGCCAAGAGAAGGAGATTTGGACAAGTGGAGGGTGGGGGTGAGGTCTTGGAAAGGTGGGATGTCACCTCCCCCTTGTCCCCATCATCTTCAACCTTTGAACTTGGAGGAGAGAGAGAGAGAAGGAGGGAGGAGAAACCAGCGACCAGCCCAGCTCGTCCGCCCCTGTCGCTCGCCCGATCGTCGCCGTTCGTCGCCACCGGAGCCGCCGTCGCCGCTCGTCCGTGCATGGTCACTCGTCGTCCCGTGCGCCGAGCCGCCGTGCCTCCGTCTCCGCCGCGAAGCCTCGACGTCGCAGCTCCAAGCCGCGAGTCCCGCGCCGTCGTCGCCCCGAACCAGCCGCCGCTCCTCCGCCCAAGCCACCGCCGGTTCTTGCTCGAGCTACCGCCGGTCCTTCTCCGCCGTTCCTCCGCTCGTTCAGCCGCCGTCCGTCGCCCTTCGAAGCTCGATTAGTGCTGGAAAAACCAGCAAGAACCAGCTCCTTCCAAGCTTGTTTTGACCCCCTATTACTCCTCATTTGGTGTTGATCCGTGTAGGTTTGTCGTCGGCATCGTCGTGCTCTTCGCCAGAGACCCGTCGGAAAGCGATTCCGGTGAGTTTAACTCACTAATCTCCGATTAGCGGGTTAATCATGCCTTAAGTGTGTTTAGTTTAGGTTGATTGAGATTAGGTTGTTAGATTAGTTTATTTAAATATGGATTAGATTAAGTGGTTTTAATTAAAGTAAAGCATGTTTAAATCAAGAGTTAAGTGGGTTTATTTTAAAATAAACCTTGATGTGACTTAAAGGGATTTATTTAGGATTTAAATAAATGTTTCGGAATTTAGGATTATTTTAATAATAAATCATATTCCGAAAATCATTAAAATATTATTTATAAAAAAAAACTCGAAAAATTATTTTTGGCCCTAATTGCTCAGAATTTCGTGCCGATCGTCGCTGTATACTTAGAATTTGAAATTGATGAATGGTTAATGTAAATTGAGTGTTGATTGAGGAAAATATGGAATTTAATTGGAAAATCTCAAATGTCGGGTTTGATATTGAAATTGAGTTCTTAAAGATTAATGTTGCAATTGAAATATGTGAATGACGTGTGACGTGCTTTAAATTGATTACGAATGGTGTTATGATAATTGTGAGAAATTGTTTGGAGCTATTAAGTGGGAATTTCCCCTATATGGGATGCCCACGTGGTGGATGCGGGTCGCAGTCGATTCTAGACCCATGCTCCTTCGGGAACGCCGTCGATGTACTGACGAAGCCGCGCTCCAAGGGGGGAGGCGATGCCTGGCTTTATGTCAGTAGATAGCCGAACTGCGAGTAGGCTATGCCCTTGTGTGGCGTCGATGAATGATGAATTGAAATGCTTGCCGTGAATTTGAAATTTAATGAATTGGATTGTGTTCCGATAGCCCACGTGCGTATTATAATTTGTACTTGAGTGCTATGAATTGTACTAATCTGCAGGAAGGCTAGAAGGCGAGGTAAGTCTTCTGTACTATGTGGCTAGACCACTATGGGGCGTATTTTCTTTCTAATAGGAGTTTAGGAGGGGTGAACTTGCTGAGACAAAGTCTCATCCCAGTTTGGGGAAAAATATTACAGGACCGTAGATGGCGAGACCCCCGGAGATAAGCGACCTGCCAACGGTGGTTGACCAGACGACTGAGAGTGCCCCTGATCCTGGAAGTCCCTGGGTTTACCAGTTGGTTAGGACCTTCATTTTGGTCGAAGTGAGCGTGGAGAGTAGAGTACCTTATATGTTTAGGGCTTGGTTTCGTACCGGAGCAGATGGTGTTAGGATTGGCCCCCTGGACAGCATGGACATCCCATTGTCAGTGATGAACGCCATCTTGGGAGAAGGGGTGGCAGATCATCCCGATGGTCGAGTAATCAACGCATTGCCCCCGGCCTCGTGGGTGTCTGATCCTGAGGACGTGGGATCAACGAACGGGGACGACCAGTAGTCTTAGGACTGTGTCCTTTCTTTTTGATGGTCTGGTCCATGTTGTGTAGGCTAACCCTCTTTTGATGCACATAAACTCTGACCCACTTTTGGTGCATAGGCCCTGGATCCGGTTGATGTATTTAAACCCTTGTTTGATGATGATGTATGAATTTCCGTTGTTTGAATTGAATTGACTTTCCTGCTGTTCTATCCCATATGTTTTGTAAGGGTTTCTTAGAACGTTCCACTTGCGCATTAATAATAATATTTGGGGTCGGCGACACTACCTGGGGTTGTCGCACATTCATGACCATGGCGGGATGTTGGCGCGTCCGACGCTCGGGGCGTTAGACTCGCTGTAGCGCTTCCCCCGAGTGGACCCAGCTCTGTTTGCTCCTGTTCCAGCCCCGTCCGGCCATCTCCGGCCACCTCCGGCCACCGCCCAGCCCCGCCGGACCTCCCCCGCGACCCCCTCGCCCTCCGTCGGCTTCCCCTCGCCGCCCTAGCCGCCGGAGCAGCCCCAATCCGTCCGTCCAACAGACCCACAAAGTAGGTTTCCAGCACTTCGGGCTCGCTTTTGGGCCATTTCCCGGCCCCGAATCCGAGCCGTGCTTTGGGAACAATCGTTCCTCGCGTCACCGCCGTCGGATTGATCCGATTTGCGCGCGATTTGGTGAGTAATCTCACTAATCCAGGATTAGTGGCTAATTATGCTTAAGATTGGTTTAGATTTAATTAATTATGTTTAGGTTGTTAGATTAGATTAAATTAGCAATTATTAGCCAATTGTGATGCAAATTAGATAAATTGAATGTGTAATTAGCAAGTAGACGTGGTCTACCATTTATTGGAAGTGTCTTGGAATTTTCCCGACCCTTGGTGGGCTCCAATTAGGCATTTCGGGCCTAAGTGGATTTTTTTTAGTATTTAAATATTAATTTTCGGAATTAAATTAAATAATTATTTATTTTCCGAAAATTCAACTGAGATGGCCTGTAACCGAAAAATTATGCTGATGACCGTGGTGAAGTCCATTTATTTAATCGGGCTTTATTTTGAGCTAAATTGAATTTTTAGTGATTAATAATTAATTTTCGAAATTAATTAATGAATTAATTATTTTTCGGAAATTAAGATTTTGATGGCCGACGACCGAAATTTCATGCTGATCGTCGTGGCGTAGTCCGTTTATTTATTTGAGCTCCACGTTGTATGGAATTGAATAAATTGTGATATTTTAGGGATTTACCCTAAATTGATTGGAATTGATTGAGATTTAATTGTTAATCGGTAAATGGCCAAGTATGTTATTCAGCCTTTATCCTTTATAATGCTTTGTTGAGTTGATTTAATTATTTGATTGAGAAATCGTTGGCAATGGTTGTCGATATTGAAAGTAAATTGGTAACCACTTGAAAGAGGCACGTGGCTCGGTGAATTGGAATATCACCTGGAGAATGCACGTGAATTCAGTGGTTGAATATGTCACCTTGGCGAAAAGGTCGCCTGAGAGAATGTACGTGGCTCGGAGACTCGGTATGTCGTCCTGGAGAATGCACATGGCTCGGTGACAGAGTTTGGCATCTAAAAGGGCACGTGACTCGGTGAATTGATGCATCACTTTGGTGAGAGAGCACCTAAGAGAATGCACGTGGGCCCAGGCATCTAAAAGGACACGTGGCTCGGTGATCTGATGCGTCACTTCGGTAAGCGAGTACCTTAGGGAATGCACGTGGGTCCAGTATTCGGAATGGCATCTAAAAGGACACGTGGCTCGGTGATCTGATGCGTCACTTTGGTAAGCGAGTACTTAGAGAATGCACGTGAGCCCGGGCATCGTAAAAAGGACACGTGGCTCGGTGGCTTGATATACCACCTTGGTGAAGAGGTCGCCTTAGAGAATGCACGTGGGTCCGAGATTTGAGGCACGTGGCTCGGAGACTTGGAAGGTCGTCTTGGAGAATGCATGTGGCCTAGCTTTTAAATATCCCACAGTGGGGATTGAATTGTATAACATGTAATCGACTGGTTGGATTTGTTTGAAGTAAATGAGTGCCTATTGTGAATTGTACTGACTTGCAGGTGGGATTAGAGGCCAAGGTAAGTCCTCTACCCTGTGCGTGTTTAGGCAGCCTTTAGTATAATGGTTTACTAATCAGGCTTAGTGGGGTAGAACTCGCTGAGACGTAGTCTCATCCCAGTTTGGGGAAAACCATTTCAGGATCCCGCTGAAGAGCTGAGGAGGAGGAATCCGAGAAGAAGAATTCGGAGGTGAGATCTGAAGATAAGGATTTTTGGAAGAAGAAGATAGTCCCAAGAGGGGCCTTGAGTATCATCTGGATGGATTGAGATCCTATCTTCTTTTGAGATCTCCTTTTTTATGTGAATAGTTATGAGGCGATTTGTGGTTTGTATAAAAGTTTGGTTATAAATTTCAATATGAAAAATATGGCCCTGCTTTTCTATCCCATCGTTTTATTGTCTGGGGATTTTAACTACTTCCGCATGTGCTTAAAAATGAAAGGGTCGGCGATACATTGTCCTGGGATATCGCATTATAAAATCGACCAAGTGAGACGGATGTGTGCGTGCCTGAGGATTGGGACGTGACAAAAGTAGTTTCAACATCATGTTATATTATCAATAGAGTTTTTCTAAGACATATTCTAGAAAAAAAAAAAACCCTATGAACTATTTAAAGAAAAGAAGCCTATTGTTTCATATTTTCATATATTTGGATGCAAATGTTTCATACTGAAAAATGCAAATGATCGAGTTGGTAAGTTTGAAGAAAAGTCAGATGAAGGCATCTTCCTTGGATATTCAACCACAAGCAAGGCATATAGAGTCTACAATAAGAAGACTCAAATAGTGGAAGAATCAATGAATGTCAAATTCCAAGATTCTACACAAAATGAATCCATTCAGACTCATCTCGAAGAGACTGAACCTGTTCCAGACTTTACAAAGTCTAAATCTCAAGAAGCAGCTTAGACTTTGAAGGACCGACAACAAGTGATTGTTGAAGATTCTAGTGAAGGAAGTAACCATCAATCTGATAAATTAACCAGCAACTGGAAACATAAGTCCAATCATCTCAAAGATCTTATTATTGGCGACATCAATGAAGGAATTCGCACAAGATCCAAAAGGTGAGAAGAGTCTAGTGCTGTGGCTCTTATTTCTGAAATAGAACCCAAGAGCACAGAAGAAGCTTTATCCGATGAAAGCTAGATTGAAGCTATGCAAGAAGAACTCAGATAATTCAGAATTAATGATGTCTGGGAACTGACTCCAAAACCAAAAGGTAAATATGTCATTGGAGCTAAATGGGTTTTCGGAAATAAGATGGACGAGAAAGGCAAGGTCGTAAGAAACAAAACAAGACTCGTGGCCAAAGGATACACACAAGAAGAAGAGATCGACTATGACGAGACTTACGCACCAGTAGCGAGTGTTTACATTTGTGCCAGATTTCAATCAGACCCGAAAGAATCTCATTTAAATGCTGCGAAGCGTATTATCAAATATATTTCATCAACATCAAGCTTTGGTCTCTGGTATCCAAAAAGGGAAGACTTTACTCTTCTTGGATATTCAGATGCAGACCTTACTGGATGCAGAGTCAATAGAAAAAGCACCTCGGGTACCTGTCAACTACTTGGAGGTAGGACAGTGTCTTGGTTTTCAAGAAAGCAAAGTCCAGTAGCCCTCTCTACAGCAGAAGCAGAGTATATAGCTCTCAGAAGTTGTTGTTCGCAAATTCTATGGATAAAACAACAGCTAAGAGACTTTGGAATTGAAGACTCATGCACGGAGATTAATTACGACAACACCAGTGCTATCAATCTCACAAAAAATCCAATTCTTCACTCAAGAGCAAAGCATATAGAGATTCGACATCACTTTATTAGAAACCATGTTCAAAATGGAGATGTTCAAATCCAATATGTTGATTCAAAGAACCAACTGGTGGATATATTCACAAAGCCTCTGGAGAAAAATCAATTTGAAACCATTCGCTCCAGACTTAACATTTTAAGGTATGAGGAGATCAAAGTCTAAAGACTCTCAGACTTAGACATACAAGACTTTAACGGTAAGTTAGTCTTGGTACGACTGTCAGATTGTAAGTTAGTCTTTCTCTCTCTCGAATCTTATCTTGAAAAGGTACGATTGTCATCCGTGTTTTATTGCTATCTTTAATCGGCGTAATTATTGCATCGTTTCCTTTTCGAAAAAGAAGTTATTTTTTAAATGACTATTTTTTCGGAAAAAGGTTAGTTATTTTAAAAAATGCATCTTTTTACTTTCCTTTGTGATGGTTCGTTTATCTCTCTTTTTAACCAATCATGCACTTTGTTGATTCCTCTTAACTTTACTCTCAAAAACCCTAGAAAGCATTGATCTTCCATTCCCGTTTTTCTCCCTTGTTTAATCTTCGAAAAAGTTGTCATCTTTCTTGGGAAAGTCAAGCAAGGAATCTTCCAAAAACTAAGAAAGATGCCATCTTCAAGAAAGTCTTCGAGAATCGCAAGTAAGGGACCACAGCGAATGAGTGAGGGGCCTACGCACTTCGATCTTACTGAAGAAGAAGTGTCTCCAGAACAGCGACAGAGCCCACAACATTCTCAGCAGTGTCATTCTCCTCCATCTAGTCCTCAAGGCGTTGATCATCAATAAGAGGAAGAAATCATTGAAGATGCAGATCCAGTAAGAGCTCAAAAGCCCGCTTTTATTTATAAGCTGTATCGTGCCTTAAAAGGAACTTGTACTCCCTTGAACTATGTCGATGATTTTCTTAAAGACAAAGGATATGGAAACGAATATATCTTTTTGCGAAAAATGAAAAGTTTGGGAATTGCTCGACAAGGGGTGGCTGAGGAAACCCTTGCGAATATCCCAAGTGATCCTCGTGATTGAGGACCGAATCCTGTAGATGGGAATGATGATGACAAATTGTACAGCCAATTCCAACCGAGAATGGGTGTTGCGGTTGAAAGTCGAGGAAAAATGGGAGATTTGTTCAGATCGAAGGAACAAAAGGATTTGTACTCGAAATTGCTGAAGCGTGGGGTAATAAACCCTAGGAGTGTAGATTTTGATTTTCTGGATGCTGTGAATGTGAACTTGAGGGAGAAGTTCGGTTATCTTCAACTTGAAAAGTTCTGCTCCGACACTACAGAGGCCTATGCTGAACTAACCGCATATTTCTATTCAAATCTTAGCTTTTTGGATGCGAATAGATTTTCTTTCAGTGTCAAAGATCAAGACTATGTTGTGGATATGAATATGCTGGCAGATGTGTTAGGAGTTAAGATAGGAAGATATCAACCGATCAAAGTTTCCATTGCTCGGGCCACACTGGAACTTGTGAAGGATAGGAGAACAGAGGAGAAGATCACCTACCTAAGGATGAGTGCATTCAATATCTTGCTTCACAAGATTGTGATCAATTGCCTCTGACCAAAATCAACCTCCAAGACTGATGTTTCAAGTTCAGAGGCAAAGCTGATGTATGCCATCCTCACTGGGAAAAGGTTCTCTCCCTCACACTATCATGTTCCACACGTATAGAGCGATGATGAAGGACAGAGGTCAGCTCCCTTATCGAAGCCTTGTGACAAAGTTATTCAGACACCTGAATATTCAGCCTTCGTAAATCTTTTGTGTTCGATTGTGCGATCATATGGTGGTAGGACTGAAGATGGTGACCAAAATGCGTCTAAAGGAACTGAACAAGGAGTTGGAGAAATTCAAGGAGAAGACTCTAGTCAAAGCTCATCAAACCTCTTCTTCAAAAAGGAAAGGAAAGGAGCCCTTGGTTGCTTCAAAACAGAAAAGAAGAGCTCTTATTGTGGAAGATGAAGAAGATGATGACCTTACCATTTCGGCCATAGCTTTGAGAAAGCTAAGTCTTACTGTTCCAGAGTCAATGGAACAGCGTGAGACAGAAGGAGAGGAAAGAGAAGGCCAAGAGGAAAGAGAAGGTCAAGAAAAGGAGAGAGAAGAAGAAGCAAGAGAAGAAGAAAGAGCAGTTGGCGAAAAAGAAGCAGAGGAGGAAAGACCTAGAAAAGAAAGAAGAGAAGAAGGAGAACCTGAGGAACACTCTTCTCCACCTGTAGGCATGGAAACAGGGGGAGATCAAGAGAAAGGAGGGAAGTCCTCATATCCTGATGTAAGTGAAGGAGTCAGTCGATCACCTGCAGACCCAGAGGACATTTATGCCTCTCAATTTCTAGAAGAAGGTCATGAAGTTTCATCACCAAACCTGCGAGATTATTCTGATATGCCATCATCGCGAACGTGTTGAAGCCAAGACGCGAGCCACCGACTCTCAGCCCGATTTTCGCAGAATTATGGATATTCTCTTGGAGATGCGCGGTCAAATTTATGCCTTGGGATGCGAGGTTCACATCTTGCAAAATGCGGGTCAAGTTTCTTCATGTTCATTGAATGATAAAATCCAAGCCCTCTCTGTTCAAATTCAGGCCAATGCCAAGGGTGAGGAAATTGTACAACTGAAGGAAGACGTGAAAAGGCTGGAAGGGATTGTTTAGTCCATAGGAGATTTCCAACTTGTCCGCGTTCCCAAGCAATCTTGACTTCATTCCATTTTCATTTCAACCTTTTTAATGCTGACAAAAAGGGGGAGAGATGCAAGAGATTTGAACACTTTGATTTTTAATCGTTTGTTTGACTGTTTGATTTGGATTGATGTTTGACTTTAAATTTTGTGTCGGATTTGAATTTGGATGATTGCTATTGACTGCTATTGATATCTTATGGATAGCTTTATCATATTCAAGACTAACTTATTTTCTGTGGTTGCAGATTCTAGTATTAGCCATTTATCTCTATAAGATATGCACATGTGTTTGAAAAATGTTTTGCAGGTCAAAGTTGTCCAAATCTGCAGGAAAGTTTTGTCACCATAAAAAATGGAAAGATTGTTGGAGAAATCTTCTTGAAGTGTTTTGAAGCTGACAAAACGTTTCCATCAGTCTAGTCTGAAGGTTTGCAAACTCTGCTATTTAAAGTCTGAAGACCTCCAAACAGCCAGACTCAAGACTCAAAGTCAATCCTCATTAATAGTTTCTAATCCGTTGAAGAAAGGTTATCCAGAACTGGATGTTTCGTTAAGGGCATGATCTTATCAACTGGAGAAGATCTCGTGGCTGGAAAAGACATAACGGAATTCTTTTATTGATCGAGATTGACTCGATGATTGAAGATCCGATGATTGACTGAATATTCTTGAAAGGTTCTACTTATGGAAACCGAGATCCTAATTGTATGGGCAAACAGGATTGATAAGCTATCGACACGTTCCTTTAATAGCTCGAATAATCTTCTTAATTGATTCCGTCCAACGGGTAGATTGGAGGAATTCCTTTGGTAAGTGCCAACGGGTATGATGGCATAAAGGAGTATATAAAGAAGACGTTCTAAGTTGTTCAAGGTGTGCACGATAGAAAAATTCCAAAGTCTGAAAGTTTTCTGTTGTTTAGACAATTTCTTTGAGCGAAACATTGTATTCAAAAGAGAGTCTATATTTGTGAGAAACCTTGAGGAGGTGTGGTAGAACATCTACACTGTGGAATCAAGGGAAAGCTGTGGTGTAACTTCTCTTTTGTTCATAAGTGGAATCCAGCCGGTGGGCTGTCAGTGTGGAAGAGTGGACGTAAGCTTGGAATACGCCGAACCACTATAAACCCTGTGTTCAATTTTCTCTTCCTTACTCTCTTTACCTTGCTCGTATTTCATTTTGTTAATCAAGAAAGAATTTCCTTTCTATCGTTTGCAAAGAATCGCTTCCGTATCTCAATAAATTATTTATGCACCTATTCACCCCCTCTAGGTGTTTATACTAGCTATCTCAAATACAAGAGAAAATAAGTTAAGATACCTTGATTAAGCTCCACACATCCAAATCATCTGTAAAGTGGTTTTCAGAAATTTCAAGAACAAAATATTGGTTGAATGCATATTGACTGCCTCAAAAATTTGAGGAGGAGAATGCCAAGTAATCCATCCTATTTTGGAAGACAATTTGAGAAGTCTCTAATAAAGGTTACGTTAGATACGTTTAAGAACCTTAAACTTCCATACCTTTCAAGCTATTATTTGTGATCAAGATGGGAGTATATTTTCTATCTAGATCAAATGCTTGAACCTTCTTACTCTGCCAACTAATTGTAAGTAAACGATCATTCATCATCAAATATGTTTATTTTATCACATATAAAGACATGTTTCTTAGTAGAAAAGGCAATTTTCAATACTAGAATGTCTAATTTCTACTTGCAAACTAGTAATTGTTCTTACTTTACCCTTTTTCGTTCTAAATATTTCGAGGATTTGTTCACTTATCCTCAACCTACTATGCTTTCTAGGGTCTGTCAAAATTTTTATATGAACAATTTCCCTTTCAAAAATATCTTAGCTGGACATGCATCCATAAATTATTATTATCTAATATCTTTATCAATGACATCCAAATAGGTTTATGTATTCGTAAGCTATTTCTCTGGTTATCCTCATATCATCGCTAGAATCAGTAAGTCTTCCTATTGCTCTAGGATTAACCATGTCCAACAATAATTTCTTTTGCAACTTGACTAAGCCATCATTCGTCTACTCTTTTCAAATGCCTTCAAGGAAGCTGCATCGCTTTGCAAAGTGTGGACATAGTTGGTTGAAGACAACCTTGGCTGCTGCCATTTTTTCCTATTCCACCCATTATGAATTTTGATGAGTTGCACATCACCAGAATCGATGTCTTGTAACTTCATGACTTCTACCCGACCAGTGAGTCCAACTAAATGCGCCGTCACAAGTTTATGCTTTATCTTCAACTTGTCCATGGCCGTCAAAAAGAGAACCCTTCTATTTCATTAATGACAAAAAAGTGATAATAAAAATTTAGGATGGAAATAGATCTAACTATATGTAGATAATCTGATTAGAGTTCAAGCCAGATGCAATGTTTTTTCGTTTTTCCTGCAACTTTGTGGATTTGTGATTTGATCTGTTTAGATAAATTGATATATGGGTCTTTTTCCGCAGAAAATCACATAATTGCAGCACAAGAGAAAGCAAAATCGATCATGTAGAACTCTATATAAGAAAAAACATCATTGAGACGGAATTAACAATGGTTAATCATTGGAATTCTCCAAATATTAAAGTTAAAGAGTAATGAATTCCTCAGAATCTGGTACAACAAACTTACTTCGAAAATATTAAATAAATTACAGTTATTTCCTCTGAAAAATATTTTCATGATCAAGTAAACTTATATTAAAAAATGAAAATAAAACCAAACAGTGACATGAAATCGTGTTCTTATTTTCCCCTCAAATGAAAAAAAAAAAAAAAAAAAAAAAAATGAGTATAAGGAATAGAGTTTACCCTTTATCCTTCGGGAGGTTCCATCCGTTGATTTCATTTACCTCCACAGGAGCCTTCTGCCACGCCTTCACTTCAGGGAACTTCTTCTCGTGTTCGAAGAGGGTATCACTATACAAGGATGTTTTAAGCTTGATATCAGCAGATTCCATGTCAAAAATAAAAACAAAAATGGGAGTATCATAGCGAGCTCGAGGAGGCACCATTTATTGACAGCATAATTTCGAGAAAATATAACTTTGTAGAGTATAGGGTTATTGATAGCCTGAAGCAGCTCTCTACCAATCACTTCCCCTACATGGATTTCATCTTTGTCTCTGAAGACGTGAACTCTTGCCACTACCAAGGTGAGGTAGACGGAGTCAGTGAATCCATAAGGAGTGTTAATTCCTCTAAAATTTAGGAACACTGGATATTCACCTCCCAGTGCACCACCACTGCTTGTTCCGGCCTCTAGGTTCGCCATGGGAGCTTATTTTACCTCACTCCCTCCCTCCCCCCACTCTCTCTCTTGTCCCTATAGAAAAATTAGGGGTGTGTATTCCTAGGCTTAGAGCTAGAGATTCTCAATACATGCAGCCTAGTGAAAGTCACCATTATAATAGTTGAAGCACTAACGCAGACAAACTTGTTTGGTTTGCTTAATCAAGACTATAATATTACTGTTTTTCCAGCAGTATTCAATATTTTAAGACTGGCGCTGGCAGCACGGCAACCGTTCAAGGGGTTCGTCAGTAATTATTCTCGTGTTCAGGAAAAGTGGTTCAATGGCTTTGAATAAAGTGGGTCGGTCTTTGAAAATTATAATGGCTCTTGGAAGACGATAAAATTCAAAGGCAATTGGTGTTTTCCAAGAATCCAATGGGGAGACGATAAGGCCTGTCTCTCAGTCATTCCCTTCTTTCCCATGCGACCTTGTTCTTTTGTCTCTGTTGTCCGTCAATTTCTATGAGTATAATAGATCTTGCAAGAACGAACTGAATTCTCCTTTTGACAAGAGATGAGAAAAAAAAAAATGGCCAGTCGTTCAACATCGAGAAAAAATTTAGCGTCATTAAATATATTCGTATCTTTGAATCTGCTCATCTATATACTAGATTCAAGATGATGCCCACTGAATTCAACATTTTAGAACTACCAGAAGTGAAGAAGAAATTGAGTCCGCAATTATTTTTTTCTCTTCTATAGCATCCTCAATCGAATTACAACGGGAGGCTCATGTTCTTGAGAAATTTATGATGAAGAAGGCAAAACTCATGTTGGGTTCTGTAGGTGGGTCTTCGTTACTACACATGCATGAAGTGTGAATGCAGTTAATAATTTCGCAGTGGATATAAAATTGGGCCGATCGACATATTTGGTTGGCTCATAACCCAACGAGTTGCAGTCATTGGGTGAAAGTCCACCTAGGCAATTCAAGAGTTTGAGCTCCTCTTGTAATCTCCCATCCAAGGTGTTGAACAGCTGAGACCCAACATTCATTGAAAGAATCTCCGTATGAATCTGAGTAAGGACATTATGAGTTTGGAACCCTCATTTGACTCAAAGTTAACACCAGAGTCCTGCAGAGATATTAAGTACTTGACAGATTCTTTAGTTGATAGCCGCAGCTTCTACAATACGCGAGTATTGATGATGAAAGGAAAGGCAACAAATCTAAGTCAAATATGCAGCAAATCAGATTTCGAGATAAAGCAGACTGATAAAAATGAAGACGCCCATCATCTTCTTAACTATTGTGCTTCTACATGTGTTGTGCCATCAGTCTTGTGCTTGTAATTCTGAGTGAAAACTTGATTTTCTTTGCCACCATAAGAAATCAACACTCAGTAATTAGCACGTAACCTTCGTCCTTCTAGTTAATAGACTTGGGATCAAAACAGTTCGCAGAGAATTAGACATGGCAACAGATAATTATCTCTAGCATGTTGAAACTAGAAACTTTAGTCTAATCATAATTAGCCCATAAGTTGAGTGACTCTAATGATATCACTTTCAAATGCTTGACACTAGATGAAGGAAAAATCGACAGAGAAAAAGAAGTCACAAAACTGGTTATGAGTTTCCGAAAACAAGAGTTGTGAACAGAAACATGACCAGTGGAACAAAATTTTGTATCCATAATGGCAAAATGCACCTATAAATTATAACAAAGTTATTGCCAAAGTATTCGTTCGATATTTGGGTGAACATACAATTTCAGTACTATGGACACATATTAGAGCACATTGAAAACAGAAGCGAAACAAAATTGAGGCGTCCATGGACTCTTTATCAAGAGTTACACTACAGGACCTACTACACTGATAATAAAAAGGAAAAGATACTTAAACCATTGGAGCATGGAATTAGTGACATGACTCCTCTTCCTCCTCGGAGCAATAACAATATCTCCTAGAGCTATAAGAGACAGCATAGGAATCTATACCATGGACGCTGCAACAACAAAAAAATTATAAGAAATAAATAACAGTCCAAGGATTTACTGTCATAAATAAAGCAAAAATAGGATTGTGAAATTTTCACATGAAATTAAGCATAAGCAACATTCAAGAATTTTTGCATTCACAACCCAGGTAATTAGAGTTGTTAAATGATTTATTTTGGTAACTGCTTCGAAGTCAAATTCTTTGAAAAGATTGGCGTTAGCACATTCACCCTAATGTAGCATAGACATGCTTTTGAGATTATAAGAGATAAACATTTTCTTTCTTTGGGTCCATAAACTTAAACCCTTAAAGAAGGCATACAATAGATGCCTGCTTTCAAAGCCAGGTCCTTAAGAATGTCGGAAAAATCTTGGGGCTGGTTGCACGTAAAAAGCTTCTAACAAATGAAGCACAATTTGAGAGAAACTCTCAGCATCCTCAGATTGTCAGTTCTACCAAAACAAGCTTGAATCTTTACTTCACTGCTTGAGGAATTGTCCTTCAATGAGAAGCCTGTGTCAAGTTAGTTTATGTGCACTTCTTTGCTTCAAACCCTAACGGGTGGTTTTAGCTAAACCCGATAAGAGGGGATGGCAAAAATATTATCGTCTCTGAATGGGACTTTCTGTTAGGAAGATTGGGGTGCAAGCTCTTATTTGATTGCAAATGAGGTTGCGGAATAAGCTGTTGTTTCAAAAGGATTCTACCTTCCTCAAGATGTTGTCTCTAAATTCAGCAGTATGCAAATGAGGTTACAGACAAATGAGTGGCAGAATAGGCTGTCAACTAGAGACTCTCCCTCTCTAATCCAATTTGAATGGTCAGAGTTTCGCCTTGGGCTGGGGGGTTAAACTTGTGGGGCAGTTTCCCTGCAATGAAGCTGGTGATTGCCTAGGATTTATGTCAGCTCTATAGTTACTTCTTCCTCCGTATGAGTATAATCATGGGTTTCCTTTTAAAAAAATTTCATGTGATTGGAACAACAGACGGCAAAGTTGATCCAACATGCCTCATAAACCTTCCTTCAAACAAGAAGCAAGTCAGAAGCAGGGCAGATGCGAAAGCAATCTGTCTGCAGATCGATTAGCTAACCTTGCTTCAAATCAATAAGTCCACTATAAAAAGGGTTAATCCCACAAAAAACCTCAAATTGATGCACATGTGACAATTTACCCAAAACTAATTTTTTGACCACCAAAAATCTCAAACTGATACACCTTTGACAAATTTACCTTAAGCTAGTACATTTGTGAAAAATTTACGTCTATGCTAGTTTCCGTTAAATTTTACTATCAAATTGCTGAGTTGGATAACATGTAACGGTTGACTAGTATACCAATTCGGGATTTTACTATCCCTTTGTCAAAATACCAGTTTTGTGGTTTTTAATGGTATTAATTCAATTTAACGGAAGATATATTTGTTATAAATTTACCAGTTTGAGGTTTTTGTAGTATTAATCCAATTTAATGGAAGGTATATTTGTCATTTTTCTGAAATGATAAAGACGTTATATTGCATGTTCTAAGAAATATCTACCATCTGAAAAAATGAAAAAATGGAGTCTTTGGCTAATGAAATGCATTGAGAAATGATGTTTCTTCATACTATAATTTTTACTGAGAACAGTTTCTATACAGTTGGATTTGTATGGCTCATAAAATATCACCAATTCATGTTATTAATTATGGAGTACACAGAATATGCTCATTCACGAAACGTTAAGTACTCTATGTGTGGTAAGAGTGAATAGATTGTCATGGTAAAGTAATGTCTCCGTGTTATCCTAAAAAAGGTAATGTCTTACAGTGTGTGAGATGAAATATTTTATTTTACGTGCATCACAATATGGTACAAGTATGTCTTGATTTTCCTATTACAATTATTCTTCAATTACAACCAGTGTATGAGAAATGGTATCAGTTAGACACCCAATAAATGTAACTGTTAAATTAAAAAACCATAAGCAACAATTGATCAGAACACAAAATACTCTCTAAATGCTACCAGAGGAAAATACTCTACGGAAAATACTACGATACATGGAAGAAATAAACAGGCAGAGGGGAAAGGGCAAGTTGCACTTGCAATGTAGAAGCATAAGGCAGGAAGAGAGGGCGCACCTGGTTTGGTCCAAGAGGAATCATCTCTCTGTAGCGATTGAATGGGATGCACTCAATTTTACGTGGACAAAACTCACTTAATGAACCCCTGCAATCCCAAATTAACATCTCGCACTCATCTGGTATTTTTGCACTCGATAAATCAATCCACCTTTCCAATAATCCATAATCACCAACAAGCAATCGACACAAGCACTCTAATTGATCGAGGCCCTCAACAACTCGAAGAGCACCACACTCTCTCATACTTAACGACTTGAGGTTCTTCAAGTTTGATAGACCACCTAATCTTTCCATAGCCAAACACCCATCCACCGAAAATATCTCCAGTAATTCCATAATACCCACGACTTGAATCTCAACCAGCTTTGGGCACTCTACAACACTGAATTCTTTGAGCTTCTTAAAGGTGCTTGATAGAAGGGACAATCTCCCCCCACAAAATGTCAGCTCATCAGATTCTCGCTCCAGCAGACAACTTAACCTATCAAAGGATTCGCACCTCTCAATACCCAATCTTTCAAGTGATTCCAAAACACCTGGAAAATGAATCTCAACTAGCTTTGGGCAACCAATAACAGAAATTTCATTTACCCTTGATGGAAAGGATAACCTCTCCAGGAGTTTACAGTCTGAGACACTCAAACTTGCCAATTCGTGAAGCCCATGGAGCTGAATTTCCTTCAGCTCTGACCGCGAGAGTCTGAAAGTTGACAAGTTTCTCAAGTTGGACATGGGTAACCCTGCTGCATTGAAATTATGGACTCGTAAGTACAACAGAGATGATGGAAGCTCTGTGAGGGATTGCAGGTCTACTCCATAGAAAGTAAGTTTTTCCAGAAAGGAAAGGGAGCCCAGTTCTGTAGGTGGTGCAGGGATATTTAACAGGCATAAGTTCAATTCATTCAGTTTGGATAAATTCCGTAGCCATCGCATGTCACAAGTTTGTCTTAAGCTTGTTGTGCCTCTAACCAGAGACCCATCAGAGAGGACCAATCTAACTAAGTTAGTAAGGTTTGAGAGATCAGGGACAAATTGCAGTGAACGGGACTCCAGCACTAGATCGGTCAAACTAGAGGGAAGCTGCGGCAATTCTTGAATCTCACTACATGTATTTAAGTCCAGCATTTGCAAGAGAGGAAGCATAACAATTGTCCTTGGAACAATAACTCTTCCATTAAACCTCAAAACTAAGATTCTCAGCTTGGACAACGCTCCAATTTCAGCAGGGATTTCACCTTCCAATTTACAATCAGGGGCATGTAGCTCTTCAAGATTGTTCAATCTTCCAAGAGCATGAGGAAACTTCTTTATTGGATTATAACCCACCCGTATCACTTTCAACATTTTTAGATTTCCGATCGATTCAGGTAATTCAATGATTTCTGCAAATGACAAATCCAACTCAAGCAATAATGCCCAGCTAAGAATAGATTTTGGGAGTTCCTTTATCTTTGTTGATGCCATGGACAGAAACTCAAGTTTCGGCAGCCCTCCAACAGAATTTGGAAGTTCATTAATCAAGGTAGATGAAATGTCAAAAGTTGACAGGCATCTTAGGTTACCAATAGAGTCGGGGAGTTTCCTCAGCCTAATACAGCCTTTTAAAGAGAAGCGCTTAAGAGTCACCAGCCCTCCAATTTCATCAGGCAACTCTTCAAGGGGGCAGCCGTTAATATCCAAGTCAACCAAGCACTTTAACATCCCAATGGAGCTGTCAATTGTCATCAAATTATCACATACCCAAAGAGTCAGCCTCTCTAAAGTAGAACATCCAGAGACGTTTGGAGTTCTTGTTATGCTAGGACAACGTTGAAGAGATAGAACTTTCAATTTGCATGCCCTCTGCCAAAATAAATGAAGCTCCCAAATGACGGAACATCTAATGATTTTGAGAAGAGAATATTAGAGTACAAGTAACATATAGCATACCTCGATTAGGCTCGATACATCCCGATCATTGACGTGATTGGTAGACAGTTTAAGAACAACTATATATTGTAGATGCATATTGCCCACCCTAATATCTGGAGGAGGGGAATCCCAAGATATCCATCTTAGCTTTGTATGGCAATTCACAAAGTCCCCAACAAAGGTTCCATTGCATAATTTAAGAAACCTTAAATGTGGGAACCTTTCAAACTTGTCATTTGTAAGTAAGATCTGAGTATGCCTTCCATCTAGATCAAGTCCTTGAACCTTTCCCTTCCTCTGCCCATAAAGACTTAGGATGATGAGTAGGAGTTTTGTTGACAAATTACTATTCTGTTTCACAGCTTAAATAAAAGGTTAAGGGAAAAGAAAGCTACTAAGCAGACAATTGAATTTCTAATGACAGGGAATATAATATTTCATTTCCAAAGGTACTAGTTATTCTCACTTTACCTCTTTTGACCTTATGACATCGAGTATCTCTTCTTTGATCCATAACCTGCTACGCTTCTCAGGCTCTATCGGATTTTCTTGACGAACAATTTCCCTTCCAAGGTCTCTTAACTGATCATGCATCCAAAGTTTATTGTTCTTTAATATCTTTATCAAGGACATATTGATAAGGACTTTGATCCCACTTTGTGGGAAAAATTTACAGTCCGTCCACATGTAAATGGGATCGGTAATATCCTCACTAACAAAAAAGCATGCAATATCAAGAAAAATATGCCGTTGAAACTCATCAAGGACATCAAAGCTTATCTTCAACTTCTTTTGGACCTCCTCCTCTGGTATGCTTCTTAGCTTTTCCAATGTCTCTATCCATATTACTTCCTCTTTAGAGTAAAGTAATGAGCCTATAACTTCAAGAGCCAGAGGAAGTCCTCCCGTGACATGGACAATTTCTGTTGAAAGGTGGTTGTAATCATCTGGTGGTGAGTCTCCACAGAATGCATGCCGACTGAAAAGCTGAAGTGCATCCTTAGAATTCATCTCCCGCATTTCATAAGCTAGAATTTCATACTTGAATCCCCTAATCTGCAGCAAACTTCTATTCCTTGTTGTGATAATTATTCTAGTTCCTGAATATAAAGAACTTCCAATCAATTTCTCGATTTGTTCGCTCTTATCCACGTCATCAAGAATAATCAAAGCCTTCTTATTGCAAAGTGTTTCTTCAATCCTCTTCATTCCATATCCAACGTCATCAATTTTGCCTATAACTCTAGAATTAACAATGTTGGATATTAATTTGGCTTGCAGCTTGACTAACCCATCCTTCTTTGACTCTTCTCGGATATCATTAAGGAAACTTCCGCAGTTTCCAAATTCAGAAGACAGTTGATTGAAGATGACCTTGGCAAGGGTTGTTTTAACTATACCACCCATCCCGTGAATCCCAACAAGCCGTATGCCGCCAGCGTGGATGTCTAATGATTTTTTTATGGCTGCTACTCGGTCATCCATTCCAATTAGATGTTCGGTCACATGTCTGTGTTTAGTCTTGAGCTCATCCAACACCTCCTCAACAACCAGTTTCGTAAGCTCTCCTTGGCTGTCAACAAGAAAACATGTTTTTTAGTGAGAAAGAATGATATATGCAAGTTCTTGTAACCTCCAAGCATGTGTATGACAGGACTGGATGCAATCGGATTTCAGCATTATGTGTCTTTGATGAGGATTCGAGGAAGAAGTCGGAATATGATACTGGCAATCTTAACCAACAAATAAACAAGAAAATAAATAGAGAGAGGGAGAAATTGCTATCAGAACCTCTGTGGTATGGCCATCGGCCTGCATCCACAGGCAAATGAGCATAGAATTCATTATCAAATTCAGAGTACATGAACAAAAGAACTCGCAATACCTTAATACATATGAACTCTCTGTAAAAACAAAGAGAACTTTCATATCAGAAATCAAAAAAAGAATACAAAATTAATTCGACTAGGCCCTCCGCTTTCATCACGAAACTCATGACAATATCCAATCGGGTTGCCTAAAAATTTATCGGACAGGGTAGGCCTTGTCATTCCTTACTAATCTTTAAATGGTCCAATTAAACTGAGTACAGGTTGAAATATGTCCCTAAAGCAACACCAACCCCGCTTTGGAGTGACATTATTGTACCAGCCAAATGGAAATTTATTACTCTTGCTGATCCTATAAAGGAACTGAGACGTATGAGACAAATCAGCAAGCTTACAGAACCCACCAAAGCTAGTTTCACAACCTCCTGTAACTTTATAATTGCAAAAACAATGTGTAAGGTCAGATGTTGGTTTCCTTTGTTAATTGAGCTGAAGAACTGTAGGTCCTGAGTCAAGTGCAGGTTAGTGTCCTTCATTGAACTTGCGAAATTAGGATGGCTTATACATTCATAAATGCATAACACAACCTCCTGGGACATAATTTGACATTGCAAGATAACTCATAAGACTCGGAATCAAACCAAAGAGCAATTCACCAAGCTCATCAAGTCACTGGGAGCAAATTCACCAAATGTCAATTTTTCTTACCGGAAAGTTTGAATTAACAATACGGGAACGAAATTTCATTCCTTTAGACATCCCATTTGCACACACATCGAGATTAGTCTGTCAATTCATTATAGAGATGATGCAAAAGAAAGTTAAAGGATCTGCAGAGTTTACCCTCCATAATTTTTCAAGCTCCATCCTTTAATTTTACCAACCTCTACAAGAGACTCTCGCCACGCGTTCACTTCATCGGGAAATTTCTGTTGATGCTCCACCAAAGCATCGCTGTACAAAGAGGTCTTAAGCTTCACATCGTCGGGTTCGACGTCGAAGAAAATGGGCAGTATCTTCTTGTTCCCCCTCGATCTAGATGTGTCGTCCACGATCCGCGCGAGCTCGCGGAGGCACCATTTGCTGGTAGCGTAGGATCTGGAGAAGATGGGGATGTACAGCTTGGAGTCGTCGATGGCCCGCAGAAGCGCTCCCCCGATCGTTTCGCCGACGCGGAGCTCGTCGTCGTCTCTGAAGACGCGGACCCCGGCGTGGACCAAGGCGTGGTAGAGGGTGTCGGTGAAGCCGCGGCGAGTGTCGGGCCCTCGAAAGCTCAGGAACGCCTGGAAGCCGGCTCCTAGCGCAGTGGCGCCGCCGCTCGTTCCGGCCGCCGAGGTGGGCATTGGAGGTTCTTGGTCTGCAGCCGCAGACGTCATCAGTTTTCCGCCCCTCTCTCCATCTCTCTCCTTGTTGTCACCCAACGAGAGGATGGTCGGTTCGCTTGCCCATGCTCGGAGCTGACACGAGCTTCGACAAAATCGAGGGAAAGCTTAAACCGACTGGGTTTCTCTCCTTCGTACAAGCTGCCGGACAGGAAGTGAAGGTTTTCTTCTGTCAATTTCTTGTCTTTGCCATGGCCAGAGGCAGAGAATCCCAGTTTAATGACGTGTGCTTTGCTTACGAGTAAACGACTAAAGAAAGTGGACCAAAATTCCCGAGTCCGTAGGACTAAAAATCAAAAGAATCACCTTGTTTGGCAATACGACTGATTTGGATTGATTTTATCGTTCATCTTGTATCAAACTTAAATTCTGTTATTTAAGCTTAGTTTATTTTGTGAATAATAAATGATTTGAATAATTTTTTCACCACGACTGTTCGTGTATCTTAAAATTTTCCAAAATGGAGAAATTATGATATCTAACAAACAAAAAAAAGACCTTTTTGATCCATCTGATCAATCATTTGATAATCATTAACCCGGTTTTAGTATTTATCTTTGGTATCGATATCAATTCGAGGCTCAATATTGTTGTTTCTAAGATAAAAATTGAAAAATTCTCCAAGCTTACAAAAATAAATGAATGAAATTTTTTTTATCATTTATGAAAATATTTAGATATAACGATAATAAAAATATTTTTTATTAATTAATTATTTCAAATGATACAAGTGATCATTTAAAAAAAATCAAATCATTTATTTCCATGAAAAAATATAATTAGATCTTTAATCGAAGCTAAAAAAGAAGAAACACATAGATATTTTCCCAACGCTAATTAAAAACCTTTTGCTTGCTTAGCAAAAGAGACGTTATTATTGCCGTACAAGATTTTGATTGTCTTTTCTTTAGAACGGAATTTTTGTATTTGGCTACCCTAAATTGTGAAGAAAGTCATAGAAACCACTGGGAAATAATCATAGGAGTCAACCAACGGAATATATCCAATTCAGACTATATCTATAGCCCTACTGGGAAAGAAAGATATCTCAAGTGCCAAAACCTGGTATGAATAGACAAATAAGTGCCAAAATTTCCAAGAAGTACAATTAAATGTCACTTTTATTTGAAAATTGGACAGTTGAGTGAGACTTGCCGGAAATTCGACGTGAAGTTATTCTATTTATAAAACTATTTAAGTGACTTGTTGGAATGTCCACTCAAAAATTCTTGTTCCAAAATGATGTTGTTTTGTCCTAAATTTTGATTTTTAATATAAATACTAATTAAATGAAATTAAAAGGACTAATTTTAAAAAACAAAAAAAAAAGATCAATGAAGGTCGCCATGACCCTCGTTGTCGCCGCCCACTGTCCTCGTTGAACGGGTCCGATGACGGTGGGGTGAGTCAGCAACCATGGTCGAGCATAGGTGAAGCGTTGCATGCCCTTGCCTAGATCTTTCAAGAATGGGGAAGGGGAAGAAAGCTTTGTCTATGTGGCTTGCACGAATGTCTACTTGGTAATTATTGTCCCAAAACGACATCATTTTGTCCCCAAATTTGATTTTTAATAATAATTAAATTAAATTAAAAAATTTTTTTTAAAGGAAGTCGAGGCGGCCTCCACGACACTTGCCTCTGTTGCCCCACCCTCATCGGAAAGGGCTAGAAATAGTGGGGTGAGGGTTGGCTGGGGTTGCTGAGCCTGGCTAGTGCCCGACGACCCTAGCCGATTGCAAGCAAGGCCTTGCACAATTGAAATTGTGGAAGAGGGCCCAACGCCAATCGTGATCGAACTACCATTGCCAGAAGAAAATGAAGTGATACTTTTAGAGTTTGCTCGTAAGTTTGATGCTAAAGTAGTACCCTGGACTACAAAATGAATGAAGTGGATGTTGTCACTCAACTAGGTCACTACTATGCACCTATCGGAGGAATCGAAAAGGAAGTCATGAATGAGGAAGATGTCAAACAATTCCCGAGTGTGGTAAAAACAAGTGAGTTCAATGTAGTAAATCAATTACGAAAAATGCCAGCCCAAATCTCCTTGCTAGAGCTATTTAAGTCCTCAGAAAAGCACAAGAACACCTTGTTGAAGGTCCTTAACAAGGTGCACATTCAAGGTGCACATTTCGAAAACAACCGACAATACCCAATTAGAGGAATTCATGGGGACCATCTTGCTGAAAGATTAGATTTCCTTTGCCGACAAGAAGACTTCCCTGCCGATGGTCATAACCATATAAAGGCACTGCATATTTCTATGAAACATGATGGTACTATTGTCTCTAGAGCATTAATTGATAATGGTTTTGCATTGAATATATGTCTGTTGGCTATGCTCCGCCACCTAGGTGTTGAGATGGAGAGAATTCACATTGCTAAGTCAACCGTTTACATGTTTAATGGGATGAGAAAGGAGGTGATAGGAGAAATCGAGTTGAAATTACTGATTGGTCATGTGCTATTCCTAGTACTATTTCAGGTTTTAGATATACCGAGTGCCTTCAATTTCCTATTGGGGAGGATTCATATTGCAGTTGCTGTCCCCTCTAGCCTCCATCAGAAGGTACGGTTTATGGCCAATGGTAGGTTTTATTATTGTGCATGAGGAAAAAGACTTCAAGGTTTACCATGAAACAATTATCCCGGATTGTGAAGCCTAAATGCAAAGGGGAATCAAACTCTCAGACCCTTGAGCTACTGTCTACAATCCATATTCTCGTAAGCTCTTTTATGGGTACTCCTGAATTATCCAATTCGGTTGTAGCAGTTGGAAAGATTATGTCGGCAAATGGGTACAACTCCGTAGATGGCCTTGGGCTATATGGACAAGGGATTTGAAAGCCCATCAAAGCTCGAAGAGGCTTGAAGAGAAGAGACTTGGAATATGACAAAGAGCATGGAGTGCGAGGCGAATGGGGAGGCCAAGGCAATCCAGGAGGTCATAGTGAACATGGGACCGAGGCAACCGAGGTTGAACCAAACGTGGAGGTAGCGACGAATGCGAAAGCCGATGGCGCTTCCCTTACAACGGTCTTGAAGCCATTCCTGACCAAAGGACAAGCTCCTTCAAATCTGAGTGGCAAGACAAAACTCTCTCTCTCTCTATCTCAAAGTGAGATGGTGTGGAATAAGAGATAAGTTTGAGAACTCTCATCTCTCCTTTGCAAAGCTTACAACACTTTCCTTACAACGGTCTTCTTTCCTTCACTTTCTGCCACTGGATCTCCTTCTAATCTCACGGTGGTTGATATAGCCTTTGGAATAAAGAGGGCTAAAAGTTACTGTTTCTGTCAAATAAATTTTTTAGAAAATCCTAATTTATTTAGGCTGTTAGTTTCATGTAACACTCTTTCGGAATTTTCCACGTGGCCACAAAGGATATAGGTGGTGTGCTTTTAAAGATAGGGACGAGGCAATGTAGGAAAAATGAAATGCCCCAAAATCACTATGGTATTAATGAAGAATTTGGAATAAAAAAGATCTTATCAAATATGACCAATAAACAAAAAATCAGTAAATCAAGGCAAATTTGTGATTACACCATAGAGAGATTGAAGCAAAGAAGAATATGACAAGTGACAAAGAAAAGCAAAAGATGCTCAATTATGCAACTGCTGCATTTTTGTTCGATCATTCTTTCATAGTTTCACAATGCCTTTCAATTTTAGCTTCAACTTCTGAGCATTATTTACTTATAATTTTAAATCCAATTAATTCCAATGTTATTTATATCTCAAGTACGTTAATTGCAAGTCTCCATTTCATTTAACTTTAGATTCTACACCACTTTGATCTCCTTTGGTTTTCTTGCCCAAAACTCTTGCTTTCCATCTAATTTCCCCCTCTCCCACTTTTATTTCCGATTAACTTTATTCCTCATGATGTTTAAATCGATTCCCATCCATTCCATTCACACTTTATTCAAATATATGGGGCACCTCAAGATTGAAGGTATCTTAGCACATCACTTTTTTTTTTTTTTTCATAATTCTTCATAGCAATTCAATTTTACTAAGCATTACTCGAAACAACTAGCTAATCTCCAATGTCCTAGTCACAAGACCCAAGTGATCAACTCTTGGTTTGTGTAGCCCCAACAATCGCCTAATTTTGACATTATGATGTCACAGCCGACAAAGACTCAATGGCCCTTGTCGGCGCGCGAGCGGCGTACCAGCATTGCCACCTGCCCTTGCAGCCTTCCCTTTCTTTCTCTCTCTCAGGGAATTACACATAAATACCAACTTGTCCAGTCAATATCAATGTGGCACCAATATGTCAATCCATGCCAGCATTTTAGTTTTCATTTTAATGAAAAGATGAACTTGAACAAAAATAAAACATATACTTTAAGGATCCAGTTGCAAGAAAAAATTCAGAAACCCGATTAAACAAGTTGGAAAAGTTTAAGGGCCTACGGTGAAATCAAGAAAGATTGTGGTTATATTCGGGTCCCTTCTTCACCATCGCTTACAATGGGAATCTCTTCATCCTGAGAACTCGCAGATGAAAGAAATCGAAGTCAGAGCTCAGTATCAGGCTTATGAGAAGTCACGATCGGAGGTGAGCTATTATCGTCAGAGCTATCTCTATCCACCTCCAGATCTTACCCTTCATCGTCCATTCCATCTTCATCCTACAAGAAATGCAAATTTGCTGTAGTGAACCATAACTAATCTAAATCATACTTAATTGTATTATTTGGCTTTCCATGTTTTGAGTTTTTCCTGATAGATTCAACGAAGAGCAATAATATTATGCGAAGGTGGAATAAGTAAACAAGTTAGATCTTTTAGTCTTCAAGACCAGACTAGTTATGTTATTATAGAGGATAACAAAAAAGGGGCAAGGGCTATGCTACTACTTATGAAGAAGAATAAGGATACCTCGTCTGATGTCTCTAATGGGAGTGACTCCGTAGGAGAGTTTGCTGTTGTGACAATTATGTCTTTGTAATCCCCGTAGGGAAGGCCCTCGACATTAGGATAGCCATGGCTTTGTATTCCGACACTTCCTAATTGTTATTAGGCCTTCATCAGGCAACTTCATGTTTGATTTGTTCATCAGAGCTTCCAGTTTCCGACAGCTAGAAACATAGAAATCGCGCAAAGATTCGAGCTCATCAATACCATCAATAGCTTGTAGCTCATGGCATCCGATGATTGACAGAGACTTCAGGATCTGTAAGTTTGATAACTCACATATTTTGCTAATAGGACACTTTTTAATGGTTAAAGTCTCCAATGATTCCAAAGGACCAAGACCTGGAATCTCAATCAGCTTCACACATCTTGAAACCTCCAAATGTGTAAGCTTCTCTAAGCTCGATGGAATAATTAGTTTCTCCAGTGAACTGCACTCATAAACGAGAAATGCATTCAAAGATTCTAACCCACTGAGGCCCTTAACAGCTTGGAGCTCATAGCAGTTTGATATAACTAAAAGCTTCAGCAACTTTAAGTTTGACAGGTCGTATAGCCTTTCAATGGAACCGCAGTACTGTACATTCATTTCTTCCAAGGACTCTAGGGCCTCCATACCTTCAATCTCAACTAGTTTCGGACATTCCGATACCCACAACTCTTTAAGCTTCTTTAAGCTTGCCGAGATGAATAACCTCTTGAGGAGTTCATATTTAGTCACTGACAATACTCTCAGTTGTTCGAGTCTGCTGAGTTCAATTTCTTGATGCTGAGATTGAGAAAGTTGTAGCACTGACAAGTTTTTCAAGTTGGAAAAGATTGACCAAGATATTGTAGAGTTGAAATTAAGAAGTTGCAGCTCTGATAAGAAGGGAGGAAGCTTTGTGATACATCGCAGGTCTAGTCTAGATAAAATAAGCTCAGTTAGATGAGGAAGAGAACCAAACTCAGTTGGTGGTGCAAGGATATTAGAAAGGGACAATTCCAACTTCTTTAGTTTGGACAACCTCTTAATCGACACTAAGCTGGAACTTGGCAACAGTTCCAATGAAGCTTGAAGCATATCTTCAGAGCCATTAGATAAGAGCAAATCCACCAAATTAGTCAAGTTTGAGAGATCCAGAACTATCCGCAATGCCAATGATCGAAAATGCAGATAGATCAGACTTTTTTGAAGCTCTGGCAATTCTTGAACCTCATTACAACTTGTCAATTCCAGTCTTTCAAGGTGGGGAGTATGATTGATTGTTGTGGGCACTTCAGATATATGGGCATCTGACAACTCGAGGACTTTCAAAGAGGACAATGCGCCAATTTCCCTCGGAATTTCACCTCTTAATTCTTCACAATCACTGGCATGTAGCTCTTCCAGATTCTTTAACATTCCAATAGTACTAGGCAATTTCCTTATTGGAGTATTTTCCATCAATATCACTTTCAATTTCTTCAAATTTCCAATCGAATCTGGCAACTCAACAATTTTAGTAGTAGATAGATTCAACTCCTGCAAAGACTCAAGCATTCCAATTGAGTCTGGTAGTTTTTTTTTAACTTAATGCACCGAGAGAGAGAGAGAGAGAGAGAGAGAGAGAGAGAGAGAGAGAGAGAGAGAGAGAGAGACTCAAGTTTCACAAGCTTCCCAATAGTCTTTAGAAGTATGCTAATTTGTGTGTACCTTAGAATAAGGACAGACAAAAACTTCTTATCACCAATAGAATCAGGAAGGCATTCAATTTGTATGTTTGATAGATCCAACTCCTTCAGTGATGTCAATTTTCCAAATGAATCCAGGAGTTTCTAAAAACATCCACTAGAAGCAAAGTGCTTCAAATTCGTAAACCTTCCAACTTCTTCAGGCAAATCCTTAAGAGAGAGGCACTCTTTAAGATTTAAGTAAATCAGGCGCTTTAGCTTCCCAATGGAGGGGTCAATCTTCACCAAGTTTATGCAATTATAGAAACTCAGCCTCTCTAGACTGAAGCATGCAAAGATGTCCGGTGTTCTAGTTATGCCTTCACATCCTTTGAGGTTTAGAACTTTCAGATTCTTTGCCATCTAACAAAAACGATTCACCATCAAGAGAAGAAAATAGTATATATTACATCATATGCCAATCAAAATTAAAGTGAATGCATATCATACCTTGATTAGGCTCCATGCGCTCCAGTCATCTGTGATGCTGCCTGCAATGATCTCAATGACAACCAAATTCTTCATAGATAGATTGGCTACCTCAAGATCCAATTGCCTAGGAGAATACCAAGAAATCCATCTTAACTTCGAAAAATCATCCCCAAAGTCTCCGGCAAAGGTTCCCTCCTCTAATTCAAGGAACCTTAGGTTGGGCAACCGACTAAGTACGTCATCCATAATCACGAGTGGTTTATAATGACTTCTAGTTAATATGAGTGCCTAAACTTTTTTCTTTCTCTGACAAAACGAACACAAATGAGCAATCATGAATTTGACAAATATATACATTAGTAAGAATTTGACAAATATTCAGATTCTCGTTTGGGTAAAAGAATTGAGAGGCTTCTAAGTGGGTATGCAAACTCTTTTCTACACGTACCCAACTCATGAAAACTTTGAATTTTGTTTACTTGCTTTATTCTTACAATGTCCAGAGCTTCCTCACAAATCCACACCCTGCTATGCTCTCCTGGGTCATGTAAGCACTCCCTCTGAACAATTTGCCTCCCGAGATCTTTGAGATGGTCATGCATCCATAATGGATCACCATCAACAATCTTTACCAAAGACATTTGCATAAGAACCTGAATCACAATCTTGGGAAAAAAATTGCAAGCTTCCCACATGTAAATTGCATTCATCTTTTTTGTTTCGTTGACAAAAAACATGCAATGTCAAAAAATATCTCCTTTTCCTCATCTTCCAATGCTTCAAAACTGACCATCAACAGCTGTCGGACATCCTTATGAGGTATTCTTGCTAACCTCTCTACAGTCTCTTTCCATATCTCTTTTGGTTGGCGATAAAGAAATGAGCCTATGACCTCAAGAGCCAAAGGAAGCCCTCCAATTGTGACAACAATTTCTGATGCAGGAAAATCATATTGATATAGTGGAGAGTCTTTTCTAAAAGTGTGTATATAGAAAAGCTTAAGAGCTTGATCATAATTGCAGGAGAATCATATTGATATGGTGGAGAGTCTTTTCTAAAAGTGTGTATATAGAAAAGCTAAAGTGCTTGATCATAATCCAGTTCCTTTAATTCATAAATTAAAATACCATCCAGTACTCTTAAAGTATTTTCATTCCTGGTTGTAATGATAATCCTACTTCCTGAACCAAGCCAATCTTGTGCCCCTGCTAGTTTCTCCAGTTGTTCTTCTTTATCCACATCATCCAAAACGATGAGGACCTTTTTGTTGCGAAATCTTATCCCGATCTAGTTGATCCCATCACCAGTGTCATGCATGCTGTCCACGAATCTAGAGTCGAGAATGTCGGAATATATTTGCTTATGCAAATTTACTAGGCCTTCTTTTTCAGATGATTCTCGAACATTGCCAAGAAAGCAGCAATCGTCAAAGTGCGAACATAGTTGGTTGAACAAAACCTTAACAAGAGTTGTTTTACCAAAGCCGCCCATCCAGTGAATACTAACAAAACAAATGCCTTCACGGTCAACATCCAAGAGCTTCATTATGTCTTCAACACGATCATCCGCTCCAACCAATTGATTTGTCACATTCTTATGTTTTATCTTCAACTTAACCAAAACCTCTCGGATGATCAACTTAATAGCTTCCCCATGCCTACCACATATATGAGCTACCGCAGTTGAAAAGAGACGGTAACTAGAGATGTCATCATAACTTTCAGGTTGAAGCACAAATATCTGGATTTGCTCAACATAGATGATAATGAGATAGTTCAAGCAACAAATCATGGACACTATGTACAAAGGCAAAACTTTACAAACTAGATGGGGTTCCAATGTTCCACACCTTTTTCCCAACAAAATTAATTTTTCTTCATGTTTTCTCTATTTGAACTTTTCTATACTGCCAATGTGACTCAAGCTTAAAGTTCTTCATGTGTAATGAATGATTTCCAAGCTAGATTGAGCAGATTATAATAATCACCTTACAAATTACAATCGTCAAAGTTATGCTATCTCATCTCAACGAAGAACGCTCTTCCTCCGGCAGTCTATGCATGAGCCAAAAGGGACTCAAAACAGAGTCACTTGGCCATCATCAACGACACATTTTGAAAATGTACACATTGACTTTATGACAATCATATATTTTAGTCAGATACTTTCCCATTGGTCAATACAGATTATATCCTAAGATGACTAGGTTACATAATGTCACTTCAGTTAGATCGGTCAGAAAACCAACTACCTCTTGCTAATTCTCTTCTTTTAATGTAAGTTGACAATTTGGAAATTGCTAGTTTTGGCTCAAAAGCCTTTGCAATTTTGTTAACAAACACCTCAATATTCTGCCAAAGGCCTTATGACCTCAAAGTCTTTTGGCAAAGCTGTGTGAAACGCACTTATAAGCACCTCAAGTTTTTATAGGTTGTACATCAAAGGAATCCACACAATGACACAGGAGGAAGTGTGCAATATCATCTCATTGCCAAGACTTTCTAGATATAATTGCTCATTATGATTTACTCCGAGATGTTTCCTGTTTGTTCTCCTTTTGAAGTTAGAAATTGCATTCTAGACTAGTCAGACGACTGAATTTTTTTTTCGAACTTCCTGATGTGGTTGACATATGAGTGAGCATGACTAAAACGGAAGTTAATCAACTCATTAGTTTACTGTTACCCCTGATGAAATGCCGATCGAAGTCAGGAACGGGACAAAGATTATTCAAATCCATTGATCTTGAAAGTTGGTTGTTGACTAAAAAATTGGGGTCTGCCAGATTTCATGTACATTCTAATAAAACAATCAGATTGTGTATGAACGAAAAATTGCATAGGAACAGAAAATTCGCTAAGTAGTTGTCGCGACCAAATTTTTGGCTAATGGATTGTTAAGCCTAGACTTAACTCGGGCTCTCCCAAACCTATACTAATTCGCGGCTTTCGGTTCAAGTTCTTAACATGTACACAAATTGCATAGGAACAGAAAATTCGCTAAGTAGTTGTCGCGACCAAATTTTTGGCTAATGGATTGTTAAGCCTAGACTTAACTCGGGCTCTCCCAAGCCCATACCAATTCGCGGCTTTCGGTTCAAGTTCTTAACATGTAATTTTTTAATTAGGAGTCGCCACTAATCTATTTTTGGTGGGTCGATTAGAAACCAAGTAAAGTAATGGGAGATTTACTTAACTTCTACGAACCAGAGATTATGGGTACGGAGACTTGGTTACACTAGATTTATCTAATGCCCTTTCGGTACCATTCTTTTAATTTCAAAAATGTTTTTGTATGCAGTTTGGATTGATTTTAAGTCTATTTTCCTAACATATAAGGTGATCATGCGGGTACACAAACCACCAATTTAACATCCAGATAAACAATAAACAAATTACAAAAACTTACCTCAAAGCAACGAAAGCATCTGCAATATTAAATTAAAATCCATATCAACAACCCTAGATATGGTTTCTAATCAACACGCAATTTTTATTTTGTTTTTTGCTTAATTAATGAAAATCATGCAATATGCAATACATGCCACTAATTTAACATGAAATCATATGACATGGCAACATGACTTAGCTATATGACCTAAGCAATATGACATAAATAAGCATGTAGCCTATCCTAAGCATGAGATGGATTTATTCTAAATAATTTTTTGTATTTTCCATGAGATTCGAAATTAAAGAAATGCAGCACTTAAATAGCTAGATTAAGATTCTACTCAATTTGTATTAGGAATTAGGTTAAGCCAAATCCTAATTTAAACTAGAATCTTATCTTGACCAAGTAATCTCTAACCTAAAATGCAATCTATCTGAAAGGATCTATCCAAATAAAATTTAAACATGCAATCAACCTAATATGCAATGACGTGCCAAGGATGCCATAATTCTACATGATACATGCATGATGATTTTTTTTTAATTTTTCTTTGTAAAATTCGAAATTTAAAATCGCCAAATAATTAAACGTACCATTTAAATTAAAGAAAACTAACATCCTAAATGAACGCATTTTTTGGATTTTTTATTTAAAAATTCGAAATAAGATCGCAATTCTAAACATGCAAGATAACCCTAAGATTAGGAATATTCTAAAACGAACCTAATCCTAATTCAAATTTTTTTGATTTTTTTTCTTTTTACGAAAACAAGATCGACTCAAACCACAAGATAGCAAATCAAACAAGATAAGATTGATATCCAAAAATTGGCGAACCATATCTCGCGCATGAGATCGGTGACCAATTTTAAAATTAAATCGCGAATCGAATCTCGGGCATGAGATCGGATCATCGATTTTTGCAAGAGATTGCGAGTCGGATTTTGGGCGCGAAAATCAGACTGCCAATCCCTAATTTGAGGAGCACTTTCATGTTGGAATCTCAACAATTCATTCAAGAATAAAAAAAAACACAAAGTAAATAAATGAAAATAACATTAAAAAATAAGGTAAATAAGAAAATAACAACTACCTAATTGATTTTCCTAAAATCCATTTGGGATGGACTATGGTTGAGATTCGGGGCGGCACAGCTAAGGACGGAGGCTGCGGTGGTTGGAGGTCCCAGCGTTGCAAGTCGCGGACCGCGTGATGAGGAGCCCAAAGAGTAGCTCATGATTCGCAGGCGAGTCGTCACAGGACTTGAGTTCTCGGATGATGGTGCACGGCTTACTCGTTGGAGGAACACCAACATGGAACTTGGTAGAGGACACCTACTGCAGCAGGATGTGTTTTTGAAAAAAAAAAAAAAAACAAATACCTTATCTTCTCTCTTGCAAGCGGCGGTCAATAGTCATGGTGTCCTTTGATTCAGCCTCAACCGAACAACATATTCCTCCAGGTGTTGTTCCACGTGCCTATCTTCTCTCTAGAGGTGTTAAATGGGTAGAAAACCCATTTATCGACCCATTTATGCTTAAATGGGTCGTTAATGGGTCAGCCACTTTTTCCCAAGACACCCACGTGGGTTTTAAAAATAAACGGACTGGGTCTTAAATGGGTCTACTATATACCCATTTACCAACCCATCAAAATAAACCCAGTAAGTAACCCACGAAGGCCACGCCCACGATTGACGATTCTACGACCCCCTCTTCGCTTTCGATTCGCTGCCACCTCCATCGCCTCGTCGCCGCTTGCCGCCGCCCATCGTCGCCTCGTCGCCGCTTGCCGCCGCCCATCGTCGCCTCGTCACCGCCCATCTCTAGTGGCCGAGGTTTTCCAACAACTCAATCGTCGCAGTGTCACCACCAGTGGTAGGGTTCGGGTCGGCGAGGATGGAGGAGGGTCGCTCGTGCTAGTCAGCAGTGGCTGTTCCAAGAAGGAGGGAGGGAGTCGAGGGACTACTTCCAGCAGCAGCCGTATGGAATTTGTCCATTCAATCAATTGGGAATTTTAGCACCACGATTCAGTCTCGCGAATTAGCTGGACTAGGGCGTTCCTCTCGATTTCGCAAAGCACGTCAATCGGCATCTTCATTCGACATCGAATCCAGAATCTGTAAAACCCTAAAAGCCGCACTCATCTGCTCGCCGCGAACGGCTCGCGGATCCATCGTCGGAGGATGGAGCCGCTCGGTTCAGGTACTCCGTCTCAACACGCAGTCGTGGACTTTTTGGGGGAATTCTGTAATCGGATGATGATTACAAGTACCGGTGTTTTTGTTTGCATTCATCCGATTATGTCTCCTTAGTCTCGGTCTCCTTGTGTGTTTTAATTATAGGACTTGAAGATGGAGGAACTCTTTGTGGCCACTCTCAATGCTTCTCGTTTTGGCGCTTATTCGCATTGTTTGTATGGAAGCAGCGAAAGGATTCTTCATCAAGCGATGAGAAGTCTCTCGTCATTGATTCTCTTGTGCTAATCTCGCAAAGCTACTCTTGCGAGAATTATGTGATGAAGCAAATTTATCCCCCGATTGTTTGGTGATTGATTTGTCAACATTGAAGATCTGAGGCAAGACAGGCTCTAAAGTATATGGGCCACGGGCAGGGCTAGATTACAAGGATAACCAACTTCGCTTTAGCTTGTTGTGCCAGGTGAGTTTTAAAATTTCTTTGCAAGTGATATACTCTGGACAAGTCTTTCAGCCGTACTATTGGCACATTTGGAAGATATGATTCTTCCTGATCATGGTATGCTCTACTTTTGTCCTTTTTGAATTGAATGACAGATGGCCTTTACCTATTAAAAGTTGGAATTGGAATTGTGAAAACCATAGCAAGTGTTAAAGCTTGGTTAAATCTGTTGCGTTCTCTTGTTAACGTAAAACAACAAGTGAGTTAAGACATAAGGTTGTGATAACCTTTCTATGAGCTGTAAAGGTCGATCACTCGAAAAATACTTTCTCATGTGTGTATTCTTTCGTGCTTTCATTTTTGTAATACACCTTTTTATTGCTTGCGAGGCTGCTCTAGAGGCACCTCGGGTTCGAATCTAAACAACGGCGAAAATTTTTCAGGACCATATGGTGGGAATTTTTCTATCATTGTTTCGTTGAAGGTCGGTTTTCAGTTCTAAATACCGATTGAAAGTTAAATTTTATCGTGCGTCAAGCGGTGAAGATGTTGTCTTCATTGCCAATGACCGGCACACGGCTCTTGCTCTTCTTCCATGCTACCTCAAAACAATGTGCCAATCTCGAGGACTTTACAAAAATGCCAAGGTAAGTTTTCATCTTATAGTTCATTGTTTATGACACATTTTTTGTTAGATAGTGCGGACATGCAGTGAGTAGATAAACTTGATTCCAGGTAGCATTACGCATCCACAACATTGCCTACCAGGGAAGATTTCCCTTTGGAGATTTCGCCCTTGTCAATCTACCTAATGAATTTAAGAGTTCTTTTGACTTCATATATGGGTATATCGTCGGGTCTAGTGCAACCTTCCATTTTGCAAGAAGATTGTAGTTTGGTTGCCTTAACATCAACTTTCTTTGCTGAATCTGTTGGTGTATCTTGCGGGAATCTCAAGCGCAAAGGGAAGGAAAATCAACTTGGATGAAGGCTAGAATTATAGAATCCCGAGAGGGTCTTAAGCTGGATGATGCTTACGGTGAAGATGATGTAGCGAGAGGCTTCATGGAGTTCGAGTACATATGAGTTTTCATAAATAATCGCATATGATGTACCCCTGTTTTAAGTCGATTGAAATCTTTTAGTCTTGAGTCTACCATGCGTTCGTTTTGTTTGATGTATATTTTAGCCTGGCGTGTGCGGATATTGTATCGATGATGAGAGATTGGCAATGAATAGGAGCTGTTCAATTATGAGATCCTTCTCGGGATTCCTTTCCGCTTGACGAGTGTGGGTCGGTGGCAAATTTCAATACTTGTGACCTCTTAAAATTAGTCTAGGCATAAAGGTGGCACCTGTAGAGAATGTTGCATCAAAGTTATTTGTTCAATGCTCTCGGCAAAGGGGCTCATGAAGATCTATAGACACTTGCTCAACTATCAAAGTCGCACTAATATTCCTTAAATTCTTAAATCCATTGTGGCCGATTGCTTTGTTATGTCGTGGCGGCGGCCGACCAAAGAAGAAGAAGAAGAAGAAGAAGAAGAAAGAAAAAGAAAATTTATATTTAAAAAATAAAAAAATTAAAATTTTATTTTAAAAAATAAAAATAATTAAACTTCGATTTTTTAAAATAATTATTTTAAAATTTATAAAAATTTTCCATTAAATTTGTATTTTATAAAATTATTTTAGCGATACCATTTTTTTAAATATATATAATAAATTAAGTTTAGTTAAATGGGTCGGGTATGGGTTGGGTATGGGTCGGGGTCAGGTATGGGTCAAAATTTTTGCATTATAATAAATGGGTCATAAACGGGTTAAATGGGTTGATTTGGGTCAGACCATTTATGACCCGACTCAAACCCGACCCGACCCACCCAATTAACGGGTCTACTTCTCTCCAGAGGAAGTATACTTGGTCGCTTGTGACGGTCGCTTGGCGGAGAGGTGTAGCAAAGACGCTGGACTTGAGGATGTAGGCATCTGAACCCTTGTCTTCTTGTGAATCTCAAAGTCGCCGACAGAGAAGCAAAACGATGATGGACTACTCTTATCTCTTTCTCCATTGAACTTCTCCACCAGTTGTAAATATCTTGACCACCGCTTGACTCCTCGCGTGATCTCGACTGGCGTTTTCTATGATGCGGAAGATGTAGGCATAACCCTTAAAAAATAGAAAAAGAACGATAGTGGGATGCAAATATGCAATACTGATGATGGAACGGCCTCCCCTTTCGTCGTCTACGAAGGCTTCCTATGTCTCTCTCTCCTTCTCAGCTTCTTTGCTCTCTCAATGGCCGTGTGTGTCAATATCTGTGGTCCCTTTTTTTCTGTACCCCATTACACCTTTTATAGGGTAAAAAATTGAATCTTTATTGCATATTTCGTTTCCAATTTTGCTCGTGCAATATTCTCTTTTGCATTTTCCGCATATTCCATTCAAAAATAATTCCATTTTCAGGCAAAATACACATCCCAATGTATATTACTTTAATATACGAAAAATCTGAACGGAATATATGAAAAATCCTCGTTTTACCGGCGGCCTAAAATAAAATAAAATATTTCTAAATTATATGCCATGTGTGTGTGTGTGTGTTTTTTTAGTAGAAATCAACTCTAAAAATTATGCAAAAATTTAGGTGTCAACAATAGTAATTACCCTCTCGCTTTGAGGTCCCATCCCTTCAATTCAGCAACTTTAACAAGAGCATCCCCCCACCTCTTCACTTCCTCAGCCCCAAACCTCTTGCTGTGCTTGGTCATGGCATTCCTGTACCGCTCAGTCCTGAGCTTGACATCCGAAGGCGACACGTCGTAGAACACCGGCAAGATCTCCTTATTCCCATTTGACCTTGCCTCGCAGTCGACCATGTGCGCAACCTCGCGGAGGCACCACGAGCTTGACGCGTAGTCCCTGGAGAATATGGGCATGTAGATCTTGGACACGTCGAGAGCCCGCATGAGCTCACTGCTGATGCGGAGCTCCTCGTCGTATCAGAAGACACGGATTCCGGCGCCAAGCATGTCGTGTTAGAGGCAATCGGTGAACCCAGTTCGAATGGCTGGCCCCCTGAAGCTCAGGAATACCTCGTACTCCTCGCCGGCCGGCGCCGGCGCGTTTCCGCCACTCGTCGCAGCTTCGGGGTTGTTTGTCTCCTCTCTCTTGGCTCTCGTGGTGGGCTTGCGGAAGAATTTGGACGCTTTTGATTTGATGAACGCGAGCATGGTTGGAGCGAGTAGTCCCACGGCCCTGACAAGATCCAACGAAGTTTGAAGACTGGATTTTTCATTTCCATCTTTTGCGTTGGTGAGTTTTGAGGTGGAAGAGAAAAAGAAGAGAAGAGCGCGACTCACAGTCCACCGAGCATCACGGCGGCGAACATGGTGGACATGCGGCAAGGCGTGATGCGGTAACCGAGGGGTGGTGGCTGGCAAGATGAACACCATGCAAAGGAAGAGCCGCACGTCGTCGTGAAACGACATGGGGCGTTGAGGTTGGACATGAACGCCATTGCCACCGCTGGTGAGCTCGCTCTTCTCTTCGGATCGAATGTAGGAGACGATCATGGAAGAGAGAGCTCGTGTGTAATCTTGGCGTTCGGTCTGGTCAGATATTATTGCACTTCTTGATGGAGCGTTCCGTCAGCGAGTCGACGTCGGGGGCTATCGATGTGCATAGGGACGGAGCACGCTGTCCAGCACGAGGGAGGGGATCTCGGCCTTTCATCTTGTGTGCGGCAGGCGGGACGAATAAGATTAACGGTCATGATTCATTTGCCCCAATGTATTCGAGTACATGAAAATCTTTCCGAAATAGGGGGAATGTGGAACGTCAAATCGGCTTTAAGGTTTAAGCAACTAGATCGCTTCGATGCCCCCATGCCCACAAGTACGGGCTTCTTAACGTGTTCACTAAGAAAAGAACAAAATAAAAATAAAAATAAAAAAAAGGGCACGAAAAGACCTTTGAGTTGATATCAAGATATATTTATCTTTCGTTAAGTTTTATCAAATGTCACTCTTAAATTATTGAGTTTTATGTATTAAAAATTCTAAATCAATTTATATATGAAAAATTCATCTAAAATTAATTTATATTACCAAAAATTCATCACATATTTCTCATCTATTAACTTCCGTTAAATTTTGATATCTAAAAAGCTTTCGTCAAATTGCCATAGGTAAAATTATGATCTCACCCGCATAATTAAGTGCCTCAAAGCAAGCTAATGCTAAAGGTTTGGGAAAAGTTATCTCATTGCGCATTATTCGAGCACCATGCCTATGATCATAATTTTATGCTCCAAGGCACTTATATATTTTGTTAAAATTATGTCACTTAGCATTATTCAATGACCATAGTTTGGGCTTCAAGCCCAAGCATGAGAATTGTACTCAGCACATTTATGCCAACTAGAAAAAACTACTAAAAAAAAAACATATAGGAATTGCTTTTGGAGAGTTGCATACTTGAAAAATTGTCATAGGTAAAATTAGTTTGGGGTTACAAAGAATGGTTTTTGTTAACTATCGTTAAATTGTCATAGTCAAAATTGTCATATTTATCTTTTATTAACTTCCATTAAATTTTGATATCTGAAAGCTTTTGTCAAATTGCTATAGGTAAAATTATGATCTCACCCGCAAAATTAAGTGCCTCATAGCAAGTTCATGTTGAATATTTGGGAAAAGTTATGTCACTGCGATTATTCAAGCACCATACCTTAGACAAAGAAGACAAAGAACTCAATGAATTTAACAATAAAAATTGATAAAAGCTAACTATAGGTAAATGTGTCATGCGTATACCAATTTAAGGTTTTTAGTAACCTAAAAATTCGTTTGGGTAAATTTATCATATATGTACCCGTTTAACGTAAACTTGTCACATATGTACTAATTTTGGGCTTTTCATAATATTTGTGAACTTGTCCGTGGCATCCAAATTAGCAATATAACTATAATATTTGATGAAATTTAAGGGAGGGTGTATTGGTTTGGAGTTTTTTGTGGTAAAAAAATTAGTTATGTCACTAGTATAATCTTAACCCAAAAACTTCAAACTATGTCTATTGTAACACAGTTACCATGAATTTTTTTTTGTGATATCAAAAAACTCAAAATTATGCCCATCATGACATATTTACCATTAAATTTTTCTCATAATATAAATTTAAAAAAAAACTTAAAATTGTATTTATGTAATATATTTTCCCTCCATCAATATTTCATCCGATGATTTTTCAATTAAAATAACATCGTTTCACAAGCACCATGTTAATGACATTTCCAATGTCAATGTAGGTAGATTTTTAACGGATGGAACTTTGATGAAAGGTAAATGTATCACATATGTATAAATTTAAGATTTTTTATGTCATATAATAAAGTTTATGGTAAATATGTTACAGTGACTTTGAAATTTTTGGTGGCTTTTACCCTAAAGAAAAATACAAGAAAATAAGATGCATATATATAACATATAATATATACATATACATATATAATACACACACACACACACAAACAATACATTTGGGTCCATCAGATTTAACATTTCAAATAAATGTACGAGATTTACTTAACCAATTTTTTATGTCCACTAAAACTATTTTTTTGTGAACTTTTATGTTGTGAACTTTTATGTCGGTCCTTATTTGCAACAAAGATATATATAAGATCGCATTTTTTAGTATTATTGATAAATGGAAAGTTATTAATCATATTCATTCTAATTGGTCTCTCTATTAAAAAAATTTCTATCTACATTAAAAGTCAATTTGATTTAAATGAAGATTATTTACATGTTCATGTCACTAGTTAACATAATTTTATTTATTTATTTTGTGTATAAAAAATTACAAGTATTTAAAATATCTTTGTGATAACAAAAAAGCGATTAAGTGCTAATGGATGGTTACATTATTATTTCGTCTCAAATTTTATCCTACTTAATTAGATGTTGGTGTTGTAAGATTAACTAACAAAATTGATGTTAAGATATATAACTTATTACTAATAACTTATTACTAATAACATCTTTATACATCAATTGTTTTGGGAAATGAATGTTGGCAAAATGGAATAATAGAACCTTTTCTATTAAATTAATTTAAAAAATTCTTAGTGGGCACATTAATTTTTTATTATTTTTTCAAAGTTGTATTTTCAAGTAATGTGAGGAGAAATTGGAGAGAACGAAACCTTGTGAGGAGATAAAGCTACTCAACCACAAAAGTTCATTCTAGCAAACTTTCCTGTGACTTACAAGCACCGTTTCCAATTGGAAGAGTTGAGCCATCACAATTATCCGGATTTCTATCCAGAGATGCGAGGAAAGCAAATGGAATAAGAAGAGGAGAAGAGAACGACGGACGAAAAGTTTCCTTTTCCTAGCAGCAGATTAAAGACCTCCTCCCCTCTCTCAGAACCGCAGTCGCCCTATTCAATTTCATTATCACGAGCGCAACTTTCTTGGAATTCCAGATCTCCGTCGTATCCATTTTGGATCACCATCCTATAATCAACTCCTGGAGATTTGGGAACCCGCCGACTTGATCTACTCATATGAAGAATGGTGATGCTGAAGGCAGTGTTGAGGACGAATTTCATCAACGAAGCCGGCCGAACTGCAGGCCCGTGACGAGTCACGAACGTGAAGTCCTTGCAATTTCACCCATGGATGTTGGATCTCATTTTTCTTCTTCGTTTTTTCCTTCTCATAGCGATCTAAGAGCTGAGTGGCAGCAGACGGCTTTCGGATGGATCCTACAGAGTACAAATAACAGTATATGCTGTTTTGGTAAATAACAGTAGTTTCTCCGTGAATATGGAGTCATTGTTGTAGTAAGCAATCGCATAGGCCATAGACATGGCATTGCCCTTTAGAAAAAGAAAAGTCCTTAAACTTTATCGTGGGAGTGCAATTGAGTTTCAAAACTTGCAAAATTTGCTATCAAATTCTAAAAATTATCGAATTAGTGCAATCAAACTCTACATTAACTCCATTCAATTTGGTTAACGAAAAATGTTCAATATAGTCTTGAACTTAAATTAATTGAAGGACTATATTGAATAAATTAAAAGTTTAGGAATAACATTGCATATTGAGAGAAAGTTCATTGACCATTTGTGTCATTTTTCCTATAGAAAAAATATCACTCAATCTTTTACTTAAACATACAAGAAAAACTCAAAGTATATGATTTTCTTTCATTCACATAAAGTTACAAAAAAAGTTACTCAACTTTCAACAATACTTATAAGTTTTATTCCTTCATTATTGTCAAAATAATGTTTAATTTTGTGGAAAAACTAAAAGGACATAATTTAGCGATGAGTAAATGTCACCAACGGGGAGATTAGGACTCAACTGAACAATTTTTTTTTTTTTTTGAAAAGGCTTATGAGTCAATTAACTAAATAGAATGCTCTAGATTTGGTCAACAAATGACCAAAGGGTTAGGGCTCTTATAGCAAGCACATATGTCATTTTGCTCCATGACGTTCAGTACCCATTGTTCGATTCTTGTGATCTCTTGACTTATGATTGTGATACTCATGTGTAGGTCCGATAAGATTTCCCTTCTCCATCAGCAGAACAAGATAATGTGCTCTACTATTTCCGAGGCTTGATGACACAACATGCATAATGGGTCTAGTAGGGCCTTTCTCTTTAATAGATTTTCTAGAGTAGGAAGTGCTTTCTGAAATAGGCTCCACATAAAAGTTTTGATGATTGGGTACATATGCACTCCCATGTTTTTTTTTCTTTTTCAGAGGGCTTTTGGTGGTTGGTATGAGCTGGATGCCTGGCTTGTAGTTTCTTGCTGGTCAAGTAGGATGATTATGTGACAAGCACTTTTAACTTAGTAGCAACCCGACTTGTGTCCAGTCCATACAATCTCATCCTCCTTTTGATTAGAGCTTATAGGGATTGCCATGATTTCTTTCATTATATTTTCCTCAAAAAGGCTATTTAACCCGCTTTCTTCCAAGCAATTTCCTTCCGGTTAATCAACTCTTCCGCAAGTTATGGATCATCCCAATTCGCTAGTCCACCAATGGGTCCGCCAGGGAGCCGCTTATCTTCCCAAATATTGATTTTCTTACCATTACCCACTAAATAGCATATGTCTGGGGATAACACTTCTATGCCCATTAGTAAACTTTGCCATCAGTCTTCATGTTAGCTTCCCAACATCGCTTTGCAATGAGGTCTTTAAAGCCTTGACCTCCTTCCTCTTTCCTTTTCTTAAGGGTTTTCCATCTCCTCTGGTGAATGCCTGATTTTTATTCATTTTGTCTCCACCGAAATGATGTTACTCTATGCTCGATGGCTTTACAAACTAAGATTTGGATCTTGAAGATGGAAATTGCGTATGGAGGTAGTGCTTGCACTATTGTTTTGATCAAGATTTCCTTCCCAGCTTTTGTCATTAATTTTTCCTTCCATCTCTAATGTTGCTTCTTTGCATGTCTCCAATTCGACAGAATGCCCATATATTTCCCTGTCTTTTCAATGATATGAACTATCAGCTCTCTTGCCATGTTTTCCTTCAAACTCTGAGGGCTGCCATTACTAAAGTAGATGCCTCACTTATTGAAGTTTAGGCCTTGTCTTGTAGCAAAGCAATATTGGTTCAACATTGTGACAAGATTTTGACACTCCCTAATTTTTCTATCCAAAAAGAAAATTGCATCGTAAGCAAACAATAAATGTGAGAGAGTAGGACATCATTTGTTCAGCTGTATTCCTATTATACTACCATCCTAGAGTGTTTTGTTAATAAGGAAGGAGAGTGCATTAGCCATCAATTTGAATAGATATGGGAAAAGTAGATCTCCCTATTTTATTCCTTGGGATAGTAGAAAGTACTATCAAGATTCCCCATTGAATTTTACACTAAAGGTGACTAAAGAGATGCACTTCATAATCAATGCAACCTATTTTTCATTAAACTTCATCTTGATCATACAAGTGGTTAGGAAGTCTTACTCGACTTTATCGTGAGTTTTTTGCATGTCAAGTTTCAAGACTACTTGGAATTTCTTCTTCATTTTCCTAATCCTCAGTTGGTGCAAAACTTTTTGTACAATCATAATATTGTCTTGTATCTATCGTCCACCAATAAAGGGACATTGTTTGGTCATAATCAACTTAGGAAGCCAAAGTGGGAGACGATTTGCTAGAACCTTTGCAATAATTTTATAGCTGACATTGCAAGGCTAATTTGTCTAAACTGGCTCATACATTCTAGATTAGGGACCTTGAGGATAAGAGAAATACGTGTCATATATAGTGCTAGGTCTAAGTTACTTATCTCAAAAAAGTTGCTGACCATCTAGAAAATATCCTGCTGAAAATCAACCTAGTGGTGTTGGTAAAATTGTCCATTGAGTCCATTAGGACCTGATGCTTTTGTTGGCACAATTTGGAAAACTGCTTCCTTGACCTCATTTGACATGACTAGAGCCATCAAAGCTTCATTTACTATATCCTGTATGATGCAAGGGGACCGCTCCAACACTGGTTGGAAGTCTCGAAACCTAGAAGTGGTATATAGTTACCGATAAAAAGTCAATAGCATGTTGCTTTAATACCATGGGTTCACAACACCAATTGTCATCTAAACCGCAATCTTATGCCTCAATAAATTTCTTCCTGCCTCCATAAGTTTGCACAATTTGTTTAGTGATTGCTATGCTAGTATCGTCTCTCTATCATTAGTTTTTGATTTTCAGTTTGTGAGCTCTGTGAGTTGATTTTTCAGCATTTCTATTTGGCAAGCAGCATTAGAATACTTCTTCTTACTTCAAATTGTTATATCCCAACTATTTTCATATTTTCTAACTATTCATCCCTATTTCAAAGTTGGATCCTTCCATGCGTCTCTCACGATGTTGTTATATTCATCATCCTCCGGCCAATACGGTTTACATTTAAACTCGAAATTACAAAGGACCCTATCTAACCTTTTCTTGACATAGGCCTCTCCCTCCTTAGCATTTGCCTATGTGAAGGCACACCTTTTGCTTTCATAAACTCATGGAAGGCTGCTAACCTATAATGATCTACCGTTCTCTTTCCTACCTTTTCCCATTGGTATAAGATCTCATTGATGTCCCCCATGCACACCCGTTGAAGAAGATTGGTAGAGTGAAATAAGTGTAGCTGTTGCCATAGCTACACTCTCTTGAAAAACAATCGATGCATATAAGAAGGTGACCCTCATCATCCTTCCACTCCCCGGATCCTTGCAAGTGATATCAAAAAATTCTTTAGAACTTGATTTTATCTTAAAGGCAACCTCTTCCCTCCACATTATTGCTAATTCCCCTACAATCCCTAATGGATTGAAAACTACTAGGCTATGAAATTGAAGTCGTCTCTTGATACTAACTCTTCCTCTTTGTTTTTTTTATTTCCATCAAGAACACCATATTAGGCCTTTCATGAGTTACTAGGACTCTCAATGCTTGGAATGTCAAAGGTGCTTCATTTGAACCCTAGTGACTTATTAAGGCTAGCCACCACAACACATTCCTTCAAGTCATCCACCATAAGTATGGGAGTTTCAAGTAGCAACGATTCAACCAAGGTGTGAGCTAGTCCTTTAAGTCTCACATTGCATAATATATCTTAGGACTTTCTTGTTTGGGGGATTTTTGTTGTTCTTTTTTTTTTTTTATTCTGCGGCTATCTCTACTGGATCATTCTTAGCAACATCTTGGGACAAATTCTGGGTCATTTTGCGAATGTATAAAACCAGTGCCAGGTCCTAATAAGGACTATGTACTTTAACCTCTACTTTTATTTAGCCACTGCCCAAACCTTCCTCAGCAACATCTTGGGACAAATTTTGGGTCATCTTGCCAATTCATAAAACCAATGCCAAGTCCCAATAAGGACTATATTCTCTACCCTTTGCTTTTATTTAGCCACTACCCAAACCTTCCTTTGGTGTTCTCCTTCAAGCAAGACTCCCATAAGCCACTTCTTTGCAATAGTTTGCACTATAGTTGATGCTTCCACAAAAATAATAGAAGTGTGGCAACCTCTAATACTTAAAGTAAAGCTATATTTTTTGGCATGTCGTATTAATAAAGGTACTTCATTTTAACGAGGCCACCAATTCCATGTTTGTCCTCATTTTACCCTCTCTATAGCTGCTATTCAAGCTTGACTCCTCATAAGTCACTTCCTTGCAATAGGTTGCATAATAGCCAACCCCACAAGAATAATAGAAGTGTGGCAACCTATAATATTTAAAGTCAAGCTAGATTTTTTTGCATGCTGCATTAATAAAGGTTCTTGATTTTATAAGAGGCCGTCAATTCTATGTTTATCCTCACTTTATCCTCCCTATAGCTGCTATTCCCTGTCACTTATAGTCTCACTTCCAAAACATCCCCAATTTTGGAAGTCATGTCAACCATAGTTTTCTCAATTACCATTCCTTGGGGGAAGGCCAAAGATGTGGGCCTAGAATGCACATTGCGTGAAGTTGAGACAATGTAACGATGTGTTAGGTTCCCATTGTTTGAGGACTAACAAGTTGCTAGAGAAAGGCCAAGAACCCAATTCTAACACTATTTTTTTCTCCTCTTCATTGGGAAAAGTGCCAAAAAAGTCCTAAACCTTTTGCCTTTGTGCCGATTTAGTCCTAAACTTTTTTAAGTTGTGCCAATTTAGTCCTTTCCGACCAATTTTGGCCAGATTTTGCTAACTGGACTCCAACCGGCTAACATGGCATGATTGGCGCTAATGTGGACAACTTTTAATAATATTTAAATATTTTTATTTTATTTTTGTCTTTTTCCTCCAAAGGTCGCCAAGGTCGATGAATGGCCGAGCGACCACCAGTGAGGGCGAAGCCGACCTCGCCGGCGAGGCTTGCCTTGCCAGCCCTCGCCCATGGCCTGATTTGGTGAGGTCGAGCGAGGGCGGCCTCGCCCTCACCGGCAGTCGCCTCTGGCCTGGCGACTGACCAAAGGAAAAAGACAAAATTAAAAAATATATATATAAATATAAAAAATATATATTAAAAGTTGTCCACGTCGCGCCGATCAAGCCCACGTCGGCCGGAGTATCAAATAGCAAAATCCGGACAAAATTGGCCAGAAAGGATTGAATTGGCACAACTTAAAAATGTTTAGGACTAAATCGGCACCAAAAAAAGGTTTAGGACTAAATTAGCACAAAGACAAAAGGTTTAGGACTTTTTTGGCACTTTTCCCCCTCTTTATTATTAGGTTTAGAGTCTCTCCCCATAAAAGGGTTCAATTGCGTTCGTGCATTCTTTCCTCTGGTAATTCCTCATCTGTCACCTCTTCATCATTTTTCGACCAAAGATTACCCAACCTTTTTATAAAGACTCGTCACTCTTAATGAGTTTTCACTTGACTCCTCCATTTTTGGTTTACAGGTTAAGGATAACTACAATCAAGAAAGGCCAACAACAGAATAAGCTGTGGAAAAGCAAACAATCAACCTACTTGCAATACAACAGCCCAAGTCACAAAAAAGGTTGGACCTAAAGTTTAGTAGTTGCACAGGAATTGCAGGGACAAGACTGTGGCCGGGAGGGTGAGGTCATAGTTTTGTGGATGAAGGGAGCTCTATGTTTGGGTAGAAGGGGTTTCAAGAATTAGTGTTTGATATAGAGGGGTTTCCAAGATGAGTTTGAGCAGTGGATAACAATCCATTGCTCAAACTCACCCCAGCCCTCCAGGCAAAGCACCATTATAATAGTAGAAGAGTCGGTGAGCATAATAGTAGGCACCGAGGAAGGGAAGAATGCCAACCTAGTTTCTATCATAGCTAGACTTCAACCGAGAGGCTAGAAGCCAAATAATCAACAAAGATTTATGATTTCTCCTCTAGTGGCTTGGCCCTAACAAGGAGAGCACTCACCAATGACTTTGCAGGGGAGCCAGGGGATGGGAAGAAGTGTGGTTTCCTCAGTTTTTCATAGGTAAAGAATGAGGAAATGAGGTGGAAGATCGGGTAAAAAGGATTTTAAGGTTTAGGGTTTTGGGAGCTTCCCTCCATAGGGATAGAGGGAAGCTCTCCAGGAAGAGATTTTCCAGCTTTGGAAATAAATATCACCACTTAGAGTTTGATAATCAAGAAAATGGTGGCTTGTTCCTTAATTAAGAAAAGAAAGATATAGAGGAATCGAGTCTCTTTGCTTGAAGCAGAGAGATAATGATGTATCTAATCGTGTAATGTTAAAAAAAACGCTGCTAAAATCATTTAAGATTTAGCCAAAATTAGAACAAATTAACCGGAAATCTAGCTTTAAAATAGATGAACTACAAAAACAAACGAAAACCAATGGCGATTGTAGCCGAAAAAAAATTACAATTTGACTTGCAATCTCTAAGCCATAAAAACCCCACTAAGTGGACAAAAGCACCGTTGCTAAAGATCAAGAAAGTAGAATAAAACCGGCAAACATACCCACATGATGGGAGAATCCATCTTAGCAATATATTCTAAACGGTAATGTTGGGGACCATACATATATGAGAACCAACAACCATTGCTAAACTTGCTAATAGATAGAAACAAACATGAAGACGTTAGGACCCATGACACCTCGAAAATTTCTCATATAACTAGTACTTCCATATATATCACACCACACATACAACTAGAAAATCCTTGTTTTCAGGAAAAATGCATGCAAAACAGTTGTAACAAATTAAAGAAAACATTTGACAGATATGCAATGCAATATCAAAATGTCACCAGTGGACAGAATTCGAAACTAAACACCCTTTGCAATTTTACTACTAACATTGCTAGTAAGTTTAAGGTATCTAAACATTAAAGAAATTGTGTTAGCTATATGACAAAGAAGTAAGGAACATCAGTACTTGGTCGGTCCATGTTGAGTAGTTTTTGAGTTTTTCCACTTCTAAACGGTTTGCATTGGCCTCATCAGCCCTGTCAATTTCAAGAGGATGGACATTCTATTTCAGTGCATCAGAGTCGATTCCATTAAACACATTAAAATATACAATCGCCACACATGACAGGCCTCAGAGCTTCTAAAATTGTGTTTTTCTTGGTCGAGCTTGGGGTAGGCATGTGGACAAAAAAGAGGTTGGAAATTCACTACTAAATAAGATGAAAATTCAAAATTAGGCAATCGACATAATAATTTAGTGTATGAATCATGAGGCGATGAGTAAGCTATAAATACGGTTGGTGAAACACGATTCTGTCCCTTCCCTCGAAAGTTGAAAGTCCATGAAGCGCAGGGAGGGGTTCATCCCTTGACCCATTTGTATGCAATCACAAGGATCAGCTGACATCACACAATGGCTTTGATAGATCATAAGATCATTTACCAAGGAGATGCGCATAGGGCTATTACTTTTTCAAGACTACAGTGAGAGGATCACCAAGAACAGGACATCAAGAAAAGCCCAAAAAAACCTGTGAATCCAACAGGGATTCTCCTAAAGCAAATCACCCCAGAAATTGTTGCGGAAAGAGATTGAATACTGTTCGAAGAAGAAGAGGAGGGCAAAGTCACCCAAAATCTGAATACCTTGCACTGGAACTCGATGAGTCTTAAAGCCATTCCTGACCAAAGAACAAGCTTCTTCGAATCTGATGGGCAAGGCAAAACTCTCTCTCTCTCAAAGTGAGATCGTGTGGAATAAGAGATGATGATAAGAACTCTCGTCTCTCCTTTCTCCTTTATGAAGCTGACGGTGCTTCCCTTGCAACGGTCATCTTTCCTTCAATTTCGGCCGTTGGATCTCCTTCTGATCTCATGGTTGTGAATCGGCTGAATAATCATAGCCGTTCGAAGAAAGAAGGCTAAAAAGTTACTATTTTCTTCAAATAATAAAAAGGTTAGAGGTCAAGGAGGGTCCACGTACCCCCTTCGGATTTCTCCACGTGGCCACGGAGAATATAGGTGGGCGGGCTTTTAAAAAAAGGGGACAAGACAAAACTAAGAAAAATGAAATGTCTCGAGATGACTCTGATATAATTGAAAGATTTCAAAGAAAAATAATTTTATGAAATATAAGCAATCCGCTCAAGTTAAACGAAAAATTGAGGTAAATCAAGATAAATTTATGATCACACTGTGGAGAGATTGAAGCAGAGGAGAACATGATGAAATATGCGAGTGCTAAAGAAAAGCAAGAGGACATGCTCAATTATGCAGAATCTCTACTGCATTTTCGTTCGAGCGTTCTTTAATAGATTCACAATGCCTTTAGTTTCTGCACCACTTTGATCTCCTTTAGTTTTCTTGCCCAAAGCTCTCGTTTTGCATTTAAATTTCACCTCTCCCACTTTTATTTCCAATTACATTATTTTTCTTGATGTTTCATCCATTCCATTCACACTTAATTCTATGACGCGGGGCACCTCAAGATTGAAGATATTTTACCACCTCTTTTTTTCTTCATATCTCTATAGCAATTCAATTTTACCTAGCATTACTTAAAACAACAAATTAATCTCCAATATTCTAATCGCAAGACCCGAGCGATCAACAGTTGGGTCAAGCAACCCTAGTTATCGCCTGACCTTGACATGGGCCATGTGACAGCTAACAAAGACTCGATGGCCCTTGCCAGTGCGTTGGCGGCATCGCCACCTGCCCCTGCGGCATCCAATTTCTTCGCCTTTTCTCTTGTAGGAAATTACAACTAAGTTCCAACTGTCTGGTCAGTGCTCATAAGGAACCAATGGGTCAGTCCACGCCAGCATTTCCATTTCCAATTTACCAAAAAGATCAACTCGAACAAAAGGAAAACATGTACTTTAAGGATCCAATTGCACAGAAAAATTCAGAAGTCCGATCCAACAAGTTGGAAAAGTTTAGGGGCCTATGGTGACTCTATCCCTTCTTTTTTCCCGAGTAGGAAGAAACTAAAGATGAAAATCCCTGGTGCAATAAGAAAAGATTGCGGTCATATTGGGGTCCCTCATTCACCATAGCTTACAATGGGAATCTCTTCATCTTGAGAACTCGCGGGTGAAAGAATTCGGCGTCAAAGCTCAGTATCAGGTTTGTGAGAAGTTATGATGGTAGGTGAGCTATTATCGTCAAAGCTGTCTCTATCCACCTCCAGCTCTTCCGCTTCATCGTTCGTTTCATCTTCATCCTACAAGAAATGCAAATTTGCTGCATCTTAAAACACTACTTTCTCCAATTAAATATCATCATACTTATTTCTATTATTTGGCTTTCCATGTTTTGAGTTTTTCCTGATAGATTTGATGAAGAGATGTAATATGTGAAGGTGGAATTAGTAAACAAGTCAGATCTTATAGTCTTCAAGACCAGCCTGTTCATGTAGAGGATAATAAAAAAGGGGCAAGGGCTATGCTTCTACTTATGAAGAAGTAGATGGATACCTTGTCTGATGTCTCTAAAGGGAGTGACCTCGTAGGAGAGTTTGCCGTTGCAACAATCATGTCCTTGTAATCCCTGTAGGGAAGGCCATTGACATTAGGATAGCCATGGCTTTGTAATTTCCGACACTTTCAAATTGTTATTAGGCATTCATCAGACAACTTTGTGTTAGATACGTCCATCAGAGCTTCCAGTTTCCGACAGCTAGAAACATAGAAATCACACAAAGAGTCTAGCTCATCAACACCATCAATAGATTGTAGCTCATGGCATCCAACAATTGACAGAGACTTCAGCATCTGTAAGTTTGATAACTCACATAGTTTGCTAATAGGACACTTTTTAATGGTTAAAGTCTCCAATGATTCCAATGCACCAAGACCTGGAATCTCAATCAGCTTCTCACATCCTGAAACCTCCAAATGTGTTAGCTTCTCTAAGTTTGATGGAATAATTAGTTTCTCCAGTGAACTGCACTCATAAACAAGTAATGCATTCAAAGATTCTAAACTGCTGAGGCCCTCAACAGTACGGAGCTCATAGCAGTCTGATATAACCAAAAGCTTCAGCAACTTTGAGTTTGACAGGTCGTATAACCTTTCAATAGAACCACAGTACTGTACATTCATTTCTTCCAAGGACTCCAGGGCCTCCAGACCTTCAATCTCAACTAGATTTGGACATTCTGATAGCCACAATTCTTTAAGTTTCTTTAAACTTGCGGGAGGAATAACCTCTTGAGGAGTTCACATTTAGTCACTGACAATGCTCTCAGTTGTTCGAGTCCACTGAGCTCAATTTCTTGAAGCTGAGATTGAGAAAGTCGTAGCTTGGACAAGTTTTTCAAGTTGGAAAAGATTGACCAAGATATTATTGAGTTGAAATTAACAAGTTGCAGCTCTGATAAGGAGGGAGGAAGCTTCATGATACATTGCAAGTCTAGTCCAGATAAAATAAGCTCAGTTAGACGAGGAAGAGAACCAAACTCAGTAGGTGGTGCAGGGACACTAGAAAGAGACAATTCTAACTTCTTCAGTTTGGATAACCTCCTAATCCACCCTAAGCTGGAACTTGGCAACAGATCTGATGAAGCCTGAAGCACATCTTCAGAGCCATCAGACAAGAGCAAATCGACTAGATTAGTCAAGTTTGAGAGATCCGGAACTATGCGCAATGCCGATGATCGAAAATGCAGATAGATCAGACTTTTTGGAAGCTCTGGCAATTCTTGAACCTCATTACAACCTGTCAACTCCAGTCTTTCAAGGTGGAGAATATGATTGATTGTTGTCGGCACTCTAGAAATATGGGCACCTGATAGTTCGAGAATTTTCAAAGAGGACAATGCACCAATTTCCATTGGAATTTCACCGGTTAATTCTTCACAATCACTAGCATGGAGCTCTTCCAGATTCTTTAACATTCCAATAGTACTGGGCAATTTCCTTATTGGAGTATTCTCCATCGATATCACTTTCAATTTCTTTAGATTTACAATTGAATCTGGTAACTCAGCAATTTTAGTACTAGATAAATTCAACTCCTGCAAAGACTTTAGCTTCCCAATTGAGTCTGGGAGTTTTCTCGACTTAACGCACCCAAAGAGAGAGAGAGACTCAAGTTTGACAAGCTTCCCAATAGTCTCTGGAAGCGTGCTAATTTGTGTGTACCTTAGAATAAGCACAGACAGAAACTTCTTATCACCAATAGAATCAGGAAGGCATTCAATTCGTATGTTTGACAAATCCAACTCCTTCAATGATGTCAATTTCCCAAATGAACCCGGGAGTTTCAAAAAACATCCACTAGAGCCAAGGAGCTTCAGATTCGTAAGCCTTCCAATTTATTCGGGCAAATCCTTAAGAGAAAGGCACTCTTTAAGATTTAAGTGAATCAGGCACTTTAGCTTCCCAATGGAGGGGTCGATCTCAACCAAATTTATGCAATTATAGAAACTCAGCCTCTCTAGACTAAAGCATCCAGAGAAGTCCGGTGTTCTAGTTATGCCTTCGCAACCTCTGAGGTTTAGAACTTTCAGATTCTTTGCCATCTAACAAAAATGATTCACCATCAAGAGAAGAAAATAGTATATATTACATCATATGCCAATCAGAATCAAAGCGAATGCATATCATACCTTGATTAGGCTCCATCCACTCCAGTCATCTGTGATGCTACCTGCAACGATCTCAAAGACAACCAAATTCTTCATAGATAGATTGGTTACCTCAAGATCAAGGGGCCTAGGAGAATACCAAGAAATCCACCTTAACTTCGAAAAATCATCCCCAAAGTCTCCGGCAAAGGTTCCCTCCTCTAATTCAAGGAACCTTAGGTTGGGCAACCTACTAAGTTCGTCATGCGTAATTACAAGTGGTTGATAATCACTTCCAGTTAATATGAGTGCCTGAACTTTTTTCTTTCTCTGCCAAAGCGAACACAAATGAACAAGCATGAATTTGAAAAATATATATATTAGTAAGAATTTGACAAATTTTCAGATTCTCGTTTGGGATAAAAGAATCGAAAGGCCTCTAAGTGGATATGTAAACTCTTTTCTACACGTAATCAACTCATCAAAATAGTGAATTTTGTTTACCTGCTTTGTTCTTACAATGTCCACGGCTTCCCCACAAATCCACATCCAGCTACGCTCTCCAGGATCATGCAAGCACTCCCTCTAAACAATTTGCCTCCCAAGATCTTTGAGCTGGTCATGCATCCATATTACATCACCATCAACAATCTTTACCAGAGACATTTGCATAAGAACCTGTATCCCAGTCTCAGGAAAAAAATTGCAAGCTTCCCACATGTAAATTGCATTTGTCTTTTTGGTGTTGTTGACAAAAAAGCATGCAATGTCAAGAAAAATCTCCTTTTCCTCATCCTCTAATGCTTCATAACTGATCATCAACTGCTGTCGGACATCCTTATGAGGTATTCTTGCTAGCCTCTCCACAGTCTCTTTCCATATCTCTTCTGGTTGGCGATAGAGAAATGAGCCTATGACCTCAAGAGCCAAAGGAAGCCCTCCGGTTGTGACAACAATTTCTGATGCAGGAATATCGTATTGATAAGGTGGAGAATCTTTTCTAAAAGCATGTATGCAGAAAAGCTTAAGAGCTTGATCAAAATTCAGTTCCTTTAATTCGTATATCAAATCCTCATCCAGGACTTTTAGAGTAGCTTCATTCCTGGTTGTAATGATTATCCTACTTCCTGAACCAAACCAATCTCGTTCCCCTGCTAACTTCTCTAGTTGTTCTTCCTTATCAACATCATCCAAAATGATGAGGACCTTTTTGCTGTGAAATCTTGTCCCAATCTGGTTAATCCCATCATCAATGTCATGAATGTTGTCCACGAATCTAGAGTCGAGAATGTCAGAATACAACTGTTTCTGCAAATTTACTAGGCCCCCTTTTTCTGATGATTCTCGAACATCTCCAAGAAAGCAGCAATCATCGAAATATGAACAGACCTGGTTGAAGACAACCTTGCAAGAGTTGTTTTGCCAACACCGCCCATCCCGTGAATACCAACAAAACGAACACCTTCACAGTCAACATCCAACAGCTTCATTATGTCTTCTACACGATCATCCACTCCAACCAGCTGATTTTTCACATACTTATGCTTTATCTTCAACCTAACCAAAACCTCTCGGATGATCAACTTAATAGCTTCCCCATGCCTGCCACATATACAAACTGCCTCAGTTGAAAAAAGACGGTAAATAGAGATGTTATCATTTCTTTCAAGTCAAAGCAAAAGTATTTGGATTTATGCATAGATGATTCGCAAACAAGGAGTCAGTTCAAGAAACATGCACATGATACGAAGGTAAAATTTTACACATGAGACGGAGTTCCAATGTTTTATACCTCTTTCCCAACAATATAAATCTGTCTTCAAGCTTTCTCTCTTTTTTTTTTTTTTTTTTTTTTTAGTTCTTTTTATACCATCAATAGGAAATGCAACTTAAGCTTAAAGTTCTTCCTGCTTCATGAATGATTTCCAAGCTAGATTGAGCAGGATGGAATAAATAACTGGACTTACAAGTTAAATTAAAAAAAATTGAGTTGAGCCAGAGCAGAAAGAAAACTTAAGAAGAAGAATTGATGAAAAGAAGATGGAGAAAAAGAGTGAAAAATATCCAGTGAAGGGTAAACGAGGGGCAAAGAAAAGAAGGAGGCTTGCTAAAATGAAGCATTCCTCAGAAACCACTAGTTGCTTCACTCCTTAAAACATCAGAGTAAATTTGTGATATTAGATTTCAGACAAGGCAAATAACATACAGACAAAAGCTTTGAATATCTTGGAACTTGTACACACCCTCGAGTATATGTAGGTTCTAGATCTACGGAATCCTCGTATATGATAGAGGTGTGCAATAATATTATGTCATTGCAAATGCCTTCTTGATATGATGCTTAATTATGATTTACCCACCTGATGTTTTTTGCTTGGTCTCTGTTTGAACTGTACTCTGAAGTTTGAAATTGCATTCTAGACTAGCCAAATGACTGAAATTTTTTTGCAGAACTTCCTGATTTGGTTGGTATACAAGTAAGCATGACCAAAATGGAGAGCTAATTAACTCATCAGTTTTCTCCTATCGATTATCACTTATCACTGATGAAAGGCCGATCAAAGTCAGGAACAGAGTAGAGATTATCCAGGCTCATTAATTCTGAAAGCTGGTTGTTGACTACTAAAATGGAGCCTGCCAGATTTCATGAGTCTATACATCAATGACCACGCCAGACACAGAATATACTAGCATCCAAATGAGACCCCAGACAATGTACAATTACTGCCAACTTCTTCCCGCATTTCAAACTGTCAAAATTCCTAGAAATCTTACCTATGCAGAAAATGGCAAAGACTGAGGAATTCAATTTGTACATTCTAATACAACAATTAGATTGCGTATAAATGACACGAAAATAATATCAAAAGAACAGAAAATCGGAAAATTAGTAATTACCCTCTCGTTTTGAGGTCCCATCCCTTCAATTCAGCGACTTCAACAAGAGCATCCTCCCACCTCTTCACTTCCTCAACCCCGAACTTTTTCCTGTGCTTGGCCATGGCATTCCTGTACAGCCCAGTCCTGAGCTTCACATCCGAAGGCGACGCGTTGAAGAACACCGGCAAGATCTCCTTATTCCCCTTCGACCGAGCCACGCAGTCCACCATGTGGGCGACCTCGCGGAGGCACCACGAGCTCGACGCGTAGTCCTTGGAGAAGATGGGCACGTAGATCTTGGACACGTCGAGCGCCCGCATGAGCTCGCCGCCGATCTCCCTGCCGACGCGGAGCTCCTCGTCATCTCGGTAGACGCGGATTCCGGCGCCGAGCATGTCGTGGTAGAGGCAATCGGTAAACCCCGTGCGAGCATCAGGCCCCCTGAAGCTCAGGAACACCTCGTACTCCTCGCCGGCCGGCGCCGGAGTGTCGCCGCCGCTCGCCGCGGCTCCGGGGTTGCTCGTCTCCTCTCTCTTGACCGTCGCGGTGGGTTTGTGGAAGATTTTGGACGCTTTCGACTTGACGAACGCGAGCACGGTCGGAGCGAGCAGTCCCAAGGCCCTGACAAAGATGCAACGAAGTTTGAAGACCCACTTTTTCATTTCCATCTTTTGGGTTGGTGAGCTTTGAGGCAGAAGAGAAAAAAGGAAGAGTAAGAGAGCGACTCACAGTCCGCTGAGCATCATGGCGGCAAACATGGCGGACACGCCGCGGGGCGAGCGGTGGTAGCCGAGCGGCGGCAGCTAGCAGGACGAGCACCACGCGAAGGAAGAGCCGCACGTCGTCGGAGAACGACACGGCGCGTGCAGGATGAAGTTGAACCCCATCGCGATCGCGGGTCAGCTCTGTATTCGCTTCGGATCGGATGTAGAAGAGAAGGCGATCATCCAAAGAGAGATGTGCAGTGATCTTGGCGTTCGGTCTGGTCAAAGAGTTGACTTTGGGAATGTCGATGTGCTTCGGACGAAGCAATCTGTCCAGCACGAGAGGGAGAGGGGAGGGAATTTGTTCCAGGGCCAATTGAATCTTGGCCGCTGATCTTGTGGGCGGCGGGTGGGCCCGCTCTGTACGTTGTGTCCGAATCCCAGGTAAATATTTCTCAAAGAGTGGGGGGAAAAGAGAGAGAGCCAAATGGATTTTAAGAATTAAAAAGCAACTTGCGTTCTATACAAGTCAATAATTTCCCATAAATACGGGCTTTTTAATACGTGTACACAAAATAATCATAAGATAAATTGAATGAGGAATCATTATAAATGGTGGGCTCCATCATTTTTTTTACTTAACTTACTTATTTTTTGGTAGTAATTCCATGAAATCTGATGACGAGTTATTATTCACATTTATCTGAATATTTTTTTGCTCTATAAAAAATTTACTAGACACATTGAAAGTCAATTTTATTTAAAAGAAAATATTCGTTATTCACAAGTAAATATTATTAGTGAGTCAAAAAATACCTTTATACATGAAAGTTTGTTACTTTTTGTATAAAAAATAACCAAGTTGAAATACACAGATTTTTGTAGGGATTTATATTAATGACCTTATAATTCATCAACATTTGCATCTCTTAAGGTGTGCATGACAAAATTTCTTGAACATAAATTAAGTGAGCATTAAAAATTACAATATAAAATACACAGAGTTTTGTATGGAGTTCAAATATTAATGACCTTATCAAATTCCAAAAATGACTGCATCTCTTTAACATCTAAAAATTTTATTTTCCCAAAATGCAATCAATATGTTACATTACCTTATTTTATGAACCAATTTGCTATATTACTTTATATGGTTTTTTTTTTTTTTTAAAGGTTTTCTTAGGTATGTGTAGGAACCATCTTGGTTCTTCTCCCCGAAGTATATCAAAATCCAAAATCTCAAATCATTCATCTTAGCATTTTTTTTTTTTCCTTGGTGGATTTTAATTCTTTCTAGGTGAGAACAATGTGAATGAATGGGACCAAATGAGCTTCAATTATAAGTCTATAGGATTTTAATCCTTATATTTTCATGTTGCAACAACTTGGTCAATGAGAGTGGGACAATAGGATTTGAATAAGGTGTCACTTCTAGCGAATTTAAAGATGGTGAAGAGAACACGACAGATTGAATTGCACATCAAACAAGAGGGGAGCATTTCCTAATCATATGTGTGATATTGAAATCAACTCACAAGAGACTAACGTGGTAATAACATTCAACACTGGAATTAAAGCTTAGATGACCTTTTGAGGAAGTGTCTACCTGTATACCAAAGCACAAAATCAATTGCGCTCAATGTGGGATCAATCAACATAGACAATTTCTCAAGTGAGTTAATTTAGGAGTGTGCTACAAGCTTTTACAATGCTTCAACAATGCTTTAGGAGAGAGCATATCTAAGTACCAAATTCATTTTTTTTTTCTTCCACCTCTTGACTCATTTTGATGCCATCATATTGCTCACTTCACTATGCCATCCATTAGCTAAGCAACAATTTTTGCCGCGAGACTAATTATTACTGCAAGGGAGCTTTATGTACAGCTAAAGGAGCATAGCAGAGAGACAGGCGATGGGCATTTCCACCAAACCACCGGGGTTTGTGTAATTCAGTAATTTTCAGAATTTCTTCCTAAATCATTTTACACTATGAATGCGCTTGTCTTTTTTATATCAATTGTTTCAACATTAGTAAAATCTAAATTTTCACAAATTGAGAAATCATAATCTTTGCTTGCATTCAAGTTTTGGTTATATGTTTAGCCGGTTGATTCTAAAGTTACCTCAAAGAAAGGCCTCATTTATTCTTGTGATTTTTCCAATTTTTTTCATCCTTGAGAAGGAGAGGCTCTGGTAGCAAATGCAGAGAATGAATAAAGAACAGACTGGACGTCTTTTAGCTTGTTAGATCGAACGTTATGTCTATTACAGAAGTTAAAAATTGATGTGCAATAAATTGAGAAAAGAAAACAAAAACCTTCATCTTGGTGAAACTTTCGTCATCACCATCCTATAATCAACTCCGGGAGATTGGGGAACCCGACAACTTGATTAACTCGAATAGAGAATGGCAACACTGAAGGCAGTGTTCAGGATGAATTTTCCCAGCAGAGTCGACGAAAGCACGGGCCTGTAATGGCTCACAATTGCCGAGTCCTTGCAATGTCGCCCATGGATGCTGGATCTTATTTTCTCCTTCGTTTCTCTTTCTCATCGTGATCGAAGAGTTGAGTGGCAGTGGACGGCTTTTGGATGCATCCTACAGGCTACAAATAACAGTAAATGGTGTTTTGGGGAATCGCACCTTTATAAAACAGTACAAATAGAACACCAACAAAATATGCAGCAATTCGAGTATGGCGTTACCTTCAGCAATGGTTTTGATGCAAGATTGTTGATGCCACTACCAATGGCCGGATGCGAAGAATTTGCCTGGGGTATTTTGTGGCCCTGCACAGATCCAATGCAATATACACATAAGGAATTCATGGAACCGGTAAAATCCAACTTTGTTTCGGATAAAAAGAATTGTAAACAGAATTGGAGCATGTACCTTAGAGAGGTCGCTCTCCAGTTTCTTAGACTAAAAGGAGATGTCCTGTCGAAGACTCGAAAGTACAACAGTAGTTCGTACAGGACAGAGACTATTAAGCCCCCGGGCATATGTCCTGTTCAACACGTTGGTCTAATTCTGGTAAACTGGGACGAGCAGAAAAGATACCTTCCACCTTCCTGAGACGTGGTAAATCTTTGAGCCCATTAAGGTCTGTTATACCGTTGCATTCAGAAATTTTCAGGACTTCCAAAAGCTTTAAATCTTCAAGACCATCAATCTCTGCTAGATCGCATTCCTTTAGTTCTAGTTCTGACAGATAATTCAGACCAGAAAATTTTGGCTCTGGAATCTTGCAGTGTTTGAGACGCAGAGTCCATAAGCTTGAGGAGGGAAGTTGTGTGAGGTCTAGCTCCTTCATGTAGGATAAAGAGAGTTCCCGGAGCTGAGTAAGGGCACTAAAATTCCCAGGGAGACTGGTGACATTTGGAAGGGACAATTCCAAGGTCTCTAGACTTGGTAATCTCGGGATCCACTCCATATTTGGGGTCTCTCGATTCAATAAACCCGCTTCTGACTGCTCAACATCTCTCAAGCATAGCTCTTTTAGATTTTTCAGATATGACAAGTCGGTGACTGCCATGTTTTGGATCCCCAGCGGAGACTGAGTAAACTGGAGGGCAACTTTGGTAGTGCTTGAAGTTGGTTGCATTTAAGGATGTCAAGGGTTTGGAGGCGAGAATGACCGCAAATGCCCTGAGGCAGCCCAGCCACATTGGATAACGACAGTCTCAAAATTCTCAAAGAGGATAATCCTAAAATATCACAAGGAACTTGCCCCCCCAAACTTCTGCAGCTAGAGAAATCTATCTCTTCCAGGTTCTCTAACTTCAAAATATCTTCAGGAAATTTTTGCAGGTAAGTGCGTTCCATCTTCAGCGTCTTCAAATATCTCAAATCCTTGACCGACTCTGGTAGTTCTGTGATTCCAGTGTGTGAAAGGTCCATCACCTCCAGCAGCCCCAGCTTTTCGATTGAAGGTGGAAGTTCAAACAACTTCTCACAATTCCTTAGAGAAAGTCTCCGAAGATTCTGAGGAAACTCAAAAGGTTTCGGATTTTCTGGATGCCAATTGATAGCACCATCCAGAGCAAGACTTGTGAGTTTTGTTAGGTGGCCAATTGAGGATATATCTTCCAACTTTTCACAGCCGCAAGCACTAAGTTTTTCAAGGTTCTTCAAAGAATCATTCTGGATATGAAGTTTTTTTATGGCAGTTCCGTCAATCACAAGTTCCGTCAAACATTGCATGTGGCGCAGTTGTTGGGGCAACTTCTTGACTCGCCTGCAGTTTCTCAAATTTAAGGAACTCAAGTTCTCCAGTTCACTAATGAATGTCCCAATTTGAGATAACTAAGTACAGTCTTCCAGTATCAACATTTCTAAATCGGTTGGAGCTGGAAATTTCAACGATGGCTGCAACTGAACACATCCTTGTAGGTTCAAGACTTTCAATTTCTCCACCTTCTGCAATGTGCAAAAGAGATATCAAACTTTACTCGCTCATATCTATCATCTTAACACGAGATTTAAAAAGCAAATATTGGCCATACCTCCATGATTCGACTCCAGATTTTTGGATCTCGGGCGACCAGGACTCCTAGACAGATCGAGAATGACTAACTCCTTCAAATGCATATTACATAGCTCAGGAATCGAATGGCACTCTCGCCAATCAAGCCACCTCAAATTTGAAGGAAGATTCTTAGTTTCTCCCTGGATGTTAGCCTGGTCCAGTCTGAGGTACCTCAAATTCGGCATTTCACGAAATTGTTCACATTTAAAACTGTCGGGGCAACCCTCTTCAACTGTGAGACCAATGCCTTCGACACTTATAGTACCCTGTCAAGTCTCGGATGGGGAAAAACGTATGAGTAATTTGAAAAACTTTAATTTCTCTTATTCCTTTTAATGAAATGAGACAAATCAAAATTACAAAATCAGTGGGTATCCACTACGCGTTCTAAATCGTGTTAAGAACAAATCTTTCCTTTCGGTTATGTTAATGAGAATGGAAGGTTTATCTTCCGTTCTAAAAAATTATGTGTTGAAGAGATTAAACTTGGATAGCAAAAATCTTTGCCTCAAAGTTGCAGATCTTAAGTTGAGGCACCAATGAATTTTAGAAAACAAGTTGACAATGGAACCCACTGATAGGACTACTATAAATTGGTGGTTACCCTTCGCATTTGTAGAGAAAAGTAGAGAGGCCGGAGAAATCCTTAACATTGGGAGAGTCTCACGGACATAAAGAGAGAGTAATCAAAAAAAAAAAATATAAAATTTTGGAGATGTTTTGCAAAAACTTACCTCAATATTGAGGCTTTGAAAACTTACCGTACTATTTTCTAGAACAGAAAGTGCATCACTGTGATTCCAAAACCTGCAGCGCTTATGAGCAACTTTGTTCTTGACAATATCCCTGCCGAAGTCTCGTATCAGATTGTGCATTCTTAATTCATTATTTTCTCCATTTTCCAACCAATGCAAGTTGCAAAGGGGATCTATTCCCGAAGGAGGATAGCAATCACAAGCCTTCCACATGTAAGTGGGAATCCTCTTATCCTTTCCAATAAAAAAGCACGCTATGTCGAGGAATATCTCCTTTGTATCAGGATCTAAAGATTTGTAACTGGCCTTGAAGGCAGCTTTAGTTGTATCTTCTTTGTTTTCTTCTAATAATTTCAAGGTCTCTCTCCATATTTCTATATTCTCTCCTTTGACGGGTAACGTTGAAGCCGTAAGCACAATAGCCATAAGAAGCCCTCCAATAGCTTTGACGATGTCTATGGACAGGGAATCAAACTCATGGACATCTGCGGGAGGTTTCCCTTGAAAAGCATACTGACGAAAAAGTAGAAGAGCATGGTGGTCTCTCATTCGTCCAACGTATTCTTCGACTGCTCCACCGACGAAACCCTTTAAAACATTTTTTCTGTCTGTGGTCACAATAATTCTACTGCCTGGACCAAACCAAGTGAGCTTCTCAGCTAATTTTTCGATTTGTTCAACCTCACGCACACCGTCAAGCACAATGAGAACCTTCATCTTACGAAATAGACTTTCCATTTTTTAATACCCTGACCAAGAGATCTAAGTGGTTCAGGTTTTTCTTTTTTGAAGGTCAGCAATCAACCATTTCTTGGGAAGACTTGATTTTTCGAATTAATATCTTCAAGGAAGCTACATTCATCAAACAACATGTTAATCTTGTTGTAGACAACCTGTGCAAGAGTAGTCTTCCCAACACCCTGCATGCCGCATATTACGATGACACGTACGTCTACTCCACATACTTCGACTGCTTGTCCATCGCTGTAGACAACACCGAGCTTTCTCATCATCTCTTGAACATGAAGATCAATTCCAACTAGCTTGTCGGTTACAATTTGGTCATCCTTCTTCAACAGCCGCCAGACACTTCTAACAACTTCTTTACGAGCTGGGCCTCATACCTGCAGAACATAAGTGATGAAGTACGGGGATGAACACAAGGCTACCAAAAATATTGAAGGGGAGACAAAAATCAAGTGGGGAATGAACCGACAAAAATTAATTCAACCAACAGGGGCAGGGGGAATCTTCAATTAAAATGGAGAGCAAGTTTTAACGCATGGTTTATTTCCCTTTCATGCACATAGCAATTTTTGACAGTGATGTCATGCTATCTGCAAAACAAAAGTTATCGGCAAGGGGGAACGAACGGAGTGTGATGGATCAGGTGGGCTGGTCTAACTCGTGGTTATGTCATAAGTCAAGCCATTTTCAAATGGCCACACTTTAATCGAGTCACTTGTTAGTCAATAGACATATGAACTTAAGTTGTTAATTACATCCATTTCATAAGAACAACCCTAAAGATCTCTCTAGCATGCAGCGTCATCCATATGATTCATGTATAATATTTATTCGAAAAGGTTCGGGTTCATTTTCACATCAGCCAATAACTTCTTCTTTTTTGTCATTATCTAGGAACGAAAAAAGAAACAAGAAGTAAAAGAATTACCCCCCATTTATGGCCTCCCGATTAAATCCCTTTAATCCCCCGATCTTTCGAAGCACATCCTTCCATTGTTCTATGATCTTTGCGTTGACTCTGTCCTTCTTATGTTGATCGAAGGACGTTTCAAAATCCCCAGCCTGGTGTTTTACATCGGAGGGGCTAATATCATAGAAAATTGGGATAATAGTCTGTCCATTCGATTCTTTGCACTCCCACATTTGTTTCGCCTCCATGAGGCAACTTCTGCTGGAAGCATAATCTTTGGAGAGAATAGCTATGGAGATCTTCGATCGCTTTATCGCTGCTTTTAGCTCGGGCATGATCTCTCCTCCGGCAGGTAGCTCTTTGTCATCTTTAAAGACTTGGATCCCTGCATCTACCAAGTTGCTGTAAAGGTGATCCGTGAATCCTTTGCGAGTATCTGTACCTCGAAAACTCAAGAATACATCATAATTGTTTCTAGACAACGATGATGAGGTTGAAGATGATTCCTGTCAAATCAAGGAAACTAAACCGCTTCACATGGTAAACATAGTGTATCAGATCAAGTCTTATGCTTCTGGCCAAACAGAAAAAAGATAAAAAAAAACCAAAGTTTTATGGTTCCGATGGAGCGAGCCTAAGACAGCAAGCTGACAGCAACTAAATTTTGCAACTCACGCATTTTTATTTTTTTAAGAAAATTTTCAAACTTTTTGATAATCAAATCTTGGTGCGTGAATCCACCCGTAATCTTTTCATGATTTTCTTAAATTCCAATGATACTTCAAATTTTAGGGGAAAGCAAAACAGTACTTAACAGGCCCAGCGTACAACATCAATAGTGCTTGGAGTTTTTGATAGGATCTCATGATTTTGAGCATACTTTGGTTCAATCGTTCACGTCAAAGAAGATTTGTAACATTCCAGACGATGTTTAGCATTTGGGGTTGAACTACAAGCAGAGGATCGATTCCACCATATTCATGTCGAAGAAATAATAATACAAATCCCAAAGATGCAGAGGAAACAAACCGGGCATTTTCTCTTCCTTCCAGCAGCCACATCTTCAGGAGCCATAACTCGGAGAATTATTAGAAACACCACGGACCAATTCGCTCGCTCTCTCCCTCTTTTTCCCGTTCTCTTGCAGAGGGCACAGGAGGTCTATAGACATTATTGACAACACTATAGATGGCATATTACCCATGACCAAGACCGTTGACTTGTGTGCACCCGCTACGCGCTTGGGCAACGTGAGGGAAAATTGTCGTGTAGTCCCTGTCCCACGTGATTTTACATTATAAGATGTCATTACAAAAGCTCGAGAAAAAAAAATGAGACGAAAAGGACTTTTCAGTGGTTGGAATCGATAAAGCAGATACAGTGAACTGATTGGTGGCCCTATCAACTATCAAGTCAGTTCCATTCAATCGGATCGATAAAGACGATGCAAAGAAGTGATCGGTTGTCCTGTCAAGTCCTGGTTTCATGTTTTATTTTCACTTTCTCACCTTGGCAAACGAGGATGGATTCCATGCAGGTCTCACAGTACGAGTTCTCCGGTCTAGAGCTAAACTCGGCCAGGGTCCTCCAGCTGGAACCCAAAGTTGAAAATGCACCGTTCGAGTCCGAGTCCAGGTAGATTCTTTAATTATAAAAGTTGTTAAAGCGCAGATATCTTGGTAATATTTCAAACCACCGGAATATCCAGCTTTGAGAAAATATTATGTACACACAAGGGCACCACATCATATGAGGCCCATCTGTAGAAATTTTGAAAACGCCTCGACGTGTCTGCCTCCTCTCTTCGTTCACTGTGCCATGAGAGGGTCCCACCTGTAGTGTAAAGAACGAGGGACTCTCTCTCTCTTCTTTCATATGCATTATTTTCTCCCAGAGATGTCAGAGAGAGATATAGACAGAAAGAGACAAGAGGAAGAGCGAGAGCCTGGTCATGGCGGAAACCATGGAAGCCAGAGGGCACAACCCTAAAGCTCCTCGAGCACGCCGCGCCATGCTCTCCATTGCTACGGGCCAGTGAGGTGTCTCACTAGACGTCTGCGAGGTCGAGACCTCACCAGATCGGTGAGCTCGGGCGTCGCCAGCGCCAGACCTCGGCAAGCTCGAGCGTCGCCAGCGTCCAACGAGCTTATCCCTCGCCTGGCTGGTTGCCAGCCCCCAGCCGACATAACGAAGAAGAAAGAAAAAAAGAAAACAAAAAAAGTAAATAATTATAATTTTGATTTTTTTAAAAATCTTTTTATAAGCCTGGTGTTTTGGAAATGGGTTTTAAACTCTAATTTAAACTCATTTATTTTAGTCTTAAAATTCATTTACGATAAACACTTCAAAATCGGAGTGATTCATGGTTCATTTATATTTAAGATTCAATCTGACAAGTCTAGAGAAGATACAAATGCCTTCAGAGAAAATATTGTGGGCAACAGTGAAGGGCGAGGCAAAGGACGAGGCGAACTCGTGAAGCGCTATCAAAGTCGATGACTTCCAAGGTGGAGCTTGTTTGATGGCAATTTCCTCATGAATACTTGTTGCACGTTCTGATCAGGAAAGGTTTGCAGCGTTTGGCGGACTGCTCCTCATATTACGTAAAAGCATCTTCTAGGTGAGACGACATAGGAAAAAATTCTAAAAAAAAATCTTAACTATCTCTAACAATCTAAAATTAAAACACTTATTCTCGAGTATATTAGACCTGGATTGTGGGTTAAAAAAAGAGAGTAACGGAGGAAGCTTAAGGAATTGATGGGCAGTTGAGGAAGAGAGAGAGAGATTACGGTATATATACAAATTTTATGATTTGTACACAAGCTCCTAAAGTTTCTCCTGTAAATTTATTTGTCCATTGACTTTCAAATACTTGTAAATTGTTCTCGGGAATAGAATAAAAAAGAATAAGTTCCCAGCAGGAACTGTTTCCAAAAACAGAATGATTATCAAATGCATCATAACTACCGATGCTTGAACTTTAGCCAACTAATTCAAGGTTTCATTTTTTAAATGTACCAAAATAAATAAATATCAAGCATGCCCAATTCGTCCATTTTCCAATTTGCATGAGTCTAATTCATCGGACCTCAGCCCGCAAGGTAGCCCATAAACCCCACTCGAAGCCCATTATCCAAATTCTATCACTCTTACCAACCGATAAAAACACCCGGGATCCGGATCGTAATGATGTACAGCTAATTCAAAGAGCATGCCGGTAGAACTTTTGATTCTTTTCAAGTTGAACAACGGACGATATGAATTTTGCCGACAAATCGAGAACTCAGCAGGACAAAAATGATCTAACGCGCCTTCAACTTGCAAAAGGCACGGCGAAATCCCATCTGGACACTCCATGAGGCCGAGGATGAGGTGGGCATTAAAGGTTCTGCAATCTCAAACATTTGCATTCTGTGATGCTCTTCGTTGTGGACATGAGGGGTTAATTGTCCTACATTGGGACATCACACAGTGCATGCCATCTTTGCTGAGCTGAAACAATGCATTTCCTTCCATTGTCTACGATAGAGGAACGCAACAGAGAAAGATTGAACCAAGGGGGTCCGGCACCTCAGAGAAGAACTTATCATATAACCTGAACAGAGAATTTCACTGACAATCGGAGACATGAAGATGCTCATGCTTCAAGAGCTACAAGATGAGCAGAAGAGTCAACGGGAGGAAGAGGGAAAGAAGAAGATAAACATATAAACGAAGAAAGAAAATGAAAAAGAAAAAAGTCTTTGGACTAAGATGCCCCTAATTATGATTTGGAAAGTGGCATGTGAGATATGCATGCTCACTAGGTTTTTATTTGAGACAAAGTCCACCATGAATTTTTTTTTGGTAAAAAAAAATGAGCTCACTTTAAGTTTTATTTGAAATTTTTCGGGTGTTCTTTCATCCAAAAAGATGAGATAAATAATTATTTAATTGGCATATAATCGAATAGCAACATTGTTAAAGCTTACAAAGACGTTAGATTGTTAACTTTTATGACAGGTGATGTTGCCTTGCTAAAAAATATCAAATAAATGAGTGTGTTCGGACTCAATGAAGGAAAGGTAAAGCAGTTTCGATGTATTTTGGAACCCACCTAATGCTTACAACAAGACAAGCCACTCGCAAATTGAAAATTAAAGAAGGCAAAGGGTAAATACGGTAGATAGATACCAGATGACAGAACATAGGTCTTTACCCGACTAAATATATGTCAAAACACATTCACCGCATTTAGGCCACAACTCCTGGATTAGGGGTGTCAATAACCGAACCGAAAACCGAACCGAACCGAACCGAAAAATTCGGTTTTTTCGGTTCGGTTTTCATTAAAAACCGAAATTTTTCGATTCGATTCGGTTTTTATCGGTTAACCGAACCGAACCGAACCGAACCGAACCAACAAATAAAAGTGGAGAAATAAAAGTGGAGAACTCTAAGTTTAACAGAAAAAAAAAACGAAAACCAAAAACCAAAGGTTAAAAACCGAAAACTGAAAAACCGAAAAACCGAACCGAACCGAAACCGAACCGAAACTTTGGTTCGGTTTGTATTCGGTTCGGTTCGGTTTCAGTTCGGTTCGGAAAATTTTTCTAACGGTTCGGTTTAATTCGGTTTTTCAAAAAAACCGAACCGAACCGAACCGTTGACACCCACTGCAAGGATAAATCTGAAAATAGAAAACATGATCATGGAGAAAGCACTTTAATCGGTCTATTCACTTGTTCTCTTTTAACTATTGAACTAAGACAAGCTTGAGACATAAACATCCTACAAGACATAACAAGCCTCAAGAAAGATAAGTTACTTGCCTAATAATTATGAAATGGCCAGAATAGAGTACTCAAGTTGGTTTCTCTTTTTGGATTATTGTTTGCTAATGGATCACACTAGATTTCCTAATTTCTCCCTTTCTTTCCCCTTGTCTACTTCTAGTGCGACTTTGGGACCGGAAGCAATTGCAATCAACAGTTTCAGGAATGGCCATCCTTGGACGGCACTGGAATGTCATGATATTTTTATGAGGCTCCGGGACTCCTCAAGTTAGAAGCTGTACTGCAATAAAACAAAACCTATCTGTCAGCCGGTATCAATCTTATGGGACTGAAAGTGCTGAGAAAGGACATGGTAGAGGTTTCTACGCAATATAAACAGAAAAGAGTGTTAAAATGGAATGTTTTCCATGACCTTTTATTCTTTTTTTTTAATGTTCTAAAAACAAATTTATCCTTTCTCTGAAACGCCTATATCTAATATAGGCCTAATTACCCAAAAAAAAACCACCAAGATGAACGTGCCTTTTGGTTTCTCCCGCACCTAAGTCCCAATGATAAGAATGAACTCACCAAATTAAATAATGGAAAGAGTAGTAGAAGATTAGATAAACAAGAAAAAAAAAAGTGAGAACAGATGACACCCCATTAGAGACTCTTGCTAATTTGTAAGTAATCTGCCTTCTGTATTCATGGGCTTTAGGGTGTATAATGTTCTCAATGCCGGGTTGGGAGTGGGTGGAGAGAGAGAGAGATGGTCAGGGAGAAAATTCAGAAGGAAAAGTTAATGGCGATCTCCCAGTCCCGTCTTGTTTGTTATTCTTCACTCTGTTATTTGGAAGGAGAAGTGAGCCTATCATTTACATGTTCTCTTCCTCATGATTTAGGTTGTGGAATACCGATATATATTAGTTTTTATATTTTGAAAACCCTAATTAACTCTCTCTCAAGGTCGGTGCGCCTCCTTCAGTCCTCAACACCCCTCAGGCACTTTCCCTCAAAAAGAAACCCTAACCTTTGGTCCACTCTTAATCCTCCTCACGCAAGATCCTCTTAATTCTCTCGCCTCGACTTGCTCTCAGTCGCCTCTCGGCTAAACTTTCACCTTCAGCCCTCTATCCCTACATCACAGTCGTGGCCTTGCATACGACCCTCCCTCGCGGTCATGGCTTCACCTCTCTCTTACGCTCGACTCAATGTAATGGCCGTTCTCTTGCTATTATTGCTTGATTTCTGTCGCTGGAATGGGATTTCTTATGGGAACGCGGCGTTAGTTATGCTAGAAATTATCCAACACTCAATTTGGTGTCTTCTCACTTTTATGGGAAAAGTTTCGCAGTCTTTTTTTCATTCAATTTCTTTTACGTTTCATAAAACATGGAAAACTAACGACATTGAAACACACACTAAAAGTCAAACACGATATACCGATATGACATTAATAGAGTAAGAACCCGAACTTTGTCGGGCAAAATTAAATACCGCCTTTACATTAAGCCTTGAACAGGATCCCAGCCATGCCCGACATAAAAAATGCAATTAGTCTAGGCTAATGAATGCAAATTTCCCTAAACTTTGGCGATAATGAAATGTTAAACCTAGATATGAAATTGAGTTTAAATAAACTAAATACCGTGACGAAATTCTTACCTAAATGCAATTCTTTTTTTTTTAAATCTTTTTCATCTCCAATATTTTATATTTTCCTCATGGAAAAAACAGACTAGAATCTAAGATAACATCCAAGGGAGACACGGACCAAGGCCCAGTCCGGATGAGGGCGCACATTACACCCACAATAAATCACACAGGATAAACTTGTGTCATGGACAGGATTCTCCCGTGCTAAGTATCCTTGTGAGTAGAGCTTGGTGTGATTGAAGTGAAGAATGAGTGATGTAGAAGGGACCCTACAACTAGTTCTTAGGGGTGGTGTCAGGGTATTTGTGCTAGGAATTCTATAATAGAACAATTATAACGATTAGGAGTTTTAGAAGTAGGTTTGGCCTCCCGTGTATAGACTAATCATTAGTTGATGTTGCTTTCCCGATGAGACCATGGCAAGTTGAAATCACTTGTTGTACCTTAATGTTATGTGTGTCTCGCGCAAAACATTGGATGCCCGAGCTAAACTAAGTGTGATGCAATCTTACGTGATGATGCAATTCGTTATACTCTTCTTAGGAACAATTATAAACAGAAGGCTGGTCCAGTGTTTTCGGCTCACTAGGTGCTGCAAAGGTTGTTTCATGGCCAAGAAACTATCGGTCCATGACACTTGAATGGCGATTGCTTAAGTGCTCAGTGCAAAATGAATGGGCAAACACTAAGGCTTTGTTTGTTTCGCAGAAAATAAATGATATAAAAGATTTTTTTTTCTTCTAAAAATGCTCATTTGTATAACTCGAAATAATTAATTAACAAAAAAAAATTAATCAATGATCCCAATTCATGTCTAGATATTTTTGTGAATGATAAAAAATATTTTTCATTTATTTATTTTTGTAAGTGATAAAAACGATCAATTTAAAAAAAAATCGAATATTTTTTTTTTTCGCAAAATAAACGAAACCTAATTCTAACATCAGTAGACATCAATATAAACATGGATATGAGAAAATCAACTAACGTGACATGATGAGGTTCACTGCTAAGGGGGAACACGGCTTTGAGGCAAATTCGTTGTTTTTGGGTAAGCAAACATAATGGCCGGTTTTGATGAGAACATTAAGACGCAAGTATCATAGTTCAATAGTTCCTTAGCCATGGAATACCCCATGCGGCGCTTGAGGAGCGGAATTCGCCAAGCCAACCTTTATTCTATAGTTATTTCAATGAACAATACGATGAATAGTACTTTTATACGAGATTGTACTACGCCCAACTTCACTTGGGCTTCTAGTTCATCAAGTGAAACAACAAATCCTATTTAGGCTCAATAATTTATTTCAATCTCCCATGGCCTCATCAAAAGAGTGGCATCAACTCTCGACTAGTATGTGCATGGTAGGCTAACCCCGTCTTCAAAGCTCCTAAGTAATATAATCATTTCTATCCTAGAACTTTTAGCACCAATCATCATGATCTCACTCCCAGTTGTGTTTATCCTCTTTGCATCCTCACTCTTTATTCGATAACCCCTAGCTTCACTCCCAAGGGTTCATCGGTATGGGAGAATCACGGACTGTGACACAAACACATGATTTAAGCATTAAACAAGACATAATCAAACCTCATATCCAGGCTAATCAAACTGGTGGGACCGAGATAATGAGTTTGCAACACCCAATAGGGCGAGACAGACTGACATACTTGGCTTTAAACTACGATTTCGCGCTGGGCAGATCTGATGAACAATAGATGACAGGGAGCACACGAAAAACATTAGACTCCTACATTAAATGATGGAAGGAAATAAATGAACAAGCCTGGATGGACCTCTCTCAAATTTCTCACTCTCGTTTCCTTCTCAACTCACTCTCTCGTGCTCTCACGGCCAAACTCACTCTCATTCACTCACCCACGGTTTGGGAGAGCTGTGGGAGATGTTCTCCAGCTCACTCTCTATTTCCCTCACTCCTCTCTCTTTCATGGATTGAATGGTTACGAAGGCCCGCATGTTTTCACTTCTTGTTTCTGTTTATAAACATATTTTCTGTTTTTTTGTTCCAGGGAACAAAAAAAGAACAGAAACGTATTTGTTTGCGTTTTTGTTCTTTTTTTGTTTTTTTGTTTCTGGAACTCAAAAAGAACATAAACGAGAAAAAAAAAAAAGTTGTTTCTCGTTCCAGAAACAATTTTGAAGAAACAATTTTTTGTTTCTTCTTTCTTCTTCTCTCTCTTCTCTTCTCTTCCTCTTTTCTTCTTCTTTCTCTTTGGCCGGTCGCCGGCCTCGGCCATGGCCGGCCGTCGAGGGCCGGCGACGCCGTCGAGGGTCGGCGACCTCGCCGGAGCGTCGTCGGCCCCTGGCGAGGCGAGGCGTCACCGGCGTGGGCGAGCTCGAGCCTCGCCTTGGTTGGGAGAGCTCGGGCTCGCCCAGATCTGACGAGGCCGAGCCTCGCCCAACGACGGCGAGGCTCGGCCTCGCTGGGGCCGGCGAGCTCGCCGTGGCCGGGCGAGGCCGCCGACCGAAAGAAAAAAATAAAAAATAAAGGAAAAAATGAAAAATGAAAATAAAAATATTAAAAAATTAAAAGAAACAAAAAAAGAACAAAGGTTTACCAAACGTGTTTCGTTTATTTTTTATTTCCGAACAAATTTACCAAACGCATCTTTTTGTTCAAAAAGTGTTCCCGGAACAAAAACACCTTTTTTGGTTTCGTTCTCTCGAACAAAAAAAGAACAGAAACGTTACCAAATAGCCCCGAAGTGAAGAAATTTATTCTTTATACTCCCCACTCCCCAATTTATGCTCACCGTTTGGACCCATTTTTGGGGTACAATGGAGGTCCTTGTCCAAGCTCCATATGGTGAGGTCTTTTGTCCGATGGTTTGTATTATGCATGGGGTTATTGGCCGGTCAAAGGGGAGAGGATTTGTCCACTGGTTCGTGCCATACTTAAGGGTTATAGTCCATTCAAAAGAGGAAGCCCTCTTGCCTAAGGGTTTGTACCATGCTTGGGGTTCAAAGGAAGTCTATTGCCCCTTGGATTTAGAGGTGTATGGCCGACCAAGGAGATCCTATCTTGACCAATTTGGTTCAAATTTAATGTGCCATTGTTTCCGGGAGAAGTACCAAAAAAGTCCTAAACCTTTTGCATTGGTACCAATTCAGTCCTAAACTTTTCAATTGGACCAATTTAGTCCTAAGCCTTTTAATATTGGTACCAATTTAGTCCATCCGGCCAATTTTGGCCGGCCGCCACTGACATGGACGTTGGCTAGTGACCGGACGCCGACGTGGCCATTTTTATGAATTTTTTATTATTTTTTCAAATTTTTTATTAATTTTTTCTTTTTTTCTTTTTTTTTTTTTTTTTTTCGGCGTTGGCCGGCGAGCCTCGGTGAGGCTCGCCGGCCACCGGGTGAGGACCGCGAAGCCCTCGCTCGCCGTCGGCGAGGGCCATCGGCGAGGGTTGCGGCCCTCACCCGGCCTCTCCCGTGCCGTCGGCGAGGTGGCTTCGCCCAATGGCGGCCTCGCCCGCGGCTGGCGAGGCCATGGTGGCCATCGCCGGGCGAGGCGAGGGCCGCGAAGCCCTCGCCCTGTCGACGAGGGTAGTGGCCCTCAACCCTCGCCTCCACCCTGGCGAAGCAAACCCGCAAAACCCATTCCTCCTCTCTCTCTCTCTCTCTCTCTCGAGCACCTCTGCTGAACCCACCATCTCCCACAGAAGCTTCGGGAAACGGCGAAAAGCCCCGATCGAATCGAGAGAACTTCCCCCTTCTTCTCGCTGTGTATTGGAGGAGAGCGGGTGGTGGTTGCTTGATCAGGGGGATCGATGGGGGATGCGAACGCCGTGGCCGGCAACTTGGCTTGCGCCATCGCCATCGCCTTGGACTGGAGCTCCGCTCTCGACGCTCGCCGGGCCGCCGTCTCTTTCCTCGAATCCGTACGCTCTCTCTCCCCCTCGCCCAAATCCGGGCGAAGTCGCCTTGCTGGTGGCTTGGGAGAGGCCGGGCGAGGGCTGTGACCCTCACCGGCGACAGGCGAGGGCTTCGTGGCTTGCCCGTGTGGCCGGCGCGAGCCTCACCGGGACGCTCGCGGCCATCGCCGAAAAAGAAAATGAAAAGAAAAAAAAAAGAGAAAAATTAATAGAAAATAATAAAAAATTCGAAAAAATAATAAAAAACTCATAAAAATGGCCACGTTAGCGTCCGTCACTAGCCAATGTCCACGTCGGCACATTTACCGCCAAAATTGGCCGGATGGACTGAATTAGTACCAATATTAAAAGGTTTATGATTAAATTGGTCAAATTGAAAATTTTAGGACTGAATTGGTACCAATGCAAAAGGTCTAAGACTTTTTTGGTACTTTTCCCCATTGTTTCCCTATACGGTATACCTAAAAAAGCCTTATTTGCTTGTCCAATATTTTCCTATTTAATCACCAACGTATCTTTCCGATCAGGACGTAGACAAACCGCAGGTCGATCTATGCGCTTTCTCTAAGTTCTGCCGTTTGTTCGTTAGCTCCTTAGGAATGAAGGGGAAGACATAAGGACGGGCTTTTCGGGCTAAGGTAAGAAAGTCAGCCTTTACTACTGTGAAAGCAATTCCTTCGTGGGACTTGGATTAGCGACATATCCACAAAGGAGGCAAATTAAAAGGATTAATGATGCGAAAATGTGAAGCAAAATGGGTGATTCGAGAGCGATCATTATTTGGACGAATTTTAAAAGTAAAGTATACGCAAAAATGAGATATATGAAATCGAGTCCACGCAAAGTGCAATATGCAAGTTGTTGACACCTAAATTTTGGACAACCCATTCAGTCATTTATTGCATAAAATTGGGGATTAATTTTTAACCCCTAAAAAAATATTATAATTCAATCGCGTAGCATATAATTTTTTAGGTGCAATTATTTTTAATTTACATGTTTTGCATTTTTTATTTTTTAGGACCGGTGGTGGATGAGCTCAAATTTTATGTTTTTAAGCTCTAGTTTGGTAGGCCGGGCTAGGCCCATGAAAGGATAAAATTAACCCAAGCTCGTCGTTATTTTTAATTGATTATCTTTGCGAAAAATTAAGATTTGATGCGATATTATGGTTTTTGAAAATTAAAAAAAATCGCATTGTAATCTTATTTTTTATCAATAGATGATGAAATCGGGGGAGAATAGTTTTGAGATAAGGATTTTGGGTGATCGGGAGGTTATAGATTATCTTCGTGTATATTAAAAAAACGAGATAAAATATTCTACGAAGATTACCTATTTTCACCTATAAAAAGCAATCGGGTATGTGGAGATGTGGGGGCTTCTTTTGAAAAAATTCAGGAAAAAAGGTCAAGAGAAAAAGTGTTTTGCTTCTGCAGTGAAAAGAGAGAAAGGGTACGAAGGAAGAGAAAAAGTGACGTGAGAGAGAGAGGAAGATAGGAGAGAGAGAGAAGAAAAGGGAAAAGCAAAGACAAGATCCCTACTGTTCATCTTCTCCAGGGTTCTTTACTGTTGAACTTCCGCCGGTTCCTGTTGCGTCCCAGCCCGTGCGATCCGACACCATCCTTAGTCGTCACCAACCACCGCACCTTCGCCGCCCGAACCCACCTTGCCGCGCCGAGCCATGCCCCTGCTCCGCTCGCGAATCGCCTCACCGCGCACGCCGACGCCGCCTGGAGCTCAAAACCAGTCCCGTTCGCTGCAACCGCCGCGCCGCTCCAAGTCTCCGACGCCTGGATCTTCCTCCGCACGAGCCCTGACGACCCCCGCCGTTCATCTCGCCGAGCCTCGCCGCGCCTCTTTCGCGAACAACCTGCTGCACCGGCGCCGCGACGCCAGCCTCCAACGCACCAACGCCCCACTCCGCCGCGCCAGCCCCACCAACGACTCGCGACGCCCAAGCTTGCCGTGCCCACACCGCCGAGTCGATTCGCCGGTTCCCCTTTTGGAGATCCACGAGCGGTGCCTGGAAAAGAAGAAGAAACAGAAAAAAAAACAAAAGCAAAAAGGAAAAGAAAACCTGATTAGGTAGTTTTTTCTTTTTTCATTTATTTTACTTTATTTTGTTTATATTCTTTAGTTTAATTATTTAATTGGATCTCAATGTTTGCTTTATGAATCTTGTAGGCATTATCCGCAAGAGTTATCCCTAAACTTATTGTAATTATTAATTTGACCGTAAGATGTCGGGTTATTTTTTTAATTACATTAATTTTTGGGGTTTGTTGATAGTTTTTAAGATCTTGAATCAATATAATTATTAATTTGATCCGTAAGAATTCGGATCAGATTTTTAGTTATTTTGAACTCTTTGTTGTGATAATTAGGGTTAGGATAATCGTTAACTTGACCTGTGAGACAACAGGTTATTTTTTCGATTATTTTGATCCTTTATTTGATTGAATATCTTGATTGTTTAGATTTAATGTTTAGTTGAAAAGCCACTAAAAAATCTAAAAAATATTTGAGTTAGGATTTAGTTTGTTTTGGAATATTTTTTGTTATATGGCATATCTAGGATAGGGATTTCAACTCGGAAAATATAAAAAACCAAAAAAAACTAAAAAATGCATTCATTTAGGATTTTTAGTTTCTGTTTAATTTAAGTTGCATTTTTAAATACATAGAAATTTTAATTTCGAAATTAATAAAAAAACACAAAAAAAAAAATCATCATACATATATCATGTCATATTATGACTTTTTTGCACATCATTACATATTAGATAAATTGCATGTTAGATTAAGATAACATCTTAGTAAATTAGGATTTAATGTGACTTGATCCTTAGTTAAATTAGATAGAATTTTAATCTAGCTAAATCATTTTTGCATAGAAATATCAAATGCATGTCATTTAGTTTTTATTAGGTTCATTTAATTAGAACTTCCTTATTATTAGACTAAGTCATTTAATAAATGTCGCTTGACATATGACTTGCATACTAAATTGTATATTGCGTGTCATTTTAGTTTAAATAATTTTGTATGTCATTGCATCGCATTGTATGTCATTAGAATTAAGTCATTTAGATTGCATTTAATTATTGCATTCCTTCATGTCATATAGTTTAGGTCATGCTGCCATGTCATATTAGATTATTAGCATGCATTGCATGAATTTCATTGAGAAAAGTGAAAACAAAAATTGAATAATTATGTGTTAATTAGAAATCATATCTAGGATTGTCGATATGGATTTTAATTTAACACGCAGATGCTTGTTTTCATTATTTTGAGACAAGTATTGAATTATTTAATTGCTTTCCGAATGTTAAATTGGTGGTATGCGACATCGTATGATCACCTAACATGTTAGGAAGTTAAATTAAAATCAATCCAAATTGCTTGCCAAACATTTTTCAAAATAAAAAGAAAGGTACCAAAAGGGCGTTAGAGAAATTTAACGTAACCAAGTCCCCGTACCCTTAGTCTTTGGTTCGTAGGAGTAAAGTAAATCTCCCGTTACTTTACAAGGGTTTCTAATCGACCCACCAAAAATAGATTAGTGGCGACTCCTAGTTAAAATTCAATGGCATGTAAAAAATTTCAAACCTAAGTCGCGAATTGGTATGGGCTTGGGAGAACCCGAGTTAAGTCTAGGCTTAACAATCCATTAGCCAAACCCTAGGTGGTTCAACCCCGAAAAAAATTGGTCACGACACAAGTTTATGCAATATAGATATTTTGGTTCGGGATCCAATTCCAAATGAATTCGATCCCTAATTCTTCTTATGAAAAGCACAAATAGTCTATAAGCAAAAATTTAAGTGTAAACACTATATTTAAATTGAAAGAAGAACCAGAAAAGTTGAACAGCATGTAATGAAAAATAAATGTAAAAATTAACCACGTCACTCATGTCAAAAGATGCAAAACATCCTTCCCTTTCAGATAAGCCTACGACAGCATCGATTTGGCAGGAGAATTCATAAACTTGATCTAGAAGTGAGGAGACACATGGTAACTAAAAATTTGACAAATCAACTAAAGGCATAACGTCATAAACCATAGGTAAAGAAAGAATGAGAACTCCAAACATCAAAGTGACCCAATATTCTAAGTGACAAATCTGCCAGAAAGTAGCATACACTTGAGGCGTTACAGATTTTTCCAGCTGAATTTTTTTAGGAGAAAATCAACTGGTGCACAACTTTCCTTTCGGAAGAGACCGATGTGCTCACCCGGAGGGGCTGCCTTTTGCTCGCGGCGGTTGATTTTGGCCTCAACTTGTCTTCAGGGGGAACTCAATAGAATCAAGCTTGAAATTGACGCCAACGAATTTGCCTTATTCGCCTGCTCCCCTAGCTTCCCTTAACAAGGTGGATGGCCATGCACAGGTATCAGTTAGAACTGAGGAGAATCCAGCATCACGTATTTGGAAAACGAGCCATTACATACTTCAATGCATCCTGTACTTGCGCCGACTTCTCAGCCGGACATTCACTGATATTCAGCTTTTCCAAAGATGTTAATTTTTCTAGGCCTTCAATTTGACTGATCTTTTTGCATCGAATGATCTCTAAAACTTTCAGCAACTTCAAGTTTGATAGATCAGGTAAACTGAGGTCATCACAGTCAGATAGAATCAAACTCCTCAGTGAGGTTATCTGGCCAATCCCATTGAGATTTTGTATTTTGCAGTTTGATATATCTAGCCTCTTCAGGGCTTCAAGCCCTTCAAGCCCTTCAATCTCTTCTATCGCAGAGCGGTAGAGCTTGAACGCTAACAGCTTCTTGGGAAGCTCAGATACATCTCTACAGCTCAAACCAGGGGGGGTAAGCGTTTTGAGCCTTTTGAGGGGAGGAATATCCGTAGGCCCAAACTTCAGCTTGATAACTTGCGAAAGAGAAAGTTCTAGTTTCCTCAGTCTGGGAAACGATATCTAGAAGGATTGTTTGTCAATCATTCGTTTCACGTTGGATTCTGGCATTGGCAGTTTGGACGGAGGTCGGCGTGCCTCCCAGTCCCCATCACTTAGGCACAGCTCCTCCAACTCCTTCAAATCTTCAATAAGGGGTATCGCTTTCATCCTTTCAGAACTCACACGCAGACAAATTAGAGACGGGGGAAGCTTCGGCAACTCTTCAATTTCATTGCACTGAATTAAATCCAGGGTGTGAAGACCACGGATGGTGGAGATTGCAGGGGGTAGGCTAGATATACTGGAATGGCCCAGCGTCAATGATCTCAGACAATGTAGTCCCTTAATATCATGGGGAATGGCCCCCTTCAAACTCCAACACCAGGACGCATGTAATTCTTCGAGCTTGGTTAGATACCCAATCTCCCCAGGAAATGCTCGAATGAAAGATGAGTCCATTCTCAGCACTTTCAAGCTTTTCAGATTTCCTATTGAATCTGGGAGTCCAGAGACACTAGTTGCCGATATATCCAACTCCTCTAATGACCCAATTTCACCGATGGAATATGGAAGTTTCTCCAAACAACGGCAATCCCTCAATGACAAGCGTCTTAGCTTTTGCAGCTTTCCCAGTGAGCTCGGGAGCTTAGAAATTTTGGCACCTTCTAATGAGAATTCAGAGAGAGCAGTCAGATTACAAATTGAACTGGGCAGGTGAGTCAAAGGGAAGCAATTTAAGCCACTGAGAATTTCGAGTTGCTTCAAATTGCCTATGGAGATGGGGATCTGCCGTACAGAAGTCCCGTCAATAAAAAGCTCTTTCAGAGCTGTCGCACAACCTAGTTCCACTGGCAACCAGTTCAATTGGGAGCAGAACTTCAAATTCAGGTAAACTAAATGTTTCAAATTGCCAATTGAAGGATCTAGCTTCACCAAATGAGAACATCGTTCAAGAATCAGGATTTCCAAATCTTTGTAATCAGAGAAGTCAGGAGTGAACAGTAAGTCAGAACACCCGGTAAGATTCAAGACTTTCAATTTCTTCATCTGCAAAGCCAAAAGGGAAAACACCCACATGGTCAATTCGCAGATATTTAATTCAACAAAGCAACTATAAAACAACCAAATGAATACCAAACCACCTTGATTTTACTCCAACCTCCCCATTCTTCCGTGACTTTGCTCCAAGACAGATCAAGAATAACCAACTCTCTTAATACAAAATTTTCTGCTCTAAAATCCAGAGGACACCTTTGCCAACAAAGCCACCTTAAACTCGGAAATACACCTGCAAAATCTCCGGAAACTTCTGCACCATCCAACTTGAGAAAACTTATGGCTGGCATGAACGCAAAATTTACAGCTGTTAATATGCATAAATCACAAGCTTCAACCTCTCCGATTCCCTACATATAAAATAAGTATCATTATCATCAGAAGCTGTAAATCAAAATACCAATCAGGAAAAAAGGATGCTTTCCTTGCCCCGCATGCTAAATAGTACATACATAATATTATTCCCTCAGAAAATGTGACATAAAAAGAAAAATGCAGCCCATATGTCAAGATGTTTGTTTGCTGAAGACAAACTGAACCAAAAGTTTTTACCTTCTCCCTGTTCATTGCTTTTCGAATCATATCCTGCGTGAAAAATCTACGTGAACTTGGATCTCCAGATCCCTCTTGCTTAAAAATTCTTTTGCCAAAGCATCTCAGCAATCTGTGCATCTGCAGTTCATCGTTTTCTCCAATTTTTGCCAGGGGCATTAGAATGCAACCAGAAGATGGAAGGTAACAATTGGGCCACATATATGAAGCAATTCGGGCATCCACACCAGAGATAAAACATGCAATGTCCAGATATATATCTTTTTGCCGATGATCCAGTTCTCCGTAACATATATCCAATAGCTCTTGAAGGCCAACCATAGTCTTTTGAGAACTCATCGGACGTGCTTTCATTGCCTTCTCCATCCTTTCCCATTCTTGTATTGATTTACCCGCAAAAATGAACCGATGACTTCAACTGCTAATGGTAGTTTCTTTGTAGCATCGACAATGCAGTTTGAGAGTCCATCATAATCAGGCATGGAAGATTGCATCCTGAATGCATGCTTGCAGAAAAGTTCAAAAGCTTGACCATCATCCAACTCACTAACCTTGTAGGTGGGAGCCTTGTCGGAATCATACCCTTCGAGAATTTCCTCATTTTGAGAAGTCACAATTACTCGACTACCTGGACCAAACCAATGAAGCTGGTCTCCTACAATAGCATGAAGATCGGATGGCTTTTCCACGGCATCGACAACTATTAGAACTTTCATTTCACAAAATATATCCACGAAATCTTTTATTGTTTCATCAAAAGAAGGATCTTCATGATCTCGTTCAAGGATATCACGTATCAACTTATTTTGCAAAAACTGCATTCCACCAGAACTTTGTGTGGTTTCTTCGACCTCTGCAAGAAAGCTACAACTGTCGAAACAAGAAGAGATCTGGTCGTATACAGCCTTGGCGAGAGTCGTCTTGCCAATTCCATCAGTACCATAGATTCCAATAATGCGCACCTCATCATTGCCTTCCATCTCCAGTAAGTCGGTGATTTGTTTGGCACGATCATCAATTCCAACCAAATTCTGAACAGCTGCAATTGCATAATTCCTATACGAGGCTCTCATGTCTACTGTTCGCTGTCCAGCTTCATCTTTCATATTCTCCATGCTCTGCAATAAAAAGAGAATTTCTTCACCAAAGTATTATTATAGATGGAAAAAAGAACAAACGTCACCTGATCAGTCTCTCTTTTCTAACATTGCATCACTTCCACACATGAGACTGGAAATCATTTTCCGAATGAGATTTAACCCTAGGAAACATTTTTGGTCACATATCACCAAATAAGGGGAAAATTAACAATTTTCTTGAAAAATTTCCCAGAAAGGTTTTTTCCATTGTCATGAAGTTTTCCCCCAATAAACGCACCCTTAGACTCAGTTCGTTTGGTGGAAAATGTGACATTTCTGGAAAATGCTTTCCAAGAAAATGATAATACTTCCTGATGTTTTAGCTGAAACATGAAAATGGAGTGAAAAATATTTTCCGTTATTCGGTAACGAAAATCATTTTCTCCATGCACTCAATAGTTAGAGAACAAGTTGAAGAGATCGACGGATGCGGTCGGCGAGGGAGAGAAGGCCGTGAACAGGGTCGACGCCGACGGGCTGTAGCTATTGTTCGGGGGCCAGAACGGGCTCAAGTCTTGCAACATGTGGGGCTCCGTCGCCGGCGGGACCGCCGGCGTCAGTATCATCAGCCCGTCGTCGCCGGCCACCGCCGACGGCCCGCCCATGAACAGGGTCGACGCCGACGGGCTGTTGTAGCTGTGGTTCCTGGGCCAGAACGGGCTCAAGTCTTGCAACATGTGGGGCTCCGTCGCCGGCGAGAGGAAACCGCGGATATCGCCGGCGGGGCCGCCGGCGTCAGTATCATCAGCCCGTCGTCACCGGCCACCGCCGAAGGCCCGCCCATGAACAGGGTCGACGCCCACGGGCTGTTGTAGCTGTGGTTCCTGGGCCAGAACGGGCTCAAGTCTTGCAACATGTGGGGCTCCGTCGCCGGCGAGAAGAAACCCGCGGATATCGCCGGCGGGGCCGCCGGCGTCAGTATCCCCTGACTCTGGGCCAGCTGGACGTCTCCCAACATACACATCAGCTCGTCGTCGCCGGCCACCGCCGACGGCCCGCCCATCTCCGCAGCGGCGGCGGCGAAGCCCTTTCCCCTGCCCGTCGGGCTGGTCCGCTCTATCGCCGCCACTCTGGCCGCCGGGGACACGTCCCCGGAGGAGGTGGAGGAGGACCCCGTGAGCTGCTGGACGATGGACATGAAGTTCCGCTCCTCGACGTGGATGACCTTCGGCGAGATGTCGAAGATGATCGTGGGCTGCTGCCGGTCCGCCCCCGCCACCGCCGCCGGCGCCGGCAGGTGGGTCGGGCGAGGGGCCCACGAGGATGAGGCCGCCGGGTGGGGCAGCTGGTGAGAGCGGGGCGGCTTCTGGACGGCGTGGGACTGCTTGGCGACCCGGAGCGGGGTGGGCCGGGGGCCCTGGAGGGGAGCTCCTTCTTGGGCGGCGACGGCAGCGGCGGCTGCCTTCCTCCGCCGGAGGGATAGGAAGGCTCCATGATTGAGGCTATATCGGGTCGGTCTTGATGGGGGAGGAGGAAGGAAAAGGAAGTGGGGGATGAAGAAGAGGCCGAGATTTAAGAGCAGAGCAGAGAGAAAAGAGAGAGGGAGAGCATTACATTTATGACCGGTTAAAAGTCAACAATTCATCGAAAGGGTCCTCTTGTAATTTTCCAAGGCCCCCCTTTCGTTGTTTTATCATGAAAAAATGTATTCATATACTATTACCTAATGTATAATTTGATCCCTGAACTTTCGATTAGCTCAATTTGATCCATGAACTAATAATAAATGTCCAATTTCGTACCTGAATTTTCAATCAGTTCAATTTGATCCCTGAACTATTGATAAATATCCGATTTAATCATTCGTTACTGTTTTTCCTTTTCTTTTTTTTTTTTTTTTTTTTTCGCTTCTTCTCTCTTCCCTCCATTGAGGGTCACCCTCGCTGGCATTGAGCGAGGGCCATCCTCGCCCAACACCGGCGAGGGGCTCCCTCGCCGATTCACTCGACGCCGAGGTGCTCCTCGCTTGACGCGGCCGGGCGACCCTCGTCGACGCGGCTTCCCTCCGTCGGCTCCCTAGAGGGAGAGGAAGAAGAAGCAAAAAAAAAAAAAGGAAAAGGAAAAACAGTAATGAATGATTAAATCGAACATTTATCAATAGTTCAGGAACCAAATTGAGCCGATCGAAAGTTCATGTATGAAATCGGACATTTATTAATAGTTCAGGGATCAAATTGAGTCAATCGAAAGTTCAGGGACTAAATTGCACATTAAGTAATAGTATATGAACCATTTGTGACATTTTCCCTTTTATTATTATTGGCACTGAGCTTATGCAAGGAGGATGATGGTTGGCTGAGGTGGGCAGAACGCCCCTGCTCATTTCATCAATGGGGCGCACCGTCCTCCTTCTTCTAGAGAGATTAAGGAAAGATTAGAGCTTTTCACATTGATAACCGTTTTTGCATATGAATCCAGACTGATCCTTAACAGGCTTAAAGGAGAAAAAAATAGGAGAAATAACTCATGAGGAATTGGACTCCCCAATGTCGCTTTCTGTATTTCCATCTGAATAGGGAAGAGACAAATCTAACTTTGTTATAATGGGAGCATATCTAACTTAGCAATAAGAATAAATAAGTATGGTTTCTTTCTCTCTCTTCCCCTTATGCTAAAATCAAAGTTCTGGCGTCTGGTAACCAGAATTGGAAGAGCAACATTCATTTCCCAATCAATTTGCCCGGTTCGATGTGCCCTTTTGGAAAACAAGGATTTCAAAACTAAAAAAAATTACCAAATTTTGATGAGGAAGTAAGTATGGCCAGAGCCCATGTTTAACTGTCTGCCGCCACGCCATGGGAAAATTCTTTGTTATTACCTTTTCCAGTTGTCTGGATCTCTCTCGTTGTGTATAAGAATCTCTAATCAAGAAATGTGGGAGATATCATGTCTAGTTTCAAGGAAGGGGAGGCCGTCTGGACCTCTCTTTCTTTGGTTTGCTTCATAATCTTTTTATGTACTTCGACCTGTGAGCTAATCTCACTTTTGAGGATCTCTTTCTTTGGCGTGCCTCGGAATCTTTTTATGTACTTCGACCTGTCACTCGACCCTATGAGCTAATCTCGTTTGAGGCGTTTAGTGGCACTTTTGAGGATCGCTTTCTTTGGCGTGCCTCATAATCTTTTTATGTACTTCGACCTGTGAGTTAATCTTGCTTGATGCGTTTAGTTGCACTTTTGAGGAAAGCTTTTAAAAAAATATAAATGATTTCAAGTTAAAAAAATAAAATATAAATTGTGTTTGTTAAATTGTGATAAAAAAAAATTCATTATGAAATACTTTAAGTAAAAGAGTGTTTGAAAAGAATATATTTACAACAAAGACTGGCCACAAGCGAGGTCAAGCCTCGTTGGGTCCTCGCCCAAGGTTGGTGAGCTTGGGTAAGGTAGCCTTGCTGACCTCTAGCAACCATCCTCACCCACTCACTACTCTAGCAAGGTCCAAGCTCGCTTGTGGCCAGTCATCAACCACCGCCATGGTTGGTGATCAGTCGAAGAAGAAGGAAAAAAAAAGGAAAGAAAAGGGAAAAAAAATAACATAAAAAATTAAAGTAATTAAAAACTCGATTTAAAAAAAAATAAAAGGAAAAAGTGTTTGGTGAAAAAAAATACTTAGATATAAGTGAAAGAAACAAGATCTAAAAAATGAAAAAAAAAATTCCCCACTTATGTTTTTTTCATTGAGAAAATATTTTCCTTGACTAGTTTATTTTCCATAAACCAAATGGCAAAAAATCCAGCAAACATTTTCCTGAAAGTTATTTTCTATTACAAGCCTTCACTTCTAAGAGGAATCCTCTCATCCTTTCCAATAAAAAGGCAATTTATGTTGAGGAATATGTTCATTGTGTGAAAAAACAAAGATTTGTAATTGACCTCGATGGCAGCTTCGACTCCATCCTTCAGCTGGTTAACATCTTCGAGCTCATTAAGGATTGTTATACCGCTGCCGCGAATAATATTCAGGACTGGCAAAAGCTTTAAATTTTCACATACGTCCAATGCAACAGGATGGGAGAATATTGGTAAAGTGGGACGAGCAGAAAAGAGACCTCATCGTCCTGAGACGTCGTAAATCTTCGAGCCCATTAAGGTTTATTGTCCGTTTGCAATGAAAAAACTTTCAGAACTTCCAAAAGCTTTAAATCTTCGAGACCATCAATTTGTGCTAAATCGCAGTCCTCTAGTTCTAGTTCTGACAGATGTTTCAGACTAGAAAATTTTAGCTCTGGAATCTTGCAGTGTTTGAGACGCAGAGTCCATAAGTTTGAGGAGGGAAGTTGTGTGAGGTCTAGCTCCTTCATGTAGGATAAAGTGAGTTCCCGGAGCTTGGTAAGACCACGAAAATCCCCAGGGAGATTGGTGACATTTGGAAGGGACAATTCCAAGGTCTCTAGCCTTGTCAATCCCATGATCCACCACATATTTGGGGTCTGATTTGATGACCCCGCTTCTATCTGCTCATCAACATTCAAGCATAGCTCTTTTAGATTCGTCAGATTTGTCAATTTGAGGTTTGCCATAATTTTGGATCCACAGCAGAGAGTGACTAAACTGGAGACTGGTAGTGCTTGAAGTAGTTCACATTTACGTACGTCAAGGGTTCGAAGAAGAGGGAGACCGCAAATGCCCTGAGGCAGTCCTACCACAATGGATGACGATAATCTCAAAATTCTCAAGGAGGATAGTCCTGAAATATCACAACAATCTTGGCCCTCCAAATTTGTGCAGCCAGAGAAATCTATCTCTTCCAGTTTCTCTAACTTGACAATATCTTTAGGAAATTTTTGTTGGGGGGTGCGTTCCATCTTCAGCGTCTTCAAATTACTCAAATCCTTGACCGACTCTGGTAGTTGTGATTCTAGTGTCTGAAAGGTCCATTTCCTCCAGCATCTTTGGCTTCCCAATGGAAGATGGAAGTACAAACAACTTCTCACACTTCCTTAGAGAAAGTCTTTCAAGCTTCAGAGGAAAATCAAAAGTTTCTGGAGCCCAATCAATATTAGCACCATCCAGAGCAAGACTTTTGAGTTTTGTCAGGTGGCCAATTGGGGATATGTCCTTCAAGTCTTTACAGTTACAAGCACTAAGTACTTCAAGGTTCCTGAAAGAATTATTTTTTATATGAATTTCTACGACGTCAATTCCGTCAATCAAAAGTTCCGTAAAAAATTCCTTGCCACTCAGTTGTAGGATTGGCAGCTGGATTGCCTTGCAGTTTCTCAAATTCAAGGATTTCAAGCGCTTCAGTTGCCTGATGAACGTCCAAAGCGCAGGTGACCGAGTATAATCTTCCATTATCGATATCTCCAAATCGGTTGAAGCTGAAGACTTCAACAATACCCTATGCAGATCACATCCTTGTAGGTTCAAGACTTTCAATTCATCCACCTTTTGCAATGAACGTGCAACAGAAGATATTAGACTTTACTCACTCACACCTAAAATCTTATCGTGAGATTTAAAAAGCAAATAGCGGCCATACCTCCATGATTTACCTCCACTCTTGTTGATCTTTGGTGACTGGACTCCTAGACAGATCGAGAACGAGTAACTTCTTCAAATCCATATTACATAGCTCAGGAATGAAATGGCACTCTTGCCAATCAAGCCACCTCAAATTTGGAAGAAGATTCTCAGACTTTCCCTCAATGGTAGCCGCATTGAGTCTGAGGTACCTCAAATTTGATTTCTTGCCAAGTGCTTCACATGTAAAACGGACGGTGCCACCCTCTTCAAGTGTGAGACTAATGCCTTCGACACTTTCATTATGCTGTCAAGTGTCGACGGGGGAAGACGGATGAGTAAGTTGAAAAACTTTAATTTCTTAATCCTTTAAATCAAATGAGACAAATTAAATTTACAAAAATCAAGTGGGTATCCATTTTGCGCTCCGAATCGTGTTTAAGAGCAAATCCGTTTTTTTCCATGCTCCAGAGATTGAATAGTTTATACTAGGAAGCACGGACACTCTCCTGAGCCCTTCCGTGTCGCGACACGCAGTGAGTTCCGGCATGCACGTGTCACAGGGTAGAGGTAGCGGGGGTTGGTGTTCTTGAGGGAGGCGGAGAAGCGGGAGGTGGAGGACTCGTGTGGGCGCCGCGCCCAGCGATGAGTTCTGAGTTCCCACCCAACGCCTCCGCCACTGCAGATCCGATCTGGCTAGCTAGATCTGCAGCAGCCATGGCAACGACGGGGGAATCTCTACGGAGCCCAATCGCAATCGATATCTCGATCTCGCCTGTTTGGGCCATGGACAAGCCGGTCGAGGCCAGGAGCCGTCGGAATCTCGACCTCGCCCATCGCGGCCATGGCCAAGCTTCCACTGGAATGGCATCCCGTGCTTCCACTTGGGGCTGCCGTCGCATTCCTTGACGGTCATGCGAGCTTCTTGGTCTGGAAGACGAAGCCGCCGACGACGACGAAGAGAGGCAAGGGACTCCAGGAAGAGGGCGAGTGAGACGGTGGTCTGAGCAGATTTTTAATTTTCTTTTCTTTTTTTATTTTATTTCACACAGTCCACGTCGACAGCGCTGAGTCTGGGTCGGGCAGTTGCACGGGGCGGAGCGAGGGTCTCACCGGGTTCGGGCACGAGGTTCGCCCGGCAGACGGGACACGTGGTTTGCATCAGCGCCACGTTTGGATGCGGACGCAGTCGCAACACAAATCATTTGCTAAATATATTATTATATCGATTCTTTTCAAAAGAATATATAAGAGAGTTCTGCAGTATCGCGTTCAGCATAAGAAAAAATCGATGTTGAGAACATGTGTTTGAATGAATTACCAAAAAAAACGTGTGCATTAGAATCAAACAAAAAAAAATGATAATTTATTATGTATATTTAAAAATATTCATTTATTATATAATGTGTCATTACACGTCGGAATTTTTCATTTTCTTATCAACATCATCCAAAACGATGAGGACTTTTTTGCTGCGAAATCTTGTCCCAATTTGGTTAATCCCATCATCAATGTCATGAATGTTGTCCACGAGTCTAGAGTCGAGAATGTCTACAACTGTTTGTGCAAATTTACTAGGCCCCTTATGATTCTTGAACATCTCCAAGAAAACAGCAATCATCGAAATAAGAACAGATCTGGTTGAAGACAACCTTCGCAAAAGTTGTTTTGCCAACACCGCCCATCTCATGAATACCAACAAAACAAACACCTCCACAGTCAACATCCAACAGCTTCATTATGTCTTCTACACGATCATCCACTCCAACCGGCTGATTTTTCACATACTTATGCTTTATCGTCAACTTTACCAAAACCTCTCGGATGATCAACTTAATAGCTTCCCCATGCCTGCCACATATACGAACTGCCTCAGTTGAAAAAAGATGGTAAATGGAGATGTTATCATTTCTTTCAAGTCAAAGCAAAAGTATTTAGATTTATGCATAGATGATTCACAAACAAGGAGTCTTTTAAGAAACATGCACATAATACAAAGGTAAAATTTTACACATGAGACGGAGGTCCAATGTTTTTATACCTCTTTCCCAACAATGTAAATCTGTCTTCAAGCTTTCTCTCTTTTTTCTTTATAGTTCTTTTATACCATCAATAGGAAATGCAACTTAAGCTTAAAGTTCTTCCTACTTCATGAATGATTTCCAAGCTAGATTGAGCAAGATGGAATAAATAACTGGACCTACAAGTTAAATTAAAAAAAAAAATTGAGTTGAGTAAGAGCATAAAGAAAACTTAAAAAGAAGAATTGATGAAAAGAACACGCAGAAAAAGAGTGAAAAATATCCACTGATGGGTAAACGAGGGGCAAAGAAAAGAAGGAGGCTTGCTAAAATGAAGCATTCCTCATAAACCACTAGTTGCTTCACTCCTTAAAACATTAGAGTAAATATGTGATATTAGATTTCAGACAAGGCAAATAACATACAAACAAAAGCTTTGAGTATCTTGGAACTTAACACATCCTCGAGTATATGTAGGTTCTAGATCTACGGAATCCACGTATATGATAGAGGAGGTGTGCAATATTATGTCATTGCAAATGCCTTCTTGATATGATGCTTAATTTTCATTTACCCACCTGATGTTTTTTGCTTGGTCTCTATTTGAACTGTACTCTGAAGTTTGAAATTGCTTTCTAGACTAGCCAAATGACTGAAATTTTTTTGTGGAACTTCTTGATTTGGTTGGTATACGAGTGACCACGACCAAAATGGAGAGTTAATTAACTCATCAGTTTTCTCCTATCGATTATCACTTACCACTGATGAAAGGCCCATCAAAGTGAGGAACAGAATAGAGATTATCCAGGCTCATTAATTTTGAAAGCTGGTTGCTGACTACTAAAATGGAGCCTGCCAGATTTCATGAGTCTATACATCAATGACCACACCAGACACAGAATATACTAGCATCCAATTGAGACCCAGACAATGTACAATTATTGCCAACTTCCTCCCGCATTTCAAACCGTCGAAATTCCCAGAAATCTTACCTATGCAGAAAATGGCAAATACTGAGGAATTCAAATTGTACATCCTAATACAACCATCAGATTGCATATAAATGACACGAAAATAATATCAAAAGAACAGAAAATTGGAAAATTAGTAATTACCCTCTCGTTTTGAGGTCCCATCCCTTCAATTCAGCAACTTCAACAAGAGCATCCTCCCACCTCTTCACTTCCTCAGCCCCAAACTTCTTCCTGTGCTTGGTCATGGCATTCCTGTACAGCCCAGTCCTGAGCTTCACATCCGCGGGCGAGGCGTTGAAGAACACTGGCAAGATCTCCTTATTCCCCTTCGACCGAGCCACGCAGTCAACCATGTGGGCGACCTCGCGGAGGCACCACGAGCTCGAGGCGTAGTCCCTGGAGAAGATGGGCACGTAGATCTTGGACACGTCGAGCGCCCGCATGAGCTCGCCGCCGATCTCCCTGCCGACGCGAAGCTCCTCGTCATCTCGGTAGACGCGGATTCCGGCGCCGAGCATGTCGTGGTAGAGGCAATCGGTAAACCCCGTGCGAGTATCAGGTCCCCTGAAGCTCAAGAACACCTCGTACTCCTCGCCGGCCGGCGCCGGCGCGTCGCCGCCGCTCGCCGCGGCTCCGGGGTTGCTCGTCTCCTCTCTCTTGACCGCCGCGGTGGGTTTGCGGAAGATTTTGGACGCTTTCGATTTGACGAACGCGAGCACGGTCGGAGCGAGCAATCCCAAGGCCCTGACAAAAATGCAACGAAGTTTGAAGGCTGGCTTTTACATTTCCATCTTTTGGGTTGGTGAGCTTTGAGGCGGAAGAGAAAAAGGAAGAGTAAGAGAGCGGCTTACAGTCCGCCGAGCATCATGGCGGCGAACATGGCGGACACGCCGCGGGGCGAGCGGCGGTAGCCGAGCGGCGGCGGCTGGCAGGACGAGCACCACGCGAAGGAAGAGCCGCACGTCATCGGAGAACGACACGGCGCGTGCAGGATGAAGTTGAACCCCATTGCGATCACGGGTCAGCTCTGTATTCGCTTCGGATCGGATGTAGAAGAGAAGACGATCATCCAAAGAGAGATGTGCAGTGATCTTGGCGTTCGGTCTGCTCAAAGAGTTGACTTTGGGAATGTCGATGTGCTTCGGGACGCAGCAATCTGTCCATGACGAGAGGCAGAGGGGAGGGAATTTGTTCCAGGGCCAATTGAATCTTGGCCGCTGATCTTGTGGGCGGCGGATGGGCCCGCCCTGTACGTTGTGTCCGAATCCCAGGTAAATATTTTCTCCAAAGAGTGGGGGAAAAGAAGAGAGCTAAATGGATTTTAAGAATTAAAAAGCAACTTGCATTCTATACAAGTCAATAATTTCGCATAAATACGGGCTTTTTAATACGTGTACACAACATAATCATAAGATAAATTGAATGAGAATCATTAAAAATGGTGGGCTCCATCAGATTTACTTATTTGTTTTGGTCAAGAACTCCATAAAATATGATGACGAGTTATTATTCACATTTATCTGAATACTTTTTGCTTTATGAAAATTTACTAGGCGCATTGAAAGTTAATTTTATTTAAAAGAAAATATTCATTATTCACAAGTTAAACATTATTAGCGAGTCAAAAATACCTTAAATACATGAAAGTTTGTTACTTTTTGTATAAAAATTAACCGAGCGTTGAAATACACAGATTTTTGTAGGGATTTATATTAATGACCTTATAATTCATCAACACATCTCTTACCATCTTTCTTCCCAAAATGCTATCAATATGTTACATTGCCTTCTTTTATGAACCAATTTGCTATATTACTTTATATGGTGCTTTTTTTTTTTCCTAAGGTTTTCTCAGGTATGCGTAGGAATCATCTTGGTTCTTCTCCCCGAAGTATATCAAAATCCAGAATCTCAAATCACTCATCTTGGCGTTCCTTTTTTTTTTTTCCTCGGTGGTTTTAATTCTTTCTAGGTGAGAACATTGTGAATGAATGGGACAAAATGAGCTTCAATTATAAGTCTATAGGATTTTAATCCTTACATTTTTCATGTTGCAACGACTTGGTCAATGAAAGCTGGACAATAGGATTTGAATAAGGTGTCACTTCTAGCGAATTTAAAGATGGTGAAGAGAACATGACAAATCAATTTACACACCAAACAAGAGGGGAGCATTTCCTAATCATATGTGGGATATTGAAATCAACTCACAAGAGACTGACATAATGATAACATTTGGCATTAGAATTAAAACTTAGATGAACATAAGCAATTTCTCGAGTGAGTTAATTTAGGAGTGTTTAATTTAGGAGTGTGCTACAAGCTTGTACAATGCTTCAACAATGCTTTAGGAGAGAGCATATCTAAGTACCAAACTCATTTTTTTTTTCCACCTCTTGACTCATTTTGATGCCATCATATTGCTCACTTCACTATGCCATCCATTAGCTAAGCAACAATTTTTGCCGCGAGACTAATTATAACTGCAAGGGAGGAGCATAGCAGAGAGACAGGCGATGGGCATTTCCGCCAAAACCACCGGGGTTTGTGTAATTCGGTAATTTTCAGAATTTCTTCCTAAACACTATGAATGCGCTTGTCTTTTTTATATCATTGTTTCAACATTAGTAAAATCTAAATTTTCACGAATTGAGAAATCATCATCTTTGCTCGCATTCAAGTTTTGGTTATATGTTTAGCCAGTTGATTCTAAAGTTACCTCAAAGAAAGGCCTCATTTATTCTTGTGATTTTTCCATTTTTTTTCATCCTTGAGAAGGAGAGGCTCTGGTAGCAAATGCAGAGAATGAATAAACAACAGACTGGACGTCTTTTAGCTTGTTAGATCGAACGTTATGTCTATTACAGAAGTTAAAAATTCATGTGCAATAATTTGAGAAAAGAAAACAAAAACCACCGTCTTGGTGAAGCTTTCGTCGTCACCATACTATATTCAACTCCGGGAGATTCGGGAACCCAACGACTTGATTAACTCGAATGAAGAATGGCAACACTGGAGGCGGTGTTCAGGATGAATTTCACCAGCAGAGCTGACGAAAGCACAGGCCCGTGATGGCTCACGATTACGGAGTCCTGGCAATGTCGCCCATGTATGCTGGATCTTATTTTGCTTCTTCGTTTTCTCTTTCTCATCGCGATCGAAGAGCTGAGCGGCAGTGGATGGCTTTTGGAGGATGCATCTTAGAGGCTACAAATAACGGTAAACGGTGTTTTCGTGAATCGCACCTTTATAAAGGCAGTACAAATAGAACACTGACAATATATGCAGCAATTCAAGTGTGGGGGTTACCTTCAGCAATGGTTTTGATGCAAGATTGTTGATGCCGCTACCAATCGCCCGGTGCCAAGAATTTGCCCGGGGTATATTGTGACCCTGCACAGATCCAGTGCAATATGCACTTAAGGACTTCATGGAACCGATAAAATCCAACTTTGTTTCGGATAAAAAGAATCGTAAACAGAATTGGAGCATGTACCTTAGGTCGCTCTCCAGCTTCTTATAACTAAAAGGAGATGTCCTGTCGAAGACTCGAACGTACAACAGCAATTCGTACAGGACAGAGAGTATTAAGCCGCTGGGCATATGTCCAGTTCAACACGCTCGGACAATTTTGGTAGTCTGGGTCCATCTTCAAAGATACCTTTCACCTTCCTGAGACGTGGTAACTCCTCGAGCCCGTTAAGGTTTGTCACACCTTCGCAATAAGAAATTTTCAGGACTACCAAACTTTTAAAATTTTTAAGACCATCAATCTCTGCTAATTCGCAGTGTTTTAGTTCTAGTTCTGACAGATGATGTTGCAGACTAGAAAATGTTGGCTCCGGGATGTTACAGTATTTGAGCCGCAAAGTCAATAAGCTTGAGGAGGGAAGTTGTGTGAGGTCTAGCTCCTTCATGTAGGATAAAGAGAGTTCCTGGAGCTGAGTAAGGGCACTAAAATTCCCAGGGAGATTGGTGACCTTTGAAACGGACAATTGCAAGGTCTCTAGACTTGGTAATCTCGCGATCCACTCAACATTTGGGGTCTGACTCGATGACCCCGATTTCAAGCGTAGCTCTTTCAGATTTGTCAGATATGATAAGTCTGGGACTTCCATGTTTCTGGATCCCCAGCGGAGACTGAGTAAACTGGGGGGCAAAGCTGGTAGTTCTTTAAGTTGGTTGCATTTAAGGATGTCAAGGATTTGGAGGCGAGAGTGATCGCAAATGCCCCGAGGCAGCTCAGCCACATTGGATGATTTCAATCTCAAAATTCTCAAGCAGGATAATACTGAAATATCACAACAAACTTGGCCCCCTAAACTTATGCAGCCAGAGAAATCTATCTCTTCCAATTTCCCTAACTCCACAATATATTCAGGAAATTTTTGTAGGTGTGTGTGTTCCATCTTCAGCGTCTTCAAATTTCTCAATCCCTTGACTGACTCTGGTAGTTCACTGATTCCAGTGAATGAGAGGTCCATTACCTCGAGCAGCCCCAGCTTCTCGATCGAAGGGGAAGTTTATTGAACCTACGACATTCCCTTAGAGAAAGTCTCTGAAGTTTCTGAGGAAATTCAAAAGTTTTTGGAACACGCACCTCTTTAGCACCATCCAAAGCAAGACTTGTGAGACTGTCTAGGCAGCTGATTGTGGATATATCTTTCAACTCTTCACAGCCACAAGCACTAAGTTTTTTAAGACCCTGCAAAGAACCTTTCTGGATATAAATTATGTCGATGCCAGTTCCATCAATCAGAAGTTCCTTCAAAGATTTCATCTGGGCCAGTTCTGGGGGCAACTTCTTGACTCGCCAACAGTTTCTCAAATTTAAGGAACTCAAGTTCTCTAGTCCACGAATGAATGTCCCAATTCGAGATAGCTGAGTACAATCTTCCAATATCAAAATCTCCAACTTGATTGGAGCTTGAAAGTCCAACGATGCATGTAACTTATCACATCCTTGTAAATTCAAGACTTTCAATTCCTCCACCTTCTACAATGCATGAGCAAAAGAAGATATCAAACTAGACTCGCTCATATCAATCATCTAAACACGAGATTTAAAAAGCAATTATTGGCCATACCTCTGCGATTTTCTTCCAGAATTCTGAATCTTTAGTGACCGGACTCCAAGACAGATCGAGAATGACTAACTCCTTCAAATGCATATTACCTAGCTCTGGAATCGAATGACACTCTCGCCAATCAAGCCACCTCAAACTTGAAGGAAGCTTCGTAATATCTCCCTGGATTTTAGCCTGATCCAATCTGAGGTAAATCAGATTTGACATTTTCCAAAATCGTTCACATTCAAAACTGTCGGGGCAACCCTTTTCAACTGTGAGACCAATGCCTTTGACACTTATAGTACCCTGCCAAGTGTCGGTTGGGGAAAAACGTACGAGTAAGTTGAAAAACTCTAATTTCTCTTACTGCTTCTAATGGAGTGAGACAAATCAAAATTATAAAATCAGTAGGTATCCACTACGAGTTCTAAATTGTGTTAGGAACAAATCCCTTTCTCTTCGCTTCAAGATTAAATCGTAGAGTTTTGCTAGCATAACAATCTTTGAGTTACTTAACAATAATAGCTTGTTTTGAGCCATGAATTTTAGAATGAATATAAATCACAGCAATTTATAATTATTGGTGATTTGGTATTTTGTGGTTCAAAATAAACTGTTATTCTTATAGTAAATAAAAAAACTGTTAACCGATCATTTTTCTTTTCAAAAACTTACTTGAAAATCCTCTGCAACGGGAAGGGCAACACTCTGATTCCAATACCTGCAGCGCTTACAACGATCTTTGTCCTTGACAAGCTTCCTGCCGAAGTCTCTTATCAGATCGTGCATTCTTAATTCATTATTTTTGCCAATTTCCAATAAATGCATGTCGCAAAGGTCTTCTATTTCTCCAGGAAGACAGCAACCACAAGCCTTCCACATGTAAGAGGGAATCCTCTGATCCTTTTCAATAAAAAAGCATGCTATGTCCAGGAATATCTCCTGTGTACCAACATTCAAAGATTCATAACTGGCCTTAAACGCAGCTTCTACTTTTTCCTCATCGGGATGATCTCTTAAGGAATCTCGAGTACTGCTCCATATTTCTATGCTCTTCTTCTTTAAATATCCTGCCCGAAGCACAATAGCCATAGGATGCCCTCCAAGAGCTTTGACGATGTCCCTGGAATAGGAAACATACTCGGGGACATCTGGGAAAGCATCCCCTCGAAAAGCATGCTTACGAAAGAGTTGAAGAGCATGATGATCTCCCAGTGGACTAACCTCGTATTCTTCTGCTTCTCTATCTTCGTCTTCTTCTCCAAAGTCAAAACGCTTTATAAAATTTTTTTTGTTTGTGGTCACAATAATTCTACTTCCCGGACCAAACCAACCAAACTTCCCAGCTAATGCTTCAATTTGCTCATTCATATGCACATCATCAAGCACGATGAGAACCTTCATTTGTTTAAATCGACTTGATATTATTTTAATACCATGACCAGAAGATCTCAGGGATTCAGGTTTTTCTTTTTGAAGGTCAGCAATCAAGAATGTTTGGGAATCCTTGATTGGTTTCGAATTTATATCTTCGAGGAAGCTACATTCATCAAACAACTCATGTAACTTGTTGAAGACAACCCTTGCAAGAGTAGTCTTTCCGACACCCGGCATACCACATATGCCGATGACACGTACGTCTTCTCCACATACTCTCGTCGCTTTACCCTGGCTGTGGACAGCACCAAGTTTTGTCATCATCTCTTGAACATGAAGATCAATTCCAACTAGTTTGTCGGTTACAAGTTGGTCATCCTTCTTCAACACCTGCCAGACACGCGTAAAAACTTTGTCTACGAGCTGGGACTCATGCCTGCAAGATGAAGCACGGGATCGCAACAAAGTCAATAATGAGAGAGAGAGAGAGTGAGTGAGAGTGAGTGGGGAATGAACCGACAAAAATTAGATCAACCAACGGGAGCAGGGGAATCTTCACTTAAAATGGAAAGCAAGTTTTAATGCATCGTCCAATTCCATTTCATGCACATACCAATTCCGACATTGATAGCATGCGATCTGCAAAACAAAACTTCTAGCCATGGGGAACGAACAGAGCATGATGGACCAGGTCGGTTGGTCTATCTTAAGTAAATTCATTTTCAAATGGCCACTTTATTCGAGTGACTGGTCCTTCGATAGACATATAGAACTTCAACCTGTTAATTTACCGATCCATTTCAGAAGAATAACCTTAAAGATCTCTCTAGCATGCATCATCATCGACATGCTCATGTATAATATCTGTTGGAAAAGGTAAGGGTTCATTCTCACACCATCTTATACATTTTTTTTTTCCATTTATCTAGGAAAGAAAGTAGAAGCCAGAAATAAAAGAATTACCCCCTATTTATGTTCTCCCGATTAAATCCGCTTAATCCCCCGATATTCCGGAAAACATCCTTCCATCTTTGTATGGTATCTGCGCTGACTCCATTCTGCACATGTTTCTCGAAGGACCTTCCGAACTCCCCAGCCTGGCGTTTTACATCGTCGGGACTAACATCATAAAAAATCGGGATGATAATCTGTCCATTCAATTTTCGGCACTCCCACATTTGTACCACCTCCATGAGGCAACTCCTGCTGGAAGCATAATCCTTGGAGAAGACAGCTATCGAGATCGTCGACCGCTTGATTGTGTCTATTAGCTTCGGATGGATCTCTTCTCCGGCACGGAGCCCTTCGTCATCTCTAAAGACTTTGATTTCTGCCTTTTTCAATCTGCTATAAAGGTGATCCGTGATCGTTTTGCGAGTATCTTCACCTCGAAAACTCAGGAATACTTCATAATTGATTCCACACGAAAACAATGAAGATGATTCCTGTCAAATCAAGGAAACTAAAGTAAACATAGTATTCCAGACCAAGTCTTTACGGATCTGGCCCCAAAAAAAAAAAAAGGTTTCATGGTTCCGATGGAGCCGAGCCTAACACAGCAAGCTGACTGCACCTGAATCTTGCAGCTCATGCATTTTGGCTGTCTTAATACCCATAATTTTCAGAACTTTCGTAATACTCAAACGTTGATTAGTGAATTCACACGTAATCTTTTCATAATTTTCTCAAATTTAAATGGTATCTCAAATTTTAGGGGAAAGCAAATCAATACTTAACAGACCCAGCGTACAACATCAAAAGTGCTTGGAGTTTTGATACGATCTGGTGATTTTAATTTGATTCAATCGTTCACGTCAAGGGAGAATTGTAACATTTCAGACGATGTTTAGCAATTTGGGGGGCTGAACCACAAGCAGAGGATCGATACCACCATAGTCATATCGAAGAAATAATAATACAAATCCCAGAGATCCAGAGGAAACAAACCGGGCATTTTCTCTTCCTTCCAGCAGCCACATCTTCAGGAGCCATAACTCGGAGAATTATTAGAAACGCCCCGCCCGGACCAATTCGCTCTCTCTCTCTCTCTCTCTCTCTCTCTCTCTCTCTCTCTCCCGTTCTAATGCAGGGGGCATAGGAGGTCTATAGACATTTTTAGACAACACTATAGATTACATTTTACCGATGACCAAGACCGTCGACTTGTGGGCACCCGCTACGCGCTTGGGGAACGTTAGGGAAAATTGTCGTGTAGTCCCGCTCCCACGTGATTTAACATTATAAGTCTTTCTCCATTACAAAAAGTCGAGAAAAAAACAAAGAGACGAAAAGGACTTTTCAGTGGTTGGAATCGATAAAGCAGATACAGTGAACTGATTGGTGGCCCTCTCAAGTCAGTTCCATTCAATCGGATCGATAAAGACGATGTAATGAAGTGATCGGTTGTCCTGTCAAGTCCTGGTTTTATGTTTTATTTTTACTTTCTCACCTTGGCAAACGAGGATGGATTCCACGCAGGTCTCACAGTACGAGTTCTCCAGTCTGGAGCTAAACTCGGCCAGGTTCCTCCAGCTGGAACCCAGAGTTGAATATGCACCGTTCGAGTCCGAGTCCAGGTAGATTCTTTAATTATAAAAGTTGTTAAAGCACAGATATCTTGATAATACTTCAAACCACCGGAATATCTAGCTTTGAGAAAATATTGTGTACACAAGAGCACCACATCATATGAGGCCCATCTGTAGAAATTTTGAAAACGCCTCGACGTGTCTGTCTCCTCTCTTCGTTCAATGTGCCGTGAGAGGGTCCCACCTGTACTGTAAAGAACGAGGCACTCTCTCTCTCTTCTTTCATATGCATTATTTTCTCCCAGAGATGTGAGAGAGAGAGATGGACAGAGACAGAGGGAGAGCGAGAGCCTGGTCATGGCGGAAACCATGGAAGCCCCAGGGCACAACCCTAAAGCTCCTCGAGCACGACCGCGCCATGCTCTCCATTGCCACGGGCCAGTGAGGTGTCTCACTAGACGTCTGCGAGGTCGAGACCTTACCAGATCGGTGAGCTTGAGCATCGCCAGCGCCAGACCTCGGCAAGCTCGGGCTTCGCCAGCGTCCAACGAGCTTGTCCCTTGCCTGGCCGGCTGCCAGCCCCCAGCCGACCTAACGAAGAAGAAAGAAAAAAAAAAAAAAAAAAAGTAAATAATTATAATTTTGATTATTTTAAAATCTTTTTATAAGCCTGGTGTTTTGGAAATGGGTTTTAAACTCTAATTTAAACTCATTTATTTTAGTCTTAAAACTCATTTACGATAAACACTGCAAAATCGGAGTGATTCATGGTTCATTTATATTTAAGATTCAATCTGACAAGTCTAGAGAAGATACAAATGCCTTCAGAGAAAATATTGTGGGCAACGAGTGAAGGGCGAGGCAAAGGACGAGGCAGAGTCGTGAAGGGCCATCAATGCCCGATGACTTGCAAGGTGGAGTTTGATGGCAATTTCCCCACGAATACTTGTTGCACAATCTAATCTGATCACGAAAGGTTTGCAGCGCTTGGCTGATTGCTCTTCTCGTAGTACGTAAAAGCATCGTCTACGTTAGACGACACGGGGAAAAATTCTATAAAAAAAAAGTCTTGAATATCTCTAACAATCTAAAATTAAAACACTTAGCCTCCGTTCGTTTAGGAAAATATCATTTAGGAAAACATTTTCCTGTAAGTTATTTTCTAGGAAAATGACTCTATTTTTCTCGGTTTCTACTAAAATCTAAAATTTGAGTGGAAAATATTTTCCACTGTTCGTTAGCTCAAACATTTTCTTGAAAAAAATTATCAAAAATTGAATTTTAATATTTTTAATTGACCAAAAAAATTATTTTATTTTATTTATATTTTTGTAAAAAATTATTTTTTAATTATTTATATTTTTAAAAATAGAAATTTTTATTATTTATTATTTTTTTTTTTTTTTTCCTTCCTCCTTCCTCCTCCTTCTTCCTCCCGATTCCTCCCAAGCGGCTTTGTCCGCCGTCGCCTCCTTCCTCCCCCTTCTTCCTCCTCCTTCCGCCGCCGCCGCCTCCTTCCTGCCTGACGATGGCCGGCTGCCCAGTGGCCGACCAAGACCCGGTGGCCAAATCCCGCGAGCTCGAGGCTCGGCCGATCTCACCCGAGCTCGCTAGATCTAGCGACAGAGCTCGAGCTCGCTTGGATCCGGCGAGCCGCGAGCTCCGCCGCCAGATCCGGCGAGCTCCAGGCTCGGCCGATCTCACCCGAGCTCGTCGGATCTGGCGACAGAGCTCGAGCTTGCCTGGATCCGGCGAGTCGCAAGCTCCGCCGCCAGATCCGGCGAGCCGCGAGCTCTGCCGCCAGATTCGACGAGTTCACGACTCGCCACTGCACGACGAGCGGCCTGGACAGCGGGCTCCCCGCGAGCCTCCCGGCGCCGCCGCGGAGCTCCCTCTTGAGTCGGATCCTCCCGAGCGGCTTCGAGCCGCCGGGGAAGTGGAGCGCGGCGGTGGCGGCGGCGCCCCGGCCAGAGTAGGCGGGCAGGAGCGGCCAGGGAGGGCGGAGGCTAGTCCCGGAGAAGGACGCCGTCGAAGCCGACTTCGCAGCAAGGAGAGCAAGAGAGAGAGAGAGAACAAGAACCGAAGGAAGAGAAGAGGCGAGGCTTGGAAAATGTTTTCCTCTTTAAAGAGGAAAACATTTTCCAAGCTGCAAAGAAGGAATTTTCCGGTCAACGGAAAATGTTTTCCTTGACCGCGATTTTCCGCCCATCCGAACACCGGAAAATATGGAAAATATTTTCCTGGAAGTTATTTTCCGCGAAACGAACGGAGTGTTATTCTCGAGTATATTAGACCTGGATTGTGGGTTAAAAAAAGAGAGTAATGGAGGAAGCTTAAGGAATTGATGGGCAGTTGAGGAGAGAGAGAGATTACGGTATATATACAAATTTTATGATTTGTACACAAGCTCCTAAAGTTTCTCCTGTAAATTTATTTGTCCATTGACTTTCAAATACTCGTAAATTGTTCTCGAAATAGAATAAAAAAAATAAGTTCCAAGCATAAATTGTTTTCAAAAATAGAATGATTATCAAATGCATCATAACTACCGATGCTTGAACTTTAGCCAACTAATTCAAGGTTTCATTTTTTAAATGTACCAAAATAAATAAATAAAATAAATATCAAGAATGCCCAATTCGTCCATTTTCCAATTTGCATGAGTCTAATTCATCGGACCTCAGCCCGCAAGGTTATCCAAATTCCATCACTCTTACCAACCGATTAAAAACACTCGGGATCCGGATCGTAATGATGTACAGCTAATTCAAAGAGCATGCCGGTAGAACTTTGGATTCTTTTCAAGTTGAACAACGGACGATATGAATTTTGCCGACAAATCGAGAACTCAGCAGGACAAAATGATCTAACGCGCCTTCAACTTGCAAAAGGCACGGCGAAATCCCATCTGGACACTCCATGAGGCCGAGGATGAGGTGGGCATTAAAGGTTCTGCAATCTAAAACATTTACATTCTGTGATGCTCTCCATTGTGGACATGAGGGGTTAATTGTCCTACATTGGGACATCACACAGCGTATGCCATCTTTTCTAAGCTGAAACAATGCATTTCCTTCCATTGTCTACGGTAGAGGAACGCAACAGAGAAAGATTGAACCAAGGGGGTCCGGCACCTCAGAGAAGAACTTATCATATAACCTGAACAGAGAATTTCACTGACAATCGGAGACATGAAGATGCTCATGCTTCAAGAGCTACAAGATGAGCAGAAGAGTCAACGGGAGGAAGAGGGAAAGAAGAAGATAAACATATAAACGAAGAAAGAATATGAAAAAGAAAAAAAAGTCTTTGGACTAAGATGCCCCTAATTATGATTTGGAAAGTGGCACTAGGTTTTTATTTGAGACAAAGTCCACCATGAATTTTTTTTTTTTGGTAAAAAAAATGAGCTCACTTTAAGTTTTATTTGAAATTTTTCGGGTGTTTTTTCATCCAAAAGATGAGATAAATAATTATTTAATTGGCATGTAATCAAATTAGCAACATCATTAAAGCTTACTAAGATGTTAAATTGTTAGCTTTTATGACAGGTGATGTTGCTTTGCCAAGAAATATTGAATAAATTAGTGTGTTTGGACTCATTGAAGGAAAGGTAAAGCAGTTTTGATGTATTTTGGAACCCACCTAATGCTTACAACAAGACAAGCCACTCGCGAATTGAAAATTAAAGAAGGCAGAGGGTAAATACGGTAGATGGATACCAGATGACAAAACGTAGGTCTTTACCTGACTTATAATATATGTCAAAACACATTCCCCGCATTTAGGCCACAACTCCTGGATACTGCAAGGATAAATCTGAAAATAGAAGACATGATCATGGAGAAAGCACTTTAATCGGTCTATTCACTTGTTCTCTTTTAACTATTGAACTAAGACAAGCTTGAGACATAAACATCCTACAAGACATAGCAAGCCTCAAGAAAGATAAGTTACTTGCCTAATAATTATGAAATGGCCAGAAAAGAGTACTCAAGTTGGTTTCTCTTTTTGGATTATTGCTTGCTAATGGATCACACTAGATTTCCTAATTTCTCCCTTTCTTTCCCCTTGTCTACTTCTAGTGCGACTTTGGGACCGGAAGAACCTCAAAACACAGTTGCAATCAACAGTTTCAGGGATGGCCATCCTTGGACGGCACTGGAATGTCATGATATTTTTATGAGGCTCCGGAACTCCTCAAGTTAGAAGCCGTACTGCAATAAAACAAAACCTATCTGTCAGCCGGTCTGCCTTCTGTATTCATGGGCTTTAGGGTGTATAATGTTCTGAATGCCGGGTTGGGAGTGGGTGGAGAGAGAGAGATGGTCAGCGAGAAAATTCAGAAGGAAAAGTTAATGGCGATCGCCCAGTCCCGTCTTGTTTGTTATTCTTCACTCTGTTATTTGGAAGGAGAAGTGAGCCTATCATTTACATGTTCTCTTCCTCATGATTTAGGTTGTGGAATACCGATATATATTAGTTTTTATATTTTGAAAACCCTAATTAACTCTCTATCATGGTCGGTGCGCCTCCTTCAGTCCTCAACACTCCTCAGGCACTTTCCCTCAAAAAGAAACCCTAACCTTTGGTCCACTCTTAATCCTCCTCCCGCAAGATCCTCTTAATTCTCTCGCCTCGTCTTGCTCTCAGTCGCCTCTCGGCTAAACTTTCACCTTCAGCCCTCTATCCCTACATCACAGTCGTGGCCTTGCATACGACCCTCCCTCGCGGTCATGGCCTCACCTCTCTCTTACTCTCGACTCAATGTAATGGCCGTTCTCTTGCTATTATTGCTTGATTTCTGTCGCTGGAATGGGATTTCTTATGGGAACGCGGCGTTAGTTATGCTAGAAATTATCCAACACTCAATTTGGTGTCTTCTCACTTTTATGGGAAAAGTTTCGCAGTCTTTTTTTCATTCAATTTCTTTTACGTTTCATAAAACATGGAAAACTAACGACATTGAAACACACTAAAAGTCAAACAAGATATATCAATATGACATTAATAGAGTAAGAACCCGAACTTTGTCGGGAAAAATTAAATACCGCCTTTACATTAAGCCTTGAACAGGATCCCAGCCATGCCCGACATAAAAAATGCAATTAGTCTAGGCTAATGAATGCAAATTTCCCTAAACTTTGGCGATAATGAAATGTTAAACCTAGATATGAAATTGAGTTTAAATAAACTAAATACCGTGATGAAATTCTTACCTAAATGCAATTCCTTTTTTTTAAAAATCTTTTTCATCTCCAATATTTTATATTTTCCTCATGGAAAAAACAGACTAGAATCTAAGATAACATCCAAGGGAGACACGGACCAAGGCCCAGTCCGGATGAGGGCGCACATTACACCCTCAATAAATCACACAGGATAGACTTGTGTCATGGACAGGATTCTCCCGTGCTTAAGTATCCTTGTGAGTAGAGCTTGGTGTGATTGAAGTGAAGAATGAGTGATGTAGAAGGGACAATACAACTAGTTCTTAGGAGTGGCGTCAGAGTATTTGTGCTAGGAATTCTATAATAGAACAATTATAACTACCAGGAGTTTTAAAAGCAGGTTTGGCCTCCCGTGTATAGACTAATCAATAGTTGATGTCGCTTTCCCGATGAGACCATGGCAAGCTGAAATCACTTGTTGCACCTTAATGTTCTGTGTGTCTCGCGCAAAACATTGGATGCCCGAGCTAAACTAAGTGTGATGCAATCCTATGTGATGATGCAATTTGCCATACTCTTCTTAGGAACAATTATAAACAGAAGGCTAGTCCAGTGTTTTCGGCTCACTAGGTGCTGCAAAGGCTGTTTCATGGCCAAGAAACTATCGGTCCATGACACTTGAATGGCGATTGCATAAGTGCTCAGTGCAAAATGAATGGGTGAACACTAAGGCTGCTGTTTGTTTCTTTGCGGAAGGGAGAAAATAAATGATTAAAAATATATTTTTTTCTTCTAAAAATGCTCATTTGTATAACTTGAAATAATTAATTAACAAAAAAAAGGTTTAATCAATGATCACAATTCATGTCTAGATATTTTTGTGAATGATAAAAAATATTTTTCATTTATTTATTTTTGTAAGTGATAAAAATAATCAATTTTAAAAATTGTTTTTTGAATAATTTATTTTTCGCAAAATAAACGAAACCTAATTCTAACATCACTAGACATCAATATAAACACAAATATGTGAAAATCAACTAACTCGACATGATGAGGTTCACCGCTAAGGGGGAACATGGCTTTGAGGCAAATTCGTTGTTTTTGGGTAAGCAAACATAATGGCTGGTTTTGATGAGAACATTAAGATGCAAGTATCACAGGTCAATAGTTCCTTGGCCATGGAATATCCCGTGCAACGCTTGAGGAGCGGAATTCGCCAAGCCAACCTTCCTTCTATAGTTGTTTCAATGAACAATACGACGAATAGTACTTTTATACGAGATCGTACCACGCCCAACTTCACTTGGGCGTCTAGTCCATCGAGTGAGACAACAGATCTCTTTAGGCTCAATAATTGATTTCAACCTCCCATGGCCTCATTAAGAGAGCGGCATCAACTCTCGACTAGTATGTGCATAGGAGGCTAACTCCGTCTTCAAAGCTCCTAAGTAATATAATCATTTCTATCCTAGAACTCTTAGCACCATTCATCATGACCTCACTCCTAGTTGTGTTTATCCTCTTTGCATCCTCACTTTTTATTCGATAACCCCCAGCTTCACTCCCAAGGGTTCACCGGTATGGGAGAATCACAGACTGTGACACAAACACATGATTTAAGCATTAAACAAGACATAATCAAACCTCATATCCAGGCTAATCAAACTGGTGGGACCGAGATAATGAGTTTGCAACACCCAATAGGGCGAGACAGACTGACATACTTGGCTTTAAACTACGATTTTGCGCTCGGCAGATCTAATGAACAATAGATGACAGGGAGCACACGAAAAACATTAGACTCCTACATTAAATGATGGAAGGAAATAAATGAACAAGCCTGGATGGACCTCTCTCAAATTTCTCACTCTCGTTTCCTTCTCAACTCACTCTCTCGTGCTCTCACGGCCAAACTCACTCTCATTCACTCACCCACGGTTTGGGAGAGCTGTGGGAGATGTTCTCCAGCTCACTCTCTATTTCCCTCACTCCCTCTCTCTTTCATGGATTGAATGGTTACGAAGTGAAGAAATTTATTCTTTATACTCCCCACTCCCCAATTTATGCTCACCGTTTGGACCCATTTTTGGGGTACAATGGAGGTCCTTGTCCAAGCTCCATATGGTGAGGTCTTTTGTCCGATGGTTTGTACTATGCATGGGGTTATTGGCCGGTCAAAGGGGAGAGGATTTGTCCACTGGTTCGTGCCATACTTAAGGGTTATAGTCCATTCAAAAGAGGAAGCCCTTTTGCCTAAGGGTTTGTACCATGCTTGGGGTTCAAAGGAAGTCTATTGCCCCTTGGATTTAGAGGTGTATGGCCGACCAAGGAAATCCTATCTTGACCAATTTGGTTCAAATTTAATGTGCCGTTGTTTCCCTATACGGTATACCTAAAAAAGCCTTATTTGCTTGTCCAACATTTTCCTATTTAATCACCAACGTATCTTTCCGATCAGGACGTAGACAAACTGCAGGTGGATCTATGCGCTTCTCTAAGTTCTGCCGTTTGTTCCTTAGCTCCTTAGGAATGAAGGGGAAGAAAGTCAGCCTTTACTACTGTTAAAGCAATTCCTTCGTGGGACTTGGATTAGCGGCATATCCACAAAGGAGGCAAATTAAAAGGGTTAATAATGCGAAAATGTGAAGCAAAATGGGTGATTCGAGAGTGATCATTATTTGGACGAATTTTAAAAGTAAAGGATACGCAAAAATGAGATATATGAACTCGAGTCCACGCAAAGTGCAATATGCAAGTTTATGCAATATAGATATTTTTGGTTCGGGATCAAATTCCAAATGAATTCGATCCCTAATTTTTCTTATGAAAAGCACAAATAGTCTATAAGCAAAAATTTAAGTGTAAACACTATATTTAAATTGAAAGAAGAACCAGAAAAGTTGAACAGCATGTAATGAAAAATAAATGTAAAAATTAACCACGTCACTCATGTCAAAAGATGCAAAACATCCTTCCCTTTCAGATAAGCCTACGACAGCATCGATTTGGCAGGGGAATTCATAAACTTGATCTAGAAGTGAGGAGACACATGGTAACTAAAAATTTGACAAATCAACTAAAGGCATAACGTCATAAACCATAGGTAAAGAAAGAATGAGAACTCCAAACATCAAAGTGACCCAATATTCTAAGTGACAAATCTGCCAGAAAGTAGCATACACTTGAGGCGTTACAGATTTTTCCAGCTGAATTTTTTTAGGAGAAAATCAACTGGTGCACAACTTTCCTTTCGGAAGAGACCGATGTGCTCACCCGGAGGGGCTGCTTTTTGCTCGCGGTGGTTGATTTTGGCCTCAACTTGTCTTCAGGGGGAACTCAATAGAATCAAGCTTGAAATTGACTCCAACGAATTTGCCTTATTCGCCTGCTCCCCCAGCTTCCCTTAACAAGGTGGATGGCCATGCACAGATATCAGTTAGAACTGAGGAGAATCCAGCATCACGTATTTGGAAAACGAGCCATTACATACTTCAATGCATCCTGTACTTGCGCCGACTTCTCAGCCGGACATTCACTGATATTCAGCTTTTCCAAAGATGTTAATTTTTCTAGGCCTTCAATTTGACTGATCTTTTTGCATCGAATGATCTCTAAAACTTTCAGCGACTTCAAGTTTGATAGATCAGGTAAACTGAGGTCATCACAGTCAGATAGAATCAAACTCCTCAGTGAGGTTATCTGGCCAATCCCATTGAGATTTTGTATTTTGCAGTTTGATATATCTAGCCTCTTCAGGGCTTCAAGCCCTTCAAGCCCTTCAATCTCTTCTATCGCAGAGTGGTAGAGCTTGAACGCTAACAGCTTCTTGGGAAGCTCAGATACATCCCTACAGCTCAAACCAGGGGGGGTAAGCGTTTTGAGCCTTTTGAGGGGAGGAATATCCGTAGGCCCAAACTTCAGCTTGATAACTTGCGAAAGAGAAAGTTTTAGTTTCCTCAGTCTGGGAAACGATATCGAGAAGGATTGTTTGTCAATCATTCGTTTCACGTTGGATTCTGGCATTGGCAGTTTGGAGGGAGGTCGGCGTGCCTCCCAGTCCCCATCACTTAGGCACAGCTCCTCCAACTCCTTCAAATCTTCAAGAAGGGGTATCGCTTTCATCCTTTCAGAACTCACACGCAGACAAATTAGAGACGGGGGAAGCTTCGGCAACTCTTCAATTTCATCGCACTGAATTAAATCCAGGGTGTGAAGACCACGGATGGTGGAGATTGCAGGGGGTAGGCTAGATATACTGGAATGGCCCAGCGTCAATGATCTCAGACAATGTAGTCCCTTAATATCATGGGGAATGGCCCCCTTCAAACTCCAACACCAGGACGCATGTAGTTCTTCGAGCTTGGTTAGATACCCAATCTCCCCAGGAAATGCTCGAATGAAAGATGAGTCCATTCTCAGCACTTTCAAGCTTTTCAGATTTCCTATTGAATCTGGGAGTCCAGAGACACTAGTTGCCGATATATCCAACTCCTCTAATGACCCAATTTCACCGATGGAATATGGAAGTTTCTCCAAACAACGGCAATCCCTCAATGACAAGCGTCTTAGCTTTTGCAGCTTTCCCAGTGAGCTCGGGAGCTTAGAAATTTTGGCACCTTCTAATGAGAATTCCAATGGGAAGAGAGAGCAGTCAGATTACAAATTGAACTGGGCAGGTGAGTCAATGGGAAGCAATTTAAGCCACTGAGAATTTCGAGTTGCTTCAAATTGCCTATGGAGATGGGGATCTGCCGTACAGAAGTCCCGTCAATAAAAAGCTCTTTCAGAGCTGTCGTACAACCTAGTTCCACTGGCAACCAGTTCAATTGGGAGCAGAACTTCAAATTCAGGTAAACTAAATGTTTCAAATTGCCAATTGAAGGATCTAGCTTCACCAAATGAGAACATCGTTCAAGAATCAGGATTTCCAAATCTTTGTAATCAGAGAAGTCAGGAGTGAACAGTAAGTCAGAACACCCGGTAAGATTCAAGACTTTCAATTTCTTCATCTGCAAAGCCAAAAGGGAAAACACGCACATGGTCAATTCGCAGATATTTAATTCAACAAAGCAACTATAAAACAACCAAATGAATACCAAACCACCTTGATTTTACTCCAACCTCCCCATTCTTCCGTGACTTTGCTCCAAGACAGATCAAGAATAACCAACTCTCTTAATACAAAATTTTCTGCTCTAAAATCCAGAGGACACCTTTGCCAACAAAGCCACCTTAAACTCGGAAATACACCTGCAAAATCTCCGGAAACTTCTGCACCATCCAACTTGAGAAAACTTATGGCTGGCATGAACGCAAAATTTACAGCTGTTAATATGCATAAATCACGAGCTTCAACCTCTCCGATTCCCTACATATAAAATAAGTATCATTATCATCAGAAGCTGTAAACCAAAATACCAATCAGGAAAAAAGGATGCTTTCCTTGCCCCGCATGCTAAATAGTACATACATAATATTATTCCCTCAGAAAATGTGACATAAAAAGAAAAATGCAGCCCATATGTCAAGATGTTTGTTTGCCGAAGACAAACTGAACCAAAAGTTTTTACCTTCTCCCTGTTCATTGCTTTTGGAATCATATCCTGCGTGAAAAATCTACGTGAACTTGGATCTCCAGATCCCTCTTGAACAATTCTTTTGCCAAAGCATCTCAACAATCTGTGCATCTGCAGTTCATTGTTTTCTCCAATTTTTGCCAGGGGCATTAGAATGCAACCAGAAGATGGAAGATAACAATTGGGCCACATATATGAAGCAATTCGGGCATCCACACCAGAGATAAAACATGCAATGTCCAGATATATATCTTTTTGCCGATGATCCAGTTCTCCGTAACATATATCCAATAGCTCTTGAAGGCCAACCATAGTCTTTTGAGAACTCATCGGACGTGCTTTCATTGCCTTCTCCATCTTTTCCCATTCTTGTATTGATTTACCCCGCAAAAATGAACCGATGACTTCAACTGCTAATGGTAGTTTCTTTGTAGCATCGACAATGCAGTTTGAGAGTCCATCATAATCAGGCATGGAAGATTGCATCCTGAATGCATGCTTGCAGAAAAGTTCAAAAGCTTGACCATCATCCAACTCACTAACCTTGTAGGTGGGAGCCTTGTCGGAATCATACCCTTTGAGAATTTCCTCATTTTGAGAAGTCACAATTACTCGACTTCCTGGACCAAACCAATGAAGCTGGTCTCCTACAATAGCATGAAGATCGGATGGCTTTTCCACGGCATCGACAACTATTAGAACTTTCATTTCACAAAATATATCCACGAAATCTTTTATTGTTTCATCAAAAGAAGGATCTTCATGATCTCGTTCAAGGATATCACGTATCAACTTATTTTGCAAAAACTGCATTCCACCAGAACTTTGTGTGGTTTCTTTGACCTCTGCAAGAAAGCTACAACTGTCGAAACAAGAAGAGATCTGGTCGTATACAGCCTTGGCCAGAGTCGTCTTGCCAATTCCATCAGTACCATAGATTCCAATAATGCACACCTCATCATTGCCTTCCATCTCCAGTAAGTCGGTGATTTGTTTGGCACGATCATCAATTCCAACCAAATTCTGAACAGCTGCAATTGCATAATTCCTATCCGAGGCTCTCATGTCTACTGTTCGCTGTCCAGCTTCATCTTTCATATTCTCCATGCTCTGCAATAAAAAGAGAATTTCTTCACCAAAGTATTATCATAGATGGAAAAAAGAACAAACGTCACCTGATCAGTCTCTCTTTTCTAACATTGCATCACTTCCACACATGAGATTGGAAATCATTTTCCGAATGAGATTTAACCCTAGGAAAAGTTTTTTGTCACATATCACCAAATAAGGGAAAAATTAACAATTTTCTTGAAAAATTTCCCAGAAAGGTTTTTTCTATTGTCATGAAGTTTTCCCCCAATAAACATACCCTTAAACTCATTAAACTCAGTTCGTTTGGTGGAAAATATTATCATTTTTGGATGTTTAGCTGAAACATGAAAATGGAATGAAAAATATTTTCCGTTATTCGGTAAGGAAAATCATTTTCTCCATGCACTCAATAGTTAGAGAACAAGTTGAAGAGATCGACGGATGCGGTCGGCGAGGGAGAGAAGGCCATGAACAGGGTCGACGCCGACGGGCTGTTGTAGCTGTTGTTCGGGGGCCAGAACGGGCTCAAGTCTTGCAACATGTGGGGCTCCGTTGCCGGCGAGAAGAAACCCGCGGATATCGCCGGCGGGGCCGCCGGCGTCAGTATCCCCTGACTCTGGGCCAGCTGGACGTCTCCCAACATACACATCAGCTCGTTGTCGCCGGCCACCGCCGACGGCCCGCCCATCTCCGCGGCGGCGGCGGCGGCGCAGCCCTTTTCCCTGCCCGTCGGGCTGGTCCGCTCTATCGCCGCCACTCTGGCCGCCGGGGACACGTCTCCGGAGGAGGAGAACAAGTTGAAGAGATCGACGGATGCGGTCGGTGAGGGAGAGAAGGCCATGAACTGGGTCGACGCCGACGGGCTGTTGTAGCTGTTGTTCGGGGGCCAGAACGGGCTCAAGTCTTGCGACATGTGGGGCTCCGTCGCAGGCGACAAGAAACCCGCGGATATCGCCGGCGGGGCCGCCGGCGTCAGTATCCCCTGACTCTGGGCCAGCTGGACGTCTCCCAACATACACATCAGCTCGTCGTCCCCGGCCACCGCCAACGGCCACCCCATCTCCGCGGCGGCGGCGGCGGCGAAGCCCTTTCCCCTGCCCGTCAGGCTGGTCCGCTCTATCGCCGCCACTCTGGCCGCCGGGGACACGTCCCCGGAGGAGGTGGAGGAGGACCCCGTGAGCTGCTGCACGATGGACATGAAGTTCCGCTCCTCGACGTGGATGACCTTCGGCGAGATGTCGAAGATGATCGTGGGCTGCTGCCGGTCCGCCCCCGCCGCCGCCGCCGGCGCCGGCAGGTGGGTCGGGCGAGGGGCCCACGAGGATGAGGCCGCCGGGTGGGGCAGCTAGTGAGGGCGGGGCGGCTTTTGGACGGTGTGGGACTGCTTGGCGACCCGGAGCGGGGAGGGCCGGGGGCCCTGGAGGGGGAGCTCCTTCTTGGGCGGCGACGGCAGCGGCGGCTGCCTTCCTCCGCCGGAGGGATAGGAAGGCTCCATGATTGAGGCTATATCGGGTCGGTCTTGATGGGGGAGGAGGAAGGAAAAGGAAGTGGGGGATGAAGAAGAGGCCGAGATTTGGTGGGCAGTGGTCAAAATGGATGCTGAAGCTAAGAGCAGAGCAGAGCAGAGCAGAGAGAATAGAGAGAGAGAGAGAGAGCATTACATTTATGACCGGAAAAGTCAACAATTCATCGAAAGGGTCCTCCTGTAATTTTCCAAGGCCCCGCATTCGTTGTTTTATTATGAGAAAATGTCGCAAATGGTCTATATAATATTACTTAATGTGTAATTTGATCTCTAAACTTTCGATCGGTTCAATTTGGTCCATGAACTATTGATAAATGTCCGATTTGGTTCCTGAACTTTCGATCAACTCAATTTGGTTTCTAAATTATTAATAAATGTCCGATTTAGTCATTTATTACTGTTTTTTCTTTTTTCTTTTTTGCTGCTTCTTCTCTCTTCTCTCCGCCGAGGGTCGCCCTCGTCGGTATCGGGTGAGGGCCGTCCTCACCGGATGCAAGCGAGGGAGCCCCTCGCCCAATGCCGGCAAGGGGCTACCTCGCCAATTCGCTCAACATCAGGGTGCTCCTCACCCGACACCGGTGAGGGCCGCCCTCACCTGCGTTTGGTGAGGACTGCCCTCACCTGACGCCGACAAAGGTGACCCTCCAAGTCCCGGCTTCCCGGAGGGAAGAGAGAAGAAGCAAAAAAAGAAGGAAAAAAATGGAAAAATAGTAACAAACGACTAAATCGAACATTTATCAATAGTTCATGAATCAAATTGAGCCGATCGAAAGTTCAGGAACCAAATCGGACATTTATTAATAAGTCAGGGATCAAATTGACCCAATCGAAAGTTTAAGGACCAAATTACACATTAAGTAATAGTATATGGACCATTTATGACATTTTCCCTTTTATTATTATTGGCACTAAGCTTATGCAAAGAGGAGGATGATGGTTGGCTGAGGTGGGCAGAACACCCCTGCTCATTTCATCAATGGGGCGCACTGTCCTCCTTCTTCTAGAGAGATTAAGGAAAGATTAGAGCTTTTCACATTGATAACTCGTTTTTGCATATGAATCCAAACTGATCCTTAACAAGCTTAAAGGGAGCATATCTAACTTAGCTATAAGAATAAATAAGTATGGTTTCTTTCTTTCTCTCTTCCCCTTATGCTAAAATCAAAGTTCTGGCGTCTGGTAACCAGAATTGGAAGAGCAACATTCATTTCCCAGTCAGTTTGACCGGTTTGATGTACCCTTTTGGAAAACAAGGATTTCAAAACCAAAAAAATTACCAAATTTTGATGAGGAAGTAAGTATGGCCAGAGCCCATGTTTAATTGTCTGCCGCCAAATTCTTTGTTATTACCTTTTCCAGTTGTCCGGATCTCTCTCGTTCTCGAGTATAAGAATCTCTGATCAAGAAATGCGGGAGATATAATGTCTAGTTTAGAGGAAGGGGAGGCCGTCTGGACTTTCTTTCTTTGGCCTGCCTCATAGTCTTTTTATGTACTTCGACCTGTGAGCTAATCTCGCTTTTGAGGATCTCTTTCTTTGGCGTGCCTCAGAATCTTTTTATGTACTTCGACCTGTCACTCGACCCTATGAGCTAATCTCGTTTGAGGCATTTAGTGGCACTTTTGAGGATTGCTTTCTTTGGCGTGCCTCATAATCCTTTTATGTGCTTCGACCTGTCACTCGACCTATGAACTAATCTTGCTTGATGCGTTTAGTTGCACTTTTGAGAAAAGCTTTTAAGAAAATATAAATGATTTCAAGTTAAAAAAATAAAATGTAAATTGTGTTTGTTAAATTGTGATAAAAAAAATCCATTATGAAATACTTTAAGTAAAAGAGTGTTTGAAAAGAATATATTTATAGCAAAGACCGACCACAGGCGAGGTCAAGCCTCGGGTCCTCGCCCAAGGCTGGTGAGCTTGGGTGAGATAGCCTTGTTGACCTCTAGCAACCATCCTCACCCACTCACTACTCTAGCGAGGTCCAAGCTTGCCTATGGCCAGTCGTCAACCACCGCCATTGCCGTGATTGATCAAGAAGAAGAAAAAAAAAAAAAAGAAAGAGAAAAAGAAAAGGAAAAAAATAACAAAAAAATTTAAAATAATTAAAAACTCGATTTCAAAAAAATAAAAATAAAAAAAAGGTGTTTGGTGAAAAAAAAATACTTAAATATAAGTGAAAGAAACAAGATCTAAAAAAACTGAAAAACATTTTCCCCACTTATGTTTTTTTCATTGATAGAAAATATTTTCTTGACTAGTTTATTTTCCATAAACCAAACAGCAAAAAATCCAGCAAACGTTTTCCTGAAAGTTATTTTCTATTACAAGCCTTCACTTGTAAGAGGAATCCTCTCATCCTTTCCAATAAAAAGGCAAATTATGTTGAGGAATATCTTCATTGTATGAAAAAACAAAGATTTGTAACTGACCTCGATGGCAGCTTCGACTCCATCCTTCAGCTGGTTAACATCTTCGAGCTCATTAAGGATTGTTATACCGCTGCCTCGAATAATATTCAGGACTGGCAAAAGCTTTAAATTTTCGCATACGTCCAATGCAACAGGATGGGAGAATATTGGTAAAGTGGGACGAGCAGAAAAGATACCTTCCACCTTCCTGAGACGTCGTAAATCTTCGAGCCCGTTAAGGTTTATTGTCCGTTTGCAATGAAAAACTTTCAGGACTTCCAAAAGCTTTAAATCTTCGAGACCATCAATCTATGCTAAATCGCAGTCCACTAGTTTTAGTTCTGACAGATGTTTCAGACTAGAAAATTTTAGCTCTAGAATCTTGCAGTGTTTGAGACGCAGAGTCCATAAGTTTGAGGAGGGGAGTTGTGTGAGGTCTAGCTCCTTCATGTAGGATAAGACCACGAAAATCCCCAGGGAGATTGGTGACATTTGGAAGGGACAATTCCAAGGTCTCTAGCTTTGTCAATCCCATGATCCACCACATATTTGGGGTCTGATTTGATGACCCCGCTTCTATCTGCTCATCAACATTCAAGCATAGCTCTTTTAGATTCGTCAGATTTGTCAATTTGAGGTATGCCATAATTTTGGATCCACAACAGAGAGTGACTAAACTGAAGGGCAACTCTAGTACTACTTGAAGTCGTTCACATTTACGTACGTCAAGGGTTCGGAGAAGAGGGAGACCGCAAATGCCCTGAGGCAGCCCCGCCACAATGGATGATGATAATCTCAAAATTCTCAAGGAGGATAGTCCTGAAATATCACAACTATCTTGGGCCTCCAAATTTGTGCAGCCAGAGAAATCTATCTCTTCCAGTTTCTCTAACTTCACAATATCTTTAGGAAATTTTTGTAGGGGGGTGGGTTCCATCTTTAGCGTCTTCAAATTACTCAAATCATTGACTAACTCTGGTAGTTGTGTGATTCTAGTGTCTGAAAGGTCCATTTCCTCCGGCTCCTTTAGCTTCCCAATGGAAGATGGAAGTTCACACAACTTCTCACACTTCCTTAGAGAAAGTCTTTCAAGCTTCAGAGGAAAATCAAAAGTTTTCGGAACCCAATCAATATTAGCACCATCCAGAGCAAGACTTTTGAGTTTCGTCAGGTGGCCAATTGGGGATATGTCCTTCAACTTTTTACAATTACGAGCACTAAGTACTTCAAGGTTCCTCAAAGAATTATTTTCGATATGAATTTCTACGAGTTTCTAGAACCCAATCAATATTCAATCGCAAGAAGTTTTTGTAAAAAATTCCTTGCCACTCAGTTGTAGGATCGGCAGTTGGACTGCCTTGCAGTTTCTCAAATTCAAGGATTTCAAGCACTTCAGTTGCCTGATGAACGCCCAAAGTGCAAGTGACCGAGTACAATCTTCCATTATCAATATCTCCAAACTGGTTGAAGCTGAAGACTTCAACAATACCCTATGCAGATCACATCCTTGTAGGTTCAAGACTTTCAATTCCTCCACCTTCTGCAATGAACGTGCAACAGAAGATATCAGACTTTACTCACTCACACCTAAAATCTTATCGTGAGATTTAAAAAGCAAATATCGGCCATACCTCCATGATTTGCCTCCACTCTTGTGGATATTTGGTGACCGGACTCCTAGATAGATCGAGAATGAGTAACTTCTTCAAATCCATATTACATAGCTCAAGAATGAAATGGCACTCTGGCCACCTCAAATTTGGAAGAAGATTCTCAGACTTTCCCTCAATGGTAGCCCCATTGAGTCTAAGGTACCTCAAATTCGAATTTTTTGCCAAGTGCTTCACATGTAAAACGGACGGTGCCACCCTCTTCAAGTGTGAGACTAATGCCTTCGACACTTTCATTATGCTGTCAAGTGTCGACGGGGGAAAACGGATGAGTAAGTTGAAAACTTTAATTTCTTAATCCTTTTAATCAAATGAGACAAATTAAATTTACAAAAATCAAGTGGGTATCCATTTCGCGCTCCGAATCGTGTTTAAGAACAAATCCATTTTTTTCCCTGCTCCAGAGATTGAATAGTTTATACTAAGAAGGACGGACACTCTCCTGAGCCCTTCCGTGTCGCGACACGCAGTGAGTTCCGGCATGCACGTGTCACAGGGTAGAGGTAGCGGGGGTTGGTGTTCTTGAGGGAGGCGGAGAAGCGGGAGGTGGAGGACTCGTGTGGGCGCCGCGCCCAGCGATGAGTTCCCACCCAACGCCTCCGCCGCTGCAGATCCGATCTGGCTAGCTAGATCTGCAGCAGCCACGGCAATGACGGGGGAATCTCTACGCAGCCCAATCACAACCGATATCTCGATCTCGCCTGTTTGGGCCATGGACAAGCCGGTCGAGGCCAGGAGCCGTCGGAATCTCGACCTTGCCCATCGCGGCCATTGCCAAGCTTCCACTGGAATGGCATCTCGTGCTTCCACTTGGGGCTACCGTCGCATTCCTTGACGGTCATGCGAGCTTCTTGGTCTGGAAGACGAAGCCGCCGACGACGACGAAGAGAGGCAAGGGTCTCACTGGGTTCAGGCACGAGGTTCGCCCGGCAGACGGGACACGTGGTTTGCATCAGCGCCACGTTTGGATGCGGACGCAGTCGCAACACAAATCATTTGCTAAAATATTATTATATCCATTCTTTTCAAAAGAGTATATAAGAGAATTCTGCAGTATCGCGTTCAGCATAAGAAAAAATCGATGTTGAGAACATGTGTTTGAATGAATTACCAAAAAAACATGCGCATTAGAATCAAACAAAAAAAAAAGATAATTTATTATGTATATTTAAAAATATTCATTTATTATATAATGTGTCATTACGTGTCGGAATTTTTCATTTTCTTGAGAAATGACATATCAATGTATCATATTGCGTGTCGATACTATTTAGAATTTATGTTATTTATGGATGGTTTATCTAAACGCATTGGTGACCCTCTAAAAGAAATTTCTAAAAGCTTTTGAAAACTTACCTGACCATCCTTTAGAATGGAACATGCGTCACTGAACTTCCAAATCCTGCAGCGCTTTCAAAGATCCTTCCCCTCGACAATTTTCCTTCCGAAGTCTCTTAATAGTCTGTGCATTCTTAATTCATTATTTTCTCCATCTTCCAAGAAATGCATGTTGCGAAGTTCTTTTGTTTCAAAAGGAGGATAGCAACCACAAGCCTTCCGCATGTAAGAGGGAGTCCTCTCATCCTTTCTAACAAAAAAACACGCTATGTCCAGGAATATCTCCTTTGTACGTTCATTTAATAAATCATAATTTGCGTTCAAGGCAGCTTCCACTTTTCCCTCATGTGGATGATCTCTTAAGTAATCCCGGATAATTCTCCATGTCTCTGGACTGTACTCATCTTTAAATAATTTGCCCAAAACATAGTAGCATAGCCTTCTACTTGTGAAGAAGAATATGGATATCTCGTCTAATGTCTCTAAAGGGAGTGACCCCATAGGAGAGTTTGTCGTTGCAATAATCATGTCCTTGTAATCCACGTAGGGAAGGCCATTGACATTAGGATAGCCATGGCTTTGTAATTTTCGACACTTCCGAATTGTTATTAGGCATTCATCAGACAGCTTCATGTTAGATTCATCAAGCAGAGCTTCCAGTTTCCGACAGCTAGAAACATAGAAATCACACAAAAAGTCCAGCTCATCAACACCATCAATAGATTGTCGCTCATGGCATCCGACGATTGACACATACTTTAGCATCTGTAAGTTTGATAACTCACATATTTTGCTAATAGGACACTTTTTAATGGTTAAAGTCTCCAATGATTCCGATGCAACAAGACCTAGAATCTCAATCAGCTTCTCATATCCTGAAACCTCCAAATGTGTTAGCTTCTCTACTTTCGATGGAATAATTAGTTTCTCCAGTGAACTGCACTCATAAACAAGTAATGCATTCAAAGATTCTAAACCGTTGAGGCCCTCAATAGTACGGAGCTCATAGCAGTCTGATATAACCAAAAGCTTTAGCAACTTTGAGTTTGACAAGTTGTATAACCTTTCAACGGAACCATAGTACTGTACATTCATTTCTTCCAAGAACTCTAGGGCCTCCAGACCTTCAATCTCAACTAGCTTATGACATTCTGATAGCCACAGTTCTTTAAGTTTCTTTAAGCTTGCCGGGATGAATGACCTTTGGAGGAGTTCACATTTAGTCACTAACAATGCTCTCAGTTCTTGAGTCCACTGAGATCAATTTCTTGAAGCTGAGATTGAGAAAGTTGTAGCTTGGACAAGTTTTTCAAGTTGGAAAAGATTGATCAAGATATTATTGAGTTGAAATTAACAAGTTGCAGCTTTGATAAGGAGGGAGGAGGAAACTTCATGATACATTGCGATTCTAGTCTAGATAAAATAAGCTCAGTTAGACGAGGAAGAGAACCAAACTCAGTAGGTGGTGTAGGGACGCTAGAAAGAGACAATTCTAACTTCTTCAGTTTAGATAACCTCCTAATCCACCCTAAGCTGGAACTCGGCAACAGATATGATGAAGCTTTAAGCACATCTTCAGAGCCATCAGATAAGAGCAAATCGACCAAATTAGTCAAGTTTGAGAGATCCGGAAAAATGCGCAATGCCGATGATTGAAAATGCAGATAGATCAGACTTTTTAGAAGCTCTGGCAATTCTTGAACCTCATTACAACCTATCAACTCCAGTCTTTCAAGGTGGAGAATATGATTGATTTTTGTCGGCACTCCAAAAATATGGGCACCAAATAGTTTAACAATTTTCAAAGAGGACAATGCGCCAATTTCAATTGGAATTCCACCAGTTAATTCTTCACAATCACTAGCATGGAGCTCTTCCAGATTCTTTAACATTCCAATAATACTGGGCAATTTCCTTATCGGAGTATTCTCCATCTATCACTTTCAATTTCTTGAGATTTCCAATTGAATCTGGTAACTCAGCAATTTTAGTACTGGATAAATTCAACTCTTGCAAAGACTCTAGCTTCCCAATTGAGTCTGGGAGTTTTCTCAACTTAATGCATCCAAAGAGAGAGAGAGAGAGAGACTCAAGTTTCACAAGCTTCCCACTAGTCTCCGGAAGCGTGCTAATTTGTGTGTACCTTAGAATAAGGACAGATGGAAACTTCTTATCACCAATACAATCAAGAAGGCATTCAATTTGTATGTTTGATAGATCCAACTCCTTCAATGAACCCGGAGTTTCAGAAAACATCCACTAGAAGCAAGGAGCTTCATATTCGTAAGCCTTCCAATTTCTTCAGGCAAATCCTTAAGAGAAAGGCACTCTTTAAGATTTAAGTGAATCAGGCGCTTTAGCTTCCCAATGGAGGGATCAATCTCAACCAAGTTTATGCAATTGTAGAAACTCAGCCTCTTTAGACTAAAGCATGCAGAGAAGTCTAGTGTTCTAGTTATGCCTTCGCAACCTCTGAGGTTTAGAACTTTTAGATTCTTTTCCATCTAACAAAAATGATTCACTATCAAGAGAAGAAAATAGTATATATTACATCATACGCCAATTAGAATCAAAGCGGATGCATATCATACCTTGATTAGGCTCCATCCGTTCCAATCATCTGTGATGATGCCTGCAATGATCTCAAAGACAACCAAATTCTTCATAGATAGATTGGTTACCTCAAGATCAAGGAGCCTAGGAGAATACCAAGAAATCCACCTTAACTTCGAAAAATCATCCCCAAAGTCTCTGGCAAAGGTTCCCTCCTCTAATTCAAGGAACCTTAGGTTGGGCAACCTACTAAGTTTGTCATGCATAATTACAAGTGGTTGATAATCACTTCCAGTTAATATGAGTGCCTGGACTTTTTTCTTTCTCTGCCAAAGCGAACACAAATGAACAAGCATGAATTTGAAATATATATATTATAGTAAGAATTTGACAAATTTTCAGATTCTCATTTGGGGTAAAAGAATCGAGAGGCCTCTAAGTGGGTATGTAAACTCTTTTCTACATGTATCCAACTCATGAAAACAGTGAATTTTGTTTACTTGTTTTGTTCTTACAATGTCCACGGCTTCCTCACAAATCCACACCTGGCTACGCTCTCTAGGATCATGCAAGCGCTCCCTCAGAACAATTTGCCTCCCAAGATCTTTGAGCTGGTCAAGCATCCATAATACATCACCATCAACAATCTTTACCAAAGACATTTGCATAAGAACCTGTATCCCAGTCTCAGGAAAAAAAATTGCAAGCTTCCCACATGTAAATTGCATTCATCTTTTTGGTGTTGTTGACAAAAAACAAGCAATGTCAAGAAAAATCTCCTTTTCCTCATCCCCTAATGCTTCATAATTGATCATCAACTACTGTCAAACATCCTTACGAGGTATTCTTGCTAGCCTCTCCATAGTCTCTTTCCATATCTTCTCTGGTTGGCGATAGAGAAATGAGCCTATGACCTCAAGAGCCAAAGGAAGCCCTTTGGTTGTGACAACAATTTCTGATGCAAGAGTATCGTATTGATATGGTGGATAATCTTTTCTAAAAGCATGTATGTAGAAAAGCTTAAGAGAATGATCAAAATTTAGTTCCTTTAATTTGTATATCAAATCCTCATCTAGGACTTTTAGAGTAGCTTCATTCCTGGTTGTAATGATTATCCTATTTCCTAAACCAAACCAATCCCGTTCCCCTGCTAACTTCTTTAGTTGTTCTTCCTTATCAACATCATCCAAAACGATGAGGACCTTTTTGTTGCGAAATCTTGTCCCGATCTGGTTAATCCCATCATCAATGTCATGAATGTTGTCCACGAATCTAGAGTTGAGAATGTCTACAGCTATTTCTGCCAATGTACTAGGCCCCCTTTTTCTAATGATTCTCGAACATCTCCAAGAAAGCAGCAATCATCGAAATAAGAACAGACCTGGTTGAAGACAACCTTCACAAGAGTTGTTTTGCCAACATTGCCCATCCCATGAATACCAACAAAAAAAACACCTTCACAGTCAACATCCAACAGCTTCATTATGTCTTCTACACGATCATCCTGATGTGGACACCGAGCCATATCGAGGAGGTGGTGCTAGGGACCCATTGTTTATTCCTACTGATTCGATTACTCGAGTGCGGGCCAAGCAATTCAAGCAAGCTGTTGGCATCATGGTTCGTAATCTTTGGCGTGGAGATGACCTTGGATCAAATCTTGAAGAATCTTGGAAATCTTGGCACAATTTGATTATCTGGTCACCAAATGTTTGACCAAGTCAAATAGGAATATTCTTCTTGTTTAGGAATATTCTAGAATATGATGCATTAGATTTTTATTAGAAGGCATATATATATTAAAGATTGACTGAATTTCTTTGGAACATATATATATTTTATTTTTGAGGAAAAAATTGAGAGATTCTCTTCTATTGTTCTTTTGAGGACTTGACCTAATCAAGGTTCTCTTGTGACGGTCAATTTGACTTATCGAGCGAGATAGTGAATTTTTTCGCTCATGGCGTCTATAACATCGGTTGGTTGACACGCGTTTGTCAACAAGTCACATTTATAACAAGGTTGCCAATCACAGGTTTGATTGGCGGTCGAGGTTTGCAATTCGCACCATTTGGGCCTTCGTAGAACGATCCTTCCGCAACGATTCACATCAATTGGTATTAGAGCTTGATTCTACAAGGTCTATTTATCTTTAATTTTCTGTTGATATTTAGCAATTTGAGATTTATTGAGCTAGGGTTTCGGTTCTAGCTGATTTTGGAATCTGATTGCTTTTGCTCTTCCATACATAGTTGTTTACCATTAGTTTTAATTTTTTTTTCTAACATCTTAAATTGTATTTGAGTTCGTCAAAAAAAAAAAAAAAAAAAGAAAGCTCATAAAAAAAAGAAGAGAAAGAAAACGCACACAAAAAAAAAAAAGTGCGCAAGAAAAAAAACAGATTCGGCAAAAAATAAAAAAAAAATTAGCCGAACAAAAAAAAATCAAGAAGGTCACTCGTTTGTTAGTAGACTGAATTGAAACAAAATCAGTAGTGATTTACGTTTCAATTGAAATTTTGAAAGTTGTACTTATTGGTTTGAAATTGTCACTTGCTGAAGCAAAATCAATAGTGATCTAATCTTGTTTGATATGTTTGATTGATTGTCGTAAGGGGGTTGAGAGACAGGTTTTAAGTCCAATAAAGAGATTGTGAAAAGAAAATACGAGAGGAAAAAAAGGCAAGAGTGTGTAAGCTTAATTGATGGTGGAAAAACCCTAGACTTGAGTCAAACACAAGAGGAGTGATAAACACCTTGAGAGAAACATGTGAGGGAGCAATTGGTGAGGATTTTTGTGACTAACGTTTGTAGGTCTAAAATATATCGTGCTAAGAAAACGTGAATCAAAGGAAGGTTGACTCCATACGAAGGGATGAAGCGCTCGTGGAAAGCATCCAGCAATTGAGGGCTGTTGTGGAGGAGCTTAGTGGCCGAATGATGGGGAATGGCATGAGGGTTTGATGGTGACCGAAAGCTACCCTAGGAAAGGCCACAACATCAACGAGACACCTCCAGAACACGACATAGAATGCAGCGGCATTATGATGATGATGATGCCGACATGGAGGAAGATCGAGATGCTCGATTTGGAAGGTGGAATGGAGCTCGAGGGTTTAGATATCGATAAGATAATGAACTTGGTAATATCAAGATGAAGATTCCTTCTTTCCAAGGGAAGAATGATCCTGATGCGTATCTAGAATGGGAGAAACGCATGGAGATGGTATTTGATTGCCAACGATATTCCAAGCTCAAAAAATAAAAATTGCAGCTTTTGAATTTACTGATTATGCTATAATTTGGTGGGATCAACTTGTGACTAGTAAGAGGTGCAATGGTGAAAAACCGATAGAGACGTGGGATGAGATGAAAGCGGTGATGAGGAGGCGTTTTGTACCAAGTCATTATCATCGAGATTTGTTTCAAATGTTACAAAATCTCACACAAGGCAATAAAAGTGTGGAAGAGTATCACAAGGAGATGGAGATTGTCATGATCTGTGCTAATGCAGTGGAGGATCGTGAGGCCACAATGTCAAGATTTTTGAGTGGTTTGAGCCGAAACATAGCAAGAGTGGTGGAGTTGCAACACTATGTTGAATTGGAGGAATTGGTGGATAAAGCCATCAAAGTTGAGTGGTAATTGAAGTTGGACCGAAATCACAAGAATGAAGGAGATTCAAATCAAAATTGGAGATCAAATTGAAAAAGAGATGAGAAGCCAAATTTAAGAGGAAACACTACCAAAACCGAAACCTCAAAGGAGAAGGAGAGGGATGGTAAAGTTGGAACGAATCCGGCTTCAGGTAAAATCGAAAACCCTAACACTAGAACTCGTGAAATTAAATGTTTTAAGTGTTTGGGTAGGGGTCATATGGCGAATCAAAGCTCTAATAGGAGGGTGATGATAATGACTGGATATTGTGTTAATGATTCCGAAAGTGAAAGGGAAGAAGAGAATGATGAGATGCCACCATTGGAGAATTGTAGTGATGGAGAAATGGCTATAAAAGGAGACTTATTGGTGGTTAGGCGTTCTCTAAGTGTGCAAGTAAAGGAGAAGGATGAGCATCACCAACAAAGAGATAACCTGTTTCATACAAGATGTGTGGTGAATGGTAAGATCTGTAGTATGATAGTTAATGGAGGTAGTTGTGCAAATGTGACAAGTTGTACTATGGTGGATAAGTTGGGTTTGAAAATGACAAAGCACCCTAGGCCTTATAGACTTCAATGGTTAAATGATAGTGATGAGGTGAAAGTATCGAAGCAAGTTTGAATTCCATTTGAGATAGGAAGATACAAGGACAAGGTAGAGTGTGATGTTGTACCTATGCAAGCGGGTCATATCTTGCTTGAAACACCATGGCAATATGATCAAAAGGTACATCATGATGGGTATACTAATCGTTATTCATTAGTGATGAATCAAAAGACTTATACCTTGGTACCAATGACACCTATTAAGGTGTATCAATATCAGTTAAAGTTACAACAAAAAGCCGAGAGAGAGAGAAAATGTGAGAAATCCGAGGGCTTCATGGTGTGTTTGAGATGCAAGGAAAAGGAGAGGCCAAGAGAAAGATTGTGGTAAAAACCGAGGGAAAAGAATAGAGGAAAGAAAATAGGCAAAATAATTTTTATGCAAATCAAGTGAAGTGAGGAGAGCTTTAGTTCTAGATCAACCAATGCTTGTACTTGTGTACAAGGAGGTTTTGTTTTCTACTAACAATCTTGACTCAAGTTTGCCTAGTTCTATTGTGTCTTTATTGCAGAAATTTGAAGATGTCTTTCCCAATGAACTTCTTGGAGGGATACCACCGATTCGAGGCATAGAACATCAAATTGACTTGATTCCTAGTGCACCATTACCTAACTGACCTGCATACCGAAGCAATCCCGAGGAGACAAAGGAACTTCAATGGCAAGTTAGCGAACTATTGGAGCGAGGATATGTGAGAGAGAGTCTTAGCCCGTGCGCTGTCCCTGTTTTGTTAGTGCCAAAGAATGATGGAACTTGGTGAATGTGTGTCAATTGCCGAGCAATCAATAACATTACGGTAAAGTATCAACATCCTATTCTTAGGTTAGATGACATATTGGATGAGTTGCATGGTTCTTGCATTTTCACTAAGATTGATTTGAAAAGTGGCTATCATCAAATTATGATGAAAGAAGTTGATGAATGGAAAACTGCATTTAAGACCAAGTATGGATTATATGAATGGTTAGTCATGCCGCTTGGATTAACTAATGCACCGAGCACGTTTATGCGACTTATGAATAATGTTTTGTGTGATTTTATTGGTTGATTTGTGGTTGTCTATTTTGATGACATCTTGATATACAGCCGAAGCCCTGATGACCATATTGAGCATGTGCGAGCTTTCTTGTAGGTTTTAATGGCCGAGCAATTATACGCTAATCTAAAGAAGTGCTCTTTTGTTACCAACAAATTAGTATCTCTAGGATTTGTTGTTAGTGTTGACGGTATACAGGTTAATGAAGAAAAGGTCAAAGTAATCCGTGAATAGCCAATGCCTAAGATCGTGGAGAGGTGCGTAGCTTTCATGGATTGACGAGTTTTTATTGACGATTTGTGAGAAATCTCAGCACCATTGCCGCACCTTTAACTGAGGTTATCAAGAAGAACGCGGGTTTCATGTGGGGAGAAGAGCAAGAGAAAGCATTTAATTTGCTAAAAGATAAGTTAACTAATGCTAACTAATGCTCCTTTGTTATCTTTACCAAACTTTAGTGCTACTTTTGAGATAGAGTGCGTCGTTTCTGGTACAGAAATTGGAGCTGTGTTGATGTAAGGAGGGCGTCCCATAGTTTATTTCAGCGAGAAATTGAGTGGAGCAACATTGAATTATTCTATCTATGATAAGGAGATGTATGTTTTAGTGCGAGCTTTGGAGACTTGGCAACATTATCTATGGCCGAAGGAGTTTGTGATCCACATCGATCACGAGACCTTGAAGTACTTGAAAGGGCAGCAAAAATTGAATAAAAGACATGCCAAATGGATGGAGTTCATCGAGACTTTTCCATATGTGATCAAGTACAAGAAAGGTAAGGAGAATGTGGTAGCCGATGCACTTTCTTGAAGGTATGCGATTCTAACTATTTTAGAAGCAAAGTGTCTAGGTTTTGAGCATATTAAGGGCTTACATACTGATGATGATGATTTTGGGAGAGTATATGAAGCATGTGAACACGCTGCATTTGATAAATTCTATAGGCATGAAGGTTATTTTTTCCGTGAAAACAAACTATGTTTGCTTAAGTGTTCTTTGCGTGAATTGTTGGTGCGAGAAGCGCATAGTGGTGATTTAATGGGACATTTTGGCATTAGTAAGACTTATGAAGTGTTACATGAACATTTTTATTGGCCACATATGAAGAGAGATGTCACACGTGTTTGTGAGAGATGCATTGCTTATAAACAATCTAAGTCTACAACTAAACCGCATGGCTTGTATACACCATTACCTATTCCGATGCATCCTTGGACTGATATTTCCATGGATTTTGTGTTAGGATTGCCTAGGTCTAAGTATAGTAGAAATTCTATTTATGTGATTGTTGATTGGTTTTCAAAGATGGCTCATTTTATACTTTGTCATAAAACTGATGATACATCTCATGTTGCTGATTTGTTCTTTAGGGAGGTTGTACATTTGCATGGCATGCCTAGATCGATTGTTTCAGATCGAAATTCTAAATTTTTTAGCTACTTTTGAAAAACATTGTGGAAAAAATTAGGAACACGGTTGTTATTTTCTACTACTTGTCATCCACAGACCGATGGTCAAACCGAGGTAGTTAATAGAACTTTAGGGGTATTGTTGTGTGTTATTATTAAAAAGAATATAAAATCTTGGGAAGATTATCTGTCATATGCTGAATTTGCATATAATAGGAGCATGCATTATGCTACTAAATTTACACCATTTGAGGTTGTCTATGGTTTTAATTGTTAACTCCGTTAGATTTAACCCCTTTACTTGTTGATGAGCGTGTGGATTTAGATGGAGTAAAGAAAGCTGAAATTATCAAGGCATTGCATGAGAAGACGTGCGCAAATGTTGAGCGCAAGATTGAGTAATATACAAGGCAAGCCAACAAAGGGTGCAAGGAAGTGGTATTTGAACCCGGCGATTGGGTTTGGATTCATATGCGCAAAGAGAGATTTCCTGAGCAACGACATTCTAAGTTATTACTGCGAGGTAATGGATCATTCATGGTTTTGGAAAGAGTTAACAATAATGCCTATAGGCTTGATCTTCCAAGTAAGTATGACGTTAGTGCCATATTTAATATTTCTGACTTGATTCTTTTTGATGCTAGTGATGATTTGAGGGCAAATCCTTTACACGAGGGAGGGAATGATGTGGACATCTAGCTATATCGAGGAGGTGGTGCTAGGGGCCCATTGTTTATTCCTACTGGTTCAATTACTCGAGCACGGGCCAAACAATTTAGGCCAACTGTTGGCATCATGGTTTGTGATCTTTGGCGTGGAGATGACCTTGGATCAAATCTTGAAGAATCTTTGAAATCTAGGCGCAATTTGATTATCTGGTCATCAAATATTTAACCAAGTCAAATAGGAGTATTCTTCTTGTTTATGAATATTCTAGAATATGACACATTAAATTTTTAGGGTTTGTGTGGTTACTAGAAGGCCTATATATTAAAGACTGACTGAATTTCTTTGGAACATATAGATATATTTTATTTTTGAGGAAAAAATTGAGAGATTCTCTTCTACTGTTCTTTTGAGGACTTGACCTAATGAAGGTTCCCTTGTGACGGTCGATTCAACTTATCGAGCGAAATAGCGAATTCTTTCGCTCGTGGCGTCTATAACATTAGTTGGTTGATTATGTTTGTAGAAAGGAGAGATGGTTGGCATCTCCCATGACTAGGGACGGGAACAAGCCTTCGGGCTTTACATGTTACCACACATCCGGTTAAGGCTACCCACCTCTTGGTGGATCTATAACCCAAATTTTTCTTACCAAAAAAAAAAAAAAAAAAAAACATTGGTTGGTTGACACGCGTTCGTCAAGGTTCCCTTGTGATTGGCAATCACAAGTTTGATTGGAGGTCGAGGTTTGCAATTCGCACCATCTAGGCCTTCGTAAAACGATCATTCCGCAACGATTCACATCACATCCACTCCAACCAGCTGATTTTTCACATACTTATGCTTTATCTTCAACTTTACCAAAACCTCTTGGATGATCAACTTAATAGCTTCCCCATGCCTGCCACATATACGAACTGCCTCAGTTGAAAAAAGATGGTAAATAGAGATGTTATCATTTCTTTCAAGTCAAAGGAAAAGTATTTGGATTTATGCATAGATGATTCGCAAACAAGGAGTCAGTTAAGAAACATGCACATAATACAAAGGTAAAATTTTACACATGAGACGGAGGTCCAATGTTTTATACCTCTTTCCCAACAATGTAAATCTGTCTTCAAGCTTTTCTCTCTCTTTTTTTTTTTTAGTTCTTTTTATACCATCAATAGGAAATGCAACTTAAGCTTAAAGTTCTTCCTACTTCATGAATGATTTCCAAGCTAGATTGAGCAAGATGGAATAAATAACTGGACCTACAAGTTAAATTCAAAAAATTGAGTTGAGTAAGAGTAGAAAGAAAACTTAAGAAGAAGAATTGATGAAAAGAACACGCAGAAAAAGAGTGAAAAATATCCAGTGAAGAGTAAACGAGGGGCAAAGAAAAGAAGGAGGCTTGCTAAAATGAAGCATTCCTCAGAAACCACTAGTTGCTTCACTCCTTAAAACATCAGAGTAAATTTGTGATATTATATTTCAAACAAGGCAAATAACATACAAACAAAAGCTTTGAATATCTTGGAACTTAACACACCCTCAAGTATATGTAGGTTCTAGATCTACGGAATCCACGTGTACGATAGAGGAGGTGTGCAATATTATGTCATTGCAAATGCCTTCTTGATATGATGCTTAATTAGGATTTACCCACCTAATGTTTTTTGCTTGGTCTCTGTTTGAACTGTACTCTGAAGTTTGAAATTGCTTTCTAGACTAGCCAAATGACTGGAATTTTTTTGAGGAACTTCTTGATTTGGTAGGTATACAAGTGACCACGACCAAAATGGAGAGTTAATTAACTCATCAGTTTTCTCCTATCGATTATCACTTACCACTGATGAAAGGCCCATCAAAGTGAGGAACAGAATAGAGATTATCCAGGCTCATTAATTTTGAAAGCTGGTTGCTGACTACTAAAATGGAGCCTGCCAGATTTCATGAGTCTATACATCAATGACCACACCAGACACAGAATATACTAGCATCCAACTGAGACCCAGACAATGTACAATTATTGCCAACTTCCTCCCGCATTTCAAACCGTCGAAATTCCCAGAAATCTTACCTATGCAGAAAATGGCAAATACTGAGGAATTCAAATTGTACATCCTAATACAACCATCAGATTGCATATAAATGACACGAAAATAATATCAAAAGAACAGAAAATTGGAAAATTAGTAATTACCCTCTCGTTTTGAGGTCCCATCCCTTCAATTCAGCAACTTCAACAAGAGCATCCTCCCACCTCTTCACTTCCTCAGCCCCAAACTTCTTCCTGTGCTTGGCCATGGCATTCTTGTACAGCCCAGTCCTGAGCTTCACATCCGAGGGCGACGCGTCGATGAACACCGGCAAGATCTCCTTATTCCCCTTCGACCGAGCCATGCAGTCCACCATGTGGGCGACCTCGCGGAGGCACCACGAGCTCGATGCGTAGTCCTTGGAGAAGATGGGCACGTAGATCTTGGACACGTCGAGCGCCCGCATGAGCTCGCCGCCGATCTCCCTGCCAACGCGGAGCTCCTCGTCATCTCGGTAGACACGGATTCCGGCGCCGAGCATGTCGTGGTAGAGGCAATCAGTAAATCCCGTTCGAGTATCAGGCCCCCTGAAGCTCAGGACACCTCGTACTCCTCGCCGGCCGGCGCCGGCGCTACGCCGCCGCTCGCCGCGGCTCCGGGGTTGCTCGTCTCCTCTCTCCTGACCGTCGCGGTGGGTTTGCGGAAGAATTTAGACGCTTTCGATTTGACGAATGCGAGCACGGTCGGAGCGAGCAGTCCCAAGGCCCTGACAAAGATGCAACGAAGTTTGGAGACTGGCTTTTTCATTTCCATCTTCTGGGTTGGTGAGCTTTGAGGCGGAAGAGAAAAAGGAAGAGTAAGAGAGCGGCTTACAGTCCACCGAGCATCATGGCGGCGAACATGGCGGACACGCCGCGGGGCGCGCGGTGGTAGCCGAGCGTTGGCGGCTGGCAAGACGAGCACCACGCGAAGGAAGAGCTGAACGTGGTCGGAGAACGACACGGCGCGTGCGGGATGAACTTGAACCCCATCGCGATCATGGGTCAGCTCGGTCTTCGCTTTGGATCGGATGTAGAAGACGATCGTCCAAAGAGAGATGTGCAGTAATCTTGGCGTTCGGTCTGGTCAAAGAGTTGACGATCGTCCAAACAATTTTTGCCGCGGGCCTAATTATTACTACAAGGGAGCTTTATGTGTAGCTAAAGAAGCATAACAGAGACACAGGCGATGGGCGTTTCCGCCAAACCACTGGCGCTCGTGTAATTCGGTAATTTTCAGAATTTCTTCCTAAATCATTTTACGCAATGAATGCGCTTGTCTTTCTGATATCCTTATTTCAACTTTAGTAAAACCTAAATTTTCACGAATTGAGAAGTCATAATCTTTGCTCACATTCAAGTTTTGGTTATATGTTTGGCCGGTTGATTCTAAAATTGCCTTAAAGAAAGGTCTCATTTATTCTTGTGATTTTTCCAATTTTTTTCATCCTTAAGAAGGAGAGGCTTTGATAGCAAATGCAGAAAATGAATAAGGAACAGACTGGACGTCTTTTAGCTTGTTAGATAGAACATTATGTCTATTACAGAAGTTAAAAAATTCATGTGCAATAAATTGAGAAAAGAAAACAAAAGCCTCCGTCTTGGTGAAACTTTCGTCATCACCATCCTGCAATCAACTCCAGGATATTCGGGAACCCGACAACTCGATTAACTCGAATGGAGAATGGCAACACTGAAGGCGGTGTTCAGGATGAATTTTCCCAGCAGAGTCGACGAAAACACGGGCCTGTGATGGCTCACAATTGCTGAGTCCCTGCAATGTCGCCCGTGGATCCTGGATGTTACTTTCTCCTTCGTCGCCTCTTTTTCATCGTGATCGAAGAGTTGAGTGGCAGCGGATGGCTTTTGGATGCATCCTACAGGCTACAAATAACGGTAAATGGTGTTTTGGTGAATCGTGCCTTCATAGATTCTTGATGCCACTACCAATTGCCAGACGCGAAGAAACTGCCTGGTCTTTTTTGTGGCCCTGCGCTGATCCAATGCAATTTACACATAAGGGATGCGCAGAAATGGTAAAATCCAACTTTGTTTCGATTAAAAAGACTTGTAAACTGAGCTGGAGCATGTACCTTAGAGAGGTCGCCCTCCAGTTTCTTAGACTTAAAGGAAATATCCTGTCGAAGACTCAAAATGTTGACTTCACATTCACATTTGTGAGACAAATGCAATATTGCGAATGTCCACTTCACATTCACATTCGCATAATTCTGATAGACTGGCGAGATCACAAGAGAAAACTTGCACCTTCCTGAGACGGGGTAAATCTCTGAGCCCATCAAGGTTCGTTATGCTGCATTCAGAAATTTTCAGGACTTCCAAAACCTTTAAATTTTCAAGACCATCAATCTTTGCTAAATCACAGTTGTCTAGTTCCAATTCTGACAGATACTTCAGACCAGAAAATTTTGGCTCTTGAATCGTGCAATGTTTGAGACGCAGAGTCAATAAGCTTGAAGTTAAGGGAAGTCGTGTGAGGTCTAGCTCCTTCATGTAGGATAAAGAGAGCTCCTGGAGCTGCGTAAGGATACCAAAGTTCCTCGGGAGATTGGTGACCAATGGAAGGGACAATTGCAAGGTCTCTAGACTTGGTAACCTCGCGATCCACCCAATATTCGGAGTCTTTAGATTCAATAACCTCATTCGCCATTTAGCTTCTGGCTGCTCAACATCTTTCAAAAGTAGCTCTTTCAGATTCGTCAGATATGACAAGTCGGGGACTATCATTTGTTTGGATCCCCAGACGAGACTGAGTAAACTGGAGGGCAACTTCGGTAGAGCCTGAAGTTGGTCGCAGTCGAGTAGGTCCAGGGTTTGGAGGCGTGAGAGATGGCCAATACTCGGACTAAGCCCGGCCACATCGGATGACGATAATCTCAAAATTCTCAAAGAGGATAATCCTGAAATATCACAGCGAACTTCACCCCCCAAATTTCTGCAGCTGGAGAAATCTATCTCCTCCAGGTTCTTTAAGTTCACCATATCTTCAGGAAATTTTCGTAGGGGAGTGTGCGCCATCTTTAGTGTCTTCAAGTTCTTCAAATCCTTAACTGACCATGGCATTTTCATGATTCCAGTGTATGAAAGGTCCATTACCTCCAGCAGCTCGAGCTTCCCGATGGAAGTCGGAAGTTTACCCAACTTCCAACAATTCCTTAAAGAAAGTCTCCGAAGTTTCTGAAGAAGTTCAACAGTATATGGAAGCCCATCGATATCAGCACCATCGAGAGCAAGACTCGAGAGACTCCTTAGGCGGCCAATTGTGGATATATCTTGCAAATATTGACAGTCACAAGCACTAAGTATTTCAAGATTCTCCAAAGAACCTTCGGAGAAACATATACTATAAATGCCAGTTCCATCAATCAGGAGTTCCCTCAAAGATTTCATGCAGCACAGTTCTTGGGGCAACTGCCTGACTCCGATGCACTTTCTCAGATTTAAGGAACTCAAGTTCTTCAAATCACTAATGAATGGCCCAATTTGAGATAACTGAGTGCAATCTTCCAGTATCAAAATCTCCAAATTGATTGGAGCTCGAAAGTTCAACGACGCAGGTAACTGAACACATCCTTGCAGGTTCAAGACTTTCAATTCATCCACCTTCTGCAATGTGGAAAAGAAGATTCAGACCTTAACCACTCGTATCTATCATCTTAACACAAGATTTAAAAAGCAAATATCCGACATACCTCCATGATTTGTCTCCAGACTTGCGAATCTTCAGTGACTGGACTCCAAGACAGATCGAGAATGACTAACTTCTTCAAATGCATATTAGCTAGGTCAGAAATCAAACGGCATGCTGACCATTCAAGCCATCTCAAATTTGGAAGAAGATTCTCGGTGTTTCCCTGAATGTTAGCCCGGTCCAGTCTGAGGTACCTCAAATTCGACATTTTATGAAATTCTTCACATGTAAAACAGACGATGCAACCCTCTTCAACCGCAAGACCTATACCTTCGACGTTTCTAGTACCCTGTCAACCTCGATTGGGGGAAAAATGTGTGAGTAATTTGAGAACTTTAATATCTTACTCCATTCAATGAAATGGAGCAAATCAGATTTACAAAATCAGTGGTATCCACTACGCATTATAAATTGGGTTAAGAACAAATCCGTTTCTTTTCCGTTCGAGATTGAGAAAAGAAAAGTAAGTTTATGCTTTCAAGAGGCTCTGAAACTTACCTTACTATCCTTTAGAACGGAAACTGCATCACTGTGATTCCAAATCCTGCAGCGCTCATGAAGATCTTTTCTCTCGACAAGTTTCCTGCCAAAGTCTCTTAGCAAGTCATGCATTCTTAATTCATTATTTTCTCCAATTTCCAAGAAATGCATCTCACGAAGGCATTTTATTCCTCTAGCAGGATAGTAATCACAAGCCTCCCACATGTAAGAGAGAATCCTCTCATCCTTTCCAATAAAAAAGCACGCTATGTCGAGAATATCTTCCTTGTAGGAACATCTAAAGAGTCGTAACCAACCCTAAAGGCAGCTTCAACTTCATTTGCTTGGTGATCTTTTAAGAATTCCAAGGTATTTCTCCATATTCGTATATCATCCTTATTGTTGCATAAATATGAGGCCGCAACCACAATAGCTAAAGGAAGCCCTCCAGTAGCTTTGACGATGTCTATGGACAGGTAATCATACTCAGAGACATCTTGGAGAGCATCCCCTTGGAAAGCATGCTTACGAAAGAGTTGAAGAGCATGGTGATATCTCATGGGTTCAACCTTGTATTTTTTGGTTTGTCCGTCGTCAAATCCATCTAGAACATTCCTCATGCTTGTGGTCACAATTATTCTACTTCCTGGACCAAACCAACTAAGTTTCTCGGCTAATGCTTTAGCTTGTTCAACCTCATGCACATCATCAAGGACAATGAGAACCTTCATTCTACTAAATAGACTTGCTATTTTTTTAATACCTTCATCAGAAGATCTAAGTGGTGCAGGTTTTTCTTTCTGGAGGTCAGCAATCAACATTTCTTGTGAAAACATGATTCCTTTTGAATTAATACCTGGAAGGAAGCTACATTCATCAAACAACATATGCATCTTGTTGAAGACAACCTTTGCAAGTGTAGTCTTTCCAACACCTGGCATTCCACATATTCCAACGACACGTACATCTTGTCCACATACTTCGATCGCTTGTCCATCGTTGTAGACAACACCAAGCTTTCTCATCATCTCTCGAACATGAAGATCAATTCCAACTAGTTTATCGGTTACAACTTGGTCATCCTTCTTCAACACCTGCCTGACCCGTCTGAGAACTCCTTTTACAAGCTGGGACTCGTGCCTGCAAAACATAAGTGATGAGGCACAAAAATGACAACAAAGTTACCAAAAGTATTAAAAACTAAACAAAAATCAAGTGGGGAATGAAGCGATGAAAATTGAAACAACCAACAGGGGCAGGGGGAATCTTCAATTAAAATGGACAGCAAGTTTTAATGCGTGGTCTATTTCCCTTTCATGCACATAGCAATTATGACATCGATTTCATGCCATCTGCAAAACAAAATTTCTAGCGAAGGGGAAAAGAATAGGGCGCGACGGACCAGTACATCTGGTCTAGCTCGCGGTTATGTTCATGAGTCTAGTCATTTTCAAATGGCCGGTGTAATCGAGTCACCGGTTTTTCAATAGGCACATCGAACTACAACCTGTCAAATCATTGACTGATTTCATAAGAATAAATAACCTCAAAAACCTCTTGAGCATGCATCATGAATGATATGATTACATATAATATTTATTCGAAAAGGTTTGGGTTCATTTTCACATCACCCTAAACCATTTTTTTTTTCCATTTTATCTAGGAAAGAGAATGGAAACCAGAAGTAAAAGAATTACCCCCCATATACGTTCTCTAGATGATATCCGCTTAATCTCCCAATCTGTCGAAGAACCTCCTTCCATTTTTTGATGGTATTTGAGCTGACTCCGTCCTTCTCATGTTGACGGAAGGATGTTTCAAAATGCCCAGCCTGGTGTTTTACATCGGAGGGACTAATGTCATAGAAAATCGGGATAATAGTCTGTCCATTAGATATTCTGCACTCCCACATTTGTACCACCTCCATGAGGCAACTTTTACTGGAAGCATAGTCTTTGGAGAGGATGGCTATTGAGATCCTCAACTGCCTGATCGCCTCTTTTAGCGCCGGCTTGATCTCTTCTCCAGCATGGAGATTCTCGTCATCTTTAAAGACCTCGATCCCTACATCTACCAATTTGCAATGAAGGTGATCCGTGAATCCTTTGCGAGTATCTGCACCTCTAAAACTCAAGAACACTTCATGATTGGTTCTGGACAATGACGATGAGGTAAAAAATGATTCCTATCAAATCAAGGAAACTAAACCACTTCATATAGTGAATTAGCGTTTCAGATTAAGATTCCATTCGTTTCATGGAAAATGTGACGTTTCTGGAAAATGTTTTTCATAAAGCCATTTTCAAGAAAATGATAATATTTTTCAATGTTAAGTTGAAACTTGAAAATGAACTAAAAGAATATTTCCCGTTGTTCAATATAGAAAATTCTATTCTATTTTCCTCCATGCACTCATTTTAATAAAATTTTTATTATCTTTTTTATATATTGTTATTTTTGCAATAAATCGATTTTTTAATATTTAATTTTCTTTCTACTTTTTTCTTTTTTCCTTTTATTTTTTCTTCTCCTCCTTTTTCTTCGATCGATTGCCAACCACGGTGATCGACCAAAGGCGAGCTTGAGCTTGCTAACCTAAAAAAGGCTAGCCGATCTGGCAAGGCTCGAGGTCAACGAGCTTAATCCTATGGAGAGGCTCATGCTCACTAGCCTCAGGCCTCGCCAAATCGATGAGCTTGAGGCTCGTGTATGGTTGGTGATGAGCTTGAGGCTCGCATATGGTTGGTCGCTAGCTGTTGCCATGGTGGCGACCGGTCGAGAAAGAAGGAAAGTAAAAGGACAAAAAAGAAAAAAATTAATTTTAATTTCTTAAAAAATAAATAAGAAAAAAGAAGAAGTGCGGGTTAGCAGGGATGTGAGATAAGAAAGAGTGAGTGAGAAAAATATTTTTTTATTTGAAAAGTGAAAAATATTTTCTCCCATTTTAAAAGACTTTTTTTCTCTTGGTGAAAAATGTTTTTTCCGAATCTATTGGTTTGTTTTCCGTAAAAGGAAAGGTGAAATACTCGGGAAACATTTTTGTGAAAATTGTTTTCTATAAAATGAAATCTCACACTTTTGCCCAAATAAAAAAAGTAAAACAAAGTTTTATGATTCCGATGGAGACCTACCCAACACAGCAAACAAGATGCAACTGAATCTTGCCACTCATACATCGACTTTTTTTTATATAAAAAATTCTTGGAACTTTGGTAACACTCAAAATGTTGATATGTGAGTTTGCAATTTTTTCGTAATTTTCTACTAAAAACAGGCCCGGCGTACAATATCAACAGTGCTTGGACTTTCGATAGCGTCGTGATTTTTGACATTAAGGGGGTCTTATCGTTCATGTCAAAAAGTTTTGCTCCATTCCAGAGGATTTTTAGCATTTAGTGGGTCGAACTACAAGCAGAGGACCCACTCCAACGTACGCATGTCGAAGAAGTTCTAAATGATAATACAAATCCCAAAGATGCAGAGAAAACTAACCCGGTTTCTTCTCCTCCTTTTGAAAACAACAACTGCAACAATAATCATTCCGAGAAAAACAAACCCCATGGACACTGTTGCCAACATCGAACCCTGGGTGGAAACAACAACTGTAGCAACAAGCATTCCGATAGAAAGAAACACCGCACGCAGTTCTACCCCGTCAAACCCATTGGGAAATCAACAACTGCAAGAACCGTCACTCCGAGAAAAGGAAACACCACGGCCACTTTTGCCTTCGTCGGACCCGCTGCGAAACCAACAACTCAAGCGACAATCATTCCGAGAAAAAGAAACGCCACAGCCAGTGTTGCCTTCTTCGATCGCACTGTGACAATGAGAACTGCAACAACAATCATTCGGAGAAAAAGAAACACCCGAGATGGTATTGCCGTCCTCGAATCCACGGCCAGCTCTCTCTCTCTCTCTCTCTCACACGCGCAAAGGCCCAGGAGGCCCATAGACATCAGATGCCTTTAATACATGACCGAGACGGTTGACTTCTGGGCATCCGCCCCGCCGTTGGGCTTGGGCAACGCGGAGAAAATATCAGGCGGCGCCACCCACGCCGAGTTGACTGGGCCAGCCCAATCATGAGGCAACACGTGGCTCCACTCGAAGCCCGGTCCCCACTTTTATTTGGAGCCACACTTTTGTCTCCCTTCTTTGCCCAAGGCTGGTAGGACCAGTTTCAGGGCTTTCAAAGATTCTACCAAATACTGAAAACATTTTTTTCTTCCTAAACTACCCTCATTAATTTTTCATATTTCCGTTATTACCCCTGTATTTATTTATTTTTTAAATGAAAAAGGAGCAGCCCTTCGCCGGACCGGCGAAGGGCGACGGCACGGCGAGCCGACTGGGCACCGGCCGTCGCGTTTACCGAGGTCACTCGATCTCGGGCGACCTCCGGCGAGGGTCGCGCGACCCAGCCGAGGGCCGCCGGAGGTCACCAGAGGTTCGCTCGACCCAGGCGGTAGTTGCCTGGGTCGCGCGGCCCCTGGGTCGAGCGACCTCCGGCGGCCCATTGGTCGCACGACCCTCGCCAAGGGTTGCCAGAGGTCGGGCGACCTTCGGCAGCCCTCAACTGGGTCGCGCGACCCTCGCCGGAGGTCACCCGACCTCAGGCAACCTCAGCCGACGGTCGTCGGCACGATCGGCTCGCCGGGTGGCCGGCCCTTCGCCAAACCGGCAAAGGGTTTAGCTGAATTAAAAATAATAATAATACCCATCAAAGCTCCTTGTGAAAGTTATTTTTACCAAACGCACATTCAACTCAAAGTTCATTTGCAAAAAAAATTTACCAAATACAACTGCATTTTCCCCAAGTAGCTTTGGGCTTTCAGCATTTGCATTGGACTCAGGGGGTGTTTGGTTGGGCATTCCCAAGGGGCTTTGGCCCCCAAAGCCTATTGGGAGAAAATTTGGGTGTTTGGCAAAATATTTGAAAGCACCTTTGCCAAAATATGAGCATTCCAAAGGCTGAATGCTGAAAGCTAGGAGGGGCAGCATTCGGCATTCGGCATTCCAGAAATGCAAAAATTACTGTTCATTTTTCTTCCACCTTCGTCTTCCTTCTTCACGGCGTCTTCTTCCTCCCGGCGTCATCTTCTTCTTCCCAGCGTCTTCTTCTTCCCCGCCCATCGGGCTTCTCCGGCAGCCGCCACCGCCGCCTGAGGGTCGCGCTTCCCCGGTGACCACCGCCTAGGGGTAGCGCGACCCACGACCCAGGCGGCGTCGCCTGGGTCGCGCGGACCTCAGGTGGCGTCGCCTGGCGCGCGGGAACCAGGCGACGCCACCTGAGGTTGCGCGAACCTCAGGCGGCGTCGCCTGGTGCGCGCGAACCAGGCGACGCCGCCTGGGTCCGCGCGACCTTAGGCCGCCAGATCTGGTGGTGCGGAGGCTAGATCTAGCCGTCGGAAGACCAGATTGGCCTCTGCGCCTCCAGGCGCCTGGGGTCGCGCCCCCAGGCGGCGACGACGTTGCCTGAGGTTGCGACCTCAGGTGGCTGGACGGCTAGATCTGGCCGCCGGAGTTGGCCGGCGGTTAGCCAGCCGCCGGATTTGATTTTTAATTTAAAAAAATAAAATAAAATAAAAGCAAAAGCCCATTTGTAATGTAAAATTTACCAAACGATATTTATGCAAAAGTTGCATTTCAATGCTATTTGAGACTACAAATTACCAAATGGTGTAGTATTTTGGAGAACGTCTTTATCTCAAGGATATTTGCATTCTTCTAAGGGCATTTCCCCAAAGCCGAACCAAACGGGCCCTCAAAGTCCATTGCAAATGTTGAACCAAACACAACCTTCGTACTTTCAAAATTGTCTCTCTCTTCGTTGAATGCGACGTCTTATTCTCACCCAAGCCGCACGAAACTTAAGCATGAAAATAAAAGGAACGAAAAATGCCATAAAAAATTCTAAACTTTAACTAATATAATAAATTTATTCAGAATTTTTTTATGATACAAAAAATCTTAAATTTTGTCAACAGTAACATATTCATCTTAAATTCTTTTTCGTGATAAAAAATCACAAACTTATTTTCACATTTACCCTAAATTATATGGTATTTTTGTTTTTTACCATTTAAATTATTTTATTTTTCTTTTCTTTTTTCTTTTCCTCTCTTCCCTTTGTCTTTTAAAAATTAAAAGACGAAAATGCCCTTTGACCATAGAGTTGGGTAAATATGTCATAACCGGTAAAGTTTAGGATTTTTGATGGCTTTTTTTTTTTTTTTTTTTTTTTTTTTTTTTTTAAAGGAAAGGCATACCAAACTTGTCTATGTTGCTTCTTTGACGCTCGTATCAACTTTTACCATGAGTCCTCCATCTGCAGCAAAGAGAATCTTAAGCATGAAAAAAAGGAAAGGCAAGCCAAACTTTGTTATTAATGAGAGTGTCAAAAGCCAGAAGAGAAGCACCTGCCAAATTGAGTGAAACCATCATATTGCTCATCTCAAGAAAAAAGGAAGAAATTGTAGATCTCAAGGAAAAAGGAAGAAACTGTAGTTTTACTTGCAAAGTTGATTCCCTTCCTAAAAAAAAGGCCTATATTGTCACTTTGATCACTTATTTTATACTTCAGAAGAAAAATATAATTAACATTACAGCATATGTTAGGATATTTAAACATCAACTTATCAAGCATGACAACAAAAGTAAAAGCTACTCCAATTAGGTTCCATCGGCAACATTTACATATAAGCATACAAGTAGCAAAAGAAGAATGGGGCAGATGAAAATCTTGACTTTGACATCTGGATCCACATATGGTACAGGGAATCTATCGATGGGCAAATCTTTCACTTCATCTAGGAAACACTCTATTAATGGTACAGCTAGAATGGGATTATAGCTTTGATTCCCTAAGTTCATCATATGTGCAAGTTCTGTAAAGTTGAGGCTTCCTAGAATGCATCTCTCTAAGACCTAAATAGGTCTTTAAATTGCTCCACTGACAATGAAGGGATTCCCTTGGGGAGTCTTTCTCTGGTGGGGAACTAGCCAAGTCAGGCAAGGTTGCCTTGCATTAGGACCCCCTCAGTCGTCAAAAAGTAAAGGGGGTAGAGGCAGCTCCCACGCCTCGATAAATATAGTGGCTAGGGTAACCCCCCATAAGACAGACCTGAACAGGTCTTTAAACTGCTCCACTGTCAATTAAGGGGTTCCCTTGGGGAGTCTTTCCCTGGTGGGGAACCAGCCGAGTCAGGCAGGGCCGCCCTGCATTGGGACCCGCCCGACTGTAAAAAAAGTAAAGGGGGGTAGAGGCAGCTCCCACGCCTCGATAAATATAGTGGCTGGGGTAACTCTCGTAAGACTGGACCTGGACAGGTCCTTAAACTGTCTCGTTTATCGGAGTCAACTCAAAACGTAAAATAGGGTAGTGATAAATCGCTGGGGGCAATTTAACCAAAATAGGGAAAGAGCCCCCAAGCTGAATCCTCGCGATGCCAGCGCTTGGCTTCCTTGGCTTCATGATGAAGTCTTTGCAAGGATAACCTCCTTGTTAAAGAATCCTTGAATGCATCTCTCTAACAGTCATCCTCATTTTGTGAAGAAGTAAATATGGGAGCCATTTTACCATCCCCATTGTACCAAATACAATGACCTAAGAAGAGTGATATTGTTAAATGGGTACAAAATGGCAACATAAAGAGGAACCATGGATACATGACACATACAATATGATCCTCATGCTCCTCATAATTAGTTGAAAATAGTAAAAGAATGAGACATGAAATAAATATAATAGTAAATTAGTCCATTATTAATACACATCATTGTGTCGTACCCACGGCTCACATTTGGAATATAATACATGACTACGAATAAAGGGCAATCTTGACTCACTCATAGTTCCATATTTTGACACTTTAAACTACTCCATCCCAATATGCCTTCTCATGATGACAGTTAAGAGTGACCATAGCAAACTTAACAGCTCGAGACAAGACCCGAGGAGAAATTTAGATGTCTTAGACTACTCACGATGATTAACATTCAGCAGAATACCACAACATAGCTGGGCACGAGTCTCCACACAACCGACATTTACAAAGTCGATGAAAGCATGTTCTCTTTTTCAAACAAGCTGATATATCTAGCGAACCTACACTGCTATGATGAATCACGAAAATGTCATGAAAAGCAGAGTTTCTATGATTCCAAGATTCAAAGAAGTAATAAGTATCAATTTTACCTCTTTTGGCATGGTTGCAGAAAATAGAAGAGACTTTTTTTGACGAAGAAGACAGTCAATAATAGAACACTTTTTTTTTTTTTTGGCCAGTTTTGCATTTCTCCACTTGCCTTCTTTCTTTGACCTGTTTTTGGGTTATTTTACCAAGTACAGGTCCGAGTGTCCTTAGCACCGGACGGCCAACCATTAACCAGATGAATCTGTCAAGCCTGCGAGGTCTGTTTGAATTTATAAAACATTGTCTATGGATCTCAATGAAGGAAGTTAACATGCAATTTCTTCTCACAAAGTTCTCCAGAAGCTCCCATTCAAGATCACTATGGCATAAAATATCACAGTTTCTCATATATATAGAGAAACAAAGTTCCATCGCTCTCTAATCGCTACTCAAAGGCTCTCCAATGTCATTCAGATGGAAGACATAGAAGACCAATATTTAAAGATTTGAATAGATAATAAAGAAGTGAAAATGAAATTCAGAGTCCTTCTCAATGGAATGTGTGAAAAAGAAACGAATGGATCGGAGCACGGATCCTAACAATCATCTATTCAATTGCTTAAACACTTTATATGGAGAATCTCATGTTAAATGTAAGGCCCTTGGCAACCAATATGAAAAATTGCAACGACCTTTTTGTATGTGCTCTGGCAAGTATATACACTAAACATAGCACGTTAAATCTCCATCTTCGCAATAGCAATTAAAATATGCATTGCCTAACTAAGTTTTTTTAGTCAAACTTCCTCCGTGTATGTTGACAATGGTGAAGCATCATGGTTCACAGGAGAGCTGTCGACACCTAAATTTTGGCGATCCGTTTAATCATTTATCATATTAAAAAATCAGGGATTAATTTTAACCCCTAAAAAAATTAGTTAATTAATTAATTTAGTTTTAAGTGCATTTATTTTAATTTGCATTTACATTTGGCCGGTAACAAATGGGTTCAAATTGATGGTTCAGAACTTTAATTTAGTGAATTGGACTAAGCTCATGAAAGGAGTAAATTGGTCTAAGTCCTCATCCTCGGAAAGATTTTACGGATTTATTTGTGCGAGATTTTAAATTTTAAAAGAATCTTTTTGTAATTCTAAATCGTATCAAAAGCAAATATTGCATTTGAAAAAAAAGGAATTTTCGTGGATACGGATTTAGAAAAATTAAAACCCTAACTTTTGGCCTATAAATAAGTTAATTCGGCGTAGGATTTAAGGGGGGCGACACACATTGAATATCCGGCCGATGGGGGAGTCTTTTCTTCGTTTTGTTCCTAAGGCCTCATTCGGTTTTTGGGGGGGTTTTCCTCTGATGAAAAAAAGAAGAGAACAGGAAAAAGTGAAAAGTGAGGAAAAGCGTGCAAAGAAGCATAGGGAAAGGGACGTGAGAGAGACGTGTGCGGTAGGTCAGAAAAAGAGAAAGTAGAAAGAAAATCAGTGTTCTTCTTCTTGAGAAGGACTCTTCCCCGGTTCACTTGCTGCCCGAACTCCCTCACCGCCGATCCGTCGCGCCTCCGCAGCAGCTCGAAGCTTCCGCTGCGCCGGCCGTCACGCGGTGTCTTCGTCCGCGAGTCATCAGCTACCGCCCCCCGTCCGCCTTGCTAGTGCCCGTCTGCCGTCGCCGCGCATCCGAGCCATCACTCGCCATCTCCGAGCACCAGCGCGACGTGCAGCTCCCTCCGCCGGACGCCGCTGCAGCAACACCTCCGCGAGCACCACCTGCGAGCGCCGGCCCTGTCGCCGAGCCGTCGCACGCTTCCTTGGTCGCCGACGCCTGCTGCAACCGCGACCTACAGCGCTCCCCCTCTCTGAGATCTGCGCCACCGCTGCAACAACCCCGACGTCCTCCTCCGCTAGTCTGGTCGCTGAGATCCCCATAGCAGTCGGTCCAGATCCTACGCCGGAGCTCCTCGCTGCAGCCGCCCGAGGCCTCCTGCCGTCCCTGCAACGCCCCGCCGTTCGAAGCCCGTGATCCGAGTGCCCTGACGCTGCCCCCGCGACGCAGCCCTGTGCCGACCCGTGACAACGCCCTCGCCGGAGCCCTCGCCGGAGCTCCGAACGGCAACCCATTTAGCTGCCGGCTAACCCTAGTTTGGGAGGCCAAAACCCTAATTAGGTAGATTTCTTATTTTATTTTATTTTTTATTCATTTATTTATTTAGTTTTATTATTCGTTTAGTTTTTTTATTTGATGATGAGATGTTAGATATGAAACAGCATGTGAAATTTGTGACTAATAGTCCAATTTTCGCGCTGAAACCCGATCGCAATTGCAATCGCTTGAAAAATTGACAATCCGATTTCTCGCCCGAGATTCGATTCGCGATTTAATTTAAAATTGGCTAACCCGATCTCATTTGCGAGATATGATTTGCCGGTTTGTAGATATCGATCTTATCTTATTTAATTTGCCATCATGTTAGTTGAATAAATTTTATTTTGTTAAATAAAAAAATCCAAAAAAAATATTTGAGTTAGGATTAAGTTTGTTTTAGAATATTTATCGTTATCTTGCATATTCAAAATAAAGATTATATATCGAATTTCAAAAATCAAAAATCAAAAATCAAAAATCAAATCAATCAATTTAGGTTGATATATATATTTTACTTAGGTTGCATGTTTAAAATTTGACAATTCTTAAATTCGAAATTAATAAAACAAAACACAGAAAAAGTCATCATGCATATATCATGTAGAATTATGGCATTCTTTATAGGTCATGGCATATTAGAATAAATTGCATGTTTCATTTTAAATTTAGATTGATTTTTGCATATTAGGTTAGAGCTTGCTAGGTTAAGACAATATCTTAGTTTAAATTAGAATTTAGTCTGATCCGATCCTTAATATAAGCTAGATAGAATTTTAATCTAGATAGTTATGTTTTGCATTTCATAAAAAATAAAATAAAATTTGTCTTAGGATAAATTAGTTAAAATTTCTAGGATAAATTGCATTTTTTACAATAAAAAATCATGTGTACGTCATATAGAATTAGGTTCATAAAATGCACGTTTTTTAGCGATTATTGTTAAGTTCATTTAATTAGAAACTGCCCATCATTAGATTATGTCATTTAATAAATGTCACGTGACATATAGCTCGTATATTAAATTGTATGTTGCATGCCATTTTAGTTAAAATAATTTTGTATGTCATCGCATTGCATCACATTATACGTCATTAGAATTAAGTCATTTTGGTTAATTTAGATTGCATATTTAATAATTGCATGTTCATTAAGAAATCACAAAAAAATTTATCTATATAGTTTATGACATGTTGCCATGCCATATCATTTTATGTTAGATTAAAAGCATTGCATTGCATATGAATTATAGTCTCGTTAAAAAGTGAAAGCGAAAATTAAGAGATTGTTTGTTGATTAGAAATTATATCTAGGGTTGTTGATGTGAATTTTAATTTAACAAAGCAAATGCTTTCGTTGCTTTGAGCTAAGTTCTGCATTATTTAATTGCTTTCTTGGGTCTTAAATTAGTGGATTACGCACTTGCATGATCACATCACATGTTAGGAAAATAGATTTAAAATCAATTTAAGTTGCCTACAAAAAACGTTTTTTTTTAAATAAAAGAATGGTATCGAAATGTCATTAGAGAAATATAGTGTAACTAAGTCCCCGTACCCATAGTCTCTGGTTCGTAAGAATAAAGTAAATCTCTTATTACTTTATTTGGGTTTCTAATTGACTCACAAAAAAAATAGATTAGTGGCGACTCTGATTGAAAATAATTTGCATGTTAAGAATTCAAACCTAAGTCGCGAATTGGTATGGGCTTGGAGAGCCCGCGTTAAGTCTACACTTAGCAATCCATTAGCCAAACCCTAAGTGGTTCATACTGAAATTTAGGTCGTGACAAGAGCTAAAGTTATGTTCTCTTTCAATATCTTTTAGCAACTATTCTCTAGAACGGCAACTCAATTTTGACATTATTTTCGCAACGTATGAAGAAAAATTCACAATTCAACATTAGTCATTAATAATTTCCCTAAGAATGAACCTTTGAAGTTGGGGAAAAAAAAGATGCACTAGCACATATTTTACATCTCATTGCATGAGAAGATTGTAGAAATTGATTCATATGAACATGTAGGAGTTACCTAATAAGGTACAATTTTCAATGATGCATAGCTTTTGATCAAATGCCTTCTTGTTTGACATCTGAAGAAGTCAAAGAGCATGCTTCCAAGAACTTAGGTGTGGTCACATAAAAACGGATCATGATAAAATAAGAAAAAAAGAGTAACGACAAACTTTGTTTGACCAGACGAAAAAAGACTTTTGTCGCAACCTAACTTTGAGTGAACCACTTAATGTTTAGCTAATGAATTATTAACTTTAAACTTAGCTCGAGTTTTCTCAAACCTATACCAATTTACAACTTAGGTTTAAATATTTAGCATGCAAAATATTATTAATTAGGAGTCGCTACTAATCTATTTTTTTTTTTGGTCGATTGGAAACCCAAGTAAGATAACGGGGGATTTATTGTGAGTTCAGGAACCTGATTACACTAGATTTCTCTAATGGCCTTTTAATACCATTATTTTTATTTTCAAAAATATATTTGCAAGCAGTTTAGACTGATTTTAATTTATTTTCCTAACACATGAGGTGATGAGGTGATTATGCAGTTGCGTAAACCACCAATAGATCATGCATGTGCGCAAACCACCAATAGATCATGCTGGTGTGCAAATCACCAATTTAACACCCAAGAAAATAATAAATAAATTACGATACTTACCTCATAGCAACGAAAACATCTGTGATATTATATCAGAATTCATATCAACAGTCCTAGATATAATTTCTAATTAACACGCATTCTCTTATTTAATGAAATCTAATCTACGTGCAATGCAATTTAACCAAATGGCCTAGTTCTAATGATGGACAATTTCTAATTAAATGGACCTAGCAACAATCATTAGATGACATGTATTTCATGAACCAAATTCTATATGACATGCACATGACATTTTTGTATTTATTTGTTAAAATTCGAAATTAATTAAATACTCTAATTCAAACATGCAAGCTATCCTATAGGAGAAAATTCAATTTATTCTAAAAAAATATTTTTGGTATTTTATTAAATTCGGAATTATAATATCTAGGAAATCAATTCTAATTTACATAATATGCAATTTTTTTGTTGTACTTTCAAAATAAATAAAGCAATTAAAGCAAGATAAGCATCAAATCACTCAAGATCATATATCATCCAATCAATGCGAAGAAAGAAATAATATCCAATCAACTTGAAATTTCACCAATAAATTTTGATGAGTTGATCTTAAGCTTAAAGATCAAAACATCAATTTTAAAGATTCCCGCGGAATTAATAATTCCATTTAAAGCCTTATAATGGGATCAAAGATTATATACGATTGCGAATTAGGAAATAAATCCTAATTGGGGGTACACTTATCACTCAAATTTAGAAATCATGTAATATTCTCAATCAAATTGAATCACAAAACATTCAAATTGATGGCAAATGAGATAATTACCAAATTCAAGGTATTGCGCGGATAAGTTTCCCAAATTGGAACCGGCGAACAATGAGCTCGGAGGATGATGGGTGATGGTGCGTGGCGGCGGTAGCGGTCTTGGTGGCGGTTCACAGTGATACTTGAGTGGATGGCTGGCGAGACTAGAAAATCCTGCTAAAAGAATAAAATCATCAAGAGAACGAAATTGTTTCACTAAGCTTCTCGGTTGAGCACGTCGAGGATCGATCGCTCTATTCCACTTCAACTCTTTTACTTTCTATTTATTTCTTTCTATGGAAAGGTCCACGAAAGAGATGAGTGCAGGAGAACTTCAGCAAATCTGCATGCGATGGAATGCTCTAGGACTTTTTATTTTAATCTTCAATCCACCACTTGACTTTTGTCTTCTTCTCTTCTACCAACTCTCAGCCATTGACGGTTCAGCAATGTGGAATGGACTGACATTGCGAAGACACCCGAGAAAACTAAAAGAACTTGCCGATCGCAAGAGAAATCGTCAGTAATCTGGAGCTCGCTGGACCGCTTTGATGTTCACTACGTTCGCTGGATCACCTGGCTGAGCAGCTCTCGGCGACAGGAGCAGCATCAACTGGCCATCACTGAAAGTTCAGCAGCGGTGCAAGGAGGCAATAGCAAGTAGCCAAGGGCTCGCAGTGCGGTAGGGACTTGTCGACATGCAATGTGCAGACGTTGCGACTTGTTGATGGGGCTTCGCAGCAACCGCACTCTCGTCGATGCAGCAAGTTGTCGGGAGTAGCAGGCGGCGCTAGAGTCGTGGCCGCGTGGGTCGATGGAGTGGGATGTTTGGCTGTGAAGTGTTCAGTCGTCGTCGCCCCACTCTCTTCACGCTTTTCTCTCTAAAGTTCTCTGTGTGGCCGTGGGTTCATCAACTGTATAGCCTCGTATTGAATTGTGTGGTCCCCCTCCTCCTTTTCTTGACCGAGCGGCATTTTATAGGTGAATGGTATGATCCCATCAGGGAAATAAAATTTCTGCACGAAATCTCTAATCACGATGCAATCTCTTTCGTTTTGAGACAAAAAAAATATATCGTTCGGTATATCCCCCAAGTACAATATTCTCTTTGATTATTTTGATATTTCCTCTGAAATCTTCCAATTTGTTGTGAAATATATTACTCAATGTATATATCGCATAATATATAAAATATTTACCAAATATTGGAAGAATATTACGAATCTTTTCTAAAAACATCAAATCGTCATTCCTCATAAATCAATTATCGGTCATCATAGAGCAACTGACTTGGGCCAATTCCCTCTCGTCGCGGGTTTAATCCAACTCGTCTAATTAAAATTTAAAACCATCAAGTCAAACCCATTTATCACTAGTCCAATGCAAATACAATTAAAAAAAAAATGCTCCTAAAACTATACGTTATGCAATTTAATTCTAATATTTTTATTTAGGGGTTAAAATTAATCCTAATTTTTAACGTAATAAGTGAATGATATAATTGTCAACATTTAGGTGTCAACAACTTTTCAATGACAATAGCATATAAAGATGATGAAATAAATTGGCATATGGTTCTCCTACGTTATTCGGTTGAATTGGATCCTTTAGATATAAGTGAGGAAAAATTGTCAACTCGGTCATGAACGTATTCAGTCATAAATTTTTTGTTAATGTAATCTTAAACCTTTTCATGAAATGTTAATGTAGTCATTCCAACCAATTTTGACTTGAAAATGCTAATGCGATGATGTAATTGACAAATTTATGTAAAGCTATTGGTTTTACTTAATATTTGAATTTTCCAGATTTTTTTTCCCTCTCTCTCTCTCTCTCTCTCTCTCTCTCTTATGGTTATTGTATCTTGTTCCCTGTTCCTATACCGTTCACCTCTCTGGGTAAACTCCATCTTTCCTCTACTTTCATCAGTCAATTACCGGCAAAGTAGTCTAGAACGAACAATCCGAAGCCTATTCCCAACATGTGATGGAGAAGACCGACTCCTCGAGACATCCCATCGCTCCATGGTCATGTCAAATGCAGCACATTCCCAAATGCGACATTCCCAGGTAGTGTCGCCGACCCCATTCATTTATTATTGCGCAAGTGGAACGTATTATAAAACCCCTGACAATAAAATACGGGATAGAAAAGTAGGAAACAATTTCACAACCAATCACTTACATAAACCAACGGAGTTACAGACGAAGGCCTAGAGCCAAAAATCTACAAAAGACCGGCTCTTAAAAAGAGGTTATCCTACGACCTACAAGTCGTACACGATCTCCAATCCTTATGACTTCATCTCTCCAACTCCTCAAGGCCAACCAAAGCTATCTGGCCGCTCCGTCCACCAGGAATCTGAAATGGTTATTCAATAACCACTGAGACAACATATCAACAAGTTCAACCCCCTAAACCCCTATTAGAAAGAAAATACGCCCAAGGGTGGCCTAGCCACATCACACCGAGAACTTACCTCGCCTTAATTCCTTTCTGCAGGTTAGCACAATTTGTATCACACAATCTCAGGTAGTAATAATAATTCAAACAATTGGAACGCCATCACTTTCATATAAATCACGATCGCACTTGCACGCATCCCAATTATTATTCACTTCCACACAATACATACAATGGCATATCTACTAACATTACGGCATTTCTAGAAGAATAAAGGTCGAGTCGGTCTATCTACTAACATTACGACATTTCTAGAAGAATAAAGGTCCAGTCGGTCCCGCCACTACTGCGACCAAGCCAAGTCATTCTATCGACGGCATTTCTAGAAGAACAAAGGTCCAGTCGATCTCGCCACTACTACGACCAAGCCACGTCATTCTATCGACGGCATTTCTAGAAGAATAAAGGTCCAGTCGATCTCGCCACTACTGCGATCAAGCCACGTCATTCTATCGACGGCATTTCTAGAAGAATAAAGGTCCAGTCGGTCTCGCCACTATTGCGACCAAGCCACGTCGTTCTATCGACGACATTTCTAGAAGAATAAAGGTCGGTTGGTCGGTCTCGCCACCACTTCTAGAAGAATAAAGGTCCGATCGGTCTCGCCACTACTACGACCAAGCCACGTCATTCTCTTGACGGCATTCTAGAAGAATAAGGATCCGGTCGGCCTAGCCACTATGCGACCCGAGCCTTTCAACTAGCACATGACAATTCGATACCGATCCTTGGATACTTTACATTTCACTCACATAATCCAATTACGATATTAGCCATTAACAATCCAATTTCAATGCCGAACTCGACACTTGGGATTTTATGAATAAAATCCATATTTATCACAATCAACACTCAATTTGCCACAATCAATCATCAAATTCAAATTCTAAATACAGCAGCGATCGGCACGAAATTCTGAGAGTTTAGGGTCGACGAAATTTTTTGAATTTTAATAAATAATTAAATTTTATTCCGAAAATTAATTAAATAATAATATCCATATTTTTCGCAATCCACACTCAATTTATAATATCCAACCATCAATTTCAAAATCCGAATACACAGCAGCGATCGGCACGAAATTCTGAGCAACCGAGGTCAAAAATAATTTTTTCGTATTTTTTTAAATAATATTTTAATAATTTCGGATTATAATATAATATTATATTTTCCAGAATTTCGAAGCATTAAATAATTCAAAACTAAAATCCTTTATGTCACATCAAGGCTTTATTTTAAATAAACTTCATTTAACCTTTAATTAAACACACTTTAACATAATTAAACATCTTAATAATTTATCAATTAAATAAACTAAACCACCTAAACTTACTTAATTTAAACTAAGCACACTTAAAGCATAATTAACCCTCTAAGCAAGGTTTAGTGAGCTAAACTCACCGGATTAGCGAGCCGAGTGGACCAAAATGACGAGGACACCGAGGAGAACAACTTTCCTCAAAGCGGGCTGAGCATCTGGGCTCGGGAAGGTGGCCAAAACGAGCCAAACGTGGGCTGCCATACCCATTTTTTCCAGCTGCTGTGCTGATGGATTTGAGGCCGAGAAGGGTAGATCCGGAGCTTGGATGAGATGGAAAGGGCGGGGAAGGTTGCGGGGGGGGAGGCCGGACCAAGGCGGGACCCAACGGTGGCCGGAGGTGGCCGAATGGCTCGGCACGAGCTGTTGAACAGCGGCTCGGACGACGACGAGCTAGCAAGAAGGCGGAGTGGGAGGTGCGGAGGTAGCGGCGGTGAGACGACGAGGGGCGAGGACGGTGACTCCGGCGACGGTGAGCAGAGCGTGGGCGACGAGCAGCTCCTCTGACGGTGCTGCAACCTTCGCTGGTCTTCGGCCGGTCGGGCAAGCGGGCGAGACGAGCGGACGACACGGTGGCGGTGGTGACGGACCATGGCGAGGCTCCGGCTTCTTCTTCTCTGCAAATTTTCTGGTCCGAAGAACAAAAGAGAAGATGGAGAAAGAGGCAACGGGAGAGAGAGGAAGAAGAGAGGGAGGAGAGAGAAGAAGGGGGGCTTTTTCTTTTCTTTTTCTCTTTCTTTTATTCAACAAAAATGGCCCACCATGACCTAGGATGACATCACACTCCACTATCTCCCACAACCTTTTCCAATGGGTGCAATTCCATTTTCCACCGGGGCCTAAAACTTGTGCAACAATGTCTTCAATTCCACTTAATTCTCTTCCAATTAAATCTTAATCCCACTTGAATTAAATCAAATTAACCCCCCATTAATTCATTCAACACCTCATCAATCAAATTGGTATTTTTCCTTACCACTGTGGCATACTTGCATCCCAATTTCACAATCTCTGGCTTCAATTGAACGAAGACGGCCCTATTTATCCAGTCGAAATTAAAACCCGAAAATCCGGATGTCACAACTCTTCCCCTCTTATAAAAATTTCGTCCTCGAAATTTAAACCTTTACTAATTCTTAACAAGGAGGTGAGGGTACAGTCGTCTCATATCCTCTTCTCTTTCTCAAGTTGCTTTTTCTGCACTAATGTTGCCAGATCACTACTATCTTGCCCAAACCACTTTGGATCCAAAATACTAAACACTTGCCCACTTAAAATTCTAAAGGTCTTCAACACAAAATCTGCGAAGCTAAATTGGTGATTCTGAGCGGTCTCAAGATTGTCCCTGCTAACTGCGATTGAATCACTGATTTCTGAACCAACTTTAGACCTGCGATTTTCTGATCTCTGATCTCATCTCAACAACTAAAGTTCTGAACACTCTGCTTTGCACTGATTAAAAGAAACTATCTGACTAATCTGCTGAAACTGGGAACCTCTGGTCAAGATTTGATATAACTCTGGCACTGATCTTAGCAACTGCAATCACTGACTACTGTACAGACCTTGGCCTGTGATCTTTCTTTCCTTGACTTCATCTCTGCAATTGAAATTCTACACTTTCTACTATGCATTGATTAAGAAAGAATCCTCTGAAAATTCTACCAATCTTATAATTTATGAAATGGATCCGAAATATAATTCATCCCCGGCACTCCATGTTGGTGAATTATCTAATGCTCACACACTTCGGTATACCCACTTTGTGACAAGACAGAATCCTCAATTTCTGAAATCGAATTTAGATTGGCAGTTAATTTCACTCCGACACGCTTTTAGTGTGACCTAGGCTATTGGGTAGTGTTCAGAGCTTTTTAGGACAAATGACTTGTGATCGATTTTCTTCGAACCGCGATGAACCCACTCGACACATTGGCGACTCTCAATTGTCGTGAAAATCTCAAAGATTCAAATACAGACACAGGGTACCAAAGCAACAGTAAAGTCAAATTAGTGCTAGTCGACGAGAGTTTTCCAATTTAGTGGGGTCACCCACGATTGGTCATTCATCTAAGTCGAGCCGACCTATCTTTGATCTTAATTCGATCTTTAACTATGCCGTAATGATCTCTAAAGATGAGCACGGTCGAGAAATCAATTCCTGGTCGAATTCTTAGTCTATTTGCCTTAAAGTCCTTAATAACTCACCCAGCTAGTCTAGTTATCTCGTAAGTGGCCAACTCAGAGAAAAACACTGTAATCGCGTCGATGAAATGCCCAATTTAACCAATCGAAATCAGAGTTTGAAAATTAGGATGTCACACGCTCAAAACAAGATCTATTCATACTGTACCAAAGTGGACCAACTCCATCTATCGATTGACTATTATTCTCAAATGGTATCAGTAATCCCCTGAATCCTTAGTAAGCTCGTCACAATGTCTCATTGTGATATATTTTCATTCTCACTTAGGACTCTCAAGTGATGGTAAAAGTCATCCTGGTTTACATCATTGAACTTCCACTTACTGACATCTCTGATACTTGCAACTTGTTCAACGATATCTATCTTCATACCGATCTACCAATCTCGATGATGTAGATTCTGACTCATCTTCGTACTGTCTGGACAATGCTGAAGTTACTATGATGAGCTTCCCATAAGATTTCTTCTTTAATCTCTGTATCGTCACTTACACACAATCGTCCTTAGAACCTTAGCATCCTATCTTTAGAAATCTGAAAATCAACATCTCTCTCATCTGCATTCTCTTATAGAATCTTCTGAATTTCTGAATATGTCCATTGAAGCATCTTGATTCTGATTAGTACTCTCGGCTCAATTCTCTCTAGAGTGATATAAAATATCATAGTCATAATCCTTAATGAGTTCCGTCCAACAACGTTGTCTCATACTAAACTCCCGAGGTCTCAACTGACGGGACACATATGCAACACGAGTCATCCAAAACTCGCATCTGCTAAGCTTGTTGTAAAATCCAAGAGTACTCAAGGTCTAAAGTACCATCCTCAAACGTCTCTTGTGCCCCTCGGCACTCTTCGAACACACCAGGATAACTTCAATGAACACGATCACAACTGATTCAAGTACCCTTAAACATTCCGCTCATTAGACCCAAACAAACAGCTAAGTTGTCCATCAAACCACACGGTATTACAATGAACTCATAATTGCCATATCGAGTACGAGATGCTAACTTCGGTGTGTCTTTCTTCTTGATTCTCAACTAATGATACCCTGATCTCTAGTCGATCTTGAGGGATATCGACATACAAACACAACAAACCAACTTTCTTCTTCACTAATAGAATGGGTGTTCCCCAAGGTGATACACTGGAACGTATGAATCCCCTATTCAACACTTCCTGCATCTGCACCTTTAGTTCCTTTAACTCGGGTAACACCATCCGGTAAGGAGCCTTAGGGACTGGCTCTGTTCCGGGTGCTAATTCAATCGCAAACTCCATTTCTCTTTCTGACTGCAAACTTGACAATTCTCTAGAAAATACCTTAGAAAACTCTTGTACCACGATTATAATCTCCATATCTGGCCCCTCATCTGACGCATCCACTTTAGTTACCATGTAGATTCGATAACCAACAACCTGAACCAAGTCATCTTCAGTGATGAATAACAAGGATTGAAGTTCCTCTTCAACTTTCAGTAATTCAAAACTTTCATACGCTAACTGAACAAACTGAATTATATCACTGCCACGATTCACAACAGCAAAAAGCTCCTCGAGCCAAACCTTTTCATAAATGACTTCCAAGTCATATATAAGCAAACCCATCAGGTACAACTATAGTCAGAGACTCATCTTCCTATTACTTTATTACAACAACGAAAACCCTACAACCTTCACTGAAAATTCTGCTGCATTACTCTGCATAAAACATCTCATAAACATTCTTCTTCTGATTGATGCATGGTCGATCCCTTCATGCTCCTCTAGCCATCCTAGTGGCGTCCTCTCTGTAGTAACAGTGCTTACGCTCTCCTGAACTTACACGGATAGTTCCTAACTCGATGGCCGTGCTAGCCATATTCAAAGCATGCTCCTTTTTTTTTACTCTGACACTAGGCTGACTCATGCCTCCTTTTCACAAACTCGACACACAATCGGTGAGTCCTTTACCTCCCATCAAGGAACATCATGCACCCTTCCTTGCACTGAGATTCGTTCCAAGTGCCCTACTAAATGTCCTGAAGCCTGCTTCCTTTGTTCTGTCTTATCAACGACGGTGATAGAAACAGTTATGATTCCATCCGTCTATACGGACAATATTTGATCAAATGACTATACTGGCGACCATTGCAACAAGTCATTTCTCTCTTACAGCATAGAACAAATCCCCGTCTTTTCTTACAGATACGACACACATCGATCGAGTTGAGCACTGACTTTCAAATTCTACTCTTCTAGTTGGGTGAAGCAGGGCACTTTTCTTCTGATATCAGCATTTCCTCCAATCGATTTCCGATCCTGCTTAAACTGAACTTTGACTCAAATACGGCGACTTAATCCTCGATCACAACTCTAGATTGGGCCTCAACAGGCACGGCAACAACAATAGTCACAACACTGGCAGCGGCAGAAATAACGGCAACAACGGCGGCTTGATCTTGAGCTTACTGACCCAACGAGCTTCCAAGGAACACTGGCGCCTGAAAAATCTCGACAAACCTAGGATCATTCGGTGCTACTACACTCTCAGTACCAGCCTACGGCGGTACTCTCACACACACGCTGGACTGAGCCTGCGCTCTACCTCGAGTACCAACTCTTGTCAGCATCCTACCCCGAGGTACAGGTCCTATCGACCTCCTCCAAGGAGTTCTCCACTCCTGGTCACTCATCCTACAGGCTCTTTATAGACGCCTGTTTTCCGATTCCAACATCATGTTAGAATTTGAGTGACCCCACAAACACACTACCAAACAGCTATCAACCACATGCATCAGCATATTAAAAGCCTTTCCTACTAACTATCCCATGACTCATCGCACCTTATCACTCCATACACAGACCATGCTCTGATACCACTTAAACGGGGATGTCACGCCCCGAACCCTGAGCGCGAGCACATCCCACCGCGGTCGATCAAATGCGACATTCCCAGGTAGTGTCATCGACCTCATTCATTTATTATTGCGCAAGCGGAACGTATTATAAAACCCCTGGCAATAAAATACGAGATAGAAAAGCAAGAAACAATTTCACAACTAATCACTTACATAAACCAACAGAGTTACAGATGAAGGCCTAGAGCCAAAAATCTACAAAAGACTGGCTCTTAAAAAGAGGTTATCCTACGACCTACAAGTCGTACATGATCTCCAATCCTTATGACTTCACCTCTCCAACTCCTCAAGGCCAACCAAAGCTATATGGCCGCTCCGTCCACTAGGAACCTGAAATGGTTATTCAATAACCACTGAGACAACGTCTCAACAAGTTCAACCCCCTAAACCCCTATTAGAAAGAAAACACGCCCAAGGGTGGCCTAGCCACATCACACCGAGAACTTACCTCGCCTCAATTCCTTCCTGCAGGTTAGCATAATTTGTATCACACAATCTCAGGTAGTAATAATAATTCAAACAATTGGAACGCCATCACTTTCATATAAATCACGATCGCACTTTGCACGCATCCCAATTATTATTCACTACCACACAATGGCATAGCCTACTCGCAGGTCGGCTATCTACTAACATTACGACATTTCTAGAAGAATAAAGGTCCAGTCGGTCCCGCCACTACTGCAACCAAGCCACGTCATTCTATCGACGGCATTTCTAGAAAAACAAAGGTCCAGTCGGTCTCACCACTACTGTGACCAAGCCACGTCATTCTATCGACGGCATTTCTAGAAGAACAAAGGTCCAGTCGGTCTCGCCACTACTGTGACCAAGCCACGTCATTCTATCGACGGCATTTCTAGAAGAACAAAGGTCCAGTCGGTCTCGCCACTACTGCGACCAAGCCACGTCATTTTATTGAGGGCATTTATAGAAAAATAAAGGTCCAGTCGGTCTCGCCACTACTGCGACCAAGCCACGTCATTCTATTGACGGCATTTCTAGAAGAATAAAGGTCCAGTCGGTCTCGCCACTACTGCGACCAAGCCACGTCATTCTCTTGACGGCATTCTAGAAGAATAAGGATCCAGTCGGCCTAGCCACTACTGCGACCCGAGCCTTTCAACTAGCACATGACAATTCGATACCGATCCTTGGATACTTTGCATTTCACTCACATAATCCAATTACGATATTAGCCATTAACAATCCAATTTCAATGCCCAACTCGACACTTGGGATTTTATGAATAAAATCCATATTTATCACAATCAATACTCAATTTGCCACAATCAATCATCAAATTCAAATTCTAAATACACAGCAGCGATCGGCACGAAATTCTGAGAGTTTAGGGTCGACGAAATTTTTTTGAATTTTAATAAATAATTAATTTTATTCCGAAAATTAATTAAATAATAATATCCATATTTTTCATCAATCCACACTCAATTTATAATATCCAACCATCAATTTCAAAATCCGAACACACAGCAGCGATCGGCACGAAATTCCGAGAATTTAACCGAGGTCAAAAATAATTTTTTTAAATTTTTTTTAAATAATATTTTAATAATTTCGGATTATAAAATAATATTATATTTTCCAGAATTTCGAAGCACTTAAATAATTCAAAAGTAAAATCCTTTTATGTCACATCAAGGCTTATTTTAAATAAACTTCTTTTAACCTTTAATTAAACACACTTTAACATAAACCAACCTCTTAATCCAATTTATAATTAAATAAACTAAAATCCACCACCTAAACTTACTTAATTTAAACTAAGCACACTTAAAGCATAATTAACCCTCTAAGCGAGGTTTAGTGAGCTAAACTCACCGGATTAGCGAGCCGTGTGGACCAAAACGACGAGGATGCCGAGGAGAACAACTTTCCTCAAAACAGGCTGAGCATCTGGGCTCGGGAAGGCGGCCAAAACGAGCCAAACGTGGGCTGCCATACCCATTTTTCCAGCTGCTGTTGATGAGGCCGAGAAGGGTAGATCCGGAGCTTGGATGAGATGGGGAAGGATCGGGAAGGTTGAGGGGTCGAACCGGAGGCGGCCAAGGCGGGACCCGGTGACGGTGGCGGAGGTGGCCGAATGGCTTCGGGGCACGAGCTGTTGCAAGAAGGCCAGCTAAGCGCGAGCGCGGGCAAGCGGCGGCAAGGCGGAGTGGGATGGCGGACGCGGGGCGAGGACGGCGACTCCGGCGCGAGCGTAGCGGCGTGGGCGGCGCGCGGCTCCTCCGACGGGGCGCAAACGCGGTCTTCGGCGGTAGGGCGAGCGGGCGAGACGAGCGGACGGCATGGTGGTGGTGGTGACGGACGGCGGCGAGGCTCCGGCTGGTGGCTTCTTCTCTGCGAGCCTTCTTTTTTCTGGTCCGAAGAAGCACAAAGAAGATGGAGAAGAGAGGCGACGGGAGAGAGAGGAAGAAGAGAGAGGAGAGAGAGAAGAAGGGGGCTTTTTCTTTTCTTTTTCTCTTTATTTTATTCAACAAAAATGGCCCACCATGACATCATGGGTGACATCACACTCCACTCACCCAATCCTCCACAACCTCTTCCAATGGGTCCATTTTATTTTTCCGCCGGGGCCTAAAACTTGTGCAACAATGTCTTCAATTCCACTTAATTCTCTTCCAATTAAATCTTAATCCCACTTGAATTAAATCAAATTGACCCCCATTAATTCATTCAACACCTCATCAATCAAATTGGTATTTTTCCTTACCACTGTGGCGTACTTGCATCCCAATTTCACAATCTCTAGCTTCAATTGAACGAAGATGGCCCTATTTATCCAGTCGAAATTAAAACCCGAAAATCCGGATGTCACAAATTTAGAGCCATCTATGTTGATGCTTGAAAGCAACACGCGAGGCCTTATTGTTCAGCAGGATAATGATGTGGACGAGATGGGGTGCAATGTATCATTCGCTCAGTCCTTTCATTGAGGAACAGAAAGAAAGTTTCTCGGACGTTTCTCGTTTCTCATGTTAGTGTCACGGCCCGAAAGCTAGCATGTCCAAGAGGTTTCTATGGCACGGGCGTGACACGTGATGACCCTCGACTTATGTCCCCGAGATGTATAGTATTCTCCTAGGGGCGGGCGAATACCGTATTTATACGCATACGTTATAAATGCGAGTAGATGGTAGTTGGCCATAAATGCATATAGCTGGTAGTTGGCTATGAATGCAAGTGGTTGGTAGATGGGGAGGTGCAGTCTCCACCGTTAGATCTAAGGGAGATCTACGGTTAAGGTTTGCCTTATACTTGTATATAAAGGGGTGTCCTCCCTCATTGTACTTCATTCACAACATATATGAAAATCCAGAGCTTCTCTCTCATCAAGTGTTTCTCTCTCTAGAAGTTCGTTGTGAGTCGAGTGTGAAAGGCTGCTTAAGGGGTGAAACCTTAAGGCCGCACGGGTGTCGAGAGTTGATCGAGAGTTGATCGATCAGCCCGTGACAAGTGGTATCAGAGCTGATTTGCGATCCAAGCGCAAGTGCAATGGCTGATCCACGATCTGATGAGGCATTGGTCTTGGGTGATGACTGCGCTGATCGTGGGCGGAATGCTGAGAAGGGTGTCGACAAGGGTCGGAAGGGCCGTGGTGTGTCGAAAGAACCTATGGGGGATCTTACGCAGCGGATGATGAAGCTAGAGTTGTTCGTCTCCGATGTCCAAGGATCGGTCGATAACCTGACCCAGACCGTGGACGGGGTTGACGCCGGAAGGGAGGAGCTGGTTGCGGAAGTGCAAGAGCTCAAGACCGGCATGGGAGAACTCCGCCACGAGTTGCTGGGGACCCTGCAGGAGGACCTGGCACAACGGTATGAACCCTTCGAAGCCGTAATGGCGGCCATGCGCGCGGAGATTGCGGAGCTTACGGGTAAGCTCGCTGAAGCACAAGCTGCACGCGTGAACGGTGTCATCACGGTGTAAGGTCCACGAGTGGACACGCCGAAGCCAAAAGAGTTCCGGGGCTCGCGGGTGGCCAAGGACGTGGACAACTTTCTGTGGTACATGGAGCGATACTTCCAGGCCATGGGAATCAACGACGACCAAACACGAGTAAACACTGCATCTATGTACTTAGCGGATAGTGCTTTGTTGTGGTGGCGTCGTCGATCGGATGATAGGTGCGGGAATCCTATCGCGACCTGGTTGGGTTTCGTCGAAGAGTTCCGATGGAACTATTTCCCCGCTTACGCAGAGGAGGAAGCTCGTGACGAGCTGAAGCGTCTCGAGCAAAAGAGTGGTGTACGCGACTACATCAAGCGGTTCTTGGAGTTGCTACTCCAAATCCCCTCGATGAATGAAGTCGAAGCGTTTCACCAGTTCATGGGTGGTCTCAAACCATGGACGAAGCAAGAGCTAAAGCGGTATAACGTGGGAGACCTCACTACGGCCATGACCGTAGCCGAGTCGCTCGTGGAGTACAAGGCGTCGCCTTCCCCATCCCGACTGGACAACCGTCCAAGGGACCGAGGCACTGGTGGGGGAGATTAGGGTAGATTCAACAATCGCCCGACGGGAGCTAGACCACAGAATGGTCCTCACCCTCATCGGGCTAATACGGGTCAAAACGGAGGTGGGCAAAGGAAGGTACGTTCCTATAGCTGTTTCTTTTGCGATGGTCCACACATGGCGCGGGATTGCCCGAACAAAGCCAAGCTGGCCACTCTTTGCAAAGAGGATGAGCCAAGGGAGGAGACGCGATTGGGATCGTTGCGACTCCTAAGCACGATCAAGGCCAAGAAGGCAAAGGAGCCTAAGGGCTTGATGTTCACGGACGTGAAGATCGGAGTGACCACGATGAGCGCACTCGTGGACACGGGAGCATCCGACATCTTCATCTCGGAGGAGGCCGCGAAGAAACTCAACCTACGAGTTGAGAAGGGAGCCGGTTGGCTCAAGACCGTAAATTCAAAGGAAGTTCCTGCAATCGGGGTTGTAAGGGACGTAGAGCTACAACTCGGGTCGTGGAGAGGCAATGAGACTCTAGAGGTAATTCCACTAGACGACTACGATATTGTCGTTGGAATTAAATTCCTAGATAGGATCCATGCTGTTGTAGTTCCCTTTGCGGAATGTATATGCGTGTTGGACAAGGATAGCCAATGCGTGATTCCGGTCCATCGTGAGTCGGAGCGAGATCGGAAGATGATTTCGGCCATCCAACTCACCAAAGGAGCAAGGAAGGGAGAGGTGACCTTCCTGGCAGCCTTAAAGATCGAGGACAACGAGGGTGAAGGGAAGAAAGTCCCGACGGAAGTAGCCCAAGTCCTCGACTCGTTCAAGGATGTAATGCCTTCGGAGCTGCCGAAGAAGCTGCCACCCAAGAGAGAGGTGGATCACAGGATTGAGCTAGTGCCTGATGCTCGACCGCCTGCCATGGCGCCTTACCGTATGGCGCCACCCGAGTTAGAAGAGCTGAGGAAGCAACTCAAGGAGCTGCTCGACGCGGGCTATGTACGGCCGTCCAAGGCCCCGTTCGGTGCGCCGGTCCTGTTCCAAAAGAAGCACGATGGGTCACTCCGGATGTGCATCGACTACCGGGCGCTGAACAAGCTGACCGTGAAGAACAAGTACCCGATCCCGCTCATTGCGGATCTCTTTGATTAACTTGGGGGAGCTCGATGGTTCACCAAGCTGGATCTTCGATCGGGCTACTACCAAGTTCGGATCGCCGAGGGGGACGAGCCAAAGACAGCCTGCGTGACGCGGTACGGATCCTACGAGTTCCTGGTTATGCCGTTCGGCTTGACCAACGCTCCGGCCACCTTTTGCACAATGATGAACAAGGTACTCCATCCTTTCCTAGATGGGTTTGTTGTGGTTTACCTAGACGACATTGTCATATATAGTCGGACGTTGGAAGAACATGTCGAGCACATAAGGCAGGTGTTCCAAACCTTGCGCGAGAACAAGCTGTTCGTCAAGCGTGAGAAGTGTGCCTTTGCTCAAAAGGAAGTTCCATTCCTGGGCACATCGTCGGAGGTGGACGAGTGCGGATGGACAAAGCAAAGATTCAATCAATCGTCGAGTGGGAGCCGCCGACGAAGGTGCCTGCGTTGAGGTCATTCCTGGGCCTCACCAACTACTATCGACGGTTCGTCTGGAGCTACTCAAGTATCACCGTGCCACTCACGGACCTCCTAAAGAAGGACAAAGCGTGGGAGTGGATGGATCGATGCCAAAAAGCCTTCGATCGATTGAAGACCGCCATGACCGAAGAGCCGGTGTTGGCGTTGCCCGATCACACCAAACCTTACGAGGTAGAGACCGATGCATCGGATTATGCGATCGGTGGTGTTCTTATGCAGGATGGACATCCGGTGGTGTTCGAGTCCCGAAAGCTGAACGACACCGAGCGTCGATACACCGTCCAAGAGAAGGAGATGACCGCAATGGTGCACTGCCTTCGGACGTGGAGACACTACCTCCTGGGATCAAAGTTCGTCGTGAAGACGGACAATGTGGCCACGAGCTACTTTCAGACCCAAAAGAAGTTGAGTCCGAAGCAAGCTCGATGGCAGGATTTTCTGGCGGAATTCGACTACGCGCTGGAGTACAAGCCGGGGAAGGCCAACTCCGTGGCAGACACGTTGAGTCGGAGGACGGAGCTGATGAGCCATACGATGAGTCGACCGAGCTGTCCATGGGTCGACCGCATCAAGGAGGGATTGGCGCATGATCCAAGAGCCCAAGCCCTCATCGAGTATCCCAAGGAGGGCAAGACTCGACAATTTTGGTGCGAGGACGAGCTCCTCTACACCAAGGGAAGGCGGTTGTATGTGCCTTTCTATGGGAAGCTGAGGAAGGAGATTTTGCGCAAGTGCCACGACTCGAAGTGGGCGGGTCATCCTGGGATCCACCGCACGTTGGCCCTCGTCGAAGATCGCTACTACTGGCCTCAAATGCGGGACGACGTGGAGGCATTTGTGAAGACTTGTCTAGTTTGCCAACAAGACAAGCTGGAGCAACGGTCGTCGCCGGGTTTGCTGGAGCCACTTCCCGTTCCATCTCGTCCATGGGAAAGCGTTTCCATGGACTTCATCGTCAACCTACCGAAGTTCGAAGGGTGCCGGACTCTAATGGTGGTGGTTGATCGGTTTTCCAAGTACGCAACCTTTGTGCCTGCAACAAAGGATTGCCCGGCCGAGGAAGCGGCCAAGTTATTCATGAAACACGTGGTGAAGTACTGGGGGGTTCCACAAACGATCGTGAGCGATCGGGATCCCCGCTTCACGGGACGGTTCTGGTCCGAAGTGTTCGGGTTGCTGGGGTCGGAGCTGAACATGTCAACAAGTTTGCATCCCCAAACCGACGGTCAGACAGAGCGGGTCAATGCTCTCTTGGAGATCTACCTCCGACACTACGTGAGCACGACGCAAGTGAATTGGGCGAAGCTGATCGACGTAGCCCAGTTTTCTTACAACTTGCAACGGAGTGAGTCGACCGGCCAGAGTCCGTTTGAGGTTGCAATGGGGCAGCAACCGAACACCCCGAGCACCATTGCTTCGGGATACCGGGGGAGTAGTCCGCCCGCGTACAAGTTTGCCAAGAACATGCAAGAAGAGGCGGACTTGGCCCGGGCGTGTCTACATAAAGCCTCCAAGCGCATGAAGAAATGGGCGGACAAGAAGCGACGGCATGTGGAGTTCCAAGTGGGAGACCTAGTGTTGGCCAAGCTACACGCGGTCCTTCGTTACAAGGACGTTCACAAAGGGTTAATCCGTCGCTACAAGGGACCATTTCGAGTGTTGCAACGGGTCGGGAAGGTCGCATACAAGCTGGAGCTACCACCAAAACTCAAGGTGCATCCGGTGTTCCACGTAAGTATGCTCAAACCTTTCCAAGTTGATCAGGAAGATCCGGATCGTGGGGAGTCTCATTGGGCGCCACTTGGGGCAAAAACCTCGTATGATTGAGAGGTCGAGAGCATCTTGGCGGATCGAGTCATACGAAAGCGATATTGCGCGCCTAAATGAGAATATATGATCCGATGGATGGGTCTTCCAGAGAGCGAAGCTAGTTGGGAGCTCGAGGAGAATCTTTGGCAGTTCAAGAAAGAGATAGAAGATTTCCATGCCGAAGATGCGACGAGGGCGTCGCCTGATTAGGTGGGGGAGAATGTCACGGCCCGAAAGCTAGCATGTCCAAGAGGTTTCTATGGCACGAGCGTGACACGTGATGACCCTCGACTTATGTCCCCGAGATGTATAGTATTCTCCTAGGGGCGGGCGAATACCGTATTTGTACGCATACATTATAAATGCGAGTAGATGGTAGTTGGCCATAAATGCATATAGCTGGTAGTTGGCTATGAATGCAAGTGGTTGGTAGATGGGGAGGTGCAATCTCCACCGTTAGATCTAAGGGAGATCTACGGTTAGGCTTTGCCTTATACTTGTATATAAAGGGGTGTCCTCCCTCATTGTACTTCATTCACAACATATATGAAAATCCAGAGCTTCTCTCTCATCAAGTGTTTCTCTCTTTAGAAGTTCGTTGTGAGTCGAGTGTGAAAGGCTGCTTAAGGGGTGAAACCTTAAGGCCGCACGGGTGAATCGAGAGTTGATCGAGAGTTGATCGATCGGCCCGTGACATTAGGGTGTAAGAACCAGAGATCGTTCGTCTTATTCTCTCAACTCGTCCGGCTAAAGAGGGACAACGAAAGAGGTGAAAGGAACCTCTGGAGTCTGGATGGGAGCGACCCGGGGCGAGATTTGAGGTCGCCGAGCCTTCTCCAAGGTCGTGGAAGCGTCGTTGTCCATGGCGGCTTGACTTTAGATTCGAGGTCGCCGTCCGTGAAGCTTGTTGGCCACGAATCTCGTGAAGGTTTCCCTCGTCCTCACCCCTTCCTTCAGCTTCAAACATGAAAATTTAGCTTCATTTTTCAAAAATGAAAAGTGAAGAAGATGAACAGTAAAAAATAAAAAAATAAATAGAAAAATCAGAAAAATAAGTGAAAACAAGGCCTTTTTCAATTGAGTTTATCTACACCGTGCCTCGTAGGATGGTTCACTGCCATGTCAATAAATTCAAGCTAAAACTTGCCCAAAAAACTATATTGAAATTTCATAAAAGGACTTACAATTACAGGTTATCTCCAGAAAACCTAATTTAATTTTTCTGGTCGGCAAGGCAACACAAGCCAATGCATCTTCTATAAGGATAATTTTTTACCAAAATCTTTTATCTCCCGAAAAATTCTGTTATAATTTCGGGATTACAAAGAATTTTGTTCTTCAATTTGCACAATTTCGGCAATGAAGTTAGAGCTTCGTCCCTCGACGACAACTGTAATCTCTGGCTTCCTTACTCAACCTTCTCTCTCCTTAGTCTTGTAATCACATCAAGCTTCATAAGTTTGCTCGCACGATGAAACATGGTTGCTTTGGTCTTCTTCCTAGTACCACGAATGGATTTCTATACTCTCTTCTTCTTCTTCATGAAACTCATTCTAATCATGGTTATCGATAAAGGCATGGCACTGTCGAGAAATTTAACATAGTGGTCACATTAGTGCACTCGAACAATTTAAATGTCATACCTCTTCTCAATTACTTATGTCTTCCTTCACCCTTCTCTCATAATTTTAGGAAGATGACATGAAGCTATTTCTCATCTTCCTTGACCGTGAGCACGACAAAGTCCTCGCGCTGTTTGAAGATGTCATGCTTCGCTGTCTAGAAAGCTTTCCTCGCACCACTCGACCTTCTCGGGGGAGCGCAATCACTCCATCAATTGGTCAATAGTCCAGGCCAACGACTCTAAATCCCTGACTCTTCAATTTCCGAAGCACTATGGAGAAGTTGCTTGGAACCTATGCATGTGCTTCTTTGACTTGACTTGATTTTCCTATTAATTTTAAAAAATAGAAAAGAAAACCATGGAGAATGTCTTCAAGACACATTCAAATAAATTTATCATTTTCAATACACATCAGACTTCACCTTTCAAAATATGTATATCTCTCTCTCCCGAAATTATTTTCCAAACTAGACTTCTTCTCCATGCCACATCATGCCTAAAGATGACCTAATCATACCCTCCCATCCTAGTCACTTTTTTCTGTCCTTAAATTAATGTTTGTTAACATTTTACATTCCTTTTAATTCAGTGTCGCATTATAAATTTCCGGCCAATGAGTTCTCTATGATCGAATAGTTTATTCAATGACATGTTCTCTTTTTCATTTCATTGTTTGATGAGCTTCTTAATATTATGTTAATGCTCAGTTTGTGAAGGGTTAATGTAGAAAATATGTGGAAGGGTAACACGTGCTTTCTAAAATATTTCAACAGTGCTTCGAGAGAGAACATATTTAAGAACGAATTCATCTTTTCTTCCGCATCTGACCCAATTTCATCGGCCAAACCACTTATACTTGTGTAACTCGTAGTTTTTGGAATTGCTTCCTAAACCATTTCACAGGATGAATGCACTTTTCCTTCTGATATATCATTCCAAAAATTAGTAAAAACAATTTTTCGCGAGTTGAGAAATCTTAATCCTTGCTTACGTTCAAAAGTTAGGCATGATAGGTTGACTCTTTCTATTTTTTTTTTTTTTTGTCCCTATCTAATTTACAAGCCACTACGTATGTTATGTGCTGTGTGCACGTTGCGAAACCCTACTCCCTCACTCATATATCCCCACCCCAGCCTCTAAATTGCATGGTCCCATTTATTCTTGTGATTTTTCCTTCTTCTTTTTCACCCTTGAGAAAGAATTTGCTGGTCTGGAAAGAGGAGCTTTAAAACCAACAGAGAATGAATAAGGAATAAACTAGAGATCTTTTTGCTTGCAAGATGGAGCATGATGTCTATTAGAGAAATTAAAGGTTCATGTGCTGTTAAATTAGGAGTGAAAGCTTCATCCTTCCATGTATGGCCCTCTCCTTTGTAACTTATTGAATACTCGTTTACTTCTAATTACTGCAGATCTTTAACGTAATAATCACAATATAATAGTAGTTAATTTTATTTGAAAAATGTAGCACGAGAAAAAAAGATTCATTATCCAATTAGAGTGTTTATTATAGAAAGGACGCAGTAAAAAATTAAATTGTAATAACTAATAATGTAAAAAGATTGATAAATTGAAAGGAAAAAAGAAAGAAAAATCAATCTTTTAGATCATTTATCCGAACATAACCATTCTATGATATCCTCTTCCATAGAATATAACTTTTATTAACCAAAAGGACGAAGACAATGAGAAACTTGCTATGGGATCCAAAATATACCAATACAGATCTATGGCAATGTTAAGCTCTGTTTGTTTCACAAAAAATGAATGATTTGAAAATATTATGTATTAACTAATTATTTCAAGTGATTCAAGCAATCATTTTTAGGAAAATATTTTTCAAATAATTCATTTTCCACGAAATAAACGGAGCTTAATGATGTGAATCGTTGCGAAAGGATCGTTCTATGAAGGCCCAGATGGTGTGAATTGCAAACCTCGACCTCCAATCAAACCCGTGATTGGCAACCTCGGTATAAACGTGACCTGTTGACAAACACGTGTCAACCAACCAACGTTATAGATGCCACGAGCGAAAGAATTCGCTATCTCGCTCGATAAATCGAATTGACCGCCATAAGAGAATCTTGATTAGGTCAAGTCTTCAAAAGAATAGTAAAAGAGAACCTCTCAATTCTTTTCCTCAAAAAATAAAATATATCTCTCCCCAAAGAAATTTGGCAAATCCTTTATATAGGCTATCACACAAACCCTAAAAATCTAATGCGTTATATTCTAGAATATTCCTATTTTAGAATATTCTTAAACAAGAATATATATAAATTGACTTGGTCAATTATTTGGTGACAAGATAATTAAATTGCACCAAGATTTTCAAGATTCTTCAAGATTTGATCCAAGGTCATCTTCACACCAAAGATCACGAACCATGACGCCAATAGCTTGCTTGAATTATTTGGCCCGCACTCGAGTAATCGAACCAGTAGGAATAGACAATGGGTCCCTAGCACCTCCTCCTCGATATGGCTCGATATCCACATCATTCCCTCCCCCGTGCAAAGGATTTGTCCTCAAATCATCACCGGCATCGAAAAGAGTCAAGTCAGAAACATTAAATGTGGCACTAATGTCATACTTACCTGGAAGATCAAGCTTGTAAGCATTATTGTTAACTCTTTCCAAAACCATGAATGGTCCATCCCCTCGCAGTAATAATTTAGAAATTCGCTGCTCAATAAATCTCTCTTTGCGCATATGAACCCAAACCCAATCGCCGGGTTCAAACACCACTTCCTTGCGCCCTTTGTTGGCTTGCCTTGGATATTGCTCAGTCTTGCGTTCAATATTTGTGTGTGTCTTTTCATGCAACGCCTTGACAAATTCAGCTTTCTTTGCTCCATCTAAATCCACACGCTCATCAACAGGTAAATGGGTTAAATCTAATGGAGTTAATGGATTAAAACCATAGACAACCTCAAATGGTGTAAATTTAGTAGCAGAATGCATGCTCCTATTATATGCAAATTCAACATGTGGCAGACAATCTTCCCAAGATTTTATGTTCTTTTTAATAATAGCACGCAACAATACCCCTAAAGTTCTATTAACTACCTCGGTTTGACCATCATGCCCGTGGATGACAAGTAATAGAAAATAACAACCGTGTTCCTAGTTTTTTCCACAATGTTTTCCAAAAGTAGCTAAGAAATTTAGAATCTTGATCTGAAACAATCGATCTAGGCATGTCATGCAAACGTAGAACCTCCTTAAAGAACAAATTAGCAATATGAGATGCATCATCAGTTTTATGACTAATATAGCTAGTATAAGTACCTAGAGGGGGGTGAATAGGTATATAAACGATTTTTCTCGATAATTGCACAATACTAGACAGTTGATAGATTTGAGACAAACAATAATCAAAGTAAGACTGAGAGAAGGGAAGAGAAAATTGAACACGTGGTTTATAGTGGTTCAGCTTATTTCAAGCCTACATCCACTCTTCTGCACTGACAGCCTATTGGCTGGATTCCACTATGAACAAAGAGATGTTACAGCGTTGTTCTTCCTTGATTTCTTGGTGTAGATGATCTACCACACTCGCTCAAGGTCTCACTAAGTATAGACACTCTTTGTGTATACGATTTCGCTCAAAATGTATCGACTAATAATCAAGGTGCTTCAGACTCTGGAATTTCTCTATCGATCATGCACTAAAGCAACTAGAACGTCTTCCTTTTATACTCCTTTATGCCATCATACCCGTTGGCACTTACCAAAGGAATTCCTCCAGTCTACCCGTTGGACGGAATCAATCAAGAAGATCATTCGAGCTATAAAAGGAACCTAACGATAGCCCATCAATCATGTTCGCCCATACAACTAGGATCTTAGTTTCCAAGAATAGAACCTTCCAAGAATATTTCGTCGACCATCGGATCTTCAAACGATCTTGATTACGAATAAAAGAATCCGTTATATTTATCCAGCCAAGAGATCTTCTCCAGAGGATAGGACTAAATCCTCAACCAAATACTTCGGCTCTGGATTGCCTTCATCACTGGATTAGAAAAACTGTCAATGAGAATAGTCTTGAGTCTTGAGTCTTGAGTGCTGAGTCTAGTGATCTGAAAGTCTTCAGACTCTAAACAGAAGGTCTGCAATTATCCATACTAGACTGATAGAAATGTTTTGTCAGCTTCAAAATATTCTGGAAAGATTTCTCCAACAATCTCCCCCTTTTTGATGGTGACAAAACTTTCCTGTAGATTTGAACAACTTTGACCTGTAAAACATTACTCAAGCAATATGGCTATCTCATAAAGATTAATAAATCAATCAAACTCTGCATCCATAGAAAATCGGTTAGTCTTTCATGAGTAAGACCATACAACAACACTTGATATAAATGCAAACAGTCAAGCATCAAAATCCACACCCAAGTCAGTCAAATTCAAGTTCACACCTAAGTCAAACTCAAAAACAAACATTCAAACACACACAAGAAATTTAAAGTCAAAGTTTAAAGAGTTCAAATTGCAATTCTCCCCCTTTTTGTCATCATTAAAAATGTGAGAAAAGAGTCAAGTCTGCTTGGGAATGCGCACAAACGGGAAATCTCCCATCGACGTACGATGCCTTCCAGCCTCTTCAAGTCTTCCCGTAGATGAGCCACCTCTTCTCCTTTGGCATTGGCTTGAATTTGAAGAGCGAGGTCTTTCATTTGATCCGCCGTGGTAATGAGAAGATGCTTGTCCAGCATTCTTCAGGACTTGAAGTTCACAGTCCAGAGCATAGATTTGACCTTGCATTTCTAGAAGAACATCACGGATACGACGAAAATCTGCTGTATTGTCCGTCTGTGTGCTCGCATTTGCTCTCTCGGATGGAGTGAAGGCAGACGATGGAACTTCGGTGTAATCTTGCAGATTTGGTGTTGATGTATCATGTCCTTCCTCATGCATTTGAGAAGCCTGAAAATCTTTTGGATTTGCTGGTGAGCGACTCACACCTTCACTATTGACAGCATGTGGTGTAGTCCTTCCTTGCTTGCCATCCTCAAATGGGGAAGAGTGATGGTCATGCTCTTCAGCATCTTGATTCCCTTTCTCTCCGGCTTCATCTGCTGACTTTTCTTTCACTCCTTCTCCTTCTTCTTCAGCTTCTTTCTCTTTTTCTTGTTGCTCCTTTGCTTCTCTGTTCTTTGCTTGTCCCTCTTCTTCTCTCTGTTCTTTTTCCTCTGCTTCTTTTCCTTTCTTCTGTTGTTCTGTTGATTCAAGTATAGAACGTCTAGTCCTTATCAATGTAGAGATAGTGAGATCTTCCTCTTCATCTTCATCCTCCAAGATAAGAGTTCTTTTCTTTTTGGGTGGAGCACCCATGGGCTCCTTCCCTTTTCTCTTTGATGCAGAAGATACTGGAGACTTCACTCTGAACTTCTCCATTGCCTTAGCAAGCTCTTTTAGACGCATTTTTGTCAGCATTTTTAAACCCACCACCATTTTATCGCATGGTCGAACACAAAGAGTATGTGGAAGTTCAATGTTCAAGTATCTGAAGATCTTGGTCACAAGACCTGGGTAAGGCAATTGGCCCTTGTCCTTTACCATTACTCTGTACATGTGAAAGAGAATGGTGTGAGGGAGAGAGAACTTCTTCCCTGTATTGATCGCGTACATCAATTTTGCCTCGGAGTTAGACACGTCAGTCTTGGATGTAGACTTTGGCCTGATACAGTTGATCACAATTTTGTGAAGCGAGATGTTGATGGCACGCATTCTTGAGTAGGTAATTCTTCCCTCTGTATCCCTGTCTTTGACAAGCTCCAATGAGGCACGAGCAATCGAAACTTTGATTGGTTGATAGCGTCCTCTTTCAACTCCAATTATATCTGCCAACATGTCCACATCTATCACATAGTCTTGGTCTCGAATATTGAAGGATATTCTATTCGCATCTAAAAAGCTAAGATTCGAATAGAAGTATACTGTCAATTGCGCATAACCGTCTGTAGTATTGGAGCAAAATTGCTCAAGTTGAAGTAGATTGAACTTCTCCCTTAAGTTCACATTAATGGCATCCAAGAAATCGAAATCAACACTCCTAGGGTTTATCACCCCTCGTTTCAACAGTCTGAAGAACAGATTCTCCTGTTCCTTCGATTTAAACAAATCCATCCTTTTTCCCTTCACCTTCGCAGCAACACCCATTCTAGGTTGAAATTCACTGAACATTTTATCATCATCGTTCCCGTCATTCGGATTCAGTCCCGATACACGAGGGTCACTTGGAATGTTTGCAAGTGCTTCCTCAACCTTTCCTTTGGGAGCAATTCTCAAATCCTCCATTTGTCGTAAAAAGATATACTCATTCCCATAATTCTTATCTTTAAGGAAATCATCTACATAGTTCAGCGGAGTCCCAGTGCTCTTCAACGCACAATAGAGCTTGTAAATAAAATAGGATTTTTGGACTCTTACAGGGTCTGCGTCCTCGATTATTTCTTCCTCCGGTTGTTGACCCGCACCTTATGGGGTAGATGGTGTTGAGTGACGTGGTGGAGAGTGAATCGGGCTTTGTTGCTAACTCGGTAAATTTTCCTCTTCGGTGAGATCGAAATGGGTAGGCCCCTCCCTCATTCTCTGTGGTCCCCTGTTCGCGATTCTTGAAGACTTCCTCGAAGAAGACATCCTTCCTTGTCATTGAAAGATTCCTTTACTCGCTTTCCCAAGAAAAGATGACAACTTTCTCGAAGATGAACACGAAGTAGAGACAGGATTGGGAGGAGAATGCCTTTTTTAGGGTTTTGAAGTTTAAGCGAGGAAAACTGTATATATATATATATAACTCGGTTTAAAAAGGAAAAACCAATCGGCACAAAAGAAAGTGAACAGACGCCTCTTTTAAAATCGATAACTGTCAAATAGAAGTTAATCTTTTTGAAAAGACAAGATTCCGTTTTTCACGAAAATTATAAATTAACTGAACTAATGATCGTACCTTTTCGAGATTGAATATAATAACAACTTACAGTCTATAGCCATGAATGTCTAAGTCTGAGGGTTGGAGAGTCCCTAGACTTTAACTTCCTCAAGTTTCAAAATGTTGAGTCTGGAACGGATAAAATCGAATTGATTCTTCTCCAAAGGCTTTGTGAATATATCCGCTAGTTGATTTTTTGAATCAACAAATTGAATCGAGATTTCTCCATTTTGAACATGATCTCTAATGGAATGATGTCGAATCTCTATATGCTTTGCTCTTGAATGAAGGATTGGATTTTTAGTGAGATTGATTGCGCTGGTGTTGTCACATCTAATCTCTGTGCAGGAGTCTTCAATTCCAAAGTCTTGTAGCTGTTGTTTTATCCATAGAATTTGCGAACAGTAACTTTCAAGAGCTACATACTCTGCTTCTGTTGTTGAGAGAGCCACAGTGCTTTGTTTCCTTGAAAACCAAGACACTGTCCTTCTTCCAAGCAACTGGCAAGATCCCGAAGTGCTCTTTCTATCAACTCTGCAACCGGCTAGATCTGCGTCTGAATATCCCAGAAGATTAAAGTCTCCCTTCTTAGGATACCAAAGACCGATGCTTGAAGATGAAACAACGTATTTAATAATACGTTTCGCAACACTGAGATGGGATTCTCTAGGATATGATTGAAACCTAGCATAGATGCAAACACTCAACAAAATGTCAGGTCTAGAAGCAGTAAGATAAAGAAGTGAACCAATGATGCTCCTGTACAGCTTTTGATCAACTTTCTTCCCTTCTTCATCTTTGTCTATCTTCAAAGAACTTGACATCGGTATGTCGGTCTTTTTGCACTTTTTCAGTCCAAACCTTTTGACAAGATCATTAACATATTTTTCTTGATAAATAAAAGTTCCTTCCATCAATTGCTTTACTTGAAGACCAAGAAAGAATGTTAGCTCTCCCATCATACTCATTTCAAACTCATCCCGCATAGACTTAGAAAATTTCTTGCACTGAGACTTTCATTAGAGGATCCAAAAATAATATCATCCACATATATTTGAACAAGTAAAAAGCTTTTGTTTTCCTTTTTGATAAATAAAGTAGTATCTACTTTACCTTTGACAAAATCATTCTCGTATTAAAAACTTACGTAGTACGTCAACCAAGCTCGAGGTGTTTGCTTTAAACCATACAAGGCCTTTTCGGTCCGAAGACCGAGTCGGCTTCTTTGGGTCTTCAAACCCTAGTGGTTATTCCACATAAACTTCCTCATGGATAAATCCATTTAGGAAGGCACTTTTGACGTCCATTTGGAATAACCTGAAATTTTTATAACAAGCAAACGCAAGTAATAGTCGAATAACTTCTAACCTTGCTACTGGTGCGTAAGTCTCATCATAGTCTATTCATTCTTCTTGCGTATATCCTTTGGCCACGAGTCTTGCTTTGTTTCGTACGACTTTTCCTTTCTCATTCATCTTGTTCCTGAACACCCATTTAGCTCCAATAACAGTTTTACCTTTTAGTTTAGATGTCAATTCCCAGACATCATTAATGTTGAACTGTCTGAGCTCTTCTTGCATAGCTTCAATCCAGCTTTCATCAAATAAAGCTTCTTCTATGCTCTTTGGTTCAATTTCAGAAATGAGAGTCACAGCACTAGACTCTTCACACCTTTTGGATCTGGTGCGAATTCCTTCATTAATTTCGCCGATAATGAGATCTTTGGGATGACTTTACTTATGCTTCCGATTCTTGGTTGATTTGTCTCGGTTGATGATCTCTTTCTTTATTTGAATCTTCACGAACAGCTTGATGCTGGTCTTCCAGAGTCTGAGATGCTTCTTGAGTTGTAAGCTTTGGAGGGTCTGGAGCAGGTTCAAACTCTTCATGATGAGTCTGACTGGATTCATCTTGCGTAGAGTCTTGAAATTTGACATTCATTGACTCCTCCACGATCGGCTCTTCTTGTTATAAACTCGTAGGCTTTGCTTGATGTAGAATATCCAAGGAAGATGCCTTCATCTGATCTTTCTTCAAACTTACTAACTCGATCTTTTGCATTTTTCAATATAAAGCATTTGCAACCGAACACATGAAAGTATGAAACAATAGGCTTCTTACCTTTGAATAACTCATAAGGGGTTTTCTCTAGAATAGGTCTTAAGAAGACTCTATTGATGATATAGCACACTCATTGTTGAAACTTGACTTTAGCCCAAAATCGTGAAGAAATCTTACTTTCAATTAAAAGAGTTCTAGCCATTTCTTGAAGAGATCTATTCTTTCTTTCCACAACTTCATTTTTTGAGGAGTATATGGAGAGGAGAATACATGCTTAAAGCGATTCATCACAAAATTTTGTAAAATCTTGATTTTCAAATTCACCTCCATGATCTGTTCTTATACTTGAGATAACACATCCTTTTTCATTTTGAACATTTTTAGCAAATTTTTCAAAATACGAGAAGGTTTCGGACTTACTTGCGAGGAAATATACCCAAGTAAAGCGGGAGTAATCGTCCACAATTACTAGGCAATATTTCTTACCTCCAATGCTCTGGGTTCTGGTTGGTCCGAAGAGATCCATATGCAGCAACTGTAGTACATGATTAGTAGAGACATGATTTATTGGCTTAAATGAATTTCTTACCTGCTTTCCCAGAGTACATGGAGTGCATGGATCAGATTTTTGGTATGGTAATTTTGGTAGACCTCGAACAAACTACTTTGATGAGATTTTGGTTAATTGCTTCATGTTGACATGACCAAGCTTTCTGTGCCATAAGCTTGCTTCGTCTTGAATTGAGATTAGGCATTGCGATTCATTTGGTTTCACATCCAGAAGATAGATATTTCCATGTCTTCGACCCATGAAAGACTAAATAGAGTCTTTACTGGTTCCAGAACATGTTCCTTCTTGAAAGAAGATCTTAAAACCAGTATCACACAATTGGCTAATGCTGAGAAGATTGTAATTGAGTCCTTCCACTAGGGAAACATTACTTATTGTGAGATTTCCAATTTTCACAGTTCCAAATCCCACAATACTTCCTTTGTTGTTTCCTCCAAATGAAACTTTTCCACCATTTACTTGAACAAGCTTTATAAAGCAATTTGAGTCTCTTGTCATGTGTCTTGAGCATCCGCTGTCAAGATACCACTCTACCTTTTTCTTGATGGAGACCTGCATTTAAAAGAGAGTCAAGCTTTCTTTGGTACCCAAATTTTCTTGGGTCCTTTGGTGTTAGTAAGATAAACGTGTATTAGCCTATACTTTCTTAACAGGTTTCCAAACCATAGGACACTCTTTTTCAAAGTGATTCGAAGTTGTTGCACTTTGAACACCTGAGGGTATTTCGACCTACAGACTTTACAAAAACTTTCTTGAAATAATTTTTGTAAGCCTCTCTCGAGGGTCTTTCCTTAATTCTTTCTTTTACTTTAGGAAAATCAATCAAGGGAATTGTTTCTGCTGTCATACCTAGACCGGACTTATTGAAGTAAGGTCTTTGAGTTGAAAGAATTTTTTCAAGTTTTTCAGACCCTATTGAAAATTTCTTTGAAATATTTGATAAGTCAGTTTTTAAAATGGCATTTTCTTTCAAAAGATTATCTTCATTTTCTTTAAGAGTGGAAACATCCAAGTCTAAACTTTTAACTCTTTCTTCTAAAACGTTTTCCTTTTGTTTTAGAGCTGAGTTTTCCTTTTTAAGTTCGGAAATTCTTTTGAGAGAAGTCTTAAGACTAAAACACAGTTCATCAATGTATTTAGAAACTTTGACAAGAATTTTAAAATTACTTGCCTCAAATTCACTGTCTGAGTTTGATCCAGAATCTGAGTTTGAGTCTGATTGTGCCATCAAACATAGGTTGGCATATTCATTATCACTTTCTTCACACTCTATATCACTCCAGGTTTCGGCTTTGAGAGCTTTTCGAAACTTTTCAGCTTTTCCTCTCTTATTCTTCAGAAGAGGACAGTTGGGTTTGATGTGTCCCTTTTTCTTACATTCAAAGCAAACTACATCTTTGTTTGGTTCCTCATCAACAACAGACTTGGTCTGCTGTCTTTGAAAACTTTGTTTCTTTGAGTTGAACCTTCTTCCTTTTCTATTCAATTTTCTGAATCTTCTTATCATGAGAGCAAGCTCCTCATCGTCCATATCATCTTCAGAATCTATATCATCAGAATCATCATTTGATTTTAATGCAATGGATTTCTTACCTTTTGAATCTTCGTCTTCATTAATTCGTTCCACTTCATAAGACTGAAGAGTTCCAATCCTCGTCGACGAGATAGTGGCATAATTCTTTGCGTCTCTCTTATTGAAGTTTTTATGTGATTCCAATCCTTGGAAAGTCCACGCAGTAGCTTGTTTACCTTCATGGGATCAGAAATTTTTTGTCCTTGATTCTCAAGACCATTGACAATATCGTAAAACGGCTAAACATGTCAGTTATAGATTCTCCTGGTTTCATTTTGAAGGCTTCATATTGACCGAGGAGAATGTTAATTCTCGGGTTTCCTTCATCGATCTGTTCCTTCATAGGTGATATGTAATCTGTCCCAAACTTCTTTTGCTGTAATACAAGAAGATATTCTGTTATATTCAGTTGGTGACAAAGCACAATATAAAGAGTAAATTGCTTTTGCATCGAGTGCTTGTCTCTTGATTATCTCTTCCTGAGTCATTCCGCTGGTCTCAACAGTTTCTTTCCCTCTTTCAGAGACTGATGCAACTGTAGGAGTAATTCCTTTTACTACAACGTCCCATTCCAGAGGATCTTTTGATCGTAGGAAAGCTTTCATCTTGTTCTTCCAGATGTTGTAATCATTTCCATCAAAGTAGGGTAGTCTAGTATTGCTTTGCCCTTCCATCAGCCCTGGTGCTAGCATACTAGCCATGGATCTTTTACTCTCAAGTAAAACACTTCAAATAAAGTGAGTACACGAGCTCTGATACCAATTGATATAGCTAATATAAGTACCTAGAGGGGGGTGAATAGGTATATAAAGGATTTTTCTCGATAATTGCACAATACTAGACAATTGATAGATTTGAGACAAACAATAATCATAGTAAGACTGAGAGAAGGGACGAGAGAATTGAACACGCGGTTTATAGTGGTTCAGCTTATTTCAAGCCTACGTCCACTCTTCTGCACTGACAGCCTATTGGCTGGATTTCACTATGAACAAAGAGATGTTACAGCGATGTTCTTCCTTGATTTCTCAGTGTAGATGATCTACCACACTCGCTCAAGGTCTCACTAAGTATAGACACTCTTTGTGTATATGATTTCGCTCAAAATGTATCGACTAATAATCAAGGTGCTTCAGACTCTGGAATTTCTCTATCGATCATGCACTAAAGCAACTAGAACGTCTTCCTTTTATACTCCTTTATGCCATCATACCCGTTGGCACTTACCAAAGGAATTCCTCCAATCTACCCGTTGGACGGAATCAATCAAAAAGATCATTCGAGCTATTAAAGGAACCTGACGATAGCCCATCAATCATGTTCGCCCATACAACCAGGATCTTGGTTTCCAAGAATAGAACCTTCCAAGAATATTTCGTCGACCATCGGATCTTCAAACGATCTTGATTACAAATAAAAGAATCTGTTATATTTATCCAGCCAAGAGATCTTCTCCAGAGGATAGGACTAAATCCTCAACCAAATACTTCGGCTCTGGATTGCCTTCGTTACTGGATTAGCAAAACTGTCAATGAGAATAGTCTTGAGTCTTGAGTCTTGAGTGCTGAGTCTGGTGATCTGAAAGTCTTCAGACTCTAAACAGAAGGTCTGCAATTATCCAGACTAGACTGATAGAAATGTTTTGTCACCTTCAAAATATTCTGGAAAGATTTCTCCAACAATGACAAGGTATAAAATGAGCCATCTTTGAAAACCGATCAACAACCACATAAATAGAATCTCTACCATACTTAGACCTAGGCAATCCTAACACAAAATCCATAGAAATATCAATCCAAGGATGCGTTGGAATAGGTAATGGTGTATACAAGCCATGCGGTTTAGTTGTAGACTTCGATTGCTTACAAGCAATGCATCTCTCACAAACACGTGTGACATCTCTCTTCATATGTGGCTAATAAAAATGTTCATGCAGCACTTCATAAGTTTTATTAATGCCAAAATGCCCCCATTAAACCACCACTATGCGCTTCTCACACCAACAATTCACGCAAAGAACACTTAGGCAAACATAGTTTGTTTTCACGAAAAAGATAACCTTCATACCTATAAAATTTATCAAATGCAGCGTGTTCACATGCTTCATACACTCTCCCAAAGTCATCATCATCAGTATATAAGCCCTTAATATGCTCAAAACCTAGACACTTTGCTATAGAATCGCATACCTTTGAGAAAGTGCATCGGCTACCACATTTTCCTTACCTTTCTTGTACTTGATCACATATGGAAAAGTCTCAATGAAATCCATCCATTTGGCATGTCTTTTATTCAACTTTTGCTGTCCTTTCAAGTACTTCAAGGTCTCATGATCGATGTGGATCACAAACTCCTTTGGCCATAAATAATGTTGCCAAGTCTCCAAAACTCACACTAAAGCATACATCTCCTTATCATAGGTAGGATAATTCAATGTTGCTCCACTCAATTTTTCGCTGAAATAAGCTATGGGACGCCCTCCTTGCATCAACATGGCTCCAATTCCTGTACCAGCTCCAATTCCTGTACCTAGACACTTTGCTTCTAAAATAGTTAGAATCGCATACCTTCGAGAAAGTGCATCGGCTACCACATTTTCCTTACCTTTCTTGTACTTGATCACATATGGAAAAGTCTCAATGAAATCCATCCATTTGGCATGTCTTTTATTCAACTTTTTTTGTCCTTTCAAGTACTTCAAGGTCTCATGATCGATGTGGATCACAAACTCCTTTGGCCATAAATAATGTTGCCAAGTCTCCAAAACTCGCACAAAAGCATACATCTCCTTATCATAGGTAGGATAATTCAATGTTGCTCCACTCAATTTTTCACTGAAATAAGCTATGGGACGCCCTCCTTGCATCAACATGGCTCCAATTCCTGTACCAGAAGCATCGCACTCTATCTCAAAAGTAGCACTAAAAATCAGTCTAGATAACAAAGGAGCATTAGTTAACTTATCTTTTAGCAGATTAAATGCTTTCTCTTGTTCTTTTCCCCACGTGAAATCCACGTGCTTCTTGATAACCTCAGTCAAAGGTACGACAATGGTGCTGAAATTTCTCACTAATCGTCGGTAAAAACTCGCCAATCCATAAAAGCTACACACCTCTCCCATGGTCTTAGGTGTTGGCCATTCACGGATTGCTTTGACCTTTTCTTCATCAACCTGTATACCTTTAGCACTAACAAAAAAATCCTAGAAATACTAATTTGTTAGTAACAAAAGAGCACTTCTTTAGATTAGCGTATAATTGCTCGACCCTTAAAACCTACAAGACAACTCGCACATGCTCAATATGGTCATCAAGACTTCGCTATAAATCAAGATGTCATCGAAATAGACAACCACAAATCGACCAATAAAAGCACGCAAAACATGATTCATAAGTCGCATAAACGTGCTCGGTGCATTAGTTAATCCAAATGGCATTACTAACCACTCATATAATCCATACTTGATCTTAAATGTAGTTTTCCATTCATCACCTTCTTTCATCCTAATTTGATGATAGCCACTTTTCAAATCGATCTTAGTGAAAATGCAAGAACCATGCAACTCATCCAACATGTCATCTAACCTAGGAATAGGATGTCGATATTTTAATGTAATATTATTGATTGCTCGGCAATCGACACACATTCGCCAAGTTCCATCCTTCTTTGGCACCAACAAAACAGGAACGACGCACGGGCTAAGACTCTCTCTCACATACCCCTGTTCCAATAGTTCACTAACTTGCCGCTGAAGTTCCTTTGTCTCCTCGGGATTGCTTCGATATGCGGGTCAATTAGGTAATGGCGCACCAGGAATCAAGTCAATTTGATGTTCCATGCCTTGAATCGGTGGTATCCCTCCAGGAAGTTCATCAAGAAAGACATCTTCAAATTCCTGCAATAAAGACACAATAGGACTAGGCAAACTTGGGTCAAGATCGTTAGTAGAAAACAAAACCTCCTTGTATATAAGTACAAGCATTGGTCGATCTAGAACTAAGGCTCTCCTCACTTCACTTGATTTTGCATAAAAATTATTTTGCCCCTTTTCTTTCCTCTCTTCTTTTCCCTCAGTTTTTACCACAATCTTTCTCTCGGTCTCTCCTTTTCCTTGCGTCTCAGACACACCACGCAAGCCCTCGGATTTCTCACCTTTTTTCTCTCTCTCAGCTTCTCGTTGTAACTTTAATTGATCTTGATACACTTCACTAGGTGCCATTGGTATCAAGGTATAAGTCTTTTGATTCGTCATCAATGAATAACGATTAGTATATCCATCATGATGTACCTTTCAATCATATTGCAATGGTCTTCCAAGTAAGATATGACCCGCTTGCATAGGTACAACATCACACTCTACCTCGTCCTTGTATCTCCCTATCTCAAATGGAATTCAAACTTGCTTCGATACTTTCACCTCACCACTATCATTTAACCATTGAAGTCTATAAGGCCTAGGGTGCTTTGTCGTCTTCAAACCCAACTTATCCACCATAATACAACTTGCCATATTCGCACAACTACTTCCATCAATTATCATACTACAGATCTTACCATTCACCACCCATCTTGTATGAAACAAATTATCTCTTTGTTGGTGATGCTCCTCCTCCTTTACTTGCACACTCAGAGAACGCCTAACCACCAATAAGTCTCCTTTTATAGCCACTTCTCCATTACTACAATCCTCCAATGGTGGCATCTCATCATCCTCTTCTTCCCTTTCACTTTCGGACCCAATAACACCATGTCCAGTCATGATCATCACCCTCCTATTAGGGCATTGATTCGCCATATGACTCCTGCCCAAACACTTAAAACATTTAATTTCACAATTTCTAGTGTTAGGGTTTTCGGTTTTACCTGAAACTGGATTCGTTCCAACTTTACCGTCCCTCTCCTTCGCCTTTGAAATTTCGGTTTTAGTGTTGTTTCCTCTCCAATTTGGCTTCTCATCTCTCTTCCAATTGGATCTCCAATTCTAATTTGAACCTCCTCCACTCTTGTGATTTCGGTCCAACTTTAATTGCCGCTCGACTTTGATGGCTTTGTCCACCAATTCTTCCAATTCAACATAGTGTTGCAGCTCTACCACCCTTGTTATGTCTCGGCTCAAACCACTCAAAAATATTGACATTGTGGCCTCACGATCCTCCATCACATTAGCACGGATCATGGCAATCTCCATCTCCTTGTGATACTCTTCCATGCTCTTATTGCCTTGTGTGAGGTTTTGTAACTTTTGAAACAAATCTCGATGGTAATGACTTGGCACAAAACGCCTCCTCATCACCGCTTTCATCTCATCCCACGTCTCTATCGGTCTTTTACCATTGCGCCTCCCACTAGTCACAAGTTGATCTTACCAAATTATAGCATAGTCAGTAAATTCAACAGCTACAATTTTTACCTTTTTGAGCTCAAAGTATCATTGGCAATCAAATACCATCTCCATGCGTTTTTCCCACTCTAGATACGCATAGGGATCATTCTTCCCTCAAAAGGAAGGAATCTTCATTTTGATGTTGCCAAGTTCATCATCTCCTCGGTGTCTAAACCTTCGACCTCCATTCCACCTTTCAAATCGAGCATCTCGATCATCCTCCATGTCGGCCTCATCATCATCATATTGCCGCTGCCTTCCTCGGGGCATCTCGCTGATGTTGTGGCTTTCCTCGGGGTATCTCTCGGTCACCATCAACCCTCATGCCATTCTCCATCATTCGGCCACTAAGCTCCTCCACTACGGCCCTTAATTGCTGGATGCTTTCTACGAGCTCTTCATCCCTTCGTATGGAGTCAACCTCCCGTTGATTCACGCTTTCTTCGCGCGACATATTTTAGACTTGCAAGTAAACGTTAGTCTAAAAAAAAATCCTCACCAATCGCTCCCTCACGTGTTTCTCTCGAGATGTTTGTCACTCCTCTCGTATTTAACTCAAGTCTAGGCTTTTTCCACCCTCAATTAAGCTTACACACTCTTGCCTTTTTCCTCTTGTATCTCTTTTCACAAGCTCTTTATTGGACTCAAAACCTGTCTCTCAACCCCCTCACGACAATCAATCAAACTAATCAAACAAGATTATATCACTATTGATTTTGTTTTAGCAAGTAAGAATTTCAAACCAACAAATACAACTTTCGAAATTCCAATTGAAACGCAAATCACTACCGAGTTTGTTTCAATTTGGTCTACTAACAAACGAGTCACCTTCTTGATTTTTTTTTTGTTCGGCTAATTTTTTTTGCCGAATCTATTTTTTTTTACTCTTGCACACTTTTTTTGTGCATTTTCTTTCTCTTTTTTTTTTACTTTTTTTTTTTACGAACTCGATACAATTTAAGATGCTAGCAAAGAAAATTTAAAACTAACAATAAACAACTACGTATGGAAGCACAAAAGCAATCGGATCCCTAAATTAGCTAGAACCTGAAACCCTAACTCAATAAATCTCAAATTGCTGAATATCAACAAAAAATTAAAGATAAATAGACCTTGTAGAAGCAAGCTCTGATACCAAACTGATGTGAATCGTTGCGGAATGATCATTCTACGAAGGCCCAGATGGTGCGAATTGCAAACCTCGACCTCCAATCAAACCTGTGATTGGCAACCTCGGTATGAACGTGACCTGTTGACGAACATGTGTCAACCAACCAACGTTATAGACGCCACGAGCGAAAGAATTCGCTATCTCGCTCGATAAGTCGAATTGACTGCCACAAGAGAATCTTGATTAGGTCAAGTCCTCAAAAGAACAGTAAAAAGAGAACCTCTCAATTCTTTTCCTCAGAAAATAAAATATATCTCTCCCCAAAGAAATTTGGCAAATCATTTATATAGGCTGCCACACAAACACTAAAAACCAACCTTAAAAATCTAATGTGTTATATTCTAGAATATTCCTATTTTAGAATATTCTTAAACAAGAATATATATAAATTGACTTGGTCAATTATTTGGTAACAAGATAATTAAATTGCACCAAGATTTCCAAGATTCTTCAAGATTTGATCCAAGGTCATCTTCACGCCAAAGATCACGAACCATGACGCCAACAGCTTGCTTGAATTGTTTGGCCCGCGCTCGAGTAATCGAACCAGTAGGAATAGACAATGGGTACCTAGCACCTCCTCCTTGATATGGCTCAATATCCACATCACTTAATACGAAGGACAAAGCTAAGTGTTGGGAAATATAAGTGGACACATATGAACTATCAAGTGATAATGTCTTATACCATAATGTCAAAGGAAAAGAAAAATACAAAGAAATCGCAGTTCAAGAGCCATTTTGTCTTCTCCTAACCACTATGTTACGCGATTTGGCTCCTCAAATAACAATCCCACCTCATTTATCGTACAAAAGCACCATATAAAAGATGATAAATGAAAGCAATTATCAATTAAGAAAATATGCTAATTCTGTGGTAAAGGGCTGTTGAACCGGTGGGGACTGGGCAGAGACCCCAACTGACTAATACTTACCGGTTTATACATAGAAATTATTAGATGCCAAAAAATCATCTAAATCATCAGAAAGGAATATGGATTGTTGCGAAAATAGCCACGGAAGAGAGTGTAGGTGGATTAGAATACATTTATTCAAGCGAAATGTATTGCATTAATTATTTATATTCAATATAATAGAAGTCGAAATTGACCGTAATGTGTATAGCAATTTATACATGCTAATCAACAGCATTAATTGTTTGACAAAAAAAACACATTAATTGCAACAAATCGCCAATTACAGATTCGATTGGTTCTTAAAGAAAATCAGCATTAATGAATCAATGACCAAAAAAGTAGGAACCTTTAACTTTTTAATTATTACAGTAATTTTACCTTTTTCAATGAATATGTACTTTATAGTAATGTGAAGAGGAGAAGCAGAAGAAAAATTAAGATGTGGCTCGACAAAAAGCTCTGCTCTCCATGTTTTGTTATTGTTTATAGATTTACAGATGGATACAGAGCATGTTTCCCATCACCATGAACCCGGATTCTATCCAGAGGTGCGAGGGAAGAAAATCGAATAAGAAGAAGAGAAGAGAACGATGGATGAAAAGTATCCTTTTCCAAGCAGCAGATCAATTCAAAGACGCATCTCTCTCTCTCTCTCTCTCTCTCTCTCTCTCTCTCTCTCTCTCTCTCTCTCTCTCTCTCTCTCGACATCGCAATCATCCTACTCAATTTCACCATCACGAGCGCACTCTCATGTAGTTCCTTCTAATTAGATCTTCGTCAAATCCATTTCGCATCGCCATCCTATAAATGAACTCGTAGAGATTCGAGAACCCCATGACTTAATCAACTGAAACGAAAAAAAGCAAAACTTGAAGGCTGTGTTGAGGATGAATCTCACCAGCGGAGCTGTAAAAAGTGAAGGCCCGTGATGGCTCATGTCCGCGGAGTCCTCGCAACGTGGCCATGGAAGCTGGATCTTATTTTTCTTCTTCGTCTTCTCTTTGTCATCGTGATTGAAGAGCTGAGAGGCAGGAGACGGCTTTCGGATGATGCATCCTACAGGCAACAAATAACAGTATATGGTGTTTTGGTGAATCACACCTTTATATAAACAGTACAAATAGAGCACCAACAAAATATGCAGCAATTCGAGTGGAGGCGTTACCTTCGGCAATGGTTTTGATTCGAGATTCTTGATGCCACTGCCAATGGCCGATGAGAAGAATTTGTGGCCCTGCACAGATCCAATGCAATATAGACATGAGGAATTCATGGAACTGATAAAATCCAACTTTGTTTCAGTTAAAATGAATTGTAAACAGCATTGAAGCGTGTACCTTAGAGAGGTCGCCATCCAGTTTCTTAGACCAAGAGGAGATTGTAAGAGTTTTCTTTATGTGGGCTACATTAATCGAGATTGTAATTATCATTTTACGGCGTTGGTCTAATAAAGTAAGGCATAAAGTTTCTTAACAGTCAAATATGGGCTTGGCTTGTATGGGCCGAGTTGGGCCCGGCCCGTGATGAGAGAACTCGTCCAAAACTCTATAAATAGCGCTAAGGTCCCTCCTCTAGCCCTCACTCTTCCAAAATTCTCTCTCAACTCACATAAGGTAATCTGTGAGTGGCGGTCTCATCGAGCCAAGAACCAAGGGTCATAGGGGAGAAGATCTTTAGCATCAAAGGCTAGGATTGCTGTGGTTTTGCTCCAAGAACGATGAATTCAAAATCAGGTACACAAATCTTCATCTTCCCCTTCAGGATGTTCGATTTTTTAGCTATGTTGATCTTGGGAAGCCGTTTAGACGGCCTACATTTGGTATCAGAGCCTGCATAAACTAGAACTCGAACATAGGGAGCTGTTTTGAAGAATTTATCCGCATGAAACTTGATTTTGACCATATAATTGAATTAATCTTGTTGAGCTGAGTCTTTACGTGCATAGCATGCCTCTAACAGAGGCGAAATCAACTACCTATACCCATTTTGCACTTGACTTAAGTTTGGATCCTTTAGCTCGTTTTTCATGATTTTTGGTCCAATAAAAGTAAAATTTTATTGCATATATGGCTTCTCCTCGTCAATACGAGCATTTTGGTGGGTAAAACGCCTCTAGACGACACCGGAAACCGCCGCACGCGCCCCCATGCACCGAGATGGAGCTCAGAGGAGGTTCCACGCGCCGCCGCGTTGCCTCACGCGCACGCACGCGCGATGACGCATGGCTCACGCGCCTGCACGCGCGCGCATGCGCGCCGACGCGTGAACCAACATGTGGCATCGCGCGTGCGGACCGCCTCAGCGGCTTCACCATCGCCAACACGTGTCGGCGATGACGTCATGGTGACATCACGTAAGCCACCTTACGTGCGACCGCCATGTGGCACGTGACGTCACCAATGACATCACCTCAGACCCGACCCGAGTTGACCGGGTTGACCTGATCCGGTTGACTGTTGACCGAGTTGATCCGACCCGATTGACCGTTGACCAGTTCGACCCGTTGACCGGTCGGACCGGTTGACCGTTGACTAGTCAGACCGGTTGACCGTTGATCGGTCGGACCGGTAAACCGGCTTTTGGATCGGATCAGTACGCCAGCATGTGTTGCTCACACGCCACACACTCTAGCGGCGCGTGAGGGCGCGTGTGACGTCTGTTGGGCGCGTGGTTGATGTCGGCGTGCTCATATGTGAATTTTCTATCTTATGGTGTGATTATTTACATTTTTTGATGACTTTAAAGATATGAAAATGCATGTGAAACCCTAAGGTACATGATTTTGGGGTAATTTTGGCATATTTTCATGTATTTCTCTATGGTTTTGGAAATACAAATGCATGCCTATAATTATCTCATCACTTGAGGAATATATGTAGTGTTGATCTATTAAAAGTATGTATTAATGGATAGAGCAATGCAATTAGCATAACTTGTGATTTTAGTGACAAATAGCCCCTGTTATCAAATCTAAAATCACATATGAAAGGTAAATGCGAGTCATAAAGTTATATCCCTGATATGAGAGAATTTCGATAATTCAGTTGGGTTGTGATCGCTAAAGTGGCACACTTGATTGAATTTGAGAAATCTCGTTCGCATATTGTAAAAGGATGTCTCCTAATCTGATGCGTGATTATACTCCCAAAGGAGATGATTGTGCGTTAGTTTTATGGAGGGATACATGTACAGCATATGGTTGAAAATTGACTAACCCTAGTGGTTCATACCCAAAGGTGGTGAATTCGCAAAATGTTATATATTTTCATGGACCGCTGTCATGTGAAGAGTATACAACTGCATGTCATATATTCTACCCAAATGTGTTTATATGATGATGTATGTAGCTCTTAAGATGTGTGTTTAGCACTCACATGATGCTAATTATATGTATTGCTTGTATAATCAATCACCTTCTCTGTAAATGGCAATTCTATTGCAATTGAGGTTCTTACTGGATCAAACTTCAAGAAATGGAAAGAGGATTTTCTGTTTGGGATGGAGTTGGCAGATGTTCATATTGCTCTTACTGAGGATAGGCCGGCAGACCTTATTGATACCAGTACAGAAGTCCATAAAGTACGTTTTGTTGCATGGGAAAAGAGTAATAAAATTTGCTTGCTCATTATGAAACAGTTAATTCAAGAACATTTGATGAGTGGCTTGCCAACTAACTGTACTGTTAAGGAAATGATGGAAGCTTTGGAGGCTAGGTATCGTGTCTCTTCCAATGCTGAGATAGGTACACTTATGCAATTGCTCTTTAATATGAAATATGATGGTTCGACTGGAGTTAGAAATTATGTGCTTAGGATGGTAGATCTTCAGACAAAACTCCGAATTCTTCAGGTTGATATCCATGAAGCTTGCATTGTGCACTAAGCATTAAATACTCTTCCTCCTGACTTTGGAATTATCAAGACAAACTATAGTTCGCAAAATGAGGCTTGGTCACTCAATGACCTTATAGTTAGAGTGGTGGCAGAGGAAGAAAAACTGAAGCAAGAAAGAGGGCATCTTGCCTTGTATGCCTCTAATTCTGCCAGCACGAAGGGTAAATGGATTACACATCATAGAGGAAATCTTAAAGCCATAGGGACTTCTAACTATATAACTCCTAAGAGGGGAAATCTTGAAGCTGCTGGCCCCTCCACCACTATGACTCCAAGAAAGGCACCTTTTAAGAGGGAGGGTGTCCTTTGCTATTTTTGTAGGAAGGGGGGACATATAAAGAAATACTGTGATGGCTATAAAGCTTGGTTGTCTAAAAATGAGCATAAAGGTAATGATTCTTTGGCATTTGTTTATGAATCCAACCTATCTGAAGCCTCATCCAATTCATGGTGGCTAGATAGTGGTGCGACTAATCATGTTGCATTTACCATACAGGGATTCATAAACATAAGGACGCCAAATCAAGATGAATCAAAGCTCACTGTGGGAAATAATGACAAGATCAACGTTGAGTTCATAGGAGATGTCATTTTAATTTTAGATAATGGCTTTAATATGATATTAAGAAACACTTTCTATGTACCTTCCTTTAGATGGAACTTAGTTTCCGTATCATGTTTGGACATGTGTGGTTACTCTTTTGAAATAAAGAACAATACAGTATCTATGTTCTTTAGTTCAAATAAGTTGGATGCTGCACAATGTTCAATGGATTGTACGGATTGTGTTTATCTCCCAATGATATATACGTCGCTAACACAGTTGAAAGTGTCATTCCCAAAAGACCTCCACCTAAGGACCAATCTTATGCGTTATGGCATAAACGACTAGGTCATATATCCAAAGAAAGAGTAGAAAGGCTGATAAAGACACACATCCTATCTACTCTTAAAGGTGACCTAGAGACTTGCATAGATTATTGTAGAGGAAAGATGACTAAGATAAAGAAGAAAACCGTAGTTCGAAGTTCTGACTTATTGGAAGTCATTCACACCGATATCAATGGACCCTATACTGCAACTTCGTGTAGAAATTTTTATTTCATCACGTTTATCGATGATTATTCTTGGTATGGTTACCTATTCTTGATTAAGGAAAAGTCTGAATCTCTTGAGAAATTCAAGATCTATCGAACTGAAGTTGAGAAACAATTAGAAAAGGTAATAAAGGTAGTTAGATCTGATCGAGGTGGAGAATATTATGGTAGACATGGTAATGTTGGACAAATTAAAGGACCATTTGTTAAATACTTAGAGGATTCTGGAATAGTAGCTCAGTTCACTATGCTTGGAAGTCTTGAACAAAATGGAGTGACTGAAAGGCGTAATCGTACTCTCATGGATATGGTAAGGTGTATGATGAGTAGGACTAATTTGTCTGATTTTTTATAGGGTGAGGCTTTAAAAACAGCCATTTATATATTGAATCGTGTTCCTACCAAAACTATTACATCGACTCATTTTGAGTTATGGACTGGACGTAAACCAAGTTTGAATCATTTCAAGGTCTGGGGATGTCCTGCAGAAGTAAGATTGAATAATACAACATTAGGTAAGTTGGAGGCTAAAACCACTCGATGCTATTTTGTATCTTACTCAGAATATTCAAAGGGATATTGGTTTTATAATCCAAGTGGAGGAACAAGGATTGTAGAATCTCAAACGGCCAAGTTTCTGGAATTTGATGTGGCCAAAAAGCATGATTGCTCACAAATTAGTGAACATGACAACATGATGAGACCGGCTATGTCTTTCTCATTACCTATGCAGACAATTATGGAGCCTACTATGCCACAAACTAAATCTGTTAATACTAAGAATCCTATTGATGAAACGGCCACAGATGAAGTTCTTCAAGTTCCTCAAACTCAAAATGAAGTTACAGTGGCTCCACTTATAAGGTCTACTAGGGAAAGGCATTCAGCTATACCACCGAACTATATAGTCTATTTAGGAGAACATGATTATGATATAGGCTGCATTGTAGATCCAGTGACTTATATAGACACCGTTTCCAGTCCTCAATCAAGTTTGTGGTTGGATGCAATGAGAGATGAGACACAGTCTATGAAATAAAATGGCGTTTGGGAGCTTATTGAATTACCAGAAGGTTGCAAGTGGGTTTATAAGACTAAAAGAGATTCAAAAGAAAAGATTGAGAAATGTAAAGCCAGACTTGTGGCCAAGGGCTTCACTCAAAGAGAAGGGATAGACTATGAAGCAACATTTTCTCCAGTTTCTTCTAAAGACTCCTTTAGAGTGATTATGGCGTTAGTAGCTCATTTTGATATGGAATTTGGACGTTAAAACTGTTTTTCTAAATGGAAACCTTGATAAGGAGGTTTATATGGTGCAACCTAAAGGTTTTGCAGCAAATGATTAAGGTAAGTTTGTATGTAAACTGAAGAAGGCTATTTATAGTCTCAAACAAGCTTCCAGACAATGGTACATGAAGTTTCACAATGTTGTTGCTTCTTTTGGTTTTGTTGAGAACAAAGTGGATCAATGCATATACTACAAGGTCAGTAGGAGGAAATTTATTTTTCTTATACTTTATGTGGATGATATTTTGCTTGCAAGTAGCGATGTTGAATTGCTGCGTGAAATAAAACAAATGTTGTCAAAGAATTTTAACATGAAAGACCTAGGTGAAGCATCTTTCGTTCTTGGTATTGAAATTCATAGGGATCATTATCATCATATGTTAGGTTTATCTCAAAAGGCATATGTTGATCGTATTTTGGAGAGATTCAACATGCAAAATTGCAAACCAGGAACTGTACCCGTCATTAAGGGTGACAAGTTGAGTCTCTCACAATGTCCTCAATTAGATTTTGAGAAAAACCAAATGAAGGATGTGCCTTATACTAATGCACTTAGAAGTATCATATATGCTCAAGTTTGCACCAGACCAGACATCGCCTTTGTAACAGGGCTTTTAGGTAGATATCAGTCGAATCCAGGACATGATCATTGGGTTATTGCCAAAAAGGTTTTGAGATACCTAAAAAGAACAAGAGATTATATGCTAATGTATAAATATGACAATGATTTGTGATTGTTGGCATATTCAGATGCAGACTTTACTGGTTGTGAGGATGATAGGAAGTCGACAACATGATATATATTTATGTTAGCAGGAGGTGCAGTATCATGGAAAAGTGAGAAACAGAAATCTATATCTTCTTCTACCATGCAAGCAGAGTTTATAGCATATTTTTCAGCTACTACTCAAGCAATTTGACTTTGAAACCTCATTAAGGAATTGACCATATTTGATTTTGTGGATAGACCCATACAGTTATATTGTGATAACAATTATGCTATGTTGTTTGTCAATAACAACAGAAGTCTTCAAAGGGTCTAAGCATATGGAGGTCAAGTTTTTTACCATAAAGGAAATGGTACAGAATAGTGATATTACAGTAGAGCATGTTCCCACAGACGATATGTTGGCAGATCCACTGACTAAAGGCCTACGCCCTTGTGTATTTGAGCGACATATCATGAACATGGGCTTAGGAGAATCAGTGGATACTGTCATTTAGTGGGAGCTATTTCAGGTTTTCTCTAATGAAGTTTACTTCTGTATTTTGTTACTTTTCATAACGTTTCGATATATGTTAACTCCTTCTGTATAAGTTGTTATTGAGTTATGTACATATATCTAAGGAAAATCTCAAGGTTCTGTGTAAATCTTGAGTAAAGGCTAGAGGCATCCAGTTATTAGCCTTATAAATATGTCTCAGTTACATATAAAGAAAGGTTAACCATAAAGATAAGACATATGTGGGTTCATTAGAACCATAAAGATATTCTCTAGTGCCACATCCGGTTTTCTGTGACACTTAAAGGTAAGAGAATGATGACCAACAAGGGAGATAACACATAAGGTATTACTCTTTATGAGGTGTTACCCGTTTGCCACACAACCATATTGAATCTATATCAATAAAGTTGAAAACATTCGTGACCATGGAAGGCTCTGTATGAATACATGCAGTTACCGCTGTGATTCGATGTTGGAGACTTTATGGGATAGGATTGACTATTAAGAATTGCCACTAGACCAACATAAAGGTGCGCACATAAAGTATAGTCTCAATTAATATAGCCCAAGTGGGAGAATGTAAGAGTTTTCTTTATGTGGGCTACATTAATCGAGATTGTAATTACTGTTTTACGGTATTGGTCTAATAAGGTAAGGCATAAAGTTTCTTAACAGTCGAATATAGGCCTGGCTTGTGTGGGCCGAGTTGGGCCCAGCCCGTGATGAGAGGGCCCGTCCAAAACTCTATAAATAGCGGTAAGATCCCTCCTCTAGCCCTCACTCTTCCAAAATTCTCTCTCAACTTACATAAGGAGATCTGTGAGTGGTGGTCTCATCGAGCTAGGAACCGAGGGTCATAGGGGAGAAGATCTTCAGCATCAAAGGCTAGGATTCCTGTGGTTTTGCTCCAAGAATGATGAATTCAAAATCAGGTACACAAATCTTCATCTTCCCCTTCAGGATGTTTGATTTTCTAGCTATGTTGATCTTGGAAAGCCGTTTAGACGGCCTACAGAGATGTCCCGTCGAAGTCTCAAAAATTCATTAATAGTTCATACGGTACAGAGACTATCGAGCCACAGACTGAGAAGAACGCAAGATACCGCATTGCCCAACGACAAGTGTCCACTTCACATCCACGTTCTAATAAGGGAAAACTTGCACCTTCCTGAGATGTGGTAACCCTTTGAACTCATTAAGGTCTGTTATTCTGCTGCGTGAAAAGATTTTCAGGAATTCCAAATTCTGTAAATCTTCAAGACCATCAATCTTTGCTAAATCGCAGTTGTCTAGTTCTAATTCTGATAGATATTTCATACCAGAAAAATTTGGCTCTTGAATCTTGCAGCGTTTGAGACGCACAATCCATAAGCTTGAGGACGAGTGAAGTTGTGTGAGATCTAACTCCTTCATGGAGGATAAAGTGAGTTGCCGGAGCTGAGTAAGGGCACAAAAATCCCCAGGGAGATTGGTGACATTTGGAAGGGACAATTCCAAGGTCTCTAGACTTGTTAATCCCGTGATCCGCCCAATATTTGGGGTCTGATTCGATGACCCTGCTTCTCGCTACTCATCAACATTCAAGCATAGCTCTTTTAGATTCGTCAGATTTGTCAATTTGGTCTGCCATGATTTTGGATCCCCAGCAGAGAGTGACTAAATTGAAGGGCAACTCTGGTAGTGCCTGAAGTCGTCCGCATTTACATACGTCAAGGGTTCAGAGGCAAGGGAGATTGCAAATGCCCCGAGGCAGCCCAACCACATTGGATGACGATATGGTCCTGAAATATCATAACTATCTTGGGCCACCAAACTTTTGCAGCCAGAGAAATCTATCTCTTCCAGTTTCTCTAACTTCACAATATCTTCTCGAAAATTTTCCAAGTGAGCGCGTTCCACCTTCGGCGTCTTCAAATTTTCCAAGTGAGTGCATTCATCTTTCTCTATAATGCAAATTGTCTGTTACTTATAACTCAAATGTGAAATTTCAGAAATTTATTCCCATCAAATCGTACTTCAAAATCGAAATTTGTTGAACCTCAAAGCTCCACAATGGCTTAGACTACCATTCCCATAAAAATCACAGCTCAAAAATTTCTCATTCGAACCTCATAACTACATAACTTAAAGTTTGTACCCTACTTTCCAAAATTACTCCGGTTAAACAAATAATCGGCTTGAAAACTTACCCGGCATTACATTTTTTTTCCTCCTTTTTCTTCTTTCCTCTTTCCCTTCCTCCTTTTCTGCTTCAGCTTCTACTTTTCCTTTTGTGCTTCAAATGCACGAGCTCAAATAAGGAAAGAAGAAAAAGAGGGTTGGGCTTGGGCTTTGCTTTTAAGAGACATGGGCTAGCAGGCCTTTTGTTGGGCCTATTATTGCAATGGACGAAAACTTTCCTTCTCCAAGCAGACGACTCGATTTACTCAAATGAAGAATGGCGACACTGAAGGCGGTGTTCCGGAGGAAATCCACCAGCTGAGCCAACGAAAGCACAGGCCCGTGATGGTTGTGGAGTCCTCGCAACGTTTGCTTCTTTGTTTTCGGTTCCACATCGTGATCGAAGAGCTAAGCTTTTGGATGATGCCTCCTACAGGCTACAAATAAACAGTAAATGGTGTTTTGGTGAACCGCAACTCTATGAAAACAGTACAAATAGGACACCGACAAAGTATGCAGCAATTCGAGTGTAGGCGTCACCTTTGGCGATGGTTTTGATTCGAGATTTCTGATGCCACTAACAACGGCCAGATGTGAATAATTTGCCTTGGGTTTTTGTGGCCCTGCACAAATCCAAATGCAATACGCATAAGGAATTCATGGGGATGGTAAAATCCAACTTTGTTTCGGGTCAAAAAAGAATTGTGAACAGAATTGGAGCATGTACCTTGAAGAGGTCGCTCTCCAGTTTCTTAGGATCTATTTGTTTATTTTTGTTTCTATTCTTCGGAACAAAAATTTCTGTTCTTTTGTTCGAGGAACAAAAGAAAAATAGAAACACATTTGTTTATACTTTTGTTTCCGAGAACAGATTTGGAACATAAATAAAAAGTAGAAAGAACTTGTTTCTTGCTCCCGAGAACAATTCCGAGAAATACTTCTTTTTTCTTCTCATTTTTCTTCTCCTTTTTTCTTTTTTTTTTTTTCCTTCTTCTTCCTTCCAGCTGGTCGCTGGCCTCGACCATGGTCGGTGACCGGCTGTCAAAGGCCAACGACCTTGTCGGAGCATCACCAACCCCCGGCGAGGCTCGGCCTCGCCTTGGCTAGGCGAGCTCAAGCTCGCCCAGATTCTGCAAGGCCAAGCTCGCCCAGCCACTGAGCCTCACCAGGCCACCACCAAGTCGACGTCGCCTAGGTGGCGCAAGGTCAGCCTCGCCCTAGCTTGGCGAGGGCAAGCCTCGCGCCGACTGGCGAGGCTCAATCTCGCTAGCCCACCGTTGGGCGACACCGACTTGGCGATGGCCCAGCGAGGCTGAGCCTCACCAGTGGCTGGTTGAGGTCGCCGGCCAAAAGGAAAAAAGAAGGAAAAAAAGAAAGAAGAAAAAAAAAAGAAAAATATAATAAAAATATTGAAAAATTAAAAGAAACAAAAAAAATTATATAAGTTTACCAAACGCATTTATATTCCCCTGGAGTAGAAATTTTTACAGTTACCAAGCGTGTTTTATACTAAAAAATTGTTCCCTGTAATAAAAACAAAAGAAACTATTTCTGTTAAAAAATTGTTCCTCGAAATAGAAACTTTACCAAACGTTACCAAACACACCCTTAGACTGAGAGAAGATGTCATGTTGAAGATTAAAAAGAGCAACATTAGTTGAGACTATTAAGTCACTGACTATGAAGGCCAGGAGCATATGTCCAGTTCAACAGGTTTGGAAAATTTTGGTAGACTGGGTAGAGCAGAAAAGGTACCTTCCACCTTCCTAAGACGTGGTAAATCTTTGAGCCCGTTAAGGTTTGTTATACCGTTGCAAAGAAAAATGTATAGGACTTCCAAGATATTTCAAACCAGAAAATTTTGGCTCCGGAAACTTCCACTGTATGAGACGCAACGTCCACAAGCTTGAGGATGAGGGAAGTTGGGTGAGGTCTATCGCTCCTCCATGTAGGATAAAGGCCCTGTTTGATTCAGCATTCCCAAGGGGCTTTCAGCCCCGAAAGCCCCTTGGGAAAAAATTTAGGTGTTTGGTTCAGCATTTGGAGGTATCCTTGGCCAGATGCTAGCATTTGAAATGCTGAAAGCCCAAAGCAGGTGGAGACCTGCTTTGGGCTTTTAGTATTTCGGAAATGCAAGGCCACCTCTACTATTCATCCGTTCACTTCATTTTCTTTTTCTTTTTTTAAATCGTTCATCTTCTCCACACCCCAACCGCCATTAATCGACGAGTTTCATTGGATTTTTTTTTATATTTTAAAATAATAATAATAAATCTTTGCAAATGTTGGGTTCACCTTGTTTTTTTGTCATTTTTATCTTTTGATAATCAATAGCCCAACTTTTTTCAATACACTAGAATGATCATTAATTAACGAAGATGATTAATACTACAATAATTAAAAAAAATATTCAAAGTTGAAAACAAACCTAAAAGAACCGTAAGCCAAAAGTTGAGCTTTGCATCTAATCTATAATCAAATTCTTTTAATATAATTTTTAAATAAATTTACTAATATATATCTTTTACATTACTCTCAACATGAAAATGTAAAAGGTTATATAGTCATTGTTTCTTTTTTGCAATTTTAAAAATACTAAAACTAAAAAACTTAATTTGGTTACACTAAAGGGCTTTTCAAATATATGTTTACCAAATAGTCTTGCATTTCCCTAAAGCACTTTTCAATTATAGTTTACCAAACAGTCTTGCATTTCGGAAAACTCATTTGCCTCAAAGGTATTTGCATTCTCTCAATAGCATTTTCCCAAAGTCGAACCAAACGGGCCCAAAGAGAGTTCCTGGAGCTGAGTAAGGACACTAAAATTCCTAGGGAGATTCGTGATGTTTGGAAGGAGAAAATATTTAGTGGTATGACCACTACCCACGATGGTCATGATAGTTTCACGCTTTCTCCCCCACTGAAGAGGGAGGGGTTCAAACCCCGCGTCCCCATTGTACAACTCACCCACGACTGGGTCTGTGGTGGTGGCCCAGTTTGCCTTGGGTTTACCCTGCTAGTTACCGATTGTTCGGGAGTTCCCAGATCACCAAAAAAAAAAAAAAACATTCGGTGATATGTGTACGTCACGTCATCCGCCAACATAATGCGCATATACCACTCAGGTATCAACACGTGTCCTAGGGATCCGCTGGAAAATGGAAGAATTGATTCTCTCGACTAGGCTGGCTCGGCTTAGCTCTTTGGCAGAAGAAGGGACAATGGATCAAGTCAATAAATGCTTAACGCTCCCACCTAAAAAATTTCTCACTCCTCAATTGAATTCCTTGGCTTTTCTCTCTCTCCTCACAGGAGAACAAACAGAAAACAACCGTCTGTTTCCTTCTCCGCTCATCTGACTCCGCCTCTGCCTCCCCAAAAGCCTCGCCGATCATTTGCCTCTGGTACGTCACCTCCTTCAAGAGCCTCACCAGTCACAGTCGAGTCCTCACCCCTTCCGCCTTTGACTGTTCCCAACGCAGAGATCGAGCGTTTGTGCTTGCGTTAGTTTCTTGGCAACTTCTGGACCTCCGACGAACGCGTCATCAGCTCCAACTCCGAGTAGCCCGAGGTCGATGGTCGGGACCTGAGGGCCTCATGCTTCTTCTCTTCCTCCGCCTCCCAAAAGCATCACCAGTCATATGCCGCTAGCACATTGCCCCCTGGGAGCCCCGCTGATCGCAGCTGGGTCCCAAGCCCCTTCTTCCTTCGCCTTCACCTTTAACTATTTTCAACACGAAGATCGAGCACAGGAGGAGAAGAGAAGAGAAAGACAAAACCACCCCCTCCCTCCCCTTCTATCCCCTAAACTCCTCTCATGGTTCCCGATAGCTTCATCGATGCCTTCGATAGTTGTGTCCGATTCAGCTCAACCCCCAGAGAACTCCAAAAGCAAGAGCAAAGAGAAGAAGATGAAGGTGAAGGTCCAACTCGAGGCCAATGGCAGCTTCAAGTCTCCGGTGGCGTCGGACAAGAAGCACAAGAAGGAAAAGAAGAGCAGCAGCAAAGGCTCCGAATCCATGCAGCCGAAGCTCCCGGAGCATCAGGGGATGCGAAGAAGGAGAAGAAGAGGAAGGCGCTGGAGCTGCGCGAGGACGACGAGGAAGACAAGAGCGAGACCAGCTCCGAGCTAGTCGACGTCGAGAACTTGAAGGGGAAGAAGAAGAAAAAGAAGAAGGCGAGGTTGAGCAACGGCGATGATGAGGTGGCTCAAGAGGAGAACCCCAACGCTATGTTGAATTTCAGGATCTCGGACAGCTTGAGGTTGAAGTTGAAGGACAATGGTATCGAGGCGTTATTTCCCATTCAGGCCATGACGTTTGATATTGTCCTCAATGGGAATGATTTGGTCAGCCGTGCCCACATTGGTCAGGTATGAAAACTTTTTATTTGAATTTTGCAGGATTGACATGTTGATGGTCGCGTGCTTGTTTGAAATCCGCTAATTAACTGACGATTTAGAGAAGTGAATGGTCTAGACATTGGAGTAATGATAGTGTGTGATGCGGAAAAGGGTCACAAAGCTAACATATATGAAAAGAGAAGCGGGTCTTATATGCTCTATGAGTAGTGAATGGTTGATGTATGAGTTTGGTGAATGTTGCTTTAATTAACAGCACGACAAAGCAATCATGGTGTAGAGTGTAGCACAGTGCACTTGGTTTGTGAAATGTCTTTCGTGCATTTCTGGTCCTAAATCCCTGTATTTCAGCTCCTGATTGTCATTGCAAAAGTCAAATTCCGACTGATCTTTTCAGGCATTCGAACCTACAGCTGGTAATTCGACTAAAAAACCTACAGCTAAATAAATATTCTAGTTTGTGGCAAAGTCATATGTACATTAGTTCATTGGTGTTATTTGACATATAAAAACCAAAAGTGGTGTGAAGACTCGTTAGCCGCGAGTTGCATTTCAAGTTTTTCAAAGATGATTGGTTGCTAGGAACATGAGTTTTCGAACTTCTTGCTCATTTCGTAGTTGATGGGTTTTAATTTTTTAGCACCGATTATCACCTTGTTCACCGTGCGAATTGTACCGGGGGGCAAAACTGGCTTTTGTCTTGCCCATTTTGGAATCTCGACGAATGGGCTTGCAAAAACCTCAAGGAAGACGGGATGTGGTAGGCCACCAAGTGTTTTGGTGCTTTTACCTACTAGGGAATTGGCCAAGGGTATTGGAATTAAGCTTATAGAAATAATCTCATCTTTTTACAGAGATAGATGTCCGACATCGTTTACCCTATTATATTAGGTGTTCTCTAATTTTGAACTTTATGGTGGAGCAGTGGGCTTAACATCATGTTGTTTGTATGGTGGAGCTCCCTATCATGCTCAAGAAAGCCGATTGAGGAGACTGGTCAATATAGTGATTGGAACACCTAGCCGTGTGAAAGTAATTCATTGAATTGGAGGCTTATTTGGTTTTCTTTCACCCGCTGGGAATAATGCATGTTCACAGTTGTTACATCTTGTGGCAGGACCACATTGAGAGGGAAAATATTGACTTGAGCTCTTTAACCTTCCGTGTCCTTGATGAGGTTAATGAAATGCTAAGGATGGGTTTTGTTGAACATGTGGAGCTAATTCTTGACGTGTGTGTACTAATTTTTTTCACTATGGAATTGGTGGAAATATGCTTTACTTATCTACTGCAATTACAATTATCGTTAGTGATGTTATGTTTTGAAATTTGATAATAGGTCTTTTAGTTTTAGCATCATGCAGCTGCTTAGAACTTTTTTAAATAGAGATTTTTTAATATTTTTTTAAGAGCAAGATCTTCATTTTCTTTGTGCCTTTTAAATGCTTTACTATATGTAACATATCTCTTATTGTGCATACATTAAGAGGGGCTCAAACCAATATTGCTATTCCTCTGCTTGAGGCTTGTCTGAGTAGGTTTCTGTAAGGCATTATCTAGGCTGCAGTTTGAAAATCGATAATAACATGAGATATTTGGAGAATTTCTGTCTCACTTATGTGATTTTTTTCGATCTAATCACATCGCTAATAGATGTGGATATACTTATCCTTCAATTCTTCTGGTTCTTGTAGGCAAGGTGAAGGATACAAGTAAAGTTCAGACACTACTCTTTAGCGTTACTTTACCAAAATAGGTGAAGGGTGTATGTAACTCAATCTGGCAAAATTGTTTTGTTGTTTTGAATTTGTATCTTGGTTGTCAATGTTTGGTTTTACTTATTTGCTATTGTGCAAACTCATCTTCACCCAACTTTTCCTGATGGCGCGACTTTGCATTTCCAGATTTTTTCCAAGTTCCTTAAACAAAACAAGAGAACTATAGATCCAGTAGGTAATGAGAAAATGAAGGCCAGAACCAATGTTAGGCATATTGTTATTCCTTGTACAAGCTCGGCTAGACCTCAGCTTATCCCAGACAAAATACGCTGTTACGGCAAGTTAGTTGTTTCCATTTTCATTTCTTCAATGCTGAGCTCTTTTGTTAGTCACGAGATTTACTTGACACTACACACTTTTTAAACTTTCTTCTTTGGTTGGATTTTCTTTAGTGGAGGCCATACCATAATTTTTACTGAGACAAAGGAATCTGCTTCTCAACTTTCGGGATTGTTGCCTGGAGCATGGCCCTTGCATGGAGACATACAGCAAGCCCAACGAGAGGTAAATGATGAATGTGCATAATCTTTAGAAATACTAATACACGTAAGAGTATTAATGTTGTAACACACTGAAGAGGAGATGAACAAAGAAGATAGAGCATGGTTTATTATACTAAATTACATGACTACAAATAGTTGGTTTGCTTGCTCTCTAGTTGTCAACCACATATAGCGGGTGACAATGTCGTGCAAGTTTATTACTATCTTAATCAAATCAACCAACCTAGTTTGCCTAGAAGTTCATTTTCTTGGAGAGTGCTGATATATTGATGTGTGGTGGTTTCACAAGATATAAATGATTACAGCAATAAATGTTACATCCAGAGGCAAAGAAATTGGTCTGTAGCAAAAAATTACCTTTCATTATAAAATATTTTCAAAGAATAAAGGTGGTTGATGCTTTTAGTGGGGTACATACCCTCAGATTTTCGAGTGATGAATGCATAGGTCTAGGCTTCAATAGAATGAATTATGAGCATTTGCTTTTGGATCTAATTCAGTGGTAGGTCCGACATCATGACTGGAAACAATATTCTTTTGTTAATTTGCAGGGGCTATCTATTTAAGCGATGCATTCCTTGAATGTCACTTGTTTTCTAGTTTTGTGTATGCAAGTTTTTCTAGAAATTAACTCTCGCGCTCTGGGGCATGTTTGGTTACACTTAAGCAAAAGCGATAAGTACTTCCCGCTAAAATTTAAAATATTATTTGAATTTGACAAATACTATGAATGAATTATTTCTGAATTTATGTGTTGATACTTGAGTGTTATGACGATTTTGAGAGTTTCAGATTTAAAAGAAGTGTCTGCAAGCCACAAGATTTATATTAAGCAAAAACAAAATGTAAAAGGCCATCTGGATACATGCTCAGAATGGCTACCAATGACCATCTATATTAAAATGGTTGAAACCTTTTTCGCCTCTTAATTGACACAAGACATGCTTTTCCTTGCTTAAACTTTGCTTCCTGAGTGCAAGTTACACTTGCTGGTTTCAGGTCTGGCAAGTATATGATATTAGTGGCCACCAATGTGGCGGCACGTGGATTGGACATCAATGATGTCCAGTTAATTATCCAGGTATGCTGGATAATTAATGCGGTATGTTTTGATTTGCTTCTCTTTTCTGTGAATATATGCTTCAACGTCACGTGGAGGCTCACACTTAACCCCCCTCCCCCCCCCCCCAAAAAAAAAAAGAGGCCGACCATTAGCACAACTGCATTGCATTTTCCATAGCTTCATTATTTCTATAGCTCGCCAGATGCTGAGGGCAATGTTGTTTTCTAGGCAATACTGGAGTAGCTGTCATGCTGTACGATCCAAGAAGGGCAAATGTATCTAAGATCGAAAGAGAGTCCGGGGCAAAATTTGAACACATTGCTGCTCCGCAGCCAAGTGATGTTGCTCAAACTACTGGTGTCGAAGCTGCAGAATCAATAAGACATTTCTGATAGGTACAGTCATTCTTTTTTCTGAGAAGCTGAATCATTGCCTATAATAAGATGCTAATATCCTCCAAAATGCAGTGTCATTACGGCATTCAAGTCTGCAACCGACCAACTACTGAACAGGTCAGGCATGTCAGCAGTTGAATTACTTGCAAAGGCTCTTGCCAAGGCTTTTGTAAGTTTATTTTCCACTCACGTCTTGTTACGATAGCCTTGTAATACTAAATTCTCCATTATAATTTCTTTTTGCGTCTGACAAAGAAACACCAATTCATTACTTTGATGTTTTTATGCCAATCTGCTTGTTTTGAATGTTTTGCAACAGTTAACCCCAAAGGAAGCTTTCCAATTGCTTTCCCATAAATTTCATGGAAAAAGGCCGAGCAAAATGAAGCAAGAGAAGCGCATGAAGCAATACCAGGAAGAATTGAAGTTGAAGCAGATGAAGAATTCAGACACGCCTTCTTTGTCTGCAGAGAGGATGAGGGAAGCTCAAGCTCAAATGAAGACACATTATCTTGTGCTTAGTGGTCATGTTAAGCCTGGGTATGTTTTCCTAAGTTAAAAAATCAAGTTACTAGTTCTTTATTCATTGGCATTTAAGTACCTAGCATTTTAGATTAACCTGACTTTATAAGATGTCAATGTCGAGTGTCTTGTTCCATGACCAAAGTGCTTGACTGTCTTTTCGCTTTGCTGCTTCAGATTTTCTATTTATCCCAAATCCCTCAGAGCCTAGGCTCTGCTGAGGAGATGTTTCTGTTTGCTAATGTACAGCTCCATGGATCACTGCCTGAATGACTCTTTCCAGATTATCTTTCCCCAAAAGTTTTGAGGGGAATCTCCAGTTTCAAGACTCGTGAATTTGTTAACTCAAAAATCATAGCCTATGACCATGCATTATAGATCAACCTATAAATGACTCCATCTTTATGCTTAAAAAGGCAGCACCTTAATAGAAATTTTAGTGGTCTGACTTTGATGATAAACAATCTATATCTGAGAAGACAATCAGACACCATCTAATAAGTGTAAGCTAGACTTCATGCAATGTCTATTTACCATGGTAATTGAATGATAAAATAATGATTAGATTTTTGTTACTTTGTGCCTGTTTATTTAATTATTTTTTTTCTATTTTCTTCTGGGGTGTTTCTAGTCAAAACAGTGATCCAAGAAGTGGCTTTGCCACCATTGAGAAGGATCCCGGGAGCTTAACGCCCGTGCTTGGAGATAGGAAGGTCAGTGTCGACCCAAGTTTGGATGTAGTATTACTCTTATTTTATTGCAAAAAGGAAATTGGCTTGTGTTTGTTTGCACCATAATTTTTGACGCAAATTATCAAGACGCATCTCAGGTGCAAAGTTCTCTATGTATGCGGCACCGCCAAGCTATCTTTTTAACACCACTTGGAATAATTTCTAAGTATTAATAATTTCTAAGTATTTACCACCATCAGATCATTTTTGTACTTCTGCCTCCAGATGCATTTTAGACTAAAGTTACTAGACTTTTAGAAGAAAAGCGAGGTCTTAGGCATCACGATTTTAGTGATATTTTTAACAGTTTGTCAAAATGGTTTTAGGGCTTCTCTCTTCTCCTTTTGTTTTCTTTTACCAGGGAATCTTTTTGTCCTGGCTTTTAAGGCACCTGCCCTTGGTTCATACTTCATAAGTTCTGATGTTCGGCTGTATTTTAGGTTGAGCATATATTGGGGATAAAGTGGAAGCCTAAGCCTAGTAACTTGGGAGCACCAAAGAAGCCGAAAACTTGAAGTGTTATTGACAAGTCTTCTATTATTTGTTGAGTTCGAGCAACTTACTATTGGGGTTAGAAGTAACTTCAGGCTCTGGACGTCGATTGCAGCTCCACATTACATTATTCTATATACCTTTTAGCTTTATCAACTATGAAGATCAAAATATAGATGCTCTTCTTGCTTTTGAAGATGTACTGTCGACACCTAATTTTTGTTTTCAAGTACATAAAAAAAAATTAACTAGAGAAAAAGAGAAAAAAAATAACAAAACAACCAAAAAAGAAAAAGAAAAGAGGCCTCTTTTTCCCTTACATGGCCTAAGCCCGTTTCCCTTTTGGCTTGGCCCACGCCAGCCTTCTCCCTCCTCCATCTTCGTGCAAGAAACCCTAGAAAAAAAACAAAGGAGAGGAGACAGAGAACCTTCTCCCTCTTCCATCTTCACGCAAGAAACCCTTGAAAAAAAAATGAAGGAGAGGAGACAAAGAACCTTCTCCCTCCTCCATCTTCACGCAAGAAACCCTTGAAAAAAAATGGAGGAGAGGAGACAAAGAAAGAACAAAGGAGAGAGAGAGAAAACTTGAGGAAAAACGGCGCCGTTGGTGCCGCTGCTGGCAGTGGCGCTCGATCGACGCCAACGCCCTCCTATTGTCACCCTCCTCACCGCCTCAAACCGACGCCCCATGCAATCCGAAGCTGTAGCGCTGCTGTTGCCACCGAACATCGAATCTGGAGGGGGAAGACTCACGATTGCTGTGCCGGACTTCCGTTGCGTCGCTAACGCCCAACGAGTCGAACCCCTGCAACTGTGCTGTCCCGGCCACCCCTAACGTTGTTGCTGCACTGGATTTCTGCCGTGCCACTGCCATTCGACCACCAACGACATCTACAGATTGCGTCTGGTTACTGCCGTTCCACCCTTCGACGCCATCACCGCTACCGAACCCTAGACCAGCCGCCTCAGGCTGCGCTGTCGTTCCTCTTGACACTGTCGTTGCACCAGATCTTCACCGTCACCGTAGCAGCAACGGTCACTGGGCCTGACGCCTCCCCCACCAACGACGTTGTCCCCGACAACCTATTGAGGTCCTCGCCTGCTAGGCTATTGTTGCCCTCATCCACCACGACGCCACCGTCCGCCGCAAAGCCGTTGTCGAAGCCTTGCGTAGCGACACTCCAGCAAACCCCCGGTGTCGTGGATCGCCAGAGTGGAGGGCTCCAAAATCTGGGCTACGCGAGTCAGGCCAAGTCCAATCAATCGGGTACGGTTTTGGGCGTTTTGAGCGTTTTGGGCCGAATTTTGGCTGTTTTTGCATGTGGACTCTATTTTAAATATTAGACCAAACTAGGCTTGCACATCAGGCCCAGCCCGGCTGTTTTCTACTAACTAGGGCCACCGAGCCCAATCTCGAGCCCTTCTCATCGAACCAGGTCAAACCCAACCCAGGGATTCGACAGGTTCGTTTGTAATATATTATAATAGTATAATGTTTAAAAAATATTTTTTTAAAAAGAAATTAAAAATTTAAAAATTTAAAAATGTTTTTTTATAAAATTTAAAAATTCAAAAAATTCAAAAATCCAAAAATGATGGGGTTTTGTTAGGAATTGCTATATATTACCTTTTTAGTGTAATTAGGCCTTTATTTGCTCATATATTGATTATATAGCATGTTTAATTTGCATATTTAATTATGTTTATAATTGCTTAGCTGTATGTGTTAATTTTGTTGCAATTAGGATCTTGGTAATTATGATTATTATCTTAATGATTGCGCACATGTATGATCACTTCATATATTAATGGATAGGTACAAAAATCAATCCAAACTACCTGAAAAAAATCTTTTATTTTAAAATGAACAAGATTAGGTACTGAAAGGGCACTAATTGGTTAATTAGTGTAATCAAGTCCCTGACCTAGATTCTCTGGTTATGTAGAAAGTGAGGTTACTCCCATATCTCACTTGGTTCCTAGCCGACCCCAATAGGCTAATGGCGACTCATTTTGTGCAAAATTCTTAAAAAATGTCCCAATGTCACGCGGGGTATGGGCTTGGGAGAGTCCGTGCCTAATCATAGGTCTTAGGCCTGTCCTTTAGGCAATACCCCTAAATGTGTTCCCTCCCCCCGAGGGGTAGGTCGCGATAGCTTGACGACTCCACTAAGGACTTGGTTTTAAACCTTAGAGAACTTAAGCCAAAATTAATCTTGTTCAAAAATATTTTTGTTTGGTGGCGAGGATTCCAAGTACGCCCCTAACATTAAAGGTGTTAAATGTTTTTACAGAGTGGGAGGTATAAAGGGGAGTGTTTGTTCACCTTTGTCTTGTAGGGAGGTGTAGGAATGTATGGTTTATTTTTTATGTATGAAGTGCTGATTGCTTATAAATTATCATGCATGCGTCCCCTGCATTGCACTACACCATAGCACACACTACCTACCACCGGACCTGGGCCGCATAGGATCACTTAGGATGGTGTTGAGGTGGATAACACTCTGACTACAAGCATGTAGTACGAGTCGCCTATCTCAATCCCGAGATTTCTTTTTTGATGTCATAGATCCTCACTCTAGTCTGCGAGCATGCGACACAGGTCGGTTCTTTGATGAAGCCGGAGTCATGGGTATCACTACCTAGCCGTGAGCTTGTTGGTTTAGTCCTGTGATCATATGGCTTCATTTTGAGCCGGATAGAGTAGAAATCGAACCACATCCCATGTGCATGTTTATGTAATTGAAAAAAAAAAAAAAAAAAAAGAGAGAGAGACAAAAGTTGGCACCCATTGTAAGGATCATTTTCTTTTTATTTGCTTAGGTTGTATTGCATTTTCATCTTGAAATTCGCGGAAATCAATCGATTGCCCTTAATGCCGTAGGCTCATAATTGAAAAAAATTGGCAATCACTTGTTGATAAGTGAACATTTGAATGCAAGTTTTAAACATTTTGATTTGGCCTTGTTAAACACATGATTTTATTTAAATTCCTAGTTATGGACTCAAAATCACATTTTGAAAAAAAAACCAAAAAAAAAAAAAGAGAGCTTGGAAGTTGCAATTATATATTGGGGCACAAAAATTGAGATTGCATTTTTTATCAAACTCTTTCCTTCTCACATTTTGGGACTGAAATACAAATCACATTTTGTATAGATTTCTCAAAATAGAAGTCACTTCATTTTTTGCAAGAGTAAAATCATAAAATCAATCTCTTCAAAAAAAAAAAAATCAATGCCACTTTTGCATACGAAACTTTTGGAATAAAAGTGGACATTCGATTGATGGCCATTGATTGATTATTTTAATGATGCATTCTCTTATGATAAAATCTTGACGAAATACTAAAACCCCGTAATAAGGACTGTGGGAGCATGTACTGTCGCCTCGATTTTATTGTAAAGAAGCGACCTCATTAAGATATCATTTTCTCTCATTCACGTACTGACATTGTCGTCTCTTTGCAAGTTATGCATGGTGCTCCTTGACATTAGGACAAGATTTGATTTTTACTCTTATCTATACAAGAGTTTCTTATATTTTATCATTATTTTTATTCTTGTTAAGAATCGTGTTTTCCATTTTGAGTTTTGATTGCGAATCCAATTGTTGCTTTTGTAAATCGTGCGGCTCAAATTTTTAATGATGGAATTCAGTTTCATGAAAATCATTATTTAAAAAAAAAACAGAAAAAAAAAGGGAGCAAATTCAGAAGTGTTTTAAGTGAACCTATACGTTTACCTTCCAAAATGAATTTCAGGAAAACTTTGCTTAATGCCCTCTCTTCACGTAGTCATTTCCTTAGGCTCTTGGAACTTGAGAAGCAAGGATGCGTCAATGCTTCGTTGGTGCCAATCTTCCAATAGAGGCGGAACGAAATGGAATTCCGCTCTAGGAAGTTTCTTTATTTGGAGATGCCTTAGGTGCCAAAATAGCCCATTGATCTTGTTCACTTTGCATGATGAGACAAATGAAGGGAGTTGCCAAGTATCAAAAATGGCGAATTCAAAGGAAGAGTAAACTGTATCGATTCCAATTATCTATTTATGATACCGTTTTTGACATGACTTTCTTTTCATTGTCAAGGAGACGTCAAGAGTACCAAGTTTTGTAACGTTCCAACAAATGCGATGGAGCATTATTAAGTCCTATTCATCTTAAACAAAGAAAGATTCAAATGAGATAGATGGACAATATTATCCCTTCTTCCATAAGAGATACCTTAGGATGTTGATCGCCCGACTTTGGAAAAGGAAGTATTTCGTTCCTAAACTCGATTCTCTTTAATATAAAGGAATGACATATCCTTTTCTTTGGTACAAGATAGAATCAAACAAAACAAGGGTTTGTAAAATAAAGAGCGGGAGAGCAACGTTTAATTTAAAGAAAAATCTTCCATTCACCCACCAATGAAGTGTGCTAGAACAATATTGTCAAATTCATCAAGAAAGGATGTATTGTTCCTCAATTGAATCTAATTAAATATGGAGATAACCCGTTTCATCTCCTCTTCTTACAAGATGATAAATGAAAAAAAAAAAAATTGCACCTTAACCGTAGAAGCAACGCCTTCAAGAAAACATCAAATGTAAGGGATGTCAGCGCCCTCAAGAAAACATCAAATGCTTAAAGGCGAATGCAAGGGAAGTGTATTGTCGAGTTACCAAATATCCACGAAGGTGAATCCAAGAGATGTCAGCGCCCAAAGGATGAAAGTGAATGAAGGGTAATAATGTATCGTTTCCAACATTTCAATCCCTAAAAATTTTTGCACTAACATATTCTTTCACATTCTTTACAGGGTTACCGAGCCACCATTCCGCAGGTAAGTACCCTTCTTCTCAATTTTTTTTTAAGAAAAAGAAAAAAGAAAAAAACGGAGAATTTCCACTACAAAAAAGAACCTTTGGCGCTTTCCTAGAGACAAGCACAAAAATGAGTAGTTGAGAAAAAAAAAAAACTTTCTACAAAATTTTTAAATATCCTTTTTATCTCAAAGTTGTTTTCTCACTTTGCGGGTTATTCATTTTGAATCAAATTTCCCTATGGAGATTGATCTACTCAGATGATCTCGACAGAGTGAGATGAAGACGTTAACCATGCCAAACAAGAAATGCTTAGGATGAAAAAAGGCAAGCTCATTTCCAAACACGTCTTTCAAACACTTTTGAAAGTTGAGCGACATTCTCTTAGGACGAATGATTCATTTACATTGAGCACAAAGATTGAAATGATAAAGGCATTTCCTTCATCAATCCCAAGCATTGCACTAATCTCTTGCTACCCCTTTGGGCCAAAAATAAATAAATAAATAAATAAATAAATAAAATAAAAGATGATCCTTCAAAGTACCCCTATCAAGAACGACCCTACATTGGGGCAGCGTATGAGGTTACAATCGTGTTGTCGAGCGAAATGTTGATAAAGATTCTATTACTTTCACTTGCATCAATCTTCTGATGATAGCTTCAAAGAAATTCTCGTTATATCGTGAATCATCCCAATGTGAAGAAGAGCATTTCATTCTCTACCCAAACACTAATATCCATTGCTTTAACTAACTTTGGCATGATTATTCATTTCTGAAACCCAAGTGGTGATCATCTTCCTTCACTGGGGTAAGGCATAAGAATTGACCAAATATAATTGACAGTCACGAGAAAATGTGAAAAGCATCTCGAAAGTCATAAGAGCTCCAAAAGTTCAAAGAGCAAAAAGTTCAACAAATTATAAGGCATGAAAAAGTAGTGTGCCCAGTAAAATCAAAGCCAATGCCCGTGAAGAAAAAGGGCCAAAAGGCTACATCTTATGTGAAAAATTATCATAGTCCAAGTGCCTGTGAAAAAAAAAATTATTGCGAGTGCAAAGAAAATTAGAAAAATGGGCAAAGCTCCCATGCAGAAATAATTAGTCAAGGGACTTTCAAGATGCGTAGGGACTTTCAAGATGCATTGTATTTCAAAAGCCAAATGATTTGGAAAGATCGAGTGACTTGGTCACGATGCCATGATGATCACCGACTCTTAAAGACCCTATTGAAAGTTTTAAGCCTTTCGAGCCTCTCCCAAGCCAACATTACAACCCTCTTCTGAAGTCTCTTCTGATTGGGATGGTTTGAGTGAAAATGAGAATGCCACAAAGAAGCTACTGCTTGAAGGAATGGAAGTAATTCTATCTTGTTTTATCTTCCAAGTTCTCGACTTGTAAACTCGATGAAGATAGCGACAAATGTTCATTTATTGGCCTCAAAGCAATAATTCCTTTGTGTAAGCCATAACCGAGCCTATATTACGGTCCTTTCAAAAGATTTTTTTAATCGATCAAATTGTGCTCATTGCGAATATTTTTGAAAGCCTTTAACATGGATTATGTGAGATACCCTTAACAATCAGTTACTTCCCACGCGAATGGATGGGATCAAGCAACCATTTTATCAAGAGTGTGTGAGAAACCCTTTCTAACTAAGAAACTCTAGTTTGGCATGCTTAATGAACCATTTTCACAAGTCGTAGTCGTTCTGATAAGAACTTGACTCCCGAAGAATTTGATGATTAATGATACATTCCCAAACAAGATGACAGTTTTGTGCCACATAATGCTGATTGACATTGAATGTTTTTTAAAAAGCAATCGGACTTAGCTTGATTAGCTTGTTCAATTAATACTACAATATTGCCAATACGTCTCCTAATGATGTCTTTAATGACATTTGCTCAAGTTAAGTTTGACAGGATTCCTCAATGAAGCCACGCAGTTTTCAAAGGGTTAGAGGGGGCTTCCCTTAAACCAAAGGTTCATGGTCAACCTTAAACCATGCTATTACCAAAGGTTCATAGTTAGTCTTAAACCATGCCATTTCCAAGGTTAGTGTATTTATCCTTAAACCACGTGGTTGGTGGCTTTTTCTAAACCACACGGCTTGTAGTTTCATTTGTAAACCATGTTTGTCCGCTCCCAATTGAAACCCGTTCGTACACGGTGAAACTATCATATCCAGTTGAAACCCGTTGTTACACGGTAAGACTGCATTTCTCTATTATTATGATCCGGAGAGCTTTGTATCTTGGAGTCTTCTCTCTTCTTATGATCTGGAGAACTTTATATCCTAGAGTCTTCTCTCTTCTTATGACCCGGAGAGTTTTGTATTCTGGAGTCTTCTCTCTTCTTATGACCCGGAGAGATTTGTATCCCGGAGTCTCCCTCCCTTCTTATGACCCGGAGAGCCTTATATCCCGGAGTCTCCCTCCCTTCTTATGACCCCGACAGCCTTGTATTCCGGAGTCTCCCTCCCTTCTTATGACCCGGAAAGCCTTGTATCTGGGAGTCTCCCTCCCTTCTTATGACTCGAAGAGCGGAGTCTCCCTCCTTTCTTATGACCCGGAGAGTTTTGTATCTTGAAGTCTCCCTCTATTCTTATAACCCGGAGAGCCTTGTAATCTGGAGTCTCCCTCCATTCTTATGACCCGGTGGGCTTCTATAGCCCGGAGTCTTTCTCTTATCGACAAGACGTGTTTCCATAGTTATGAGCCATTTACGCCAACCTAATACGTCCATATGCACCCAGGGTTTATCTACCACCGAAATAATATAGGTGTCTTCTATCTTTGAATGTAACCTCTTCGAGGCTACATTTAAAGAGGAGCAACTGTTGACACCTAATTTTTTGGTAAAGGTAAGATTTGTATTGATAAGATTTTGCACAAAATACAAGAAAAGCCTGGCACCAACAAAACGAACACTCAAAAGGACCTAAGTCGCGGGAGAGTGTAAGGGTGCCAAGGACCAAAAGACAAACAAACCTAAGAAACAAAAGACCAAGCCAAAACTAAAAACCCTCCATCAATGAAAGATAGACGGACTCAAGCCCCAGCTCCGTTGTAGCCTTCTGTTCTTAGGATTATCCACAACATTCTTCAAGGTCGACGATTTATCCTTAATGGCCTTCTAGAGATGCATCTTCATCGCCGGGATGAAAAGAGTCTGATTTCGGAAGATGATATTGTTACGCTCCTTCCAAATAATATAACAAAGAGCTCCATAACTAAACCGGGCCAACACATCATAGAAGTTTTTGTCCGAGAAGCTTCTAGCCGCCTAGTCCAAGTTCTCAAGCCACGATTTGTTGTGCCAAGATATATTAAATTTAGCCGCCCAATAGGCGGCGAGATTGCCAGGGACATGACAAGTAAAAAATAAATGATCTATCGAATCCGGCCTGCATGAACGAAAGGGCAAAATGGCGAAGAGAGCCTACCAACCGAAGCAAAGCGGAACACGGGTCGGCAACTTTGTTGCGGGTGATAAGCCACAAATGTGTAACAGTATCTAGGCGGCATAGTAGAACTCCAAACGAAAGAAGACCAGGGAACAACATTGCCCCTAGGTCTCAAAAGATCCCAAGCAGAAGCTGTAGAGAAGCGGCCCGAGGGATGATGAATCCACTGGATTCGGTCTTCACTCTGGTTGAAGATAGGAAGGGGATCTCACCACCAACCAACCAGCCAAGGAAGGGGATCCCACCAACGTTGACACCTAATTTTTTGTTTTCAAGTACATAAAAAAATAGAGAAAAAGAGAAAAAAAAAAAGAAAAATAACAAAACAACAAAAAAAAAGAAGAAAAAGAAAAAGAAAAAGAAAAAATGCCTCTTTTTCCCTTGCGTAGCCCAAGCCCGTTTCCCTTTTGGTCTGGCCCACACCAGCCTTCTCCCTCCTCCATCTTCACGCAAGAAACCCTAGAAAAAAAAAACAGAGGGGAGGAGACAGAGAAAGAACGGAGGAGAGGAGACAGAGAAAGAGTAGAGGAGAGAGAGAGAAAACTTGAGGAAAAACGGCGGCAGTGCTCGACCGACGCCAACGCCCTCCTACTATCGCCCTCCTCGCCACCTCAAACCGATGCCCCCTGCAGTCCGAAGCTGCGACGCTGCCGCTGCCACCAGACGATGGATCTGGAAGGGAAAAACTCGCAGTTGCTGTGCCGGACTTTCGCCGTGTCACTAACGCCCAACGAGTCGAACCCCTGCAACCATGCTATCCCGGCCACCCTTGACGCTATTGCTGCATCGGATTTCTACCGTGCCGCTGCCGTTCAACCACCAACGACATCGACAAATCGCATCTGGTTACTGCTGTTCCACTCTTCGACGCTATCATCACCACCGAACCCTAGACCAGCCGCCTCAGGCTGCACCACCATTCCTCTTGACGCCATTGCTGCACCAGATCTCCGTCATCACTGTCGCAGCAATGGTCTCTGGGCCCGACGCCTCCGCCGCCATCGACGATGTCCCTGACGATTTGCTGAGGTCCTCGCCTACTAGGCTGCTGTTGCCCTCGTCCGCCACGACGCCGCCGTCTGCCACGAAGCCGTCATCGAAGCCCCGGCAAACCCCCAGCACCGCGGATCGCAGGAGTGGAGGGCTCCGAAATCCGGGCTGCATGAGTCAAGTCGGGTCCAGTCAACCAGGTAGGGTTTTTGGTGTTTTGGGTCAGGTTTGGCTTGTTTTTGCATGTGGGCTCTATTTTAAATATTAGACCGGACTAGGCTGCACATCAAGCCCGGCCATTTGTTTTCTCGCCGACTCAGTCGCTGGCCGGATCCGAGCCCTTTTCACCGAATCGGGTCGGACCCAACCAGGATTCGACCCAGTTCGTTTTTAATATATTATAATATTATAATGTTTAAAAAATATTTTTATAAAATATTAAAATATTAAAAAAATTTCGAAAATCCAAAAATGATGGGATTTTGTTAGGAATTGCTATGTATTACATTTTCAGTGTAATTAGGCCTTTATTTGCTCGTATATTGATTATATAGCATGTTTAATTATGTTTGTAATTGTTTAGTTGTATGTGTTAATTTTGCTGCAATTAGGATCTTGGTAATTATAATTATTATCTTAATGATTATGCACATGTATGATCACTTCACATATTAATGGATAGGTACAAAAATCAATCCAAACTGCCTAACAAAAATCTTTTATTTTACAATGAACAAGACTAAGTACCGAAAATGCACTAATTGATTAATTAGTGTAATCAAGTCTCCGACTCTAGATTCTCTAGTTATATAGGAAGTGAGGTATACTCACATACCTCACTTGATTTCTAGCTAACCCCAATAGGCTAATGGCTACTCCTTTTGTGCAAAATTCTTAAAAAATGTCCCAATGTCACGCGAGATATAGGATTGGAAGAGCTCACGCCTAATCATGGGCCTCAGACCCGTCCTTTAAATAATACTCCTAAACCTATTCCCTTCCCCCGAGGGGTAGGTCGTGACATGTACTTAGACCTGTAATGCCAACATGACAAGCGGCAATTTTTTAGAATTCTTTATTGCCTGAGAATTGAATGGCACCTTTATTAGTGATCTTCTTCATTCTTACTATTCCTAAAGATGGTCGTACCTGTTTCTAGAGATGGTTGTACAGATTATGTGATTTGCAGGTGGCTATTTCACATATGCTACTTTTGCTATTAGACAAACGACCGAGCAAGTGAAATGCCTTGCATATGTTTATGGAGAGATAATGGCCATCGATGTAAACCTTGCTTTGATTTGTTGCTATATTGGGGGGGGGGGGGGGGCGTGAACACCTTTGCTTTGATTTGTTGCTATATATAGGGCATGCATGCTCATGTACAAATGTGGTTAGGTGTGTGCAAGTCCTGCTTGTATACAACTGCAGTTGCATGATTTTGAGAACCTGTAGAACACTCAAGATTCTTGCGATGGGTACATAATTATTTTTCTAAAGGGGGTAGAAGTCATTCTTCTTAAAAGCCATCATCAATTTTTTTTTCTTGTTTCAATTCTGTATCTCCTCCACTATACGATGTGGCTCTATGACTGGGAAAGCAAGCCTACCTAGGAATTGTTCTCAACAACTTAATTGGTATTACAGTACACAATAAGATGCCTTTCATCTTTGAGAGTTATCGGTATCAATTACTAGCAGATTAAGCAAGGTTCATGAATTAGAAAGGTCACCAACTACTTAATTTCTGGAAACCAATAAGGCATAAAAGGCCGGGCAATGCGTCCTTTGTTCATTTGGCTCACTCTAAATTGGCAATTTCATCAGAAAATTCTTTTATCCAGCCTTCCCAATACACTCTTTTTGGAGAGCTTTGAGGATAAATGGTGGTTTTTCATCATTAGCCTTCCTTTGGCATTCTGAATTGTGTTCTGAATTGTGTAGTATTTGTGGGTCTCAAAATTTTGTGTGGAATATGGTGTAATCTAGGTCACTCAACAGTGACAATCAATGCATTTTAGGTGTGGAAAAATGTTCTCTACTTAATTGGATTTTAGTTCGTTCACTGGTGAACCCAAGTTAAGGGAAGAATCTTTTGCAAATCATCATTAGTCGACTTAGATATTAAAGCTGGGCTAAACATTTGAAAGCAAGAAGTTGCCCATATGACACTCATTTATGTTATAATAACATGACATTGTCAAAGTTGTCCTCAAGTTATGAGTTCCCTACCATTTTACACCTGATTGAAATAATCTAGAAAGCAATTTTCAATCGTGAACTCCTGCAAGTGAAAAACAATCTCCAGAGCAAATTATGAATAGGATTAATGAAGAGAGCATTCAACTGCACGTCATCAACAGGGGCTTTGCTTACGCAATGAAAAAGAAGGCAAGGCATATGCCTTGGCATGGACATACAACACCAGTCCAGCAACTAATGACAACACAATTGTTTTTCCTCTAACCACAAACTGCACGATCTTTTGAATCATCTACAAATCTATTGAACAACTACAAGAAAACATATTTTTACTACTCAATCCAATAGACACCAGAACGGAACGGGTGCCCCTATGGCTTCAATACATCCATGACAAGTCTTGCCTGAAAGAAACAGATTCTGCAGCACCTTAAAGGCCCCTTTCCGAAATCTGAGGACAATCTTCCACCACAAGCAACTCTAACTTTTGTGATCCCACAAGTGACTTCAGGCCATCATTGGTGACTCCTAGGCACTTTACCAATCACAAGGTCCGCAAAGAAGGAAAGTGGATAACATGCTGTAGTCCCTAATCACTTACCTCTTGGCATCTGACAAACTGCAAGAACTCCAAATACTGAGCAGAGCACAGTGCCTACAAGCTTGCTTTTCTTCTTATCCATGTTTCTACCACCCCACTCAACAGTTTCTTTAAGTGTTCCCCGTTCCTTGGGCAGCTTTAGGGCACCTGACAGCCCTTTCCCCACTGTAGCTTCATGAATTGTCTCATCCGGAACTTCCTCCTCATCCTCATTAACAGGACCTTCATCATTACCAAATTCTTTTAACTTCTGTCCAGCCTTCAGGCTCATCTTTTACTTCATTATAAGATGTTACCGGTGCTTCGTCTTCATCCATAAAGACATCTTCTGTGTCAGGCTTACGAGAAACTGGAACGAGGGGTAATGGCACAATTTCAGTAACTCACTTGATAAGAAAATAACATCACATATCCTTTCAGACACCAAAGACCATGTCAAGCAATTGGTGGATAAAACACCGATTTGAAGAGGAAGTAATTTCGATTACATGAATGAAATCTCAAAATTGCAATGCAAGCCCAATATGCATGTCCCTCTCCCCTTCTCAATAGAACCAACAGCATTCTTAGCCAGCATATATCATGAAATCTAACTATGGTTTTAAAACTAAGCAACTCCAATATGGCCAAAACAGTTGAATAAGTCCACCGCTCTTCAAGACAGCAATCCCCTTGACCAGCAATTAGGAATTTAGTTCGGAAGTTAAAATGCATCCCAAATAAACAAGCTACAGTGACTGCATGAGCAACAGACTGCAAGTTGTATGCGAAAAGTTCGCTTGTTTGCAAGTTGTCCAAGATGTTGTTCAATGAGACACATCAAGTGCACTACTTGTTCGCACATACACAGAAGGCAAATTCTAAAATAAGTCACTTACAAACAAATCTTTCAGTATGCATACAGTGAAAGAACAAGAAATGTTGCTCATTGACCATAGGATTCTAAACTAAACAGCCAACTTAAACTAGTTTTGACCCAATAAGCAGCAATGCTACCCAAATCAGCAAAAGGCGTAATCTGAAAAATCTGGAGAACAAAATAAGGGTTCCACGGTTCGGAAAAGAAAATATGATCGCAAATTGTCCAGGCCAACACAGAATTAATCGAATATATACCTTCATCAACCTCGAGGCCTGAAACAAGACCTCCTATTTCTATCATGACAACCCTACTTTCCTGTGTTTCTCCAATCGCGACACTCTGAATTTCTGCATTGTGTGTGCTAGGAATACTACTGGCACGAAGAGCTATCTCTTTGGGACCAGAAGCCCCCTCCTCTTCTTGCTTCTTTAGAGCCAATTTCCTAGCTCTCTCTAAAGATTTATAAAGATCTTCATCGTCATCAGCAATGACCATGTTTTCGTCATTCTCTGTCTTAACAGGACGAGTTTGCTCCACCCGCAGTAACCTAGATGCCTCCTCTGCTTTAGCATAGGCCAATTGGCAGGCATTCTTTCTCATCTCAGCCTCAATTTTCTCTTGTTCCTCTCTGCTAGCCTGCCTCCTCCCATCCTTACGTGATCCAAGATCTCCAACACCCAACCCTGCTGAAACTGCTTCCACTTCAAGGGCATCTAAGTCCAACTTCTCTTTCTTCCGTAAGGATTTCTTGTTCTTGGGCTTTCTGAATCGAAGCAATTCTTCTTGAGTGTATTAATCGGACGAGGTCTTGGCAGATGAGGTGAGATCTTCATAATGACTATTTGAAGAAACACCCTGTAGCCTCCTTCTTAGTTGTATATGAAGTAAATGAAACTTTTTTAGAATGACGAAGCAAACCTCGTTCCTATTCTAACTAATGCTCAACCACAATATGCAGAAAAACTAGTTACCTCTTCCAATTTCTTTTCAGCTTCTTTGGTCAAACGTCCACTTGAGTCAAGAGTTACCCCCTGAAACCATCAAAAGAAGTGGGAACACAAATAGCTAGATATGACACTTGTAATCAGAAAAGAGAAAAAAAAAAAAAACTAACCTCATCTTGAGCCGGATCGTCATATTGTGCAAGTATTTTCTTCTCCGATGCAGGGTCATCACTGAATCTAAAAATGACAATGCTAATAATAAGTTGAGTGTATGCATATACCAATAGGGATAAGAATATTTGGCTTACTTGTCATCATAGATTCCAGTTTTCTTCTTGGCAGCTTTGTAAGCTTCATCCCTCTGTTTCTACTCTCCAATTTCCACATTCTCAACCATATCAAATTCTAAAGTCAAACCACAAATTACAGCTGAAAAAAGATCTTTAGCGACAAATTGACGAAGTTCCACATTATTGGTTGATATAGCTAGAAGAATCACAAAAGCACAAAAAGAAGAAACTTCACAGTAGCACAAAAAGAAGAAACTTTGGTCACCGCATCTGTAATACAGGAAGAGAGCCAGACCTTTGTGCTTCATAAGGAAACTGTAAATGGATTAGAAGAGTGAAAAGAATCAAATATGAATATACGGATTCACACCAAGAACAGGGAATACCAAAAAACTACTCATCATTTATACTCAACCATAGAGCTTTGTGAGCTTGTTGAGAATGGATGAACAATGGTTGGAGGAGTGTCTCCAGCCAGGTTTCCCACAAGTCTACTGGACAAGATTTAATCAATGGGACTACAACTAAATGAACAAGCTGCCTCATATGCTGGAATTCCATGGATCGGATATTTTCCATCACTGCTACAGCAACAGAATGAATATCCGAACATTTGAAAAATGCATCACCAACAATAGTTGATAAGCCTAGCACATTATACCTGAAAAATTGAAACAGTGGTCTGAACCTTGTAAAAGAAAGTTCTCACAGAAGAAAAAAGTAATGGCAATCTGTTAGAAAACAAAACCAAGCATCCTTAAAGCAATCTATCATGAGTTTCCTGCCTAGAGACCCTTGAGGGAACACTAGTCTTGTGTACTAATCAACATGACTAGGTTTGAAAAGATAGTAGGAAACTAGAGGAAACTTCTGATATACGCCATAGAAAAAGTCAAATTATTGTGAAACTTTTGAACCCACATTCATTAAGAGATTTTAAAATGTACAATTAAACTAGATGCCTCATTTCGCCAATGCTAATATTTTTTTCACCCTACATTATTCTAAACAGAGTACAGTTCAATAAAATAGCACCATTTCAGGACACTTTAGTTTGTGGTTAGTACCATTGGAGAATGCCTCATATCAAATTGTTTTCAACGCCCCACCTCAAGTGTTACCGGTAAAAGTTTTATATCTTCTTTGTAGTCTGTTTAAACCCCAAAAGACTTAGGTCTGACAATCTTTAAGAATAGAAATTTTAGCAAAACAGAAACCTTCTTCTGATGTCCAGGAAACATTTACAAATTTTTGGTGACCCTATTCTTTTCTTATCGGATCCACATCACGTGCTCCAATCCCGCACTTTTCTCCCTCAACTAGAAGGACGAGAAGGAAATGGGGAAATACTCATCTAGGTTAGTAAATATTCACACTTACCCATTATCTTTGACACCTTTCAACCAGTTCCGAATATCATTTTCATTTGGCTCCGTATTTCTTTCCTTGCTCAAGTCAGTTTGAGATCCATCTGCCAAATTCAATGTGGACTTCGAAGATTTAGGAACCCCCTCTCCAAGAAGGCCGGTCTGCTCCACGTTACTTATGGTCATTGTAGCCTTTAGCTCACTGGGTAACATACAGAAAACAGGATGAGACCAAAGGGAGTGTATGGCACGAAGTAACTGCATGACAAACACAATGAAGAGCTCAAATTCGTGCAGTGATGGTAAAGGCAGGATATCATGGATTAAACACATCTACAAAAAGAATATATGCATACTTTTAGAAGGGGAGGCAGCATCCATGACAAATGTGAAGCCATTGGATGCATAAAAGCTGAATTTCCTATGAAGCAACTCTGCAAATTCAAATTCCCTTTTCTGTATCCACTTCTCTTGAGCGCCTTCTCAAAAAATGTAACTGTATGGAAAATTGACCACATAAAGGATGTCTCAGTGCACAAGCAAACCAAGCCTAAAGGTTTAGATAAATAATTTTTTTGCCATTCCATTGTTGGCTCAATGGTTCCAACAACCAAAGCAAAACTTCTTTGCCGTTGAATCTGTAGCAAGTTTGGATTAAGAATTCGAACATTTTCTAGTGTAGAAAAGGAGACAAGTTCAGGAAACCAAACATAAGTGATTACCTAGCAGCAAAAGCCATTACAAGAAATGCTTCTCCAAGAATATTATGTTCACCACGCAGAAGACAACCTTCTCTTTGAAGATAGGCCATTGTGTCAGCAATCCCCTTTAAAGGAAAGAACAAAGAAAGGAAGCAGAGACAATTAATGTCAGAAGAGCTAGAATGAGATACAGATAGGCACTATAGTAGTACTTGACATTTCAGCCAATGGTAGCTGTAAGTAACCATCCATTTAAGCAGTGTCCTCTTTTACTAAAAAAGCAATTCGATTCCAACTTCTTGGAAAAAGATAACCTATTTGGCTAAGTATTTATCCTCTAAATGCCAGATTTGTACAAGTGGATATTCTCTTAGTCACTCCTCTCCTCCCGACAAAAGCCAGAGTAGACATTCAAAGAGACCAATGAAATGAACATTTTCTGTTGAACCTGGTCAGATGGATAATCATCCACAAGTCCAATCCTTTCATCAAGCATACTCTCTGTAGTTGACGTATCACTTTCACCTCCTCCACCCTTTTCAATTCTCTCTTGCTCAATTTCCTCAGCTGTTTTGGTTTTCTCTTTGCCAACTTTCCCCTCAGCTTCTCTTTTTTCCCTCTCTCCTTTTTCTTTTCTCATTTGTTCTTTCTCCTCTACTTTCTCTATTTGTTCTTTGCGCTCTATATTCAGAGATGAAAAAGCAACAAAACAATTTATAGTAACACAAAAATGAACGCATGTAAAAGAAATCTTAAACTAAGCATCATAAAGTGCCAAAGCATGGAAGAAGGGTAGTCTAAGCACATGTACAACAATAGAGAAACAAATAGTGACCATGACACTAAGGCTATTTTGGGAGCACCAAGGGCCGGAATTTGGAGAGAGTATCTAAAAATTCGAATTTTCCCTCTATTTCTCTCTCACAGAAATTTCAAACTTCTCCCTACTTTCCACCTATCCCGTCCATTTTCACTATTTTTCCCAAATATAGCTAATCTTCCAAACATCATAACACTACTACACACTCTTTTAGAGGGATGAAGTAATTTCTTAAGCGAGGTAAACCAAATGCTTCCCAAATCTTCCACCCATTTACCTACAAGGCTGGGATACATCTGGCACATCAATATCTAATAGTCACAAGATCCACACTCATTCAGAAAATGCTTCGTTGTTTGGTAAAACTACCAAACAGTTAGTACTGTAAAATATCTATACATAAGCTATACTATGATGAGTTCATTATCATCAGAGTGTGAGTTTTTCCAATTCCGTAGACCATAATATGCTGCTATCACCGGATGCAGTATGAACAAAGATGATATATATGTGCAGTAGCCAGCAACTACGTTTTAAGGGCAAACTTAGGTTTAATGAGATCATGACAACTAAATTCAAGTTATTTTGCCAAGATACCACCAAATTAGGAAAAACCAAACCTTTAAGCTGTTCAAACTGGACTTTCAGTACTTTCTCCTCACTTTTCAGTTTTGACAATTCTTCCTTGTCTTTTGCAAGAGCTACTTTAGCCTGTTCCGCCTCCTGTTTACATATGGCAACGCCTTCCTGGTACACAGCAATTTTTTTCTTCAGCTCATCTCGTGCTGCTTTTCCAGCTTCCCGACATGTATTCAGGCACTTCACCTTATCACCGTATTCATCACTCCCATCACAGCAGTCTGAGTATCATGGAGCAGGCAAGGAACATATGTTAAGAGGAAACATTAAGAGGAGGCAGAAAAAGAATGACCACCTGCTAGTTAACCTTTGTCCAGCGGATGCTAAAATCAGTGTTACAAGAACCAGAATGATCTAGTAATTCCATCAACCTATTGAGGTCAGATGATGTCAGCATATAAATCTTTTATAGGACCTTAGCATTTAGTAATTGTCCAATTGACAAAAATCCTAAACAATGAAAAAGGAAAATTAATCTAAGCATTAATTAGTATCTTATCACAATATTATGATGTTACTTAATCCACACATTCATCATCCATTTTACTAACAATTGATAACTCTGCAGATCCCTGCATATGACGATAAGCAAGTAGATTTCATTCAAAAATGCACCTTTTGTTTTCTCTCCAACCTTTCCCCCTTCCTGCAATTTTTCTTGTATTCTTAGAAACACTTTTCATTGACGAGCGTTAAGGAAAAGATCAATCCGAACTAAACCAGTTCTCCATCTCACCTAGTGTTGACCACTTTCTTTTCACTAGATTGAACCAGACCAAGCATGCAAACTGTTCTCAATTGAAGAAGCCACTCTTGTCTAGCTTTTGAAACAATCCTTAAGATGTAAAGCCAAAAAAAAAAAGTTTCCATTCATTTCCCATATGCATATATCTCACAATCAATGTCCTTGTCCTCAAAACTTGGAGAGTTCCTAAAAAGTAGTCTCAAATCTGTTCATCACTTGAAATATACCCTTGTTTACTTGTCTTCATGGTATTAGGGTTCATTAAATAGTCTGTAAAGTAATATTTTAACAGTGATGTTTGTTGGTGAGGAAGACAATCCAGGACATGAAGTTGCTAAAGTGTTGTTGCACAATTATGATTAATCAGTGCCCCATGACACTAAAGCGTGGAACATCTCATTGCAGTGAAGGTTAGAGATATCCTTGACATTGAAGCAATTAAAATCTGCAAAGAGGACTTCTGGCCCTAGCCGTTCATAGTATCATATCTGATATTCTTATGTCTAAGAAGGAATTGCAACCTTGTTGGGCAATTCAAATGCAACAGGATCTTGTTCGATGGTACATGAACTTACATGCATGTGTTATGTACAGATGATCGGAAGGGAGAATGAGGTCCACAATCAACACAGGAAAACAAATCCTGGGAAAGGCCAAGACCATGGAGAAAAAGTTCCGATGGACTATTTACCACAAATGCCGTCATTTACTCTCGAAGAAAATATAATGACAGGAACATGTCCGCATTCCGACAATAAAATTTTCCATTTGGGCATGCTAATGTTCCGCATTATCGAGTCGAGAAAGTGAAGTTACAATTAGAAAAGTACGTAGCTCTAGTGGTGGACACTACAAGAAATCTGCAGACATACGTGAGATGTTCTAAAGGAGGAAACAAAGCCGGGTACAAGTAACGGTGTCATTTAGAATAGTCTAAATATCAAAGTAGGTCCAGATATGGACACTACTAGGTGTTTGCACACATACTATGTTCAATAACAAGAAATAAAGCCTAGGATTAGTAACAGACTTTTTTGGATAGGTAATATCTAAAGCCAGTACAAGCCTAACAAAAAGAAACCCATGGTTTTTGATCAGCACAATACAACTGAACTAACATGAGTCTAGCTAAGCTTCTTGATGAACCATCATTACTGATATATCAATGGACAGCATTGCTCAACTATGCCAGTTTATGGAAGTTGACCAGACCATCCCATATAAACCAAATACACTTCTTTGCTCTTCAAAAGCATTTATATCAAATAAAGCAATCTGCAGTTTTGCTGATCTATGATGCAAAACCGATTATTCATGACAATTACCAAGGAAAATATGAAGTCCTCATAATATACCCGCCAAGTTCGTAATATCTGGTGAAATTGCTTAAGGTAACAACTCGTCTGCTTCGTTCAGCAAGAAAGAAAACTGGGAGTTCTTCATATGCATCTCATCAAATGAACAAGACAGACATCTATGAAAAGAAGGGCGACAGTGATTCATGAATTTACTTCTATCTCCTCCTAGTTTTGCCCCAGGGTGGTCTATGGCCCAAAAAGAAATATTTATTTTACTATTTCCATTATTTATCCTATTCATAATCTCTGTCTTTGTTTCCCTTCCGTTGCATCAACTCATCCATCTAAAACACAATGCAAGACGTGAGAACAACCAATAAATTCAAGGACAACACAAAACTAATTACTCACAAAAATGGCTCAAAAAGAACCTGGCTAATCTGTCCCATCTGGGCAGTCGCATAAATTGTCATTGACCTGGGCTCTGGTGAATTTCTTCTACCCATCCTTACACTTGATCCTATTCGATGAACTGTAATATTTCACATCTGGGTATCTCCCAACCACAGCCTTAAAAAGTCAAAACCCTTCACCCCACCCCCACCCCACCCACTACAGCGAGCTCTGTCCAATAAAAAACACTTTACAAATGAGGCACCCAAAAGAAAGCGACAAGCTCGAACCTTCAGGAGCTATCCCAAGAAACGAGTCTTTGGGCGGCGAAGTCGAGGACGACACGCGGAGAGAACTGTTGGACAGCAGGACCAATGTGACGACAGAGATGAAAACGGTCGGCCAATTCATGTCCAGAGGAAGCGTTAGAAAAGAGCTGGAACCCAGAAGTAAATTCCTCGATGAGCCGGTGCCGGTGCCAGTGCCAGTGCCGGTGCTCAACTGTGATCTTGGAAGTTCACTGGTCACGGCGAAACCCCAAAACTTAGCACCGCCACCAGTATAGCCTCGCAAACCTCTTTCGCTTCAAAATCCTTGGCTATGTACTCAAGCTCGAAATCGAGACCGAATAAGGAGTAGAAGACAAAGAAGCTTGAGAGGTCAGTCGGCGGCTGGCAATTTCTAGAGCCGCGGCTGGAAAGTCGATGACGTCGACGAGGACAGAGGCGAGGAGGGAAGCGCTTCGAGTGAGTGAAAGGGCTCAAGACAGAGAGGAGGGGGCGCTTGGGGTGAGTGAGAGGGCTCGGGACAGAGAGGAGAGGAGTGCTTGAGGAAGAGAGAGGCAGAAGCGGGAAGAAATAGCATGTGCTCCGTTGAAAAAAAGAGAGAGAAAATGCAGCAGGCCCTCTCTTTCTCCGCCGCGCCGTCGACCCCACCCAAGTCCGCCGAGATCTCCCTCGCGACCGAGGGGGCCAGCGTCAGGGACAGCGCCCGATCAGCGGCAGGAACCCTGGTGCCACTCGGGAACAAGACCGAGATGCCAGAGGCAGATGACAAGCAAGGCTTTTGGGCAGGCGGAGGCCGAGGCGGAGCTGGACACGGAGGCGGAGCGGAGGTGGGATGCGGGGAGAAGGAAACAGAGGAAGGCTCTGAGCGTTCTTTTTTCTTTTACGAGGAGAGAGAGAACCCGCCCATTCAAGTGAGGAGAGAGAAATATTTTGAGTGGCCATCTTTCTTCTGCAGCCGCGCCGAGCCGACCCAGCCGAAAATCCTCATTTTCCAGGTCCGCTTGGAACAGGTGTCGGTATCTAAGCGGTATGTGCACACCACGTTAGCGGATGACATGGCGCACACGTACCGCTGAATATTTTCTCATATCTCGGGGAAGGGAGAGATTCGAGAAAATATTGGATGGGTTTTACCCTCTACGTAGGCTTAGGTAAGACCATTTAACGATCGACACGTGGCTCCACTTAGGTGATAGCATCAGAGGTTTAAAATTTGCGCGCACCGCTCCTAGTGCCCACCACTCTGACGCTCTCTCTCCTCTACTCTTCTGCGACCTGTCCACTTGTCCTCTCTCTCTTCTCTCTCTCTTTCCCCGTTCTCCCCGTTCTCTGTTCCGTTTTGCGGGAGAACAAAAGTCGCAGGGCTTCTCTCCGAATGCTCTTCCCCTCCTCTACTCTCTCTCCTCTGCTGGTTGCCCGCGACGCCTCCTCTGCTGGTTGCCTGCGACGCCGATGCCCTTTCCACCTCCATCGACGCCGACACCCTTTCCAGTGAACCGCAACGCCGACAGCCCTCCGCCGGTTGCCTCCGTCGCCCCCGACTCCAACGCCGACGCCAACACCAACGCCGACGCAGCCTTACACGAATTGCTATTAGTCTCTTAGTTTTCTTAAGGTCTGTATATAGTTTAATATGCTGTTATGCCTTGCAGAAAATGGAGATACTTCCAGTCAATGATCTAGATAAAGCATTACATGAATTTGTCAATAAGGATGATAAAACGGCATTTTATTCTTGCGTGCAACTAAATCTTGAAGAAACTCGTGTAAGTATCATACCCTGCTTTTGTTGTTGCGTCAGTTCCTCATGCTGTAGTGTGAATGTTATGTTTCTGTTATGCTTCTGTGTTGATACTTTTTTGTTTATGAACATGTGCACAACAAAATTGCTAGGGATTCTGACACCTTGAAATGCAAGGAGGAGGATCTAATTCTTAAAGACGGTGAATGTATGGAGGCAAGAAGTTATCTATTGAGACTTGTTATCCTTATAATGTGGTCAATTTAGTCTCATCCAACCATTTAATGTATGGAGTTCTTCCAAATTTTTGGGGGCTTTAGCTCATTTGCTTCAATCTGTAGTCAGGCTTTAACTTTCTACTATGATTGTGGCTGTTATTAGAGTAAAGCAGGAATTTCTTGTATATCTTATTGTAAGGTCTTTCCAACAGTGACAGAAGGGCATTTCAATGAGAGAAACTAGGAGCTTGGATACAGTCTCGAGCATTATTTTTGCCTGTTGGTTTTAATTCTTGTTGACGATAGGCTGAAGTTCTTTGTAACTCATCTTCTTCGTGCCAAGTGCTGCCTAAAGTAAAGATTGATGCTTAAATAACTTTTTTCTTTATATTCAGGAATGCGTTAAGGAACGTTTTGTACATCCCAGTGCCACCCCACATGGAACATCCAGTGCACCTTCTGTGGAGGTAAATCTAGCTGTAGCGCTAATTATCCTTCTTGGATTCTTATGAGTTTCTCTATGAAGCTGTTAAGTGCTAAATTTTTCATGTTAAATTCTGCCCAGGCTGCTAGAAATAGGAGTGCTGCAGGAATAGGAAGCACAGTTTCTTTTAGCGATGATGAGGACACATAAGAGATACTTGGCTCAAACTCTGCCACCAGAGGCTGAAAAGGATCATTGGGAGTTTGTAAATCCTCCCGTGCTACTTCAAATCTAGGAAGAGGGAAAACTTCTACAAGAGGAAGGGGCAGGGGAAGAGGATCTGCTAATTTGAAGCAAACTACTCTTCATTCAGCTTTGGTATCTTGCCATCATGAAAGGTTAGTATCGGATGTAGTCATGAACTCAAGCTGGTTAATGGCTGACAAACTGGTTTGATTAAACTACGTCTCAAAATTGTTCTAAAGTAATCCTACTTTATTTGTAAGAAGAAACAGAAAGCTGCAAGGTCTTGCTGAGGCCATGGTAAAGTTGTGGGAGAGCAGTGCTATTGCAAAAATAGCAATTAAATGCGGTGTGCTAAATACTTGTAATGATAGAATGGCTGAGGAACTGAAGGTTGGACAATCTACATATGTTGACTTTTTAGCATATATGTATGAGCTAATTATATTGTTGAAAATGGGTGTTCTTTTGCTTTCATCGAGCACAGAACCTTTCAGACTCTGTACTTTATTTGATTTGCCTGACAGAAAGAATTACCAACTATTTGCCATAGAGTGGTAGTTTGACTAAATCATCATCCTTCAAGCCCACAGTACAATGCTGAATTTTCTATTTCATCTCTGACCATGGAATTTATAATGTTTATCATAATGGTAAAACTCAGCCAAGATTAGTGTGTCACCATTCTGGGACATACTTGTGTAGTGTTGTGAAGGATTGGTTATGCAAGTTCTTATCTCTCCGAGCATTTTGTTCCAATCTTAATGTTCTAGCATTATGATAATATCAACTTCTGTTTAGTGTTGCATATTCCGTCCTTTTTCTTTAGGTAAGGAAAATTTGGTGCTCTTGTTATTGATTTGTGTCATTTTGAATGCAGAATTTAACTGTGGGAACACTACTTTGTAGGAACAAAGATTATATTGTGTTTTATAGGGGCAATGACTTCTTGCCTCCTGTGGTGGTAGAAGCACTGAAAGAGAGAAAAACTAACAGATGTGCAGGCAAATGAGGACGACCAAGCACGTCAAAGGGCCTCAGCTGCAATTGAATCAAAATTCAAAGCTTCTAAAAGCCCACTTGTTGCTGGCACTCTTACTGAAACTCTGGCTGCCACCTCTCGGTGGGGGAATGAAATAAGTAGCAAAGATGTTGAGCAAATGCTTTGAGATGAATCACTCAATAAGCACGCTGCACTCTTGAAATATCTTGAGAAGAAACTTGCTCTTGTAATCTTCTTGATTGAACAAACTTATGCTATAAAATTCTGCTCCATTTCCTTAATTACTTATCACATTTTCCATTTATATTTTCCTCTTCTTTCCAGGCTAAAGGGAAGGTCAAAAGGGCTGAGAAAGCTCTAGCAAAAGTGCAGGAGAATCTTAGATCAGCAGACCTTCCAGTTGATCTGGAAACCATAAGTGATGAGGAGAGATCTTTACTACGTAAGATTGGTCTGAGTATGAAGCCCTTCCTGCTTATTGGTAAGAATAGTTGGAAGTCGTGAGTTTATGAGGTCTTGGTTCTTGTCATTGAGCCCTTTCAGGGCAGATGAATTGAGGGTTTGTTTTTTATTGATACGGATTTATGATGACTTAAGCGTTAAGCTGCAAAGCTGCCCTTTTCATCACCTGGCAAATGGTTGAGAAACTGAGATGTTTTGATGCTTGAATTTGGATGATTTCTGTCCGAATTCAGCAATTATATCTTTGCCATCAAAGAACTATACTCGTGTCTCGTCCGTGCCCAATGGGAAATCTGAATACTAAGAAGCATGCGGTAGATCTAATGATTTTCATAGATGTTCAAGAGCGTATGAGAATTACTAAATCAAATTTTTATTCTTTCTGTGGGTAGGTCACACTCTTTCGGGTGCATGGCATTCATGTTTTGGCAGGGTTTGTGATTGTTATACCCTTCAAATGCCAACTGTCTCGTCCTTTTTTCCTATTCCTATTAGTTTATTGTTCTTTGAAATTCTCTTGAATATGCAAAATTTACGTCGGAATCTGATATTGTTGATGTGCACAGGTTATGCTTTTGAATTGGCTTTCTGTTTTGGCTTATTCTTTGGCTTTTGTATTTTGTATCATCCCAAGGGTGTAATAGAATAAAACAATAAGTGGACTGGAAAATTTCCTTGTCCTTTTTATCATCTACTGGTGTTGTAACTCATTATTTTTGTTACAATTGAAGTTTTAAAATGTAAGACTGCCAGCTACTTGTTTATGAACTTGATGCACGAGGTCCCTTTGTAGAAGCAAATCTTCCAACATCTGGACCTTGATAAAAGATCAAGCAAATTTTTGTTTTGGCTTGATGCTAGGAACTTTGGCTCTGCTGCTGTTAATATAAGATCAGCATATATGCCCGTAATATATGGGCTACTACTAAATGGTCAACGTGATTTCCATGTCTTTTTGATTGTTTATGTCATTTTTCATTCAACTACTTTTTCTTGAAGATTATATGGTGGGAATTTAGTAATCATTGGGAGATTTAGGGCCTTAAACCGAAGAATTTGATCTTGGCTGCACATGTTATGTTTTTTCCCCTTAGGAAAGCAACAGACGTTTTCTTGTTATTCTTTCTTAGACAACAAGGTTAAATGTGGATCATAGTAATGACTATTTGTAAAGTTACTCGATAACTGTTGAAGTAATGCCTCGTTATTCTTAATAATCGAAGGACAGAAGAAGATGCATGTTCTTGATGATTTTGCTTCTGAATCAATTTGATTCATAAAATGAGTGATTTGATTCTCGATCGTCTTGTCTTATGCAGAATGACGACAACCAAAGAGAGACTTCTGCAACAATGCTCAAAGCAGGACAGGGCGCTCGTTTTGCGAGGATGCTATAACTAGAATCTCTCCTGTACGATGCACCTCATCGGAATGCCCGGCTATGTGCTTCTGGTTTTTACTGAAGATGGCTTGATTACACATAAAATCCATCGTTTGGAGGTAGATAATCCACATGGAATACATTACACTTATTTCGGAATCCCGTGTTCTTGTACTATACTTCCATTTTCTCAATCGGAAGGCAATAACATTGAGCTATGTACGAGCTTATGCTGAACTAGAAAGCCCATGAAGATATGGGTTTCAATTTACATTACATGTATGCACGAGTGACTCTCAGGAGTTTCTTCCGGAGATCAGATGTAATACATACTTATATTTTGCTCGCTTGGTAGTCCTGAATATACAGAATCAGTAGAGATTGCCAATCACATTTCTATTGAGGCAATCCAAACATGGTTAAAGCCAACGGACAGAACTATGTGAACTTTTCTTTCATTCTTTGCGCAAACTTTGGTGCAGAATAGTACAACCGTGACTTCCTACTATTAAGAAGGGGGACCCTTTCGTGGGTAATGCCATGCACATGCAAGGAACGAGTAGGTAGATAATTGATCAAGAAGCTGTCGCCTCAAAAGAGTGCTATGTATTTCTTCCACCATGTTTGAGTCCATTCCGCACTCACTGTTCGAATAGGCTCATGCCCTTAGGGACTCTGCATGCACCGAACTTTGAGAGTTTCTTAAATTTCCAAGTCCAATTCACACAACAATGACGCCTTAAGGAGTTGTTACCCTGAAATTCTATCGCAGACACGATAACAAGATCTGCCAAACAAAATCATTTACACACTGCTGGTAGCACAAAATATCGAACTCCTTTCAGATGATAAGCCTTATGGATACAATAATAGAAGTAACAATTTAGAAGCACTATATCCATTAACATATCACACACCCCTCATCTTTCTATGGCACTAGTACAAAATGGAGTTCACTTCGATGTCACAGAAGCTTAGTCCACTTCCTCCATTTTGCTCTCCTCAGCACCATCCTCTTCCAAGGCAGGCATGTCAACATCATCACCAGCAGTCTCATCCTCGTAATGCTCAGACCCAGCTTCAGCATCCTGTGAATCCTTGCTGCGAAAGTGTTGGGGTCATCAAGACTGAACCCGAATGTTAAAAGAGCAGTCTCAAACAGCAACATCACCAAGTCCTTCACGGACTTGTCGTTCTTATCAGCCTCAGCTCCTCCATGATGCCATTATCAGGGTTGATCTCCATTGTCTTCTTGCTTGTCATGTAAGAGCTCATGCTGTTGTCCCTCAGAGCCTGAGCCTTCATAATCCTTTCCATATTTGCATACCATCCATATTCTCCCGTCACCAAACAGCAGGGAGAGTCCACATTTCTCTCCGATACCACGACTTTTTCTATTTTGTCTCCCAAAATGTCCTTCATTGTCTTGCACAAGTTCTCAAAGGACTTCTTTTCTCCTCCTTTTTCTTCTTCTCTTCCTTGCTTTCATCATCAAGTTTCAGGCCCTCTTTGGTTGCAGAGACCAACTTCTTTCCATCATACTCCTTCAATTGTCCTACAGCATACTCGTCAATTGCGTCCACCATGAAAAGCACCTCATAGCCTTTTTCTTGAGCCGCTCCAAGAACAGAGAGTTCTCTACAGCCTTCTTGCTTTCACCAGTGATATAGTAGATATCCTTCTGACCCTCCTTCATCCTCATGACATAATCCTTCAGACTTGTCATTTTGTCCCCACTCTTTGTCGAGTGGTACCGGAGGAGGTCTGCAACTTTAGCTCTATTCTGGCTGTCTTCATGGATACCCAATTTCAAGTTCTTCGAGAAGGCCTCATAGAATTTGTTGTAGTCCTCCTTGTTCTCTGCAATCTCATTGAACATCTCAATGCACTTCTTGACAAGATTTTTCCTGATGACCTTCAGAATCTTGTCCTGTTGCAGCATCTCACGAGAAATGTTGAGGGGCAAGTCATCAGAATCAACAACTCCTTTCACGAATCTCAGATACTCTGGAATGAGCTCCTCGCAGTTGTCCATAATGAAAACCCTCCTAACATAGAGCTTGATGTTGTTCATCTTCTTGCGAGTATCGAAGAGGTCGAACGGAGCACATTTTGGGACGAACAAAATAGCCTTGAATTCAAGCTGCCCCTCAACAGAGAAGTGCTTCACGGCAAGATGGTGTTCCCAATCATTGGTCAAGCTCTTGTAGAAGGAAGCATACTCCTCCTTGGTGATCTCCTCTGGCTTTCACAGCCATATGGGTTTCAGTTTGTTGATGAGCTGCCACTCATGAGAAACCTCCTTAATCTTCTTCTTCTTGGACTTCTTTTCTTCCTTCTCCTCATTGACGTCCTCAACATCTCCTTCCTCTTCCTTCTTGGGCTCATCGTCCTCATCATCACTAATCTCTTTCTCGGTTGTCTTCTCAGTCTATAGATAGATGGGGTAGCTAATGAACTCAGAGTGCTTCTTCACAAGGTCCTTAATCCTTCTTTCTTCCAGGGACTCCAGCTGAGGAAAACAGAGATGTGACGCTGTTAGCATCATGTATCATCCAAAACCAATGCAAATCTTCTCCACCAATTCATAAAAGCAACCATAAATGAACTCACCTGGTCCTCCTTAAGGAAGAGGGTGATCTTGGTCCCTCTGCCAAGTTGCTTCCCACTCACATCTCTTGTAACGGTGAAGGAACGACCGGCCTGGGACTCCCAAATGTACTGCTCATCATCATTGTGCTTAGTAGTCACAATGACTTTCTCAACCACCAAATAAGCAGAGTAGAAATCGACACCAAATTGACCGACCATGCTCACATCAGCTCCCGCCTGCAATGCCTCCATGAATTCTTTCATCCCTAGCCTCGCAATCATACCCAGGTTGTTCACAAGATCTGTCCAATTCATCTCAGACGTTAATATCTACCAACAGTCTCACAACTTAAATGAACTCAGCGTAACAGTAACCGTTATCGCGTAGGAACATAGCCATAGCCAAAAGACGTGAGCAAGAAAATTGATCAATCTCTGTCAACCAATTACATTACCTGCTTTAGTCATGCCAACGCCGCTGTCAATGATTGAAAGGGTCTTGTTGGCCTTGTCTGGCACCAGCCTAATTAAGAGCTCGGGCTGGGCATCGAGCTTGCTCTTGTCATGAGGCTCTCATATCTAATCTTATCCAATGCCTAAAGCACACACAAACCAATCACAGATCAGAATCAATAAATCACCTTCAGCATCACAATATCGCATTTCAATCACGATTATTTCTCAACAATGCCTAAGGCAGAGCCATCCAATCAACTAAAAATGACACGCTTAAGTCTTCACCAGGCATCGAACAACTACTTCAAGCAAATATAAATCTCTCTGATCTTGAAGCCTGCAAGCCATTACGAACACCGAACAAACAAAAGACATTGAACAAGGCAACCTAGTACTTCAAAGTGAGGTGGAGGAGACGTACATCGAAGGAGTTGCTGATGAGCTCGCGGAGGAGTTGCTGATGAGCTCGCGGAGGAAGATCTCCTTCTTGCTGTAGAAGGTGTTGATGATCAGGCTCAGCAGCTAGTTTATCTCCGCCTGGAATGCGAACGTCTCCGCTTTCGCCATTTTTTAATCAACCTTGGATACACAGGAGTAATAGGTTTCCACAGCATCAGTGGAAAGCGGCGACAAGTTTTGGTTATAGTTTATGCCCCTAAAAAGGTATATTACCCCCACCAGATTAAGGAAAAGCGTCACTGTCTCCATTGACCCATTTTCCTCAAAGTCACGTTCAAAAAATTGTGCGGTTTCCATGTTCACTCCCATGGCTGCAAATACTATGGCAAAATTGTCCTCTTTGTCATCCTAAATAAATTGGCAGCACATCTTGAGAAATGATATTGAAAGAGAGTGTTTGGAATATTAGAGCAAGATGAAGACTTAGAGCATCGATTCTCAAAGAAAAGAAACAAATAAAATAAGATCAGGAATCTTCATAAAGAATGCATTTAGCAATCGAGAAGTCTAGTGGATAATAGCGAGCAAGTACATTTTAGGTGAATTCGAACCTTCACTCCAAAACCGTAGGAAAATTCTGTGAAAGCAAACACCAACAAGGTTATAGGTCATCTTGAACCATAAGTTGGACATGCCTTCATTTCGTTCTATTCAAGAATTTAGAGTATCAACAACAGAAAGTACACCAACAAGGGAAAATTAAACACTTCAGAAAGCAAAATATAAGTTGATTTTGTGAGTCCATGATAACCACTTCTGACTAAAGTTTTACAGTGAGTCCTTCATTAGATATAGAGTGACATAAACTTTCAACATGAAGAATTCTGAAACAAGAACAATAAATGGAGCTCATCACCTCTGTATTTAGCCTATTCATCTTTGATGAATTCACATTCGTTAACCACGAGCAGAGTTTAATGACTATATTGTCATTGGAGAAACTTTGAGAAGCAACTTCTGAGACAGTGGTATCAGTCTGAATATGATCATCCAAATTTACTTCCTTGGACCACAGACTATGTCAAAGAAAAGAAAGTGCCCACGCAGAGTATTGTTGTAGCTGATTATCTTCAGAATGTTGAGCAACAAGAGACATCTCTTGCATTGATGATGTTAACAAAGGCTCGCAGACAGGACTTGAAAGAAGCGAACGCATTATATGAGAAGATTCCTGCCAAGAGAACATTTTGTTGGAGAAATCTTCGTGAAGTGTTTTGAAGCTAACAAAACGTTTCCATCAATCTAGTCTGAAGTTTTGTATACTCTGCTATTTAAAGTCTGAAGACCTCCAGACAGCCAGACTCAAGACTCAAAGTCTATCCTCATTGACAGTTTCTAATCCGTTGAAGAAAAGCTATCCAGAACTGAATGTTTCATTAAGGATGTAACTTTATCAACTGGAGAAGATCTCTTGGCTGAATATGACATAACGGAGTCCTTTATTTGATCATGATTGATTCGAAGATTAAGGATCCGATGATTGGCGAAATATTCCTGGAAGGTTCTACTTATGAAAACCGAGATCCTGATTGTATGGGCGAACAGGATTGATGGGCTATCGACATGTTCCTTTAATAGCTCGAATGATCTTCCTAATTGATTCCATCCAACGGATAGATTGGAGGAATTCCTTTGGAAAGTGCCAACAGGTATGATGGCATAAAGGAGTATATAAGGAAGACGTTCCAGTTGTTCGAGTGTGTGTGCGATAGAAGAATTCCAAAGTCTGAAGCTCCTTGTTCTTAGTCAATACATTTGTTGAGTGAAATCTTGTACACAAAAGAGAGTCTATATTCGTGAGAATGCTTGAGGAAGTGTGGTAGAGTATCTACACTGTGGAATCAAGGGAGAACTTTGCTATAACATCTCTTTTGTTCATAGTAAAATCCAGCCGGTGGGCTGTCAGTGCGGAAGAGTGGACGTAGGCTTGGAATAAGCCGAACCACTATAAACCTTGTGTTCAATTTTCTCTTCCCTACTCTTTGCTTTACTTTGATCGTAATTCATTTTGTTAATTAAAAGATAACTTCCTTTCAATCATCTGCCTAGTATCGCTTTCATATCTAGAGAAATTTTTCTTACACCTATTCACCCCCCTCTAGGTGCTTATACTAGCTATCTCAATTGGTATCAGAGCTCGTGTACTCACTTTGTTTGAAGTGTTTTACTTTAGAGTTAAAGATCCATGGCTAGTATGTTGGCTCAAGGCTGGTAGAAGGGCAAAGCAATACCAGACCACCTTACTTTGATGGAAAGGATTACAATATATGGAAAAACAATATGAAAGGCGAACCTAAGATCAAAGGATCCTCTGGAATGGGATGTTGTAGAAAAAGGAATCATTCCTAAAGCTGCACCTGTCTCAGAGAGAGGAAAAGATACTGTTGGGTCTAGTGAAATGACTCAGGAAGAGATAATCAAGAGACAAGCTCTTGATGCAAAAGCAATTTATTCTTTATATTGTGCTTTATCACCTACTGAATATAACAGAATATCTTCTTGTGTTACAGCTAAAGAAGTATGGGATAGATTATATATTACCTATGAAGGAACCGATCGAGTGAAAAAGAATAGAATCAACATTCTCCTCGGTCAATACGAAGCCTTCAAAATGAAATCAGGAGAATCTATAACTAATATGTTTAGTCGTTTTATAGAAATCGTAAATGGTCTTGAAAATCAAGGTCAACCAATTTCTAATCCCATGAAGGTAAACAATCTACTGCGTGGACTCTCCAAGAATTGGAATCACATAAAGACCTCAATCAGAGAGACCCAAAGAATCATGCCACTATCTGTTGATGAGTTGGTTGGGACTCTTCAGTCTTATGAAGTGGAACGAATCAATGAAGATGAAGACCCTAAAGGTAAGAAATCCATTGCATTAAAATCCAATAATGATTCTGATGTTACAGATTCTGAAGATGATATAGATGATGAGGAGCTTGCTCTCATGATAAGAAGATTCAGAAAGCTGAACAAAAAAGGAAGAAGATTCAATCCAAAGAAACAAAGTTTTCAAAAGCAACAGATTAAGTCTGTTGAGGATTATGAATCAAACAAAGATGTAGTCTGCTTTGAATGTAAGAAAAAGGGACATATCAGACCCAACTATCCTCTTCTGAGGAAGAAGAAAGGAAAAGCTGAAAAGTATCGAAAGGCTCTTAAAGCAGAAACCTGGAGTGATACAGAGTGTGAAGAAAGTGATGATGATTATGCCAATGTATGTCTAATGGCACAATCGGATTTGATTCGAACTCCGAGACAGATTCGATTCAAAAGCGAATTTGAGGTAAGTAACTTCAAAATCCCTATTAAAGTTTTAAAATACATTGATGAATTGTGTTTTAGTCTTAAGACTTCTCTTAAAAGAATTTCCTAACTCAAAAAGGAAAATTCTATTCTAAAACAACAAGAAAATGTTTTGAAAGAAAAAGTGAAATGTTTAGACAAGAATGTTTCTTCTCTTAAAGAAAGTGAAGATAATCTTTTAAAAGAAAATGCATTCTTGAAAAATGATATCTCAAATATTTCTAAAAGATTTTTTATAGGATCTAAGAAACTAGAAAAAATACTTTCTGTTCAAAGACCTTATTTCAATAAATCTGGTTTGGGAATGACTACGAAACCATTCCTTTAATTGATTTTCCTAAAGTGAAGGAAAGAATCAAACAAAGACCCACAAGAGATGCTTACAAAAATCATTTTAAAATGACCTTTATAAAACCAGTAGGTCGCAATGCTCTCAGATGTTCAAAGTGCAATAGTGCAGATCATTTTGAAAAAGAATGTCCTATGATTTGGAAACATATTTAAAAAGTATGAGCAAAAACCGCATATCATACTAACATCAATGGACCCAAGAAAATATGGGTACCAAAGAAAATTTGAGTTTCTTTTTTAAATGCATGTCACTATCAAGAAAAAGGTAAAATGGTATCTGGATAGTTGATGCTCAAAACACATGACAGGAGACTCAAATTGCTTCATAAAGCTTGTTCGAGTAAATGGTGGAAAAGTCTCATTTGGAGGAAACAGCAAAGGAAAAATTGTGGGATTTGGAACTGTAAAGATTGGAAATCTCACAATAAACAATATTTCTTTAGTAAAATGACTCAACTACAATCTATTAAGTATTAGTCAGTTGTGTGATACTGGTTTCAAAATCAACTTTCAAGAGGGAATATGTTTAGGAATTAGTAAAGATTCTACTCAGTCATTCATGGGTCGAAGACATGGAAATATCTACCTCTTAGATATGAAACCAAAGGAATCGCAATGTCTGATTTCAATTCAAGACGAAGAGAACTTATGGCACAGAAAACTTGGGCACATCAATATGAAGCAGATAGCCAAAATTTCAGCAAAGAAGCTTGTTCGTGGTCTGCCCAATTTATCATACCAAAAGTTTGATCTATGTACACCATGCATATTAGGAAAACAAGTAAGAAATTCCTTTAAACCAATAAATCAAGTTTCCATTAACCGTGTACTGTAGCTTCTGCATATGGATCTCTTTGGACCAACCAGAACACAGAGCATTGGAGTAAGAAATATTGCCTAGTAATTGTGGATGATTACTCACGATTTACTTGGGTGTATTTCCTAGCAAGTAAATCTGAAACTTTCTCTTACTTTGAAAAATTTGCTAAAAAAGTTCAAAATGAAAAAGGGTATGTTATTTCAAGTATAATAACAGACCATTGAGGTGAATTTGAAAATCAAGATTTTACAAAATTTTGTGATGAATCTGATTTTCAGCACTTGTTCTCCTCTCCATATACTCCAGAGCAAAACGGAGTTGTGGAAAGAAAGAATAGGTCGCTTCAAGAAATGGCTAGAACTCTTTTAATAGAAAGCAATATCTCTTCATGTTTTTGGGCTGAAGCAGTTTCTACAGCATGTTATATTATTAATAGAGTTTTTCTAAGGCCTACTCTAGAAAAAACCCCCTATGAGTTATTCAAAGGAAAGAAGCTTATTGTTTCATATTTTCATGTGTTTGGATGCAAATGTTTTATATTGAAAAATGCAAATGATCGAGTTGGTAAGTTTGAAGAAAAGTCAGATGAAGGCATCTTCCTTGGATATTCAACCTCAAGCAAAGCATACAGAGTTTACAACAAGAAGACTCAATCTGTGGAAGAATCAATGAATGTTAAATTCCAAGATTCTATGCAAAATGAATCTATTCAAACTCATCTTGAAGAATCTGAACCTGCTCCAGACTCTACAAAGTCTAAATGTCAAGAAGCAGCTCAGACTCTGAAAGACCAGCAACAAATGGTTATTGAAGATTCAAATGAAGGAAGTGATCATCAATCTGACAAATCAACTAGTAACTGGAAGCATAAGTCCAATCATCCCAAAGATCTTATTATTGGCGACATTAATGAAGGAATTCGCACAAGATCCAAAAGGCGCGAAGAGTCTAGTGCTATGACTCTTATTTCTGAAATAGAACCCAAAAGCATAGAAGAAACTTTATCTGATGAAAGCTGAACTGAAGCTATGCAAGAAGAACTCAGACAATTCAGAATTAATGATGTCTGGGAGTTGACTCCTAAACCAAAAGGTAAATCTATTGTTGGAGCTAAATGGGTTTTCAGGAACAAGATGGACAAGAAAGGAAAAGTCATAAGAAACAAAGCAAGACTCGTGGCCAAGGGATATACGCAAGAAGAAGGGATAGACTATGACGAGACTTACGCATCAGTAGCAAGGTTAGAAGCAATTCGATTATTACTTGCTTTTGCTTGTTATAAGAATTTCAGGTTATTCTAAATGGACGTCAAAAGTGCTTTCCTAAATGGATTTATCCATGAGGAAGTCTATGTGGAACAACCACCTGGATTTGAAGACCCAAGGAAACCAGACTCAGTATTCAGACTGAAAAAAGGCCTTGTATGGTTTAAAGCAAGCACCTCGAGCTTGGTACGATAGGCTGAGTAAGTTTTTAATTCAAAACGGCTTTATAAAAGGTAAAGTAGACACTACTCTGTTTATCAAAAGAGAAAGCAAAAGTTTTGTGCTAGTTCAAATATATGTCGATGATATTATTTTTGGATCCCCTAATGAAAGTCTGTGCAAGAAATTCTCTAAGACTATGCAGGATGAATTTGAAATGAGCATGATGGGTGAGTTAACCTTCTTTCTCGGGCTTCAAGTAAAACAACTAAAACAATGAACTTTTATTCATCAAGAAAAGTATGCTAAAGATGATACTCAGACGCAGACCTAGCCGGATGCAGAGTTGATAGAAAAGAGCACCTCGGGTACCTGTCAACTACTTGGAGGCAGGACGGTGTCTTGGTTTTCAAGGAAGCAAAGTACAGTAGCTCTTTCTACAGCAGAAGCAGAGTATGTAGCTCTTGGAAGTTGTTGTTCACAAATTCTGTGGATAAAACAACAACTAAGAGATTTTGGAATTGAAGACTCATGCACGGAGATTAAATGCGACAACACCAACGCAATCAATCTTACTAAAAATCCAATTATTCACTCAAGAGCAAAGCATATAGAGATTCGACCTCACTTCATTAGAGATCATATTCAAAATGGAGAAATTTCGATTCAGTTTGTTGACTCAAAGAACCAACTGGTGGATATATTTACAAAGCCTTTGGAGAATAATCAATTTGAAATCATCCGTTCCAGACTCAACATTTTAAAGTTTGAAGAAGTTAAAGTCTAGAGACTCTTAGACTCAGACAAACAAGACTTTGACTGTAAGTTATTCTCTCTCGAATCTCATCTTGAAAAGGTACGATCATCAACCGTGTTTGATTATTGCTATCTTTAATTGACATGATTATTGCAACGTTTCCTTTTTGAAAAAGGAGTTATTTTGAAATGACTATTTTCCCAAAAAAGGTAGTTATTTTTTGAAAATGCATCTTTTCACTTTCCATTACGACGTTTAGTATTCCCCCCTTTCGACTGAGCTATATACAGTTGGTTTCTCTTCGCTTAACTCCAAACCCTAAAAAGCACCGATCTTCCATTCATGTTTTTTTTCTCTTGTTTAATCTTCGAAAAAGTTGTCATCTTTCTTGGGAAAGTCAAGCAAGGAATCTTTCAAAGACTGAGAAAGATGTCGTCTTCAAAAAAGTCTTCGAGGATCACAAGCAGGGGACCACATCAAAGGAGTGAGGGGCCTACTCAGTTTGATCTCACTGAGGAAGAAGAATCTCCAAATCAGCAGTAGAGCCCACAACATTCTCAGCAGCGTCATTCTCCATCAACTAGTCCACAGGGTGTTGGTCATCAACAAGAGGAAGAAATCGTTGAAGACGCAGATCCTGTAAGAATTCAAAGGCCCTCTTTTAGTTATAAGCTTTACCGTGCTTTAAAGAGGTCTGGTACTCCATTGAACTACATCGATGAGTTTCTTAAGGACAAAGGATATGGGAATGAGTACATCTTTTTGCGAAAAATGGAGTATTTGGGAATTGCTCCTAAAGGGTTGCCAGAAGAAACCCTTGCACATATCCCAAGTGATCCGCGTGTTGGGAGATTTAATCTGATAAATGGGAATGATGATGACAAATTGTACAGCCAATTTCAACCGAGAATGGGTGTTACGGCGAAAATTCGAGGAAAAAGGAAATTGTTTAGATCGAAGGAACATAAGGTTCTATACTCCAAATTGTTAAAGCGTGGGGTGATAAACCCTAGAAGTGTGGATTTTGATTTCCTTGATGCTGTAAATGTCAATTTGAGAGAAAAGTTCAATTTTCTTCAACTTGAGCAGTTTTGTTCTGACACCACATAAGCCCATGCTGAATTAACTGCTTATTTCTATTCAAATCTTAGTTTCCTGGATGCAAATAGATTCTCTTTTAGTATCCGAGATCAGGACTTTGTGGTGGATATGGATATGTTGGCAGATGTGATTGGGATTGAGAGAGGGAGATATCAACCTATCAATGTTTCTATTGCTCGTGCTACATTGGAACTTGTTAAGGATAGAAGAACAGAGGAAAAGATTTCCTGCTTGAGGATGAGTGCATTTAACATTCTGCTTCACAAGATTGTGATCAATTGCCTTAGACCAAAATCAACTTCCAAGATTGATGTTTCAAGTTTAGAGGCTAAGCTAATGTATGCCATCATCACTGGGAAAAAGTTTTCTCTTCCGCACACTGTTATGTTCCACATGTATAGAGCAGTGGTGAAGGACAGAGGTCAACTTCCTTATCCAGGTCTTGTGACGAAGTTATTCAGACATTTGAATATTCAGCCTCCACAAATTCTTTGTACTCGATCGTGTGATCATATGGTGGTAGGACTAAAAATTGTGACTAAAATGAGTCTGAAGGAAGTAAGCAAGGCGTTGGAGAAATTCGAGGAGAAGACTCCTGCAAAACTTATCAAATTTCTTCTACAGCAAAAAGAAAAGGGAAGGAGCCCATGGTTGCTCCATCCAAGAAAAGAAGAGCTCTCATCGTTGAGGATGAAGATGATGAGGAAAACATCACCATTTTTGCAATGGCATTGAAGAATCTGAGTCGTTCTGTTCCAGAGAAAGACTCAAAACAAAGGACTAGAGAAAGACAAGAGAAAAAAGCAGAGGAGAAAGAAACAGAGGAGAGAGAAGCTGAAGAAAGAGATGCTGAGAATGAAAGAATTGAAAAGGAAGAAGAAGAGAAAAGAGATCAAGCGGAAGGAGAACATGATGAACATTCTTCTCCACCTGAAGGCATGGAAACAGGGGGAGACCAAGAGAAAAGAGGAATATTCTCATATCCTGCTACCAGTGAGGGAGTCAGTCGCTCTCCAGCGGATCCAGAGGACATTTATGCCTCTCAATTTCCTGAGGAATGACATGATGTTTCATCGCTAAATCTGCGTGATTATGCTGATTTGCCATCGTCTGCCTTTACTCCATCAGATCGTGCCGAAGCTAGTACGCAGACCGATAATTCAGCAGATTTTCGCAGAATTCTAGATGTTCTCTTGGAAATGCGAGGTCAGATATATGCTCTGGGATGCGAAGTTCAGAATTTGCAGAATGCAGGTCAAGTTTCTTCAGGTTCCTTGAATGATCAGATCCAAGCCCTTTCTCTTCAGATTCAGGCTAATGCTAAGAGTGAGGATGTTCAACAACTAAAGGAAGACTTAAAAAGGCTGGAAGGCATCGTTCAGTCAATAGGAGATTTCCAGCTTGTTAGTGTTCCCAAGCATTCTTGACTTTACTCCATTTTCATCTCAACCTTTTTTATGCTGACAAAAAGGGGGAGAGATGTGAGATTTGAAAACTTTGAATCTTTATTGAATCTTTACAACTTTTGAACTTTTGGATTGTTTTGATGTTTGACTTTACTTTTGTGTCTGGATGTGGACTGAATTTGGATTTGGACTTGACTGCTTATATTAACTACTATTGATATCTTATGGTGGCTTTATCACATGCAAAACTAACATAATTTCTGTGTTGCAAATTCTAGCGTTATCATTCATTAAGCCATTTATCTTTATAAGATATCCATATTTGTTTGAGTAATATTTTGCGGGTCAAAGTTATCCAAATCTATAGGAAAGTTTTGTCACCATCAAAAATGGGGAGATTGTTGGAGAAATCTTCGTGAAGTGTTTTGAAGCTAACAAAACATTTCCATCGTCTAGTACGAAGGTTTGCAGACTCTGCTATTTAAAGTCTGAAAACCTCCGGACAGCCAGACTCAAAACTCAAAGTCTATCCTCATTGACACTTTCTAATCCGTTGAAGAAAGGCTATCCGGAACTTGATGTTTCATTAAGGATGTAACTTTATCAACTGGAGAAAATCTATTGGCTGGATATGATATAACGGAATCCTTTATTTGATCATGATTGATTCGAAGATTAAGGATCCAATGATTGGCGAAATATTCCTAGAAGGTTCTACTTATGGAAACCGAGATCCTGATTGTATAGGCGAACAAGATTGATGGGCTATCGACATATTCCTTTAATAGCTCGAATGATCTTCCTAATTGATTCCGTCCAACGGGTAGATTTGAGGAATTCCTTTGGAAAGTGCCAACAGATATGATGGCATAAAAGAGTATATAAGGAAGACGTTCCAGTCGTTCGAGTGTGTGTGCGATAGAAGAATTCCAAAGTCTGAAGCTCTTTGTTCTTAGTCAATTCATTTGTTGAGCGAAATCTTGTACACAGAAGAGAGTCTATATTCGTGAGAATCCTTGAGGAAGTGTGGTAGAGTATCTACACTGTGGAATCAAGGGAGAACTTTGTTGTAACATCTCTTTTGTTCATAGTGAAATCCAGCCGGTGGGCTGTGAGTGTGGAAGAGTGGACGTAGGCTTGGAATAAGCCGAACCACTATAAACCTTGTGTTCAATTTTCTCTTCCCTACTCTTTGCTTTACTTTGATCGTAATTCATTTTGTTAATTAAAAGATAACTTCCTTTCAATCATCTGCCTAGTATCGCTTTCATATCTAGATAAATTTTTTTTTACACCTATTCACCCCCCCTCTAGGTGCTTATACTAGCTATCTCACATTTCAATGTAAGAAACAAGGACCACGAAAAATGATTAGAAGGCTAGTTGAGGGAAAATCCTCAATCACCTTCAGCCTGTAACGACCGTAATTGGAGGATAAGGGATGAATCGAACCAACCCGGCACGCACCCAAAGAATTAACAATTCCAAGCATCCCTCCCGGATAAGTGGAGGGAGGCTGAGGATTGGAATAATATCTCCTCAACAATTCCAATTAACTCTTTCAAACATCCAACTTCAATGGAATCTATGCCTTCCTTCACAACACAGGCAAGGAGACTCCCTGCTCCAGCACATGATTTCATCAACAAGCTCTAGTGGAATGCACCTGACTTTTTAACAGACAATAATTCAGATATAAGTTCTCTATAACTATTCATCAGTTGGTTTAGTTCACCAACATCAATCAATTCTACTCTCTGGCAGAAAGCCACAACCATGGGAAGTGCAAAACAAGATCCAACAGATAGAAGCATCTCAGATCCTTCATTGCAAGAGTTAGAGCTCCAAACAAATGGCTCCGTGTGTGGAATCCATGAAGTTATCAAGTCCTTTATCTTCAATGTCACATCAATTTCCCCACTTTGGTAAACTGCACTAATAGAGCTACCCAAACCAAGAACAAGTCCAGCAAGACCCCAAGTGTCTTCCTCCACAAGATCACTGTCCTCATTCAAGAAATGAGGATTCTGATATCTACCATTCTCACACATGTCATTGGGAAAATGTTCACACGAGACTTTGAAGAATGCGGGATGTTGATTTTGTAAGTTCCAAGATCGTGATAGATAATGACCGATAATATTCCCTACTAATTCAACTTCAGCCATCTTGTAGGAATCTCTGTCGGCATTATCGCGGCTTCGATCCTAGTTAGAAGATCCTGGCATGAAAAACCCAAGCCAACTCCACAGGCTCCTTTCACAAAGGTGGTTTTGCTACTAGACAAAACCTATTAGGCACACATGATCGGTAAATAAACACAATTATCAGTGAGAAAACCAGCACTTGTTCCGTTATTATTCTTTAATTGGGAACATTAAGAAAATAGAATTATCATGGGCAACATGGTGACAAACCTCAAATCTACAGAAAGAACCCATCATGCAAAGAGGAAACTCAAGTGCAAACCAAAGAAACTATACCAGCTATCATAGCAGGTACATGTTCCCACTCTAGGATTTGACCATTTGAACCATCAGCATTTGTTAAACATCATACCTTACGGTATGAGACTAACCTTCATGCCGAAAGGACTGACAAGATAGTAACAGCAATCTTCGGTAGGTCGTCGATGTCCCTTGCGGAGGTGGAGGTGGAGGCGGAGGCGTCGGAGTCGGGGGTGACGAAGGCAACCTGTGGAGGCGGAGGCGTCGGCATCGGCGTTGGCGTCTGAGTCGGAGTCGTAGTTGGGGGCGACGGAGGCAACCAGCTTCAAGGGCGTGGGAGTCGAGGGCGACAGAGGCAAACAGCGGAGGGGCGTCGGCGTCAGAATCGGGTTCAAGGGCGAAGGCGGAGGCTACGTCGGCGTCGGCGTCGGTGTCGAAGTCGAAGTCGGGGGTGACGGAGGCAACCGGTGGAGGGGCGTCGGCGTTCGAGTCGAGTTCAGGGGCATAGGGGGAGGCTGCGTCGACGTCGGCGTTGGCGTCGGCATCGGAGTCGGTGACGGCGGAGGCAACCAGCGGAGGGCTGTCGGCGTCGCGGTTCGCTGGAAAGGGCGTCAGCATTGGCGGAGATGGAAAGGGCATCGGCGTCGCAGGCAACCGGCGGTGGAGGCGTCGCGAGCAACCAGCGGAGGAGAGAGAGTAGAGGAGGGGAAGAGCATTCGGAGAGAAGCCCTGCGAATTTTGTTCTCCCGCAAAACGGAATGGAGAACAGGGAGAACGGGGAAAGAGAGAGAAGAGAGAGAGGACGAGTGGACAGGTCACAGAGGAGAGCAGAGAAGAGAGAGCGTCAGAGTGGTGGGCCCAAGAGCGGCGCGCACAAATTTTAAACCTCTGACGCCGTCACCTACATGGAGTCACGTGTCGATCGCTAAATGGTCTTACCCTAAACCTACGTGAAGGGTAAGACCCACCCAATATTTTCTCGAGAGATTCTAGTCATGCCCATCCAATACTCATATGAGGTGGACCAACGAGTGGTCACATAAAAAGGAATCATAATGAAATAATAAAACAAGAGTAATGACGAACTTTGCTTGGCGAGGAAAAAAAGACTTTTCAGTGGTAGTAGTATAAAGGTCATGAAATAAACTGGCAGGTGGTTCTCCTAAGTTGTTAGATTGAATTGGATCCTCCAAATATAATTGAGGAAAAATTATCACCATGGTCATGAATGTATTTGGTCTTAAATTTTTTTATTTTGTTAACATAAACTTAAATTTTTTTAATGAAATGTTAATCCAATCGTCCTAATCAATTTTGGCTTGAAAATGCTTATGTGACCGTTTAATAGACAAATTTTTGAATTTTCCAGATTATTTTTGTTTTTTTCTTTGATGGTTACTGTATCTTGTTCCTTGTTCCTATGCTGTTCATGTCTCTGGGTAAACTCCATCTTTCCTCTACTTTCATCAGTCAAATACCGGCAAAGTCCAGAGAGAAAAATCCGAAGCCTATTCCCAACATGTTCCCAAATCATTCCTTCCTCACGACTTACACCATCAAACATTTTGGGAGGAAAACTCTGGTCGCTGAAAACGACCTAGATGGAGAAGACCGGCTCCTCGAGATGCTAATCCTCGTCAAATTCACGGTCGAATTAGATGGCCCGGGGTACGTTTCGACGAAACATCGCTCTTGATTTGTGGTTTGTGGATGGTAGCTTTTCGGTTGGGGCAGGGCTTGACTTTAGAGCCGTTTGTGTTGATGCTTGAAAGCAGCATGTATGGGAGTATTTTTTTTCTTCTCTTCAACTTCAAAGGAAGCCGAAAAGTCTTTTTTTCTCTCTTCTCTATCTTTTCCCATCGTCTACTTTCAGGGTTTGAGTTAGTCTCACCCTCCTCTCTCTTTTGTTGATTTTGTTTGCAGTTTATTATTCTTTTCTTACTTTTTTTCTCTCTCAATTCAGATTTGGGAGCTCTCTTCTCCCGATCTATTTCTCGATTTGAGAATTTGGACTCTTTTAATTTAATTCTAGATCTGAGAGTCTAATAAATATACTTTTGAGAATTCGATACCCTTATGCTCTATTTGTGTACAGGTTTTTCGTCTCCAGTCTCAATGATAATCATAGCAGTTTTGACGTCTCGTTGAATTAAGATTTGCTCCTCCACATATTAGATTTGTGTTTATTTAACCCATTATGGAACTGACCAAAAAAAAAACCATTATGGTTATTGCTTTATGACGGTGATATAAAGGAAGCCAAACCTAGGCGTGCCCCCCAACTGATAACATCATAATTATTGAAAAAAGAACTTTCAACATGTGCTTATTACTAACAAAAACATGAGACTCAGTTACCGGCCGCTAATTTAGTATGACAGATCTATTCGTGTGGAATTAGTTTGTGGTTAACTTTGCAATTGCTCCATCAATCCTCCTTGTGTTATGAATTTGGCTTTATTTTTCAGTATTCATGCTCTGTTTCAATTTACTTTGTCACGAAGGTTATATACTTCTCCATCCTTTGGAATAATGAATATAGTTTTCTTTCAAAAGAGAGAGAGAGAAAGAAACAGCACGCTAGGCTGTTTAGGAGGATAATGATGTGGACGAGATGGCGTGCATTGTATAAGTCGCTCAGTCCTTTCACCCAGTTTCTTGTTTCTCAGGTGAGGGCGTAAGAACCAGAGATCGTTAATCTTATTCTCTCAACTCGTCCTGCTAAAGTGGGACAACGGAAGAGGTGAAAGGAACCTCTGGAATCTGGATGGGAGCAGACCGGGGCGAGATTTGAGGTCGCCGAGCCTCCTTCAAGTTCGCGGAAGCGTCGTTGTCCATGGCGGCTTGGCTTTAGATTCGAGGTCATAGTCCGTGAAGCTTGTTGGCCGCAAGTCTCGTGAAGGTTTCCCTCGTCCTCACCCCTTCCTTCAGCTTTAAACATTAAAATTTCGCTTCATTTTTAAAAGATGAAACGGGAAGAAGATGAACAGTAAAAAATAAAAAATAAATAGAAAAATAAGTAAAAAAAAAAAAAAAGGCCTTTCTCAATTGAGTTTATCTACACTGTGCCTCGCAGGACGGTTCACAATAACTTGACCGCCAGATTAGTAAATTCAAGCTAATTTTGCCCAAAAACCTATATTGAAATTTCACAAAAAGACTTACAATTACAGGTTATTGCCAGAAAACCTAATTTAATTTTTCCGGTCAGCAAGGCAACACAAGCCAATGCATCTTCTATAAGGATCATTTTGTACTAAAATCTTTTACCATCTTTGGACAAATCCTGTTCTGGTTTCAGGATTACAAAGAATTTTGTTGTTCAATTTGCACAATTTCGGCAATGAAGTTAGAGCTTCGTCCCTTGATGACAACTGTAATCTCTAACTTCCTTACTCAACCTTCTCTCTCCTTAGTCTTGTAATCGCATCGAGCTTCACAAGTTCGCTTGCGTGAACAAATGTGGTTGCTTGCATCTTCTTCCTAGTACCACGAATGGATTTCTATAATCTCCTCTTTTTCTCCATGAAACTCATTCTAATCACGGTTATCAATAAAGGCATGGCACTACCGAGAAATTTAACATATTGGTCACGTTAGTGCACTCGAACCATTTAAATATCGTACCTCTTCTCAATTACTTATATCTTCCTCCGCCCTTTCTCATAATTTTAGGAAGATGACATGAAGCTATTTCTCCTCTTCCTTGACCGTGATCACGACAAAGTCCTCACGCTGTTTGAAGATGTCATGCTTCGCTGTCTAGAAAGCTTTGCTCGCACCACTCGGCCTTCTCGGAGTAGCACAATCACTCCATCAATTCGTCAATAGTCCAGGCCAACGACTCTTAAGTCCTTGACTCTTCAATTTCCGAAGTACTAAGGAGAAGTTGCTTCGAACCTATGCATGTGCTTTTTGACTTGACTTGATTTTCCTATTAAGTTTATAAAATAGAAAATAAAATCATCGAGAATGTCTTCAAGACACGTTCAAACTAAATTGATCATTTTCTACACATCAGACTTCACTTTTCAGATTATATACATCTCTCTCTCGAAACAGTTTCCCAAACTAGACTTCTCCATGCCACGTCATGCCTAAAGATGACCTAATCACATCGTCCCATCCTAGTCACTCCTTTCTGTCCTTAAATTGATATTTGTTAACATTTTAGATTCCTTTTAATTCAGTGTCGCATTACAAATTTCCCGCTAATGAGTTCTCTATGATCGAATAGTTTATTCAATGACATGTCCTCTTTTTTCTTTCATGTTTGATGAACCTTTTAATATCGTGTTAATGCTCAGCGTGTGAACAGTCAAAATAGATAATATGTAAAAGGGTAACACGTGCTTTCTATAACACTTCAACAGAGCTTTGAGAGAGAACATATTTAAGAATTGATTCATGTTTTCTTCCACCCCTGACCCAATTTCATCAGCCAAACCACTTATGCTTGTGTAACACGTAATTTTTTGAATTGCTTCCTAAATCATTTCACATGATGAAAGAACTTTTCCTTCTAATATGGTCGTTCCAAAAATTAGTAAAAATAAGTTTTCATGAGTTGAGAAATCTTAATACTTGCTTACATTCAAAAGTTAAGCATGATAGGCTAACCCTTTCTAATTATTTCTTATTCTTTTTTTCGGTTTCGTCCCTATCTATTTTACAAGCCCCTGTGTGTGTTATCTACTGTGCACATGTTGCAAAACCCTACTCCCTCACTCACGTGTTCCCATCTCCACCTCTTAATTGCATGGTCCCATTTATTCTTGTGATTTTTACTAATCTGTAAAAAGATTGATAATTTGTACATGGTAGTATTTTTCACCAATCTTTTGAGAAAGAATTTGCTGGTCTGGAAATATGACTTTCAAAACCAATAGAGAATGAATAAGGAATAAACTAGAGATCTTTTTGCTTGCAATGATGTCTATCAGAGAAATTAAAGGTTCAGGTGCTGTTAAATTAGGAGTGAAAGCTTCATCCTTCCATGTATGGCCTTCTCCTTTGTAACTTATCGAATACTCTGCATAGAAATTATTAGAGACCCCAACAGACTAATACTTACCGCTTTATACATAGAAATTATTAGATGCCAAAAAATCATCTAAATCATCAGAAAGGAATATGGATTGTGATGCCAAAATAGCAACGGAAAAGAATGTAGATGGATTAGAATACATTTATTCAAGCAAAATGTATTGCATTAATTATTTATATTCAATATAATACAAGTCGAAATTGACCGTATATGTATAGCAATTTATACATGCTAATCAACAGCATTAATTGTTTGACAAAAAAAAAAAGACATTAATTGCAACAACTCGCCTATTACAGATTCGATTGGTTCTTAAAGAAAATCAGCATTAATGAATCGATGACCAAAAAAGTAGGAACCTTTAACTTTTTTAATTATTACAATACTTTTACCTTTTTCAATGAATATGTATTTTTTAGTAATGTGGAGGAGAAGCAGAAGAAAAATTAATATGTGGCTCGACAAAAAGCTCTGTTCTCCATGTTTTGTTATTATTTATAGATTTGTAGATGGATACAGAGCATGCTTCCCATCACCATATACCCGGATTCTACCCAGAGGTGCGAGGGAAGAAAATCGAATAAGAAGAGAAGAGAAAAAACGATGGATATATATATATATCCTTTTCCAAGTAGCAGATCAATTCAAAGACGCATCTCTCTCTCTCTCTCTCTCTCTCTCTCTCTCTCTCAACATCGCAATCATCCTACTCAATTTCACGATCACAAGCGCACTCTCTTGTAGTTCCTTCTAATTAGATCTCCGTCAAATCCATTTCACATCGCCATCCTATAATGAACTCCTGGAGGTTCAGGAACCCGATGACTAGATCAACTGAAACGGAAAAAAGCAAAATTTGGAGGCGGTGTTGAGGACGAATCTCACCAGCAGAGCTGAAAAAGTACAAGCCCGTGATGGCTCACATCCGCAGAGTCCTCGCAACGTTGCCCATGGATGCTGCATCTTGTTGTTCTTCAAAGAGCTGAGTGGCAGTGGACGGTTTTTGGATGCATCCTATAGGCTACAAATAACAGTAAATGGTGTTTTGGGGAATCACACCTTTATATAAACAGTACAAATAGAACACCAACAAAATATGCAGCAATTTGAGTGTAGGCGTTACCTTCGGCAATGGTTTTGATGCGAGATTCATGATGCCACTACCAATCGCCCGATGAGAAGAATTTGCCTGGGGTATTTTGTGGCCCTGCACAGATCCAATGCAATTTACACATAAGGAATTCATGGAACTGATAAAATCCAACTTTGTTTTGGTTAAAAAGAATTGTAGACGGAATTGGAGCATGTACCTTAGAGAGGTCGCTCTTCAGTTTCTTAGACTAAGAGGAGATATCCGGTCGAAGACTCGAAAGTACAACAGTAGTTCGTCCAGGACATAAAACTACTAAGCCACTGGCTGAGAAGAATGCGATTTGCATATGTCCAATTCAACACGTTTGGATAATTCTGGTAGACTGGATCGAGCAGAAAAGATACCTTGCACCTTCCTGAGACGTCGTAAATTCTTTCAGCCCATTAAGGTTTGTTATCCGGTTGCAATGAAAAACTTTCAGGACTTCCAAAAGCTTTAAATCTTCAAGACCATCAATCTTTGCTAAATCACAGTCCTCTAGTTCTAGTTCTGACAGCTGTTACAGACTAGAAAATTTTGGCTCTGGGATCTTGCAGTGTTTGAGACGCAGAGTCCATAAGCTTGAGGACAAGGGAAGTTGTGTGAGGTCTAGCTCCTTCATGTAGGATAAAGAGAGTTCCCGGAGCTGAGTAAAGGCACTAAAATTTCCAGGGAAATCGGTGACATTTGGAAGGGACGATTCCAAGGTCTCTAGACTTGTTAAACTCGTGATCCACCCAATATTTGGGATCTGATTCGATGACCCTGCTTCTGGCTGCTCATCATCATTCAAGCATAGCTCTTTTAGATTCGTCAGATTTGTCAATTCAGGGACTGCCATGATTTTAGATCCCCAGCAGAGAGTGAGTAAACTGGAGGGTAACTCTGGTAGTGCTTGAAGTCGTTTGCATTTACGTACATCTAGGGTTTGGATGCAAGATAGATCGCAAATCCTCTGAGGCAGCCCAGCCACATTGGATGACGATAATCTCAAAATTCTCAAAGAAGATAGTCCTGAAATATCACAATATCGTCCCATTCCAAATTTATGCAGAAAGAGAAATCTATCTCCTCCAGGTTCTTTAAGTTCACAATATCTTTAGGAAATTTTGGTAGGAAAGTGTGTGCCATCTTCAGCGTCTTCAACTTACTCAAATTCTCAACTGACTCTGGCAATTCTGTGATTTTAGTAAGTGAAAGGTCCATTACCTCCAGCAGATCCAGCTTCCCGATGGAAGTTGGAAGTTGAATCAACTTCTGACAATCCTTAAAGAAAGTCTCTCGAGTGTCCGAGGAAATTCAAAAGCAATTGGAAGCCCATCAATATCAGCACCATCCAAATCAAGGCTTGAGAGTTTCCTTAGGCGGCCAATTGTGGATATATCTCGCAAACGTTTACAGTCACGAGCACTAAGTTTTTCAAGATTCTTCAAAGACCCTTCCTGGCAATAAATTTCTTGGATGCCAGTTCCATCAATCAGAAGTTCCGTCAAAAATTTCATGCAGTACAGTTCTTGGGGCAACTTCCTGACGTGGCTGCAGTTTCTCAAATTTAAGGATCTCAACTTCTCCAGATTACTGATGAATTGCCTAATTTGAGATAACCGAGAACAATCTTCCATTATCAACATCTCCAAATTGATGGGAGCTGGAAAGTTCAATGATGGATTGCAACTGAACACATCCTTGTAGGTTCAAGACTTTCAAATTTTCACCTTCTGCAATGTATGTGCAAAAGAAGATATCAAAACTTTACTCACTCATATCTATCATCTTAACACGAGATTTAAGAAAGCAAATATTGGCCATACCTCTCCAATTCGTTCCCAGAATTTTGAAACCCTGGTGACTGGACTCCAAGACAGATCGAGAATCACTAACTTGTTCAAATGCATATTACATAGCTCAGGAATCGAATGGCACTCTCGCCAATCAAGCCACCTCAACTTTTGAGGAAGCTTCGTAGTATCTCCCAGGATGTTAGCCCCGGTCCAGTCTGAGGTACCTCAAATTCGACATTTCCCAAAATTGTTCACAAGTAAAACTGTCGGTGCTGCCCTCTTCAACTGTAAGACCAATGCCTTGGACACTAATAGTACCCTGTCAAGTCTCGGTTGGGAAAGAACATACGAGTAAGTTGAAAAACTTTAATTTCTCTTACTTCTTTTAATGAAATGACACAAATAAATTTACAAAATCAAGAGGTGTCCATTTCGCGTTCCAAATCGCGTTTAAAAAATCACTTTCTTTTTCCTCCAAAAATTGAATAGTCTATGTTATCTATGGATGTTTTTTTTTTTTTTTTTTTATGTTATCTATGGATGGTTTATCTGAACGCTTTCGTGACCTTCTGAAAGAAATTTCTAGAGGTTTTGAAGACTTACCTGACCGTCCTGTAGAATGGAAAGTGCATCACTGTGATTCCAAATCCTGCAGCGCTCATTAAGATTTCCTCTTGACATGCTTCCTGCCAAATTCTCTTATCAGTCTGTGCATTCTTAATTCATTATTTTCTCCATCTTCCAAGAAATGCATGTCGCGAAGTTCTTCTATCTCTTTAGGAGGATAGCAACCGCAAGCCTTCCACATATAAGAGGGAATCCTCTTATCCTTTCCAATAAAAAAGCACGCTATGTCGAGGAATACCAACTTTCTACATATATTTAAAGAAAGAAAACTGGCGTTCAAGGCATCTTTTACTTTTTCCTCATGAGGATTATCTTTTAAGCAATCCCGGGTACCTCTCCATATCTCTAGATCCTTCTTTTTCTTTAAACGTCTTGCCCAAAACTCAATAGTCATAGGAAATCCTCCAAGAGCTTCGACGATGTCTCTGGACAAGGAATTGTACTCGGATGGGGAAGCATCCCCTTGAAAAACACAATTACGAAAGAGTTGAAGAGCATGATGATGACTCATTGGTTTAACCTCGTACACTTCAGCTGCTCTATCTTTTTCTTCTTCTCCAAAGTCGAAAACCTTTAAAACATCTCTTCTATCTGTGGTCACAATGATTCTACTTCCTGGACTCAAACCAAGAAAGGTCGCCAGCCAATGCTTCAATTTGTTCATCCTCATGCACATCATCAAGCACAATGAGAACCTTCATGTTAGTAAAGAGATTTTTCAATTTTTTTATCTTTACCAGAAAATCTCAGTGGTTCATGTTTTTCTTTTTGAAGTTCAGTGATCAACAGATCAGGGGAAACCTTGACTCCATTCGAATTTATATCTTCAAGGAAGCTACACTCATCAAACAACTTATGAATCTTGTTGAAGACAACCTTTGCAAGTGTAGTCTTTCCGACACCCGGCATACCGCATATTCCGATGACACGTTTATCTTCTCCACATACTTTCATCGCTTCTCCATGGCTGTAGACAACACCAAGCTTTGTCATCATCTCTTGAACATGAAGATCGATTCCAACTAGTTTGTCGGTCACGTCTTGGTCATCCTTCTTCAACTCCTGCCAGACACGGGTCATAACTTTGTCTAGGAGGTCGGTCACATGCCTGCAAAACATGAGTGACGAAGCACAAGGATGACAACAGACATACCAAATATATTAAAAAGTAGACAACAATCAAGTGGTAATTGAACCGATGAAAATCATAAATCAAGCAACTGGGGCAGGGGGAATCTTCAATTAAAATGGAGAGCAAGTTTTAATGCACATAGCAATTTTGAAATAGATATCATGTTATTTGATAACAAAAGTTATAGTCAACAGGAAAAGAACAGAGCGTGGTGAACCATGTTGACCGGTCTAACTCGCAGTTACGTCATGAGTCGAGTCAATTTTCAACTAGCCATTTTAATTGAGTCACCGGCTACTCGATAGGCATCAAGAACTTCAACCTGTTAAATTATTGATCCATTTCACAAGAATAACTTTGAAGATTTCTCTAGTATGCATCGTCATCAATATGATAAAACACAACATATTTTAGAAAAAGGTTGAGGTTCATTTCACATCATCCCAAACCTTTTTTTTCCCATTTTTCTAAGAAAGAAAAAAGAAACCAGAAGCAAATGAATTACCCCTCATTTATCTTCTCCAGCTCATATCCGCTTAATTTCCCGACCAGTTGAAGAACCTCCCTCCATTTGTGGACGGTATTTGCGTCGACTTCGTCATTCTTCTCATGGTCGTCGAAGGACTTTTTAAAATCCCCAGTCTGGTGTTTCACAGTTTCGGGACTAACATCATAGAAAATAGGGATAAGAGTATGTTCATCCGGTCGTCTGCACTCCCACATTTGTTCCAACTCCATGAGGCAATATTTACTAGAAGCATAATTTTTGGAGAAAATGGCTATCGAGATCCTTGACCGCTTGATCGCATCTTTTAGCGTCTGACTGATCTCATCTCCGGCAGGCAGCTCTTCATCGTCTTTAAAGACCTTGATCCCTGCCTTTTCAAGATCTCTATATAGGAGACCCACGATTCCTTTGCGAGTATCTGTACCTCCAAAACTCAAGAATACTTGATGATTGAATCCAGATGACAACGGTTTGGTTGAAGGTGATTCCTGTCAAATCAAAGAAACAAAAGTAAACAAAGTGTTTCAGACCAAGTCTTATGCTTTCCGGCCAAACGAACGAACAAAAAAAGACAGAGAAAAAGAAAAGCAAAGTTTTATGGTTCCGATGAAGCCGAACCTAAAGGCTAACGCAGCAAAGCTGCCCCAGAACCAGAATTTAGCAACTCATGCATTTTGACTGTTTTTAGATCCAAAATTTTCAGAACTTTCGTAATACTCAAACGCTGGTTAGTGAATTCAGACGTAATCTTTTCATAATTTTCTCAAATTTAAATGATATCTCAAATTTTAAGCAAAATAATAGTCAACAGACCCAGCGAACAACATCAATATTGCTTGGAGTTTCGATAGGATCTCGTGATTTCGAACATACATTGGTTCAATCGATAACGTCAAAGGAGATCTGTAACATTCCAGACAATGTTTAGCAATTCGGGGGGTTGAACTACAAGCACAGGAGCGATTCCACCATATTCATGTCGAAGAAATAATAGCACATATCCCAAAGTGCAGAGGAAACAAACCGGGCATTTTATCTTCATTCCGGCAGCCACACCTGCAGAAGCCATAACTCGGGAGAAAGATTAGACACGATGCACGGACCAATTTGCTCGCCCTCTCTGTCTCTCTCTCTCTCTCCTCTCTATCTCGCTCTCCCGTTCTCTTGTAGAGGGCACGGGAGGTCTACAGACATTATTAGACAACACTGTATATTGCATTTTACACACAACACCGTAGGCTTGTGGGCACCCGCTGCGCGCTTGGGCAACGCTGCGCGCTTGGGCAACGTGAGGGAAAATGGTCGTGCAGTCCCGGTCCCACGTGATTTAACATTATAAGAAGTCATTACAAAAGCTCGAGAAAAAAAAAATAGAGACGAAAAGGACATTTCAGTGGTTGAATCGATGAAGTAGATGCAATGAACCGATGGGCAGTCCTCTCAAGTCAATTCCATTCATTCGGATGGATAAAGACGATGCGATGAATTAATTTGTAGTCCTCTCAAGTCCGTTTTATGTTTTATTTTTACTTTCTCACCTTGGAAAATGAGGGGACGGATCCCATGCAGGTCTAAAAGGACGAGCCTCGAGTCTACAGCTAAGGTCGGTAAAGGCTGCGTTTGGTAACGCGTTTTCTTTTTTTGTTAGGGGGAACGAAACAAAAAAAAAAGTGTTTCGTTTAGGGAACACTTGAAAAAAATACGCGTTTGGTAAATTTGTTTGGGAATAAAAAATAAACGAAACACGTTTGAGTGACATTTTTGTTCTTTTTTTGTTTCTTTTAATTTTTTTATATTTTTATTTTCATTTTTCATTTTTTCCTTTATTTTTTACTTTTTTTTTCTTTCGTGGTCGCCGCCTCGGCGACTCGGCCTGACGGGGCCAAGCCTCGCCCGGCTTACACGGCGAGGCTCGCCGGCCCTGGCGAGGCCGAGCCTCGCCGTCGTTGGGCGAGGCTCGGCCTCGCCGGATCTGGGCGAGCTCGAGCTCGCCCAGCCATGGCGAGGCGCGGCCTCGCCGGATCTGGGCGAGCCCGAGCTCGCCCAGCCAAGGCGAGGCTCGGCCTCGCCCGCGGCGACGCCGAGCCTCGCCTTGGCCGGGCGAGCTCGGGCTCGCCCAGATCCGGCGAGGCCGCGCCTCGCCATGGCGGGCGAGCTCGAGCTCGCCCAGATCCGGGCCGCTCGGCCTCGCGCCGGCGGGCGAGCTCGAGCCTCGCCCGGATCCGGGCGAGCCCGAGCTCGCCCGGCCAAGGCGAGGCTCGAGCTCGCGCCTCGGCGGCGAGGCTCGAGCTCGGCCGCGCGGCGACGCTCCTCGCCTCAGGGGCGGCGACGCTCCGGCGAGGTCGCCTGACGGCGTCGCGGCCCTCGACGGCCGGCCATGGCCTCGGCCGTGGACCTGCCAAAGAGAAAGAAGAAGAAAAGAGGAAGAGAAGAGAGAGAGAGAAGGAGAAACAAAAACCAAAAATTGTTTCTTGAGAATTGTTTTCAAACGAGAACAGGCTTTTTTGTTGTTTTCGTTTACTTTCTTTTTGTTTCGAACAAAAAAACAAAAAAAGAACAGTAAACGCAACCAAACGCATTTCTGTTCTTTTTTTGTTCCCTGGAACAAAAAAACAGAAAAAGTGTTTATAAACACTTCTCAGAAACAAAAACATGCAGACCCTAAGTGTCCTCCAGCTGGAACCTTTCTCCCAAAGTTGAACGTTCGAGTCCGAGTCCCAGTAGATTTTTTAATTATAAAAGTTGTTAGAGCACAGATATGTAGGTGATATTTCAAGCCACGGAATGTCCAGCTTTGAGAAAATATCGTGTACACAAGGGTGCCCCATCATATGAGGCCCATCTGCAGAAATTTTGAAAACGCCTCGACATGTCTGCCCCCTCTCCTCGTTCAATGTGCCATTAGAGGGTCCCACCTGTACTGTAAAGGACGAAGCACTCTCTTTTCTTCTTTCTTATGCACTATTTTCTCCAAAAGATTTGAGAGTGAGCGAGCGAGAGCCTGGTCATGATGGAAACCATGGAAGACCCCCGGGCAAAACCCTAATGCTCCTCGAGCACGACTGCGCCATGCCGTCCCTAGTGGTCACAGGCTCGAGTGCGCTCGAGGTCATAGAGCTTGAGTCTCACTTGGCGAGGTCTCAGCCTCCACCAGATTGGTGAGCTCGAGCCTCGCCAGCCTCTAATCTTAGCAAGCTCGAGCTTTGCCAACCTCCAACAAGCTCATCCCTGTCAGTTACTGGCCACCGACTGAGGTAATGGAAGAAATAAGAAAATATATATAAATAATTTCGATTATTTTTTATATTTTTATAAAGTTGAGGTAATGTGAACCAGGTGTTTTGGAAATGGGTTTATACTCCTATGATAAATTTAACTATACACCTATGACAATTTTGGGATTTTTGTAACATTATTGTAGACTTGTTAAGTTAGCATGTGTCATTCACATCAATAAATTTAACAGTAAAACTTGACAGAAATTAAAAGAAAATAAATTTATCATGAATGTATCAATTTGAGGTAAAAAAAAATGAGTTTGTGATAAGTTTATTACTAATGTAGTAATTTAAGATTTTTGATAGTTAAAAAATCAATTTGAAATAAATTAATGTATTAATTTGAGATTTTTTGTGATATTAATTTAAAAATTAAAAAAAGCTCATTCACTCTTTGAAAAACACGTTGGTTTAATCGTCACCGGATCCTATTTTTTTATTTTTCTTGGACCCAATCAACAAGCGAGTTGAATTTTTAAGAAAATCGCGCGCGCGGGCGTGCGCGTGGGCGTGTTGCTCCCACTGGATGCGCGCGCCCACATGGGTGCCGAGTGAAGAGAGAGAGAGAGAGATGTCACGTCACGCGGGCTATTATGAAATAGTGGCAGTCGGTGAGAGACACGACGTGACTCGGATAAAAAGAAGAAAAAGAGAGTGGCCCACGAGAATTAAATAAATAAATAATTAAATATAACAGAATGTACTCGATCAAGAGGGTCATGCACATCATGATATAAGTCTTTTTTGGTCAAACACATCTTGATGAATTTATCTTTTTGCTCTTCAACGCTATGATAAAGTTGGAGAACAAAAAGAAAATTTAAATTTCACTGGCGGTAGAATAGTTCCCTCATAAAAATAAAATTCACATAATCAAAGAGTTTTTTTAATTATTTGGGTTGATATTACTGTTTAAATTTCATATAATAGCATTGAAATTGAAATCACAATCTCATTAAATAGCGTGGGTGAACATCAGTTTAAGGTTGACTCTTAATTCTGCTTCAGGAGATACTTTTTCTATGAATGTGAGAACTATATACTTTTTCTATGAATGTGAGAACTATCCCAATAATCAAGAAGATTAGGTTGATCATTAGTCGTGGGATTTTTGGACCCTGTACTATGTGGATTGAACCTCAATCCTAGATAAGGGTGAGGGTGAGCATAAGGTGCACTTGGGAAAACTTTTAGGAAAAGTCCTTGAAAATATGTAAAAGTTTTTGAGCTAAAGGAGCTTTTCGAAATGCAAATTGTGTTTGGTAAATCGTATTTATGAAAGTCTATTGTGAAATATCTTTAAGCAATAAATGTTTGGACAAATTAACTTTGCAAAAGACTTTTGTCATTAAAAAAAAAAAGGAAAAATAGGAGAATTGGCTGGTTACTGCCGGCGAGGGATAGGCGGTCCGACGAGGGGCAAGCGTCCAACAAGGGTCGCCATGCGGAGGATGCAGCGACAAGGGTCACCGCGATCGAGGTCGTCACAACCAGATCGAGCGGCCCTGACGACCTACGTGCGCGACCCCAATCACAACCAGATCGCGCGATCCCGATCGCTCGATTTGGGTCGCTGGAGGTCACACGACCCAAATCTGGGTCGTGGCAACCTCTAGTGACCTAGATTTATCGGGGGTCGCAGTGTCACCAGGGTTGTAGCAGTCGCGCGACCTTACTGCAACCTAAATCTAGGTAGTCACCGAGGGTTGCGGCGATCGCGGCGACGTGACTCATAGGGGGTCACCGAGGGTTGCGGCGATCGCGGCGACGTGACTCATAGGGGGTCACCGAGGTCACACGACTGGCCATCGACGATCGCCATGACACACCGGCCTCATGCCGACCTCTGTCTAGCTCATCGCCGGCCCCTCGCAACTCCACGCAACTTCATCGGCCAACCTGAACGAAGAAGAAGGTGAATAGTCACGAGAACAAAATCGGAAAAACGAAATGTTAGTGATGACATTTGTGGAAGAAATTTTTTTGTCTTAAGGTGTTTTTGGGAAAAGCTTTCCAAGGGGCTTTTGGGCATCAAAAGCCTCTTGGGCTAAAATAAAGGTGTTTGGGAAAAACTTTTGGAAATTCCATTTGGAAAATGGCAACGTAGTGAAGGCTGAAAGCCTAAAGCAGGTTGGGGGCTACCTTAGGCTTTAAGGTCAATGCGTTTCAAAGCATTTTGCAATGGGCTGAGTCAATGCAAATGCTAAAAATCCAAAGCTATTTTGGGAAAATGCGGTTGTGTTTAGTAAAAAAAATTTGCAAATGGACTTTGAGTTGAATGTGTGTTTGGTAAAAAAAAACTTTCGCAGTGGGCTTTGAAGGGTATTATTTTTTCTTTTCTTTTCTTTTCTTTTTGAAAAATCAGCTAAACCCTTCCCCGGACCGGCGAAGGGCTGCGGCCACCAGCGAGCCAAATCTGGCGCCGAAGGTCGCCTGACCTTGGGCGACCCAGCAGAGGGCTGCGCGACCCAGGCGACCGCCACCTAGGTCTCGCGAGGGTCGCGCGATGGCAAGGGCCGCCTACGGCTGCGAGACCCAGGCGGCGATCGCCTGGGTTGCGCGGCCCCTGGGTCGAGCGACCCTGGTCTCCCGAGGTCCGGCGACCTCCAGCGGCCCTCGGCTGGGTCGCGCGACCCTCGCCGGAGGTCGCCCGACCTCGGGCGATCTCAGCCAACGGCCGCCGACGCTAGATCTGGCTCACCGGCGACCGTCGCCCTTCGCCGGTCCGGCGAAGGGCTGCTCCTTTTACATTTAAAAAATAAATAAATAAAATGGTAATAACAGAAATATAAAAAATTAACGAGGGTAGTTTAGGAAGAAAAAATGTTTTCAGCATTTCCAAGGACTCCACTTTCATTTGAAAGCTCCTTGAGGAGGTTGCCAAACACCCTTATTTTGGTTGAAGGGACTTTGGGGGCTGAATGGGCTTTCTAAATGCCCATCCAAACGCACCCTAAGCCTTTTCAACATACTGAGTTGAGGGAGTAAAATAAAAATTTTTCTTCCCAAATTATTGTTGTTAGTTTTTTGTTTTTCCGGTTTTGCCCTCACTATTTATCATCTTCTTCTTCTTCTCCGTGAGCGGTAGCCGACGAAGGGCAAGCAGTCGCCGGTGACCGTCGCCCAGACGACCGTTGTCAACGGGAGGCATGACCGCCGCCGAGGGGTGGCACGACTACTGCAACCCAGGCGTGACTGCCACGACCCAAATCTAGGGCAGTAGGGTCGCGGGAGGACCTTGCCGCCCCCGATCTAGGTTACGCGACACGCAACCTTGTTGCCCCAAATCTGGGTCACGGGAGGTTGCGGCGGCATCGCGCAACCCCGTTGCGACCTAGATCCCAGGGTGGCAAGGTCCTCTCGCAACCTCGCCGCCCCAGATCTGGGTCGCGGCGGGGTCGCCAAAGGTTGCGGCGACGTCATGCAACCTCCCGCGACCTCACCGTCTCAGATCCGGGGGCAGCGAGGTTGTGCGACGCCGCCCCAAATCTAGGTCATGACGAGGTCACCGAAGGTCGCCCGACCCCAGGCGACCTTTGCCGCTGGTCTTCGGGGGTCGCTTGACCCCAAGCAACCCTCCCCAATCGTCTCCGGGGCTGTTTGAGTCAAATGTCGGTCGTCGGCAACAAATTTTGATTACCAACGGTCGCGCCCTTGCTGGCCAATTTTCTTTATTTTTCTTTTGATAATTTTTTTTATCACAAAAGGTCATTTGTAAATATAGTATTTCCAAACATTATTTTGCTTAAAGGTACTTCATAATGGACTTTCATATTACAATTTACCAAACACAATTTGCATTATAAAAAGCCTCTTTAACCTAAAGTCCTTTTGCATTTTCCAAGCTTTTCCTAAAAGTCCAACCAAACGCACCATCACCCTCTCCTCAGCATTCCGAGAAGACCAAATGCCCAAGGCAGCCCCCAACCTACCTTGGGCTTTCAGCCTTGGGAAGGCTTGCCTTTGGCGAAGGCAAGTGAAAAAAATCTTACCAAACACTAAATGTTTGGCCCAAAGGCCTTTAGCCCTCCAAAGATTCTTGGGAAAGCAGTTCCCAAACATAGCCATAGTCCAAATGAATAGTTCCCGCCTTGGAATTGGGAACCGCCTACTAAGGATCAAGTCCGAAAAATTAGAATCAAAACTCATCCGTTAGTTTTATAGATCTACCTGAGAACTGAACCGTCAGTTCGATTCAATTCCTAAGTAAGTTCATGGAACCAATCTCCAATCCCTACAAAGCTTGTTCAGTATTATATTTGGGTTAAATTGCAAGTCCTTGAATTTGATTAAGAATTGAAAACTATAAGGCAAAACAAATAAACAATACTTGATAGCTAAAAACTTAATTTCTTCGAAAGTCATGGTGTGGTCTTCTTAAGGTTTTCCGACACCAGAAACATGTAGAGAATTAGGCTCCACACTAAAAATCCTAACCTCCATAGAAGTTAAAAACATTGATCCCTTGATTCATCTTTTTCCAACTTAACCTAATTTAATTATGGGAATGGCTAAGAAGAAGCCTAATTATACTTTTTAAATGAGTCGTTGGCTCTTATGGATATCTCCAATCAATTCTCTCCTTCCTCTACGTTCTTTTATTTTGTTTTGATTGAGAAAGCAAGTAAATAGATTATTAGAATGAAATAGATAAAAACAAGCAAAGTGGTTAATCCTATTACATACCAAAGAGACAAAATTAGTCAATAATATCCAATAATTAAAAATATGCATATATTCGATCCAAAAATTATAAAATAATTAAGTAATTAAAGTGGATTTTTAAAATATATATAGTGGATTTTTAATATATATATATATATATATATATATATATATATATATATATATATATATCGGTTCAATCCATATGGATGGACGAGCGGTTCCATGCCTAGAAACGAGAACCGGACCGACACTCACCGGTTCCACTAAATTGAAATTGAGAACCACCGGTTCTAGTCCCATCACGTATGTTGCTAGGCCGTCCAGATGATTCTCAATTCCTTTACATACCCTAAAATAGGAGTTTAGAATTGATCCCACCCAGATCAACCATGTAGATATTATATAGTATATTCTTTTATCTATTCTAAAGTATATAATCATAACTTAACGTTAATAGCATTAACGAGTTGTCATCCTCTAGCATGTTGTTCTGTCCTCTTCTTTCTTTTCTTTTTATTTTTTTTTTTATCTTTGTCAAGTAAATCAAAGAGAACAAAGCTCTAATTAGAAATTTAGAAACCCTCTTCGTGAGCAACGCTTGACGCTCACTCCATTCTTGGTTGCCGCTCACCCCTTGTAGCACCACTCGCCCCTCGCAACTCGCCTCTCACCCCTTGCCTCACATGAGACTGATCTAATCCGGATTATGCTCACCCCTAATTAATAAGATATGAATTTATATATTCATGATTTATATTAAGTATTTTGAATTTCTTATGGTTTAATTATACTCCATTAGTAAGTTTCACATGCATTGTAACCCAGAATTCTCTTATCTTAAACTCCCATCTCAACCCATCTCCCAAGCAGAGAAATGATTCAAAGACAAATCAAAAGCGAAGGAATTATAACATGCTCCAGCGATGGAAACACTTTATCCTTGTGAGCAGTCTTGATCATTTTTATGCTTTGTTACTTTTAGTAATTGTGGAAATTCTATTGTTACGTTATCTTAAATTTATCTTGGATATATATTAGTGTTTATAGTTTGGTTGATCAATGTCGTATTATTGATGGATATATAATTTCAAATAATAAGTTTATCTTTTCGTGGAATACAAAAAATGAAACAAAAAAATCATTGGTTGATCTCTGGTTGATCTTGAACCGGATTGAAATGACAAGGTTGGTCCGGTCCTCAGTCTTAGACTCAATAGGGTCGGTTCTCAATCCCAAAAATTTGAGACCAATGCTATCGAGCCTTGAATTTTGGCCAACTAATTCAAGTTTTCATTTTTTAAATGTACCAAAGTAAATAATAAATAAATATCAAGAATGCCCAATCCGTCCATTTTCCAATTTGCATGAGTCTAATTCATCGGACCTTAGCCCACAGGTTTGGCCCATAAACCCCAGTCTAAGGCCATTATCCAAAATCCATCACTCATGCCACCTAGGACCCGGATCTTAATGTTGTATAGCTAATTCAAAGAGCCTGCCGATAAAACTTTGGATTCTTTTCAAGTTGAACAATGATATGAATTTCGCTGACAGACTGAGAACTCAGCAGGACAGAATGATCTAACTGCACCTTCGACTCACAAAAGGCACGGCGAAGTCCCATTAGGACACTCCATAAAGCCGAGGATGATGTAGGCATTACAGGTTCTGTAATCTAATACATTTACTCGTTCACTCATTCTGTGAAGCTCCCCGTTGTGGACACGAGGAGTTAATAGTCCAACACTGGGACATCACACAGAGCATGCCATCTTTATTGAGCTGAAACAATGCTTTTCCTTCCATTGTCTACGTTGTAGAGGAACGCAACGGAGAAAGATTGAACTAAGGGGGTCCGGCACCTCAGAGAAGAACTTATCATATAACCCGAACGGAGGATTTCACTGAGAATCGGAGACATGAAGATGCTCACGCGTTCGAGAACAAGAAGATGAACTGAAGAGTCAACAAGAGGAGAAGATGAACATGGAAACCAAGAATGGAAAATGAAAAAGAAAAAAAGACTTTGGATGAAAATGCCCCTGATTATGATTTGGAAAGTGGCATTTGAGATATGCATGCTCACTAGGCCCTTATTTGAAATTAAATTGAACCCTTATTTGAAATTAAATTGATTACTTCAAGCCCTAATTTGAGATAAAGTCCACTCTTAGCCTTTCTTTTTCTTTTTTCTTTTTTTCAAAAATGGGTTCATTTTAGGCCTTCATTTGAAATTTTTTTCCAAAAAATGTGCCTGTATGTCCTTTTGTCTAAAAAGATGAGATAAATAAAGATTTAATTGATTTTTACCAAAAAAAAAAAGATTTAATTGGCATATAATCAAATTAGCAAACATTGGTAAAGCTAACTAAGGGGAAAAGTATCAAAAAAGTCTTAAACCTATAACATTTGTACCAATTCAATCCTAAACTTTTCAATTGGATCAATTTAGTTCCAAACTTTTTTCATATTTGTATCAATTCAGTTTTAAATTCTTCAATTAGACCAATTCAGCCCAACCTTTTCACATTAGTATCAATTTAATCCATCCGGCTAATTTTGGCTAGCCAACACTAATGTGGACGGCGACCGCCCAACCAATGTTGATGCAGTAAATTTTAATAAAATTTTTTTATTTTTTTGAATTTTTTATTTTTATCGTTACTTTTCCTTCTTTTTTTCCTTTTCTTTCTCCCTAAATTCCTTACAGTGGCTGCGAGGCTTGCCCGCCACCAAGCAAGGGCTGTGAAGCCCTCGCTGGCTGTTGGCGAGGGTCACGGCCCTCACCCAGCCTCGCCTAAGGCCGTGGCCAAGGCGACTTCGCCCAAATTTGGTGGCGAGGCCATGGCAAGCAAGGCAGCCTCGCCCACAACCCTAGATGAGGCTAGGCAAGGGTTGCGAAGCCCTCACCCAATGATCGGCAAGCCGCCGGAGGCTTGCAAAAGAAGGGCAAAGGAAATAGAAAAAAAGGAAAAAATTAATAAAAAAATGCAAAAAAAATTAAAATTTAAAATTACCACGTCGAATTTATTAGCTAGTCGACGTCACGTCGCACCGACCAACCAAATTTGGCCAAATGGACCGAATTAGAATCAATGTGAAAAGATTTAGAACTGAATTAGTACCAATATAAAAAAAAATTAAGCTTGAATTGGTCCAATTAAAGGGTTTATGAATGAATTAGTACCAATGCTATAAATTTAAGATTTTTTTTTTTTGTACTTTTCCCCTGACTAAGGTGTTAAGCTGTTAACTTTTATGACTGGTGATGTTGCCTCCCCAAGAAATATCAAATAAATGAGTGTGTTTGGAATCAATGAAGGAAAGGGAAAGCAATTTCGATGAAGTTTGGAAAATATATACCCCACCAAGCTCTCAGCATTCTCGCACGATCTCTCACACTGACCCACCGAATGTTCACAACAGAAGCCGCTCGCGAATTGAAAATTAAAGAAGGCGAGGAATAGATACGGAAGATGGTCTTTTCATTCTGTCTTAAACAATCAGTTACCATATGACTGAACATAGGTCTTTACCAGACTTAATATATGTCAAAAGACATTCCCCGCACTTAGGCCACAACTCCTGGATACCGCAAGGATAAATCTGAAAATAGAAGACATGATCATGGAGAAAACACTTTTAACAGTCTATGCACTTGTTTTTTTTATAACTGCTGAACAAAGACAAGCTTGAGACATAAACATCCCACAAGACATAGCAAACCTCAAGAAAGATAAGTTTCTTTCCTAATAATCACGACTATGGTCTAGGTACTTTTGAAATGGCCTGAAAAGAGTACTTTCTATTTTTGGATTATTGTTTGCTAATGGATCACACTAGATTTCCTAATTTCTCCATTTCTTTCCGCTTGTCTACTTCTATTGCAACTTTGGGACTGGAAGAACCTCAAAACACAGTTGCAATCAACAGTTTCAGTGATGGTCATCCTTGGACGGCACTAGAATGTCATGAAATCTTTATGAGGCTCCAGAACTCCTCATGTAAGAACCCGTACTGCATTATAACAAAAGCTACTTGTCAGTCGGTATCAATCTCAGGGGACTGGAAGTTCTGACAAAGGACATGGTAGAGGTTTCTTCTCAATATAAACAGAAAAGAGAGTTAAAATAAAATGTTTTCCATGATCCCTTTTTTCTTTTCTTTTGAGTGTTCTAAAAACAATTCTATCCTTTCTTTGAAACACCTATATCTAATAGAGGCCTACTTACCAACAAAAAAAAAAACCACTATAAAAATGAACTCATTAAATTAAATAGAGTTATAGAAAGAGCAGTAGATGATCAGATAAACAAGAGAAAAAATTGTGGGAATAGATGACACCCCATTAGAAACTCTGCTAATCTGTAAGTAATCTGCCTTCTGTACTTATGGGCTTTAGGGTGTATTATGTTCCGAATGCATGGGCCACGGGTTGGGAGTGGGTGGATAGAGAGAGAGATGGCCAGTGAGAAGATTCAGAAGGAAAAGTGAATGGCGATCGCCCAGGTCTTGTTTATTATTCGTCACTCTGTTATATGGAAGGAGAAGTGAGCCCATCATTTTCATGTTCTCTTCCTCATGATTAAGGTTGTGGAATAGCAACCCGGACCGATATATATTAATTTCTATACTTTGAAAACCTTAATTAACTCTCTCTCTCTCTCTCTCTCTCTCTCTCTCTCTCTCTCTCATGTTCTACACTCCTTCCTCCATCCTCGGTCCTCAATCCTCCTCACGCACAATTCTCTCCATTCTCTCACCTCATCTTGCTCTCAATCGCCTCTCAACTGACCTCTAAACTCCGGCCCTCTATCGCTACATCACAGTCGCAACCTCACCTACAGCCCTCCATCGCAGTCATGGCCTCGCCTCGCGCTCACTCTTGCTTCAATGTAATGGCCATCCTCTTGTTGTTATTGCTTGATTTCTGTTGCTGGAATAGGATTTCCTATGTGAACATGGAGTTGATTATACTAGAAATTATCCGACGCCCAATTTGGTATCTTCTCTCTTTTAGGGGAAAAGTTTCGCAATCTTTTTTTAATGTTTCGTATAAGATGGAAAACTATATTTCATGCAAGAGTGCTCTAACAACAACATTTAGATGCACTGAAAGTCAAATAAGATATATCAATATAAACATTAATCAAGTGTGGTAGAGTAAAGTACCCGAAGCGTGTTGCGCAAAATTAAATACCGCATTGCTATTAAGCCTTGAACAGGATCCCATGAGCCATGCCTGATACAAAAATACAATTAGTCTAGGCTAATGAATGCAAATTTCCCTAAACTTTGGTGATAATGAAACGTTAAACCTAAATTTGAAATTGAGTTAAAAATAAACTAAATCCCATGACGAAATTCTTAATTCCGTGAAGGCCGGCCAAGGGGATCCCAGCTAATTTGGGTCGCATTTAATGTGCCATTGTTTCCCCATATGGAATACCTAAAAAGGCTTCATTTGCTTGTCCAATCTTTTCCTATATAATCACCAACGTATGACGGCAAATTAAAAGGGTTAATGATGTGAAAATGTGAAGCAAAACGGTTGATTCGAGAGTGGTCATTATTTGGACGAATTTTGAAAGTACATGGTGAGCGGCACAAAAAAAATGAGATACCAATGCGAGTCCATGCAAAGTGCAATAAGCCAGTTTATGCAATATAGATGTTTTTGGTTTGGGATCAAATTCCTTATGAATTCAATCCTAATTTTCTCATGAAATGCATAAATAGTCTAGAAGCAAAAATTTAAGTGTAAACACTATATTTAAATTGAAAGAAGAACCAGAAAAGATGACCAGCATGTAATGAAAAATTAATTTAAGAACTAACAATTTCGCTCATGCCAAAAGATGCAAAACATCTTTTTCCTTCAGATAAGCCTATTACAGCGTTGATTTTGGCAGGGGAATTCATAAACTTGATCTAGAAGTGACACATGCAACAAAAAATTTGTCCAATCAACTAAAGGTATAACGTCACGAAACATAGGTAAATGAAAAATGCGAACTCCATCGGTACCTCAGTAGCCTCTCATTTCTGCTGCGACCGAACATAAAAGCGATCATTTCAAAAAAAAAAAAAAAAAAAAACATAAAAGTGACCCAGTTTACTAAGTGACGAATCTGCCAGAAAGTTGCATATACTCGAGGCCTTCAAGATTTTGAGGAGCAAATCAACCTGTGCACAACATTCCTTTTAAAACGTGCCCTTATATCCTTCATCGCATTCTGTACTTGCTCCGAGTTCTCAGCCGGACATTCACTGACTTTCAGCTTTTCCAGAGAAGTCAGTTCTGCTAGGCCTTCAATATGATGTATCATTTTGCATCGTTTGATCTCTAAAACTTTCAGCGACTTCAAGTTTGAAAGATCAAGTGAACTGAGGTCATCACAGTAGGATAGAATCAAATTACTCAGTGAGGTTAACTGGCCAATCCCATTGAGATTTCGTATTTTGCAGTTTGATATATCTAGCCTCTTCAGGGCATTGAGCCCTTCGAGCCCTTCAATCTCTTCTATCGTGGAGGGTGGTCGGCGTGCTTTTTGGTCCCCATCACTCAGGCACAGCTCCTCCAATTTCTTTAAATTTCCAAGAAAGAGCATCGCTTTCATCCTTTTAGAACTCACACGCAGACAAATTAGAGAACGGGGAAGCTTCGGCAACTCTCCAATTTCATTGCACTGAACTAAATCCAGGGCGTGAAGACCAGGGATGGTGAAGATTTCGGGATGTAGGCTAGATATACCGGAATGCCCCAGCGTCAATGATCTCAGACGATGTAGTCCCTCAATATCACAGGAAATGGCCCCCTTCAAACTCCGACACCAGGAAGCATGTAGTTCTTCAAGCTTGGTCAGATTCCCAATCTCCCCAGGAAATGCTCGAATGAAAGAGGAGTCCATTCTCAGCACTCTCAAGCTTTTCAGATTTCTTATTGAATCAGGGAGTTCAGAGATACTAGTCGCTGATATATCCAACTCCTCTAACGACCCCATTTCACCGATAGAATATGGAAGTTTATCCAAACAGCGGCAATCCCTCAATGACAAGCGTCTTAGCTTTAGCAGCTTCCCCAGAGAGCCCGGGAGCTCAGAAATTTCGGCACCTTCTAATAAGAATTCGCAGAGAGCAGTCAGATAACAAATCGAACTGGGCAGGTGAGTCAATTGGAAGTAGCTTAAGCCACTGAGAATTTCGAGTTGCTTCAAATTGCCTATGGAGATGGGGATCTGCCGTACAGAAGTCCCATCAATAAAGAGCTCTTTCAGAGCTGTCGTACGACCAAGTTCCACTGGCAACCCGTTCAATTGGGAGCAGAACTTCAAATTCAGGTGAACTAAATGTTTTAAATTGCCAATTGAAGGATCTAGCTTCATCAAATGACAACATCGTTCAAGAATCAGGATTTCCAAATATTTGTAACCAGAGAAGTTGGGAGTAAACAGTAAGTCAGAACACCCGGTAAGATTCAAGACTTTCAATTTCTTCATCTGCAAAGCCAAAATGGAAAACAGGCACGTGGTCAATTCGCAGATATTTAATTCAAGAAAACAAACATAAAACAACCAAATGAATGCCAAACCACCTTGATTTTACTCCAACCTCCCCATTCTTCCGTGACTTTGCTCCAAGACAGGTCGAGAATGACCAACTCTGTTAACAAAAAATTTTCTGCACTAAAATCCAGAGGACATCTTTGCCAACAGAGCCACCTTAAACTAGCAAATGCACCTTCAAAGTTTCCGGAAACTTTGGCATTATCCAACTTGAGAAACCTTATGTCTGGCATGCTCTGAAAATGTCCAGCCGTGAAGTCAAAGCAGAGAGCTTCAACGTTTTCCATTCCCTACATTTGACCAAGTAACAAACATCAGAAGCTGCAAACCCAAATGCCTATCAGAAAACAGGATGCTTTCCTTGCCGTACATGCTAAAGAGTACATATATGATATGATTCCACGAGAAGATATGGAAAAAAGAAAAAGAAAAATAAAAATAGCAATAGCTCATATGTCAAGGCGTTTGTTTTGCCGAAAACAAACTGAATCAGAAGGTTTTACCTTCTCCCTACTTATTGCCTTTGGAACGATATCCTGTATGTAAAACTTCCGATCAATTGGATCTCCAGATCCCTCCTGATTTAAAATTCTTTTGCCAACACATCTTAGCAATCTGTGCATCTGCAATTCATTGTTTTCTCCAATTTTTGCTAGGGGCATTAGAATGCAACCAGAGGATGGATAGCAATTGGGCCACATATATGAAGCAATTCGGGCATCCACGCCAGAGATAAAAAATGCTATGTCCAGAAATATATCTTTTTGCTGTTGATCTAATTCTTTGTAACATATATCCAGTATCTCTTCAAGGCCAACCGTAGTCTGTTCAGACCTCATCGTAAATTGTTTCATTGACTTCTCCATCTTTTCCCATTCTTGTATTGATTTACCCCGCAAAAATGAACCAACAACTTCCACTGCTAATGGTAATTTCTCTGTAGCTTTGACAATGCGGTTTGCGAGTCCATCATAATCAGGTATGGAAGATTGCATCCTGAATGCATGCTTGCAGAAAAGTTCAAAAACTTGACCATCATCCAACGCACCAACTGTGTAGGTACGAGCCTTCTCGGGATCATACTCTTTGAGAATTTCCTTATTTTGAGAAGTCACAATTATTCGACTACCTGGACCAAACCAATGAAGCCGGTCTCCTACAATAGCATGAAGATGGGATTGCTTTTCCACGTCATCAACTACTATTAGAACTTTCATTTCACGAAATATATCCAGGAAAATTTCTATTGTTTCATCAAAAGAGGGATCTTCACGATCTCGTTCAAGGATATCACTTATCAACTTAGCTTGCAAAAACTGAATACCACGAGGATTTTGTCTGGTTTCTTCGACCTTTCCAAGAAAACTACAACTGTCACCACGAGGATTTTGTCCGGTTTCTTCGACCTTTTCAAGAAAACTACAACTGTCACCACTAGGATTTTGTCCGGTTTCTTCGACCTTTCCAAGAAAACTACAACTGTCACCACGAGGATTTTGTACGGTTTCTTCGACCTCTGCGAGGAAGCTACAACTGTCGAAACAAGAAGAGATCCGGTCGTATACAACCTTGGCAAGAGTCGTTTTGCCAATTCCATCAATTCCATAGATTCCAATAATGTGCACCTCATCATTGACTTCCATTTCAAGTAAGTCAGTTAAGTTTTTTACATGATCATCAATTCCAACTACATTTTGAACAGCTGCAATTGCATAATTCCTATCTGAGGTTTCCATGTCTGCTGCTTGCTCTCCAGCTTCATCTTCCATTTCCTCCATGCTCTGCAAGAAAAGCAGAATTTCTTCACCAAAGCAGTATCGTAGATGGAGAAAAGAACAAACATAACCTGATCAGTCTCTCTCTTGTAACATTGCTTCAGTTCCACACATATATACAAGATATTCATTTGTCATCAAATTTTTCTTCTGGATGCAAAAATAAGCAGACACCTATTCTAGCATACTCTGCTATGCAATCCAATATCTAATCAGATAAATATTAATAAGAAAGCTCAGTGAGTAATTTAATCTAATTCGGCGATATCAGCATCTTCGAAATTGGGTCTGCTTATTTACTGATCAGATCTTTCAACTTTCGAGAAAATTTGATATGCACATCACAAAAATGATCACACTAATAAAATTAATAAGTTCTTATCTCTGAAGTGCAAATAAGTTCCAAACAGCAAACGAGTACCATGGAAATAAGACTGACATCTTAAAATTCGGATGATAGACCATTTTTAGATTATGCTAGACCATTTTTAGATGATGCAATGATTGATATTAAGTTCATGTTATCCTCAACCCCATACAATTTTCTTCTTTTGCTCCTTCTACATCGTCTTTCCTCACATTTTCTTGTGTTGCTATTTCCAAGTTGAATGAACTATTTTCAGTGATAGTGATCTCGGACTAATTGAAATCAGTGCTTAAATATTCTGACTGATTTCCAAATACAAGTACATTCCGATACCACACTCTCATTTACAGGTGCTAAGCTTTCCTTGATTGGTTTCTTCTCGTCGCTTAATTACTTTTCAATGCAATCACATCCTTAAATTATCAGTTAAGAATAAGACCAAAGAGAGGGGACCAAAGAAAATGGAAAGGAAAGCCCGATGCTGTTGCCCGTGTTAGATATCTCCTCTCCTATGGCAACTTTTGGTATGTAATGGTAGGGAAAATTTGAGAATTCTGGACATTTGCGAGTGAAGAAATGATTCTATGGACTAGTTGAAGGCTGTTATATTTCTTGTAAATTTACATTGTCGATTCAATTCTTGAACATTCTATCAATTTATCTGAAATATGATAGGTATGTGCAATGGCATGCTTCTAACTACTTTACGTTCGAATAAGTTGTTGAAAAGAAATTTACATCTAGTCGCATTTTAGGTGAAATTCTTTGATGTTATGATAAAACCAGCGTCGAGGCTCACCTTGTTTGTCTCTGATTGAGGCACAGCTTGTTGAGGTATTCTTTTGTAACGCTCAAAAGTGATACAACCTCCCGAGTTGAGCGACTCCCTGCAATAGCTAACTTGTATTAGGCACTCATCCGGTATTTTCGGGCTCGATATGTCAAGCAATGTTTCCAGTGAAGGACACGTATCGACGTCCAACTCAGTCAAAAACTCTAGCTTGTCAAGGCCCTCAACAACACACAGCTTGGTGCAGTCAGAGATGAACAAACGGCGCAGGTTCTTCAAGTTCGATGTACCAGTTAACTTTTCCATAGCAGCACAATTGCTAATAAAGATGTGTTGCAATGATAATAGTGTACCAATGACTTGAATCTCAAGTAGGTTTTCGCACATGGACAATATAAAGACTTTTAGTTTCTTTAAGGCATCAGGAAGAAGAAGCACTCCCGGTGAACAATAGGTCGACTCACTCGAAGAAGACTCCGATTGATCGAGAACCCCGAGAGATCCTCCCTCGCCAAATAATACTATCCTTCCAATTGACTGGCACTCAGAGATTTCCAATTCCTCCAGTGATGCCGACATACCAAAAACCTGAATCTTAGTCATATTAGGGCAATTACATACACTCAGTATCCTCAACCTAGATGGTATGATTAAGCTCTCAAGGACACACCCGCTCAAATGTAAGTCCTGCAATTGCAAAAACCCATGGAGTTGAATTTCTTCCAGTCGCAAGAGACGAAGCGTCAATTTTGACGGAATTCCCAAGTTGGATTGTGGTGGTCCTGTCCAGCTCCAATTGTCAAGTTCTAAAGAAAGTAAAGAAGGCGGTAGCTGCTCGAGGGGTTGCAGATCTAGACCAAGCAAAGTAAGATCTTCTAGAAGAGAAAGGAGACCCAACTCCATAGGTGGCACGGCAAACTTGAGAAGACACAACTTCAATTTCTTTAGTTTGGATAGCCTACCAATCCACCCCAAGTGACATGTGTGCTTGAGGTTTGACGAATCTTGACCTTCAGAGCCATCGGAGAGGACCAACTCTACTAGATTGGTAAGCTTTGAGAGACATGGGACCACCTCTAGTGAGCTAGATTCAACATGTAAATGGACTAAACTTGCTGGAAGTTCAGGCAACTCTGTAATCTCACAACATGTTAAGTCAAGTGTTGAGAGGTGAGAAAGCCTGTTGATTGTTCCTGGAACTCGACAGATTCCGGTCCAACATAAATTTAAGACTCTAAGGGAGGATAGATCTCCTATTTCATCAGGAACTTTGCCTACCAACTCATTGCAGTGACCAAGATAAAGCTCCTCCAGTTTGTGCAACATTCCAATAGCTTTGGGTAACTCCCATAGATCTATAATTTCATTGATCACCTGCTTTGACAAATCCAAAGTGCACAACGATGTTAATTTTCCAATGGAGTTTGGAAGTTGTCCAATCTTAGTGTCTTTTAGACAAAGATTTGACAAACACCATAGCTTTTCGATGGACTCCGGCAGGCCTATAATTCCAGTATATGAAAGGTCCAATTTCCTTAATGATGTTAAGTCGCCGATAGCGGTGGGGAGTCCACTCACTTTGTCGCAGCCCTTCAAAGAGAAGTGCTCAAGCTTCACAAGCCCTCCAATTTCATCAGGCACTCGTTCAATAAGCCCACACCGGGTGATATTCAAGTCAAGCAAGCACTTTAGCTTTCCAATGGAGCTGTGGATTTCCTTCAATCTCCCACAGCGATCAAAAGTCAACCTCTCTAAATCCAAGCATTTAGATAAGTTTGGAGTTCTAGTAATGTCATGACATTCGACAAGAGCAAGATTTTTAAGTTTGGTTGCCATCTGCAAAAAGGAAGTATAAACATTACAAAAAGAAGTCAAATAATGTACAAGACAACTGTTATAAATTGAGATGAAACCATACCTTAATTAAGTCCCATACTTTCAAATCATCTGTGAAGTGATTGTCAAAAAGTTCAAGGACAACTAAATTCTCTGAATGCATACTAGGCCCACTACCACGTTGAAAGCAACAACGCCACGAAATCCATCTCAACTTTGGTAGAGAAACGATGAAATCCCCATACATGCCCACATTAGATAATCTCAGGAACCTCAAGCTTTCAAAACTACCAGGGCTAATTGAGATATAAGAACCCCATCCCCGTTCCCATAGATCAAGTGCTTCAACATCTTCGAACCTCTGCCAATAAATCAATTACAGTGATTAGTTGAAGTTTGTCGGTAGCCAGTGATTTCATTTACGATTTAAATGAATGAAATAGAAGAAAAGATCACGAGCATAAAGTTGAATTCTCAAACACATAATGTCACTTTTTTCATTTGAACCTAATAGTTGTCTTACCTCTTGGGTTTTTGCTAAATCAAGGACCTGCTCGCTAGTCCATAGCCTACTACGCTTTCCGACATGTGCGAGGACTTTGTCGATGAACAATTTCCCATCCCAAGTCTTTCAGTAGGTCATGCATCCAAAATTTGTTGTCATGCTTTATCTTTATCAAGGACTTCCTAACAAGGACTTCAATTTCCAATTCAGGATTAATTCCACAAGCCTCCCACATGTATATGGCATTAGTAATATCCTCGTTGATGAAAAAGCATGCGACATCTAGAAAAATGTCGCGCTGACGATAGTTTAGGTCCTTATAGCTAATCATCAACTTTTCTTGTACACTCTCATCCGGTATTTTCTTTAATTTGTTTAATGTCTTCTCCCATTTCACTTTAGGCTCTCCACAAAGTGAGGAACCCATAACTTTAAGAGCCAAAGGAAGGCACCCAGTAGTAGAGACAATATCTCTTGAAAGATAGTCAAAATCCATTGCTAGAGAGCCTTCTAGAAACGCATGCCTCTTGAAAAGATTGAGAGCATCGTCAAAATTCATCGCCACCATTTCATAAGGCAGAATTCGGATTGCAGGGTCAGAATTCACTTTCTTCGTTTCAGGAACCATTCTTTGCTTAGTAAACTCCAGTACCCTTGCAATCCTAGTGGTGATAATTATTCTTGTTCCGAGATGCAACCAATGTTGTCCAAATAGATTCTCGATCATTTTTTCCTCATCAACATCATCAAGAACTATGAGAACCTTCTTACTGCCAAGTGTCGCCTCTATCCTCCTCCTTCTGTAATCAACATCATTAATAGCATCTGCTTCTCCAGAACTATCAATATATCTTAGTAACTTCTTCTGCAAGGAGACTAAACCCTCCTTCTTTAAAGTTTCTCGAACATCGTCAAGGAAGGCGCAGCACTTTCCAAAGTGAGAACAAAGTGCATTGTAGACAACCTTGGCTATAGTGGTTTTACCGATGCCCCCCATTCCATGAATTCCAAGTAGCCTCACTTCATCACTACAGTCAACATCTAACAATTTCAGTACTTCTGCCACTCGATAATCAAGTCCAATTAAATCTTTGGTCACAGACTTATATCTTATCTTCAGCTCCTGCAAAACCACTTTAACTACCAAGTCCACAAGTTCTGCTTGGCTGCCACAAATAGAAGCAAGTTCATTAGTTACAAACGTTATATCGATCATACAGATTGACATGTATGCCTCTAAATCCAAAAAACAGTGTACTCCTTTTATTCACCTTAATAACTCTTGCGTACGATTGTACCTCTTTTTTTTTTTTTTTTTTTTTTTTTTTAAGATGTGAAGATTTGCTAATTTATATTTATCTCCCGACGTCTCTTGTACAGGACGAGCTTGATTCTAAAGCTAGAAAGGTCAAGGATCTTTATAGCTTACCTTTGGCCTTTTTGCAGCACCCAGCCCTTGATTTGATCGACCTTCTTAAGAGCTTCCTCCCAGGATTCTACTTCGTGAGGAAACTTCTCCTGTTGCTTCTTCTCGCGCTCCTCCTTGTGCTTTTTTATGGCCGTGCTGTATAATGCGGTTTTAAGGTCAACATCATTTGGCTTTACGTAGTAAAAAATCGGTAGGATCTTTTTCTCCTCCGAATTGGATGTGTTGTCTACCATCCTTGCGAGCTCACGGAGACACCATTTGCTACCAGCATAGTTTTGTGAGAAGATGGGTATGTAGATTTGGGAGTCGTCGATTGCTCGCAGGAGCTCTCCACCAATTTCTTCGCCAACTCGAAGTTCTTCGTCATCCATGAAGGCATGAATACCATTAGTTCTCAAGTCTCGATGAAGGAAGTTGGTGAATCCATCTCGAGTATCTCGGCCACAGAAATTCAAGAATACTTGATACTTGCCTCCTCTTGCACTGCCGCTACTCGTCCCAGTATCTGAATTCGTCATGGCAGCTTTACTTTGCAAATTAAGGCCTCTCTCGATCTCCCCCTGAACATTCCTCGCCAAAATCAAGTAAAACGAAAGATATAGAGTACTTGCTGAAAACTCGTTGATCTTTATCAAGTCGTCATGGATCCTCTTTTCAATGACTTACTAAAGAAAAAAAATCTGGGTAGCCGGCGCGTGGGTGTGTGCTAGCGCGCGCGAGTAGCCAGCGAAGAGAGAGAGAGAGTGGCAGCGGGGGACAGGCGCAGAGGGTAAGGATGAAAAGCAAAGGTCAAAAAGAGTGGTCCCACGAGAATTAATTAGATAAAAATATAGTTGGTTTTAAAATGGAACTCTCTTTATATCGATAAAGATATATAAATTAAACCAAAAACAATGTACTGGGTCTATAAAGTGATCCCCATTCTAATAAAGTTGGAAACCGGGAAGAAAATCAAAATTTTCGCTTGAGGCTCACGTTATTTTATAAAAATAAAAAATATTATAAATATATTTCTAAAAATAATTATTTATATGATTTATAAAAATTAATGAATTAAAAATATGTCTATCGTTCACGGCAATAGTTAATTGAATCCTCCGTTCATGAAAGCTATTTCTTTTTATGTCTATCTCCAAAACTGCTAAATAAAAAGGGAAAGAAAATTTTAAGAATGAGGAGGACAAATGAGAGCCATGTTGGATTTCGACACTTAGGCCCTGTTTGACAACCATCCAAACAGTCTTAATCGATTTTTTGTTAGAATCGGTTTGGGAGCAGAATCGCGTTTGATAAATTTTTTGTCAAAACCGATTCGGGAACAAATTTAGTCCCAAAATCAGTTTTGGACAAGAATTGAGAATCGGAGAAAAAATATGATTCTCCGTCAGAGAATCAAAAAAAGAATCAAAAGTGCCGAATCAAAAAAAAAATTATTTCTATATTTTATTTTTATTTCTTCCTAGTATGAAATATATATTTGTTGTATATAGAATACATATTTAATTTTACGTTATAATTTAGTATTTTTATTTATTACATATTGTAGGGATATTAGTATAGTTTATACTATGGTTTATTATTTACTATATAATAAAAATTGATTAGTTAATATTTTTATTACTTAGTATAAAAATATAATTAATCGTGAATGGTTTATGAAAATTCAATATCAAATTTATTTTAATCTAAAAAGGTAATTAAAAAAGAATTGGAATAGAAATTTTATATAGTTACCAAACGCGTTTCTATTCTTTTTCTATTCTAGAATCGAAATTTTATTTGTTACCAAACGCGTTTTTTACTTAGAATCGGTTCCAGGGACGAGAATCGAAATAATCATTTCGGTCAAAATTAGTTCGGGAACGGGAACGTAATCGTTACCAAACGCGCCCTTACCTTCCTTGCCAATAGAAGTTGATTTTTGAGTTTTATTCATAATTAGTTTCTTCAGGACGAACGACAACAAAGATAAATTTACGAAAGTTGCAACTAAATCCTCGGTTTAGGTTTCAATTTTTTTCTCTCTTGCCTTGGAAAGCGAGGATTGATTCCTTACAGTTATAGAAAACACTAACTTGAATTTGCACTGTCCGAACACATATATCTTATTAGAATGTTTGAATGTCTAGCATTCATAGATAATATCCTTATCCAAAGTTTATAGAAATCTTTATGTTTGTGCTTTTAACACGCACAATTGTATGCTAGTTGTGTTACATTAAGATAATCCTGCGAAAATAAAAAAATATATATTGTTAAATCATTTTTAAGCAAAATGCTAGGGTTTATTCCTCGATTATCATTTGCACGTTTAATTTTGCTTCTTTTATGTGGTGGCAAATGGCGATTATGTCTCATAATCCTCTTGCATATGAGTATGACATAGAGCCTGTGATTATGTATTAATCTCACTTGTAGTTGTCATTTTCACTTGTAAATTTATCTCAAACTTGTGAAAATAATTGAAAGTTAAAATTGAGATCATGATCATGACAAATTCCTCGCACTCTTTGAAGATGTCATGCTTCATTATCTATGCTCTTTTTAGGATAGCTGCACTCGCGCCCGATAGGACCGACTACACCATGCTTCCTACTTCTTCACTCCACCTTATGAGACAAACATAATGACTCGATCAATTAGTCAAATAGTCATGGCCAACGACTTTAAAGGTCAAGGGCAAATGGAAACTTGCTGTTAGGATCGAAAAACATACCCATACAAATTTTGTTCCAATGTTACTATAAAGGACATAGCAAAGTGCAAGGGGAATATAATAGGGTACACATATTCTTAATGTCATAAAGGCAAAAAAAAAAAACAAAAAAACAAAAATCGATGTTCAAGAGGTATTTTGTCTCCTCTCCAAACACTAGGGTAGTCATTTCGGCTCCTCCAATAAAAAACAATTTCCCAACAGATAGGTGAATCAATTGAAAATATAAAAATTTGACCCCCATTATTGGAGGAGGATAATTATTGCGCGCAAAGTTCCCGCGGCATTTTGAGGAAGGTGCATAGAACCCAAGGAGCAATACTCACGTTCTCACATGCAATATTGACACATACTTGACAAATAAAGCTTAAAATCATGAAAAATCCCAAATTCATACATATATGATAACTCTCCATTAATTTTTATCAAATTATTGAATTAGATGACATGCAACACAAATGCATTAGTTTGAGGTTTTATATCTTATTTATTTTGTAAATTTTCGTGATATTAATCTAAATGAAAAGTAAATTTATTAATTATTATAAATATATTAATCTATGATTTTTAGCAATGTAAAAGTTAATTTATGAGAAACTTATAATGGGTGAATCAGTTTCATTTAAGATAAATTTGTTACAAGTGTATCGATTTAAGTGTTTTTCATCAATGAGTAAAAGAGAAAACCAACATGTAATATAAATGCTCCCTACTCGAGTGGGTATCTTCGTATTCTCCACTAAAATTTTGATTAGATTACGACGATGGCTAATCGGTCTCTTTTCGCAAGATGCATGTGCAAGTGTGCATGGTCGGTCACTGTCCCATCCCATGTGTAATGATATCACCAAGGCAATAAAAATTGGACCCACTTCCTGAAATTGCACCGTACGAGTCCGACTAGATCTCTCAATTGTAAATGTGGCTAGGAGGCTTCTAGTAGAAGCAATGTATCTTCTCAGTCCTAAAACCCTTATCTCGAATTATACAGCGTCTTGCCATCCAACGGTCCAAGACTCTTCATGCTGATTGAACAGCATGCGAAGCTGCACGGAAAGCACAAAATAATTGCCCGAAGGGATTCCCTGCAGCAGGTTGGGAGGTGCGTGGAAAGGACCTCTGCAGGAGCCTTTTTGACTTGACTAGCCTTTTTCTATAGGAAAATAACACAAATGGTGGTGGTCCTGAAAGCTTTTAATTTGCTCAATTTGATCCTTAAATTTTTATCTAATATTCAATTTTATTCTTAAATTTTTGATTTGCTCAATTTAGTCCATGAACCTTTATCTAATATTCTATTTAGTCCCTACCTATTTAAAAATTGACCAATTTCCCTTTTTTTAATACCAAATTATTTTTTTATAAATAAAAAATACCAAACTGGGTTTTTTCGGTCGAAAAAATACCACATTTATGCAAAATAACAAATGTTAATATTTCTTTCCTTTCTCCATTTAAAAAAAATGGAAAATTGACAGTAATAATAAACAAAGATGAATCTTGCATTTTGATTTCTTTTTTATATATGCAAATTACTTAAATAATGTACAAAAGCTCATCAATCGATTTTTCTCTTTTAGATGAAGTCCATAAAAAAAAAAACTATTGATGGACTTTTGTACATTATTCAAGTAATTTGTACATACAAAAAAATCAAAATGCAAGATTCACCTTTGTTTATTATTATTGTCTATTTTTCCATTTGTTTTTAATATGGAGAAAGGAAAGAAATATTGACATTTATTACTTTGCATAAATGTGATATTTTTCGACAAAAAAAAAAAAGAAGAAGCTAGTTTGGTATTTTTTTATTTAAAAACAATTTGGTATTAAAAAGGAAATTGGTCCATTTTCAAATAGTTAGGGACCAGATGGAACATTAAATGAAAGTTCATGAACCAAATTGAGTAAATCGAAAGCTCAGTGATGAAATTGAATATTAGATGAAAGTTCATGGACCATTTGTGACATTGAAATCGTGAGGGGAAAATATTACAATGGTCAATGAACTTTCATCTAATGTTCAATTTCATCAATGAGCTTTCGATTTGCTCAATTTGGTCAATGACCTTTCATCTAATGTTCTATCTAGTCCCTAAATATTTGAAAATTGACCAATTTCCCTTTTTTTAATACCAAACTAGTTTTTTTTTTGTGGAAAAAATATCACATTTATGCAAAGTAATAAAGGTCAATATTTCTTTCCTTTCTCCATATTAAAAAAAATGGAAAAAAGGACAATAATAATAAACAAAGGTGAATCTTACATTTTGATTTCTTTTTTGTATATGTAAATTACTTGAATAATGTACAAAAGCCCATCAATCGATTTTTCTCTTTTCGGTGAAGTCCATAAAAAAATTGATTGATGGGCTTTTGTACATTATTCAAGTAATTTGCATATACAAAAAAGAAATCAAAATGCAAGATTCACCTTTGTTTATTATTACTGTCCATTTTTCCATTTGTTTTTAATATGGATAAAGGAAAGAAATATTGACCTTTATTAAATTGCATAAATGTGATATTTTTTCAAAAAAAAACCTAGTTTGGTATTTTTTTAATAAAAAAACAGTTTGGTATTAAAAAAATGGAAATTGGTCCATTTTCAAATAGTTAGGGACTAGATGGAACATTAGATAAAAGTTCATGGACCAAATTGAGCAAATCGAAAAGCTCAATGATGAAATTGAACATTAGATGAAAGTTCATGGATCATTTGTGACATTTTTCCAATGATTAAATAATAATTAAATGAGAAATACAAGGGTTAATCTCTCTCTCTCTCTCTCTCTCTCTCTCTCTCTCTCTCTCTATATATATATATATATATATGTACACACGCTCTTTTTTTAATCAATATATTATAATCAAGACCAAAACAAGGTGCAAAACATCGAAAGAAATCCCTTATTTTGAGTTCCTCTCATATGAAATTGAGAGTTAGCCCGACATTCTTGCAAAACAATCGAATGGAGGATCTAGAGGAATTGGCCATTTAATCTTGTAAACTAATCAAGATTGGAATTGGAAAAAGGTATACGAGCAAAGAACATGAAATCATTCTGTTCCGATAAAGACACGAGAAGAGGCTGGGGCAATTAAGTAGGTGAAGTGGTTGGAATTTGCAAGCTATTCCAACCACCGTTGATGTGATTAGTCGGCCATGTGATAAAGAAAACTCACTTTCAACCTTTGGGCCATAATCTGATTAAGCAACATTACCAGATAACAAAAAAAAAGGGAATAAAATATAAAGCAAGGTTGGAAAAATATTAAACCAAACCGGATCTTCCCGGCTTCCACTACCACTTAAGAGAGGAGCACTTTTTTTTGCTATGAAAAAGAGAGAGAAGCACAAGCAAACCTTAATTCCACAATCTGAGTTTGTAGACCTTACAACCGAAAAAAAAAAAAAAGAAGAGAAAGTCTGTAAACCTCACTTGATTCTCGATGGAGGGAGTAAAAAAAAAAAAAAACTTAATTTTATGAAAAAAAACACTCAATTTAAGATTCAGTCTTAATTATATTTTGAACGTTTCTTTATCTCAAGAAAAAAATCGCAAACTTCCACTACAATCATAAATCTACCCTGCGTCTAAAAATCACCGCTTATTTATCTGAAATTATTAACATTAGGACTAGTTAAAGGTTTATTATTAGATCTTGTATTTTTATCAACACCTTCACTTTCGTATAGAGTAATGACAGTCTCCTGATGTTGATAATTTTAAGGAAATTAGTGTTGATTTTTGGATGCGGGATAGATTCAAGACTATAGTAAAAGCTGGTGAGTTTAATTTTTGATAAAAAAAAGGTTGATGCAAAATTAAGATTCACCTAAAGTTTGAGGAGTGTTTTTAGGAAATTAGATTAGAAAACAATAGAGCTAGTATTTATATGTGGGAAAATTTTAAATAAAGATATGAAATATCTTTATTTTCTCAAATATTGACTCGAAGTATATTTTATTTTAAATAAGGATTTAAAGTATCATCATTTTTCCAAATAAAAGCATAAAGTGGATATTGTTTCAAATAAGAATATAAAATTACCATATCAATCTAAAAAAATGGCATAATTCATAGATTGATAAGGGTAATTTCATCCTTTAATTTTTTGATATTTTTTTCCTTTTTACTTTCTTTTTTCTGTATTAGATGAAAAAATAAATTAAAAAGAAAAGAGAAGGGGCTGGGAAGACAACGAGACCTTTGTAGGTCCTCGCCACCATTGCCCAACTATCACTGCTACCGCCCAACTATCCCCCTTCCTAGCGATGGTGGGGACAATGGCGGCAAGAGGGCTTAGCCCTCGCTTGATTTCCCCCTCATTCTCCTCCTCCTATTATTATTATTATTATTATTATTATTATTATTATTATTATTATTTAAAATAAATAAATATTTAAACTTAATTTATTATATAATTTTAGTAATATTTAAAATTAAAATTACATTTGAACTAAAATGTTTTTAACCGGCTAAAATATTTAACCTACCAGTGAGGTTAGGTCTTTCCTTGAAGCTGTCATCACTACTTCTGCCCTTATTTAAAACTGTTACGATAACATTTTTATTGAAAAATATTATGGTCACTTTAGTCATTATTTATGATAAAATTCACTTTGAATATGTGGAAATGAAAACACTTTAAATTTTTCTTTAAAAATTTTTCTTTATTTGCGGTAGGAGCTAATCATGTTTTTCTATAAAGGTCTTAGGTGATCCACGCGAAGGAACTTTTAAATCTTGACTAACGGTGAAAGCAAAAGAGAACGTACATAAAAACGGGTTGATCTACTAGTTGCCACGTGTCCTTTTCGTCAACTTTTCTTGGATCCAATCAACAAGCGAGTGCAATATTTGGCTAAGTTGCGTGCGTGCGGGTACAATATTTGGAATTTTCCGCGGTAGGTTGTCAATCACGTTTTTCTATAAAGGTGTTAGGTGATCCACGTGAAGGGACTTTTAAATCTTGACGAAAGTAAAAGCAAAAGAGAACGTACATAAGAACAGGTTGATCTAATCTACCAGTCGCCATGGATCCTTTTCCATCAACTTTTTCGGACCCAATCTGCAAGCGAGTACCATAATTGGCTAAGTCGCACGCGTGGGGGTATTGTACGCGCACGAACCAATACCCGCACGCGCGCGCGTATGGCGCGTGAGTAGCGAGCGGGGAGGGAGAGGGAGAGATAGACGTCGGGTCATGTCGGCGAGAAAAGACAAGGCAGTGGGGGGTGGACTGGGAAAGAGGATAAGGACGAAAGAAAAAGGCCGAAAGGGACTGGCTCCACCGGAATAAATTATATCGAAATTTCCCCTCTATGAGAGGAAATCAATGTTCGGACCACCCCCCCCCCCCCCAAAAAAAAGGCAATCAATGGCTCTTTTTTAATTGCGGGAGTCGCTGCTATCGTTTCAATTTTGGATCCTAATGAATTGTTTTTAGAAATCACATGGAAATCAGGTTTTTGTCCATCAAATTTTTACAGCGTAGCTCAACTGACCTTGGTCTTAGGCAGGACTTTAAAAGGCCTTGACAGCCCGGAAAAACGGGAGCCAAGCTAGAGGAGGGATAACCTCTCTAGGGTAAAAGTCCCTTCAGCCCCTGACCAGAGTCTGGGGGCTCGAAAATCTTCCCCCCCTATTGCTCTCCCCAACCACACCTTCTCTTGAGGAGGGGGGGAGGGGCACAAGTGATCCCCGTGACGCCTTCCCCGCTGAAACACGCGGGCGTGGTACAGGGAAGTGATCCCGTTGGGAAAACCCCAGGTGGCCGGGGAGAGCAAAATCCAATTAAATGATCTAATTATTTGTTAAATTTGCAGGTGTAAATAATCGAATATGCATCTTGCATGTAATTCACACTTAAAAGAGTTTTATTCCTTGACTGTTAACCCATGGTTTTCTACCGTTTAGAAGTAATAAAATTTTTCTCCTTGTCAAGGTATCTAAAAATTGAGCCCCACAAGCTCGTGGATGGAACATATCTTTTTGGAATTTGTCGAGATCTTCAAGCAACGATTTTTTATTTGATTAAATTGTTTCCTTTGCATGCAAGGTAAGTTAGGAAAGAGCTTTTCCGAACAATTACTACTCGCCCCCAACGTTTTTGGTGCATTGCCCAACTTGCCATCCAAACGTGTTTGTTAATCTTCTACTCATGAACTGATTCAAAGTTGGGAGCCAAGTGGAAAGAAGTCCTTATATTTTTTTCCTATGGGCCTTAACTATTCAATCTGCCCAATTGATTTGCCACTATTGAACAATGGGCTAAGCGAACGAATTCGTGTTCATTGCAAATGCGTTTTCAATTACTAAGCTTGATTCTAGTTGGCGGGACTAGAAGATGTAGGCATTTCGTGATAGTTCGAAAATTTTCAAAGAGGACAATGCGCCAATTTCAATTGGAATTTCACTAGTTAATTCTTCACAATCACTAGCATGGAGCTCTTCCAGATTATTTAACGTTCCAATAGTACCGAGCAATTTCCTCATTGGAGTATTCTCCATCAATAACACTTTCAATTTCTTCAGATTTCCAATTGAATCTAGTAACTCAGCAATTTAAGTATTGGATAAATTCAACTCCTACAAAGACTCTAGCTTCCCTATTGAGTCTGGGAGTTTTCTCAACTTAACGCACCCAGAGAGAGAGAGATTGGGAGTTTTCTCAACTTAACGCACCCAGAGAGAGAGAGAGAGAGAGACTCAAGTTTCACAAGCTTCCCAATAGTCTATGGAAGCGTGCTAATTTGTGTGTACCTTAGAATAAGGACAAACAAAAACTTCTTATCACCAACAGAATCAGGAAGTGATTCAATTTGTATGTTTGACAGATCCAACTTCTTCAATGATGTTAATTTCCCAAATGAACCTGGGAGTTTCATAAAACATCCACTAGAAGCAAGGAACTTCAGATTCGTAAGCCTTTCGATTTCTTCGGGCAAATCCTTAAGAGAGAGGCACTTTAAACGATTTAAGTGAATCAGGCGCTTTAGCTTCCCAATGGAGGGGTCAATTTCATCCAAGTTTATGCAATTGTAGAAACTCAACCACTCTAGACTGAAGCATGCAGAGAAGTTTGGTATTCTAGTTATGCCTTCGCAACCTTTGAGGTTTAGAATTTTCAGATTCTTTGCCATCTAACAAAAATGATTCACCATCAAGAGAAGAAAATAGTATATATTACATCATATGCCAATCAGAAATAAAGCGAATGCATATCATACCTTGATTAGGCTCCATTCGCTCCAGTCATTTGTGATGCTGCCTCCAACGATCTCAAAGGCAACCAAATTCTTCATAGATAGATTGGTTACCTAAAGATCAAGGGGCCTAGGAGAATACCAAGAAATCCACCTTAACTTTGAAAAATCATCCCCAAAGTCTCCAGCAAAGGTTCCCTCCTCTAATTCAAGGAACCTTAGGTTGGGCAACCTACTAAGTTCGTCATGCGTAATTACAAGTGGTTGATGATCAATTCCAGTTAATATGAGTGCTTGAACTTTTCTCTTTCTCGGCCAAAGCGAACACAAATGAACAAGCATGAATTTGAAAAATATATTTATTAGTAAAAATTTGACAAATTTTCAGATTCTCGTTTGGGGTAAAAGAATTGAGAGGCCTCTAAGTGGGAATGTAAACTCTTTTCTACACGTATCCAACTCATGAAAACAGTAAATTTTGTTTACTTGCTTTGTTCTTACAATGTCCATGGCTTCCTCACAAATCCACACCCGGCTACGCTCTCCAGGATCATGCAAGCACTCCCTCTGAACAATTTGCCTCCCAAGATCTTTGAGCTAGTCATGCATCCATAATTCATCACCATCAACAATCTTTACCAGAGACATTTGCATAAGAACCTGTATCCCAGTCTCAGGAAAAATTGCAAGCTTCCTGAATGTAAATTGCATTCCTTTTTGGTGTTGTTGATAAAAAAGCATGCAATGTCAAAAAAATCTCCTTTTCCTCATCCTCTAATACTTCATAATTGATCATCAACTACTGTCAGACATCCTTATGAGGTATTCTTGCTAGCCTCTCCACAGTCTCTTTCCATATCTCTTTCGGTTGGCGATAGAGAAATGAGCCTATGACCTCAAGAGCCAAAGGAAGCCCTCCGGTTGTGACAACAATTTCTGATGCGGGAATATTGTATTGATATGGTGAAGAATCTTTTCTAAAAGCATGTATGCAGAAAAGCTTAAGAGCTTGATCAAAATTCAGTTACTTTAATTCGTATATCAAATCCTCATCCAGGACTTTTAGAGTAGCTTCATTCCTAGTTGTAATGATTATCCTACTTCTTGAATTAAACCAATCTCGTTCCCTTGCTAACTTCTCTAGTTGTTCTTCCTTATCAACATCATCCAAAATGATGAGGACTTTTTTGCTGTGAAATCTTGTCCTGATCTGGTTAATCCCATGATCAATGTCATGAATGTTGTCCACAAATCTAGAGTCGAGAATGTCAAAATACAATCGTTTCTGCAAATTTACTAGGCCCTCTTTTTCTGATGATTCTCGAACATCTCCAAGAAAGCAGCAATCATCGAAATACGAACAGAGCTGGTTGAAGACAACCTTTGCAAGAGTTGTTTTGCCAACACTGCCTATCCCGTGAATACCAACAAAACGAACACCTTCACAGTCAACATCCAACAGCTTCATTATGTCTTCTACACGAGCATCCACTCCAACCAACTGATTTTTCACATACTTATGCTTTATCTTCAACTTAACCAAAACCTCTCGGATGATCAACTTAATAGCTTCCCCATGCCTACCACAGTTGAAAAAAGACGGTAAATAGAGATGTTATCCTTTCTTTCAAGTCAAAGGCAAAGTATTTGGACTTACGCATAGGTGATTCGCAAACAAGGAGTCAATTCAAGAAACATGCACATGATACAAAGGTAAAATTTTACACACTAGATGGAGTTCCAATGTTTTATACCTCTTTCCTAACAATATAAGTTTGTCTTCAAGCTTTCTTTTTTTTTAAACTTCTTTTTATACTATCAATAGGAAATGCAACTTAAGCTTAAAGTTCTCCCTGCATCATGAATGATTTCCAAGCTAGATTGAGCAGGATGGAATAAATAAGTGGACTTACAAGTTAAATTAAAAGAATTGAGTTGAGCTAGAGTAGAAAGAAAACTTAAGAAGAAGAATTGATGAAAAGAAGACGGAGAAAAAGAGTGAAAAATATCCAGTGAAGGGTAAACGGGGGCAAAGAAAAGAAGGAGGCTTGCTAAAATGAAGCATTCCTCAAAACCCACCAGTTGCTTCACTCCTTAAAACATCAGAGTAAATTTGTGATATTAGATTTCAGACAAGGCAAATAACACACAGACAAAAGCTTTGAATATCTTGGAACTTGTACACACCCTCTAGTATATGTAGGTTCTAGATCTACGGAATCCACGTGTATGATGGAGGAGGTGTGCAATATTATGACATTGCAAATGCCTTCTTGATATGATGCTTAATTATGATTTACCCACCTGATGTTATTTGCTTGGTCTCTATTTGAACTGTACTCTGAAGTTTGAAGTTGCATTCTAGACTAGCCAAATGACTGAAATTTTTTGCGGAACTTCCTGATTTGGTTTTTATACGAGTAAGCATGACCAAAATGGAGAGTTAATTAACTCATCAGTTTTCTCCTATCGATTATCACTTACCACTGATGAAAGGCCGATCAAAGTCAGGAACAGAATAGAGATTATCCAGGCTCATTAATTCTGAAAGCCGGTTGTTGACTACTAAATGGAGCCTGCCAGATTTCATGAGTCTATACATCAATGAGAACGCCAGATACAGAATATACTAGCATCCAACTGAGACCCCAGACAATGTATAATTACTGCCAACTTCTTCCCGCATTTCATACTGTCGAAATTCCCAGAAATCTTACCTATGCAGAAAATGGCAAAGACTGAGGAATTCAAATTGCACATTCTAATATGACAATCAGATTGCGTATAAATGACACGGAAATAATATCAAAAGAACAGAAAATTGAAAAATTAGTAATTACCCTCTCGTTTTGAGGTCCCATCCCTTCAATTCAACGACTTCAACAAGAGCATCCTCCCACCTCTTCACTTCCTCAACCCCAAACTTCTTCATGTGCTTGGCCATGGCATTCCTATACAACCCAGTCTTGAGCTTCACATCTGAAGGCGATGCGTTGAAGAACACCGGCAAGATCTCCTTATTCCCCTTCGACCGAGCCATGCAGTCCACCATGTGGGTGACCTCACGGAGGCACCACGAGCTTGACGCGTAGTCCTTGGAGAAGATGGGCATGTAAATCTTGGACACGGCGAGCGCCCGCATGAGCTTGCCGCCAATCTCCCTGCCGACGCGGAGCTCCTCGTCATCTCGGTAGACGTGGATCCTGGCGTCGAGCATGTCGTGGTAGAGGCAATCGGTAAACCCCATGCAAGTGTCCAGCTCCCTGAAGCTCAGGAACACCTCGTACTCCTTGCCGGCCGGCGCCAGCTTGTCACCGCGGCTCCGGGGTTGTTCGTCTCCTCTCTCTTGGCCGTTGCAGTGGGTTTGCGGGAGATTTTGGACGCTTTCGATGAACGCGAGCACGATCCAAGCGAGCATTCCCAAGGCCCTGACAAAGATGCAACGAAGTTTGGAGACTGGCTTTTTTTTTTTTTTTTTTTTGGTAACCCAGGGAACCCCGTAAGCCGACAGCTGGCGAGCAAACCCTGGGGGAACGACTGCAGGACCCACCACCACAGTGAAGACTGGCTTTTTCATTTCCATCTTTTGGGTTGGTGAGCTTTGAGGCAGAAGAGAAAAAAGGAAGAGTAAGAGAGTGACTAACAGTACATCGAGTATCATGGTGGCGAACATGGCTGACACGCCACAGGGCGAGCGGTGGGATCCATCGTTCTTGAAGAATTGTGCAATCTCAAGATCTCCATAACTAGAACAAGAACACGTATAATTGAGTAGAAAGATTAACGTACCTATTTTGGGATCCATTGTTCTTGAAGTGGAAGCGGAAAACGATGTTCTATGCATTAAGTCATTCTTCTCTATTGCCCTCCGTATCACTGGCTCAATGAGATGGCTCACACTTTAGCATTATGTTAACGCTCCTTATCTGAAGATACATGTGAGAATTAGAGTTAGAGGAGAGACTTGAGCACTATTGATAGAATTTCCAACTAGGCTCACTCATTACAAGTAAAGCTCAACTCGGCCCACACTAGCCAGTCCCATATTAGACTAATTAAGAAACATTTTATCTCACTTTAGACCAACTCCGTTTTACAATAATCATAAAACGGTAAATTACAATATCAATTAATGTAACCCACATCAGGAAAACTCTTACATTCTCTCATTTGGGCTATATTATTTGAAATTGTATCGTATGTGCACACCTTAGTCTAGAGATAATGTTTAATAGTCAATCATATCCCATAAAATCTCAAACACCGAATTATGGCGGTAGCGCATATCAAAATAAATTATTAATGTCACGTTCACTCTAAAAATATCTTTAAAAATACTAGAAAGAAATATTTAGTTCTCCACTATTAACTATTGATTCTCTAAGCTGTGTAACATGTTTTAAAGTCGTGAGAGCCAAAGGCCCAAAGCAGACAATATTACATAATGGGAGGCTTGGATCCTTACAAATAGTATCAGAGTCGACTCCCAACCACATGTGGGGCCACAACGAGGGCATTGTGCTCCCAAGGGGGGGAGGGATGGCGGTGCGTCTGCACCTCGGTCCCCAGATGTGCGCAGGGAGGGGGAGTGTTCTGGGCCAGTTTATAAGATTTGGATTCTCTAATCTGTGTAAAGCGTTTTAAAGCCGTGAGAGCCGAAGGCCCAAAGCGGACAATATTACACAGTGGGAGACCCGGGTTCTTACAGCTTTTTCATTTCCATCTTTTGGGTTGGTGAGCTTTGAGGCAGAAGAGAAAAAAGTAAGAGTAAGAGAGTGAATAACAGTGCACCAAGCATCATGGTGACGAACATGGCTGACACGCCGCGGGGCGAGCGGTGGCGATTGGCAAGACAAGCACCATGCAAAGGAAGAGCCGCACATCGTCGGAGAACGACACGGCGTGTGCAGGATGAACTTGAACCACATCATGATCACAAGTCAGTTCGACCTTCGCTTCGGATTAGATGTAGAAGACGATCGTCCAAAGAGAGATGTGCAGTAATCTTGGCGTTCGGTCTGGTCAAAGAGTTGACTTTGGGAATGTCGACGTGCTTCAGGACGAAGCAATTTGTCCAGCACGGACCAATTGAATCTCGGGCGCTGATCTTATGGCCCACAGGTGGGCTTGGCTAGTCCACATGTGGAGATTAAGGGCGCTCGTGACAATATTTCTGTTTTCCTATTTTTCTATTTACGAAACAGGTTTGGGCAATCCGTTTGCTAATGCAATTTCATTTTTCTATTTCGAAACAGATTTCTATTCTAAAAATAAATTTGGAACGAAATCAAAAGCTAAATTTTTAGCTTTTCTATTTCGAAACGAAATAAGAAATTAAAATTTTTCTCATTGTTCACTCTTGTCGCCCACTTGTCGCCCGTGGGATGCCGGACATCCGCTGTTGATTGCTGGCCACTCGCCACCGGCCCCGGCCACCAGCCGCTGACCATTGACCACCGAACGTCGGCCACCAGCCACCGCACTCCGATCGCCTGTCGCCAACTGCTGATCGCCAGATGCCGAATGCCCGCGGGTCATTGGCCACTCATCGCCAATTGTTGGATGCCGAAGGCTCACCACCAACCACCGGATGTTCGTTGTTGACCGTCCGCCACTAGCCATCGACTGTCAACCGTCCGCCGCTCACCATCGGCCGTCGGATGTCTGCCACCTGTCGCCGAACTCTAGCCACTGGCCACCCGCTATCGGCCTCCGGTCGCCGGACTCCTGATGTCAAACGTTGGACACCATTTGTCGATCACTAGACTCCAGACTTCAGCCGCCCATCGTCGGTCATTGGACTCCGGGCTTCGGCCGCCCACTACCGGTCACCGAACGCCAAACGTTGGTCACCAAACGTCGAATCTTGGTCATTATCGCTCCTAGAAATAGAAATTTTATTTTGTTATCAAACAAATTTTTATTTCAGAAATAAAAAATTTTGAATCGTTATTAAACGCGTTTCTTTGCTTAGAAATTCGTCCATGTAATAGAAATTGATTTACTGTTCTAGAAATTTTATCATGCGCACCACGAGAGCCGTGATTCATTTGGTATGTTGTATCCGAATCTAGGTAAATATTTCTCAAAGAGTGGGGGGGGGGAATGATAGAAAGCCAAATGGATTTTAAGAATTAAAAGCAACTTGCATTTTATACAAGTCAATAATTTCCCATAAATACGGGCTTTTTAATACGTGTACACAAAATAATCATAAGAAAAATTGAATAAGATCATTATAAACGGTGGGCTCCATCAGATTTATTTATTTATTTTGTTCACGAACTCCATGAAATCTGATGCTAGTAACTTTTTAAACTTCATAAAAATATATGACAAGTAATTATTCACATTTATCGTAATATTTTTTCTCCATGAAAAATTTACTTTGCACGTCGAATGTCAATTTTATTTAAAAGAAAATATTCATTATTCGCAAGTGAATATTATTAGTGATTCAAAACTACCTTAAATATATGACATTTTGTTACTTTTTTGTAGTAAAAATAACCGAGCATAAAAATTGCAATATGAAATGCATGGAGTTTTGTATGGATTTATATTAATGACATTATTCATCAACAGAACTAAAAAATCGATAAGTGTTGTGGATGGTTACAATATCATCTCGTCCTAAATTATATCATCTTTGGTTAGACGTTGGTCTTGTATGAGTAATTGGAAATATAGTATTTTACGCTTGAGAAATGCTTGGTTAACGGCACCGTCCCTCTTAAAAAAGAAACGGTGCCTCCTCAGCCTTTCAATTTCCCAAGAGAACCAGTTAAATTGTTTAGCCGGTTTCCTATGCAAATTTGGAAGGAAAATATCTCTTAATTGGATAACAGAAAAATTCCTTATATATTTAAATTTAAATAAAGAAAGTGCTTAACATGAAGAAGCATAGTTTCATTTTAGTGGCAATTGATTATTTCATAAAGTAGGTAGAAGCGGCTTCATATAAGAATATAGCACGGAAGATTGTGAGGGAGTTTATCGAGCAATGGATTATTCATCGATACGGGATTCCTAAATCTATAATGGCTGATCAAGGGAAAGTGTTAACAGAACAAGAGGTGTTGGGATTTTTAAAGTCTAGAAGCATTAGAATGGTTCATTCGACACCTTATTATGCTCAAACTAATGGTCAAGTCAAGGATTCCAACAAGATTATCATTAATCTAATTAAGAAGCACTTAAAGGAAAATCCAAGATAATAGAACTCTTTATTATCAACTGTGTTATGGGCTTATTGAAGATTGAAAAAATCAAGTATTGGAGTTAGCCCATATCATTCGACACCTAAATTTTGGCGATCCGGTCATTTATTTATTACATAGAAAATTAGGGGTCAATTTTATCTCTAATTTTTTTTTTGCATAACATATAGATTTAGGTGCATTTATTTTTTATTTGTTTTTTTTTTGCATTTTATTGGACCAGTGGCAGATGGGTTCAAATTAGTTTGACCAGGCCCACGAAGTGAGCAAATTGGCCCAAGTTCATGTTTTTTTTAATAATCAAAAATTATCTCGTGGGAAAATAGAAATTTTGAAATTTTTCCGGGATATAAATTTGTTAGATAGGGTAGATGGGTAAAAAAAAATATTGCGATTTGTCTTTGTAGATTTGGATTTAAAGAAAAATTCCATCGTCATCTTAGATCATTATCAATATGTAACAAAATTGGTGAAAAAATATTGCAGATCTTGATTCGAAGGAGAAATTGAAAACCTATTTCCTTCCCCCTATAAAAGGCCGCATGTCCTTAAATTGCTTATGTTCTCGGAGTCGACTCCAACAGTAAAATAGGGTAATGATAACCGCGGGAGTCCGGACCACCTTTAATTCAGGTCTCCCGGCCTTGATTTTTATGAAACCCTTCTCCTAGCAAACTAGGCTGGGTTCAAGAAAATGATAAGCAGCTGAAGGTTGGGGGGCTTTTTCTAGGGTTTCTTTTGGTTGACAAAAGAAGAAAATGCAAAAGCGAAAAGTACAGAGGAGAGGGTGACGTGAGAGAGAGAGAGAGAGGGAAGAAGTCTTCTTCGCCGGTTCCTCTTCCCCGGACCCCTCGACGCCTGCACTCGCCCGGGGTTAGCTGTTCGCAAGCCAGCACCGGCAGCTGAGCCGACGACCTTCGAACAGCAGCGGAGCTTCGCCTCACTGCGCGACCACCGCCTTCCACCGCACCCGTATAGCTGCTCCGCTGCTGCCCCTGTTCTGACGCAATCTGCCCAACCCAGCGTCCAACAGCTTCGCCGTGCCTCCATCTCCAATCTCCTGCACCGACGCTGCCCGGAGTCTCTGCCGGACCCGATTCCGCCTCCTGCGAGGGCCAGGTCTGCATCTGCTCCGCCAACCTGCGCTCGCGACTGCCGCTGTCCACTGCACCCAACGACCGCTCCTGTGACGCCGCGACCCACCTTGACCGCAACCTCCGGCCCACCGAAGCTCTGCCGTGGCCGGACCCGAGCCAGATCTGCACCGCGCCGGTTCTGAGCTTTCCCCGACGACCGCTGCTGCTGCTCCCGTGACGCCCCTGCATCGCGCGCCACCGCCCTGTTCACTCGTCGTCCTGCCGCCCTAGCCCCGCCAGCTGCTGCCCCTTCTGAGCTGATCCGCCCTGCTCACTGCCGGTTCCTCCTCGCCGGAGCTCCCTCGCCGGACTAACGACCCGCGCCGGAGACCCTCTACCTCCGGTGACCGACGGCGGCAAAGCCACACGAGCTGCCAAGCTGTGAAAAAGAAAAGGGAAAAACAAAGGAAAAACAAAAGAAAAAAAGAGAAAATCATTTAGTTAGTTTTTATTTATTTATTTACTTATTGTTTATTTTTATTTTATTTTCCTTTTTTTTGTAAAAGTTTATTTTCCTTTATAGCTTTTTTTTTTTTTTTTAATGAAATTGTTCCTTTAAGTATGTGATTGAGATTCCAATATGAATTAGCCCCTCAGATTAGGGATTAGTACTCCGATTTTCACGCCCGATATCCAACTCATAATCTCTTGCAAAATCGCTAATATAATCTCACGTCGAGATTCAATTCACGATTTAATTTTAAAATTGGCAAACTTGATCTCATACGCAAGATATAGTTCATCAATTTTTGGATATCAATCTTATCTTACTTGTTTAATATCGTGATGTTTGAATCAATTTTTTTAAATCCAAAAAAAATTGAATTAGAATTAGATTCATTTTAGAATATTCCTAGTTTTAGGGTTATCTTGCATATTTAGAATATGAATTTTATTTCGAGTTTTTTTAAAGAATAATAAAACTCTATAAAAAATGCATTCATGTGGGATGTTAGTTTTTTTTTTTGGTAAAATTTAGGTTGCATGTTTAATGTTAATTTCAAATTTCATAAAAGAAAAAGAAAAAGAAATTAAAATTAGGACATTATTTACACATCATTGCATATTATGATAGATTGCATGCTTATAAAAAAAATAATAAAAAATCATGCACATGTCATGTAGAATTAGGTTCATGAAATGCATGTCATTTAATGATTGTTGTTAAGTTCATTTAATTAGAGATTGCCCGTCATTAGACTAGGTAATAAATGTTGCGTGACATATAGCTCGCATATTAGATTGCATGTTGCATGTCATTTTAGTTGAAATAATTTTGTACGTCATTAGAATTAGGTCATTTTGGTTAATTTAGATTGCATATTTAATTATTGCATGTTCATTAAGAAATCACAAAAATTTTTACTCATTCATATAGTTTAGGTCATATTCCCATGTCATATCATTTCATATTAGATTAGAAGCATTGCATTACATATGTATTATATTCTTGTTAAAAAAGTGAAAACAAAAATTGAGTGATGGCGTGTTAATTAGAAAATCATATTTAGGATTGCTAATATGAATTCTAATCTAACAACGTAGATGCTTTTATTGTTATGAGGTAAGTCCTGCAATTTATTTACTGCTTTACTTGGGTGTTAAATTGGTGATTTGTGCACATGCATGATTGCTAGGAAATTAGATTTAAAATCAATTTAAGCTGTCTGCAAAAACATTTTTGAAAATAAAAGAATGGTATCGAAAGGGTGTTAGAGAAATCTAAGTAATCAAGTTCCCGTACTCAAAGTCTCTGGTTCGTAGAAGTAAAATAGTTATCCCATTATTTTACTTAGATGTCTAATCGACCTACCGTGAATTGATTAGTGGCGACTCTCTTTTGCATGCTAAATATTTGAACCTAAGTCGCAAATTGATATGGGCTTGGGAGAGCCCAAGCTAAATCTAGGCTTAACAGTCCATTAGCCTAATTTTAGATAGTGCACCCGAAATTTTAGTCTCGACATATGTTAACATATGGACAAGAAACCGTCCTCCCATTTGAAATTACAGTACAATCACTTAGGGTAAAATTACAAGATAATTTGTCAAAGGAAGAATATGATGAGTTAATGTATCCCAATGTCCACGACCTTGGTGAAAGTAAAGCCTCAAAATTGGAGAAATCGGTTACTCAATAGTGAAGGGTCGCTAGAGCATACAATAAACATGTGAAACCTAAGCATTTCGATATTGGTGATTTGGTTTGGAAGACCATTTTACTCACAAATGCTGATAATGAAATGTTTGGTAAATTGTCATCAACCTTGGAAGGCCTATACTTAGGCCGCATTTGGTTCAAAGATTTCAAGGGCTTTCAGGCTCGAAAGCCCTTTGGAAAAAAATTTAGGTGTTTGGAGGTGTCCTTGGCCAAATGCTGGGTTTTGAAATGCTGAAAGCCCAAAGCAGGTGGGGACTTGCTTTGGGCTTTCAACATTTCGGAAATGCAAGTCCACCTTTACTATTCATTCGTTGACTTTTTTAAAAAAAAAACCGATAATCTTCCCCACACCCCAACCGTCATTGATCGGCGATAGAGTTTCATCGGATTTTATTTTTATATTTTTAAAAATAAAAACTTTTTGCAAATATTGGGTTTGCCTTTTTTTTTTTGTCATTTTTATCTTTTGATAATCAATAGCCCAACTTTTTATCAATACACTAGAATAATCATTAATTAACGAAGATAATTAATAATACAATAATTTAAAAAAATTATTCAAAGTTGAAAACAAACCTAAATGAATTCTAGGCCAAAAGTTGAGCTTTGCATCTAATCTATAATCAAATTTTTTTAATATAATTTTTAAATAAATTTACTAATGTATATCTTTTACATTACTCTCAACATGAAAATATAAAATGTTATATAGTTATTATTTCTTTTTTGCAATTTTAAAAATACTAAAGCTAAAAAACTTAATTTGGTTACACTAAAGGGCTTTTCAAATATATGTTTACCAAACAGTCTTACATTTCCTTAAAGTATTTTTCAGTTTTAATTTACCAAACAGTCTAGCATTTTGGAAAACCCTTTTACCTCAAAGGTATTTGTATTCTTCCAAGGGCATTTCCCCAAAGCTAAACTAAACGGGCCCTTAGTCAATGATGGTCTTACTCGGGAATGCATATCGATCGATGGAGTTAGATGGAAAAGACTTTTAGCGATCAATTAATGGCAAGTTCCTAAAGAAATACTATCCAACTATGTGAAAAATACAAGAGATCGATGGAAAATGAAAAACAGAGAATTTGTACCACTTTTCCTTTCATTCATTTTCATTTTTACATTCTCTCTCTCTCTCACACATTTTTTTTTTCTCTCTCTCTTTCTACTTCCTTCTTTCCTTCTTTTTATCTCTTCCTTCTCATCCTTCTCCTGTATGCTTCTGGCCTCGCCTCTAGTCTAGCCTACTCAAGCCAAGGTGCTATTGGAATGCAAGCACGAAGTGGCACAGCCATGACTCAAGGTGGTTATTGGCTTTCTCGGCACATTCCTTGGGCTTGCTCAACTTGTCCATCGCCGTCTCGAGGGCGTCTTTCTCTTGTTCTAGGCGCTGGAAAAGGACCAACTGGGCTCTAGCCAGTTCGTTGGCCTTCACGAGCAAAACCTCAACGGCTTGGATGTTGGAGTCCATAGAGGTTAAGGACCTGGCTAGCATAGCCTCGTTAATCTTGTGCTCCCGCTTCTCACCAAGGGCTAGCCCTTTCTTCAGCTACTTCTTCACTGTTTTGGCTTTGTTGGAGACAACTAGTTGGAATTTGAAAAGCTAAGTATGGGCAGCATGAAGGGCTCCTTGTGCCTCCGTGAGTTCACAAGACTTCTGAGCTTCTCAAGGGCACCGGGCTTGATGGTTAGTAGGCAATATGTTAGGATGAGATAGGAGAGCGGCTCCCTCCATAGAGCGATGAAGTGACGGTCATAGTAAGGGGAAAAGGAAGAGGAAGAAGAAGGTTTGGGCGCCATTTTGACTTTATGAAATTGCAGATGAAATTCGACGGTTGAAATGGTGGATGGGAGCTAGTTGGCATAGAACACACTATTTATAGATTGAGTTTGGAAGCCGAACAATCACAACCCTTCACAAACCAACGTGATGAAGGAACGGATGAACGTGCATAATTGTAGACAGCCAAAAAGATAGGGATTCGTGCATTGTGGGATAATAGATTGATACGATGCACATAATTAAGATTATATTGGCATCGAAATGATGTGATGGTTAAAGCAATGCAAAAGTGCTCGGTCGTTAAAGTGTCACGACAATTGAAGGATTGAGATGAGCGAGGAGTCACTGGTCATTAAATGTGATGAAGATGGCAGACTACAAGTGATTCAGATGAATCTTGGTTCTGATGAGAGATAAGGATCTATCGGAGATATTATGAAAAGTGGAATGGCACCAGAGATAGTAAAATTGTGACAACAATGAGCAATTGGACAAACAGAAAGGTACAATAAACAGGTGCCGAAATTGGAACTTATATTTACAGGATAATGCTAAATGTAAAGTTAATGAAAGCTACAAGTACATATAGGAACATATGCAAGGTTAGATCAAGTGTTGCCTTATCCACAGCACAAAGCTATGGAGTTGCATTTCACTGTTGCAATTGGCTTCAAAGTATTCGTCCCTCTTGCCTCTAAGCTTAGACAGTTTAAGTTCTAGGGAAACACAAGCTGCCTCCAGGTCAGTGTGGTCATTCGTTTTCAGGATGTCAAAAGTGGTGCGATGCCAAGATAGTTCCTCCTTTTTGAAGAAGGCATTCTCCTCCAGTTTTCCAATATCTTCTATACTTCTTAGCCGTGCCTTATACGATTCTAGAGTGGAGAAGTGCTGAGTAAGGAAGTTGGCTCTTGTCCTTCACCATCGTTCTGTACATGTGGAACATAATAGTGTGTGGAAGAGAGAACTTCTTGCTAGCATTAATGGCATACATCAGCTTTGTCTCCGAGTTTGAAACATCGGTCTTTGAAGTTGATTTGGGTCTGAGACAATTGATCACTATCTTGTGAAGCAAAATATTTGAGGCATTCATTATCAAATATGAAATCTTTCATTCTGTCGTTCTATCCCGAACAAGCTCTATCATCGCACGACCAATAGACACATTGATAGGCTTATATTTCCCTCTTTCAACCTCAATCACATCAGCCAATGTATCCATGTCAACCACATAGTCCTGATCTCGAACACTAAAAGAGAATCTATTTACATCCAAGAAACTTAGAATTGAATAGAAGTAAGCAGTGAGTTCAGCATGAGCCTCTGTCATTTTAGAACAAAACCGTTCGACTTGAAAAAAATTGAATTTCTTTCGCAGATTAACATTCAGATAATCAAGAAAATCAAAGTCAACACTTCTAGGGTTAATCACACCACGCTTTAGCAACTTAGAGTACAATTGCTTGTATTCTTCCGAGAAACAAATCTGTCATTTTACTTTGGATTTTCGCCGCAACACCCATTCTAGGTTTAACTGACTATACATCCTATCATCATCATTCCCATTAGGTTGACTCAGCCCTCTAATACGTGGATCGCTTGAGATATTTGCCAATGCTTCTTCCGCTGACCCCGCAGGGGCAATTCTCAATCGTTCCATTGTGTGTAAAAAGTAGGTTTCATTTCGATACCTTTTGTCTTTAAAAAATTCATCAATATAGTTCAAAGGAGTACCGCCCCTCTTCAAAGCATGGTAAAACTTAAAAGTAAAAGCGGGCTTTTGAGTTCTTACGGGTTCTGCATCTTCGATAATTTCTTCCTCTTCTCGATGTTCAATATTATGAGGTCTAGATGGAGGAGATGGACGCTGCTGAGAATGTTGTGGGCTCTACTGTTGTCTAGGAGATTCTTCTTCCTCGGTGAGATCAAAATGCGTAGATCCCTCACACATTTGCTGCGGTCCCCTGTTTGCGATCCTTGAAGACTTTCTTTAAGACGACATCTTTCACAGTCTTTGAGAGATTCCAAGCTTGTTTCGCAAGAAATGTGAAAACTTTTTGAGGATTAAACAAGAGAAGAAAACATAACTGGTAGATCTGTGCTCTCTTAGCGTTTTTGTGAGTAAAACGAAGAAAAACCAACAGTATATAAGGCAGTCGAAGCAAGGCATACGAAACGTCATAAAAGGAAATATAAAAAATGTCTTTTAAAAAAAAATAACTGCCTTTTCAAAAAATTAGATAACCGTTATTTCAAAAATAACTTCTTTTTCGAAAAGGAAAGATTGCAATAATCACAAAAACTGGGGAAATAACATCAATCAATTATAGATAGATGATCGTACCTTTTCGAGATTTGATCCGAGAGATAAGTTTCTAAAATAGAAATAACTTACAGTCATAAATCTTGATCGTCTGAGTCTGAGTGTCTTTAGACTTTCAGCCTTGAGTTTGAACTTCCTTAGATTTTAAGATATTGAGTCTAGAACGAATAACTTCAAATTGATTTTTCTCCAAAGGTTTTGTAAATATATCCGCTATTTGATTCTTTAAATCAATAAACTGAATCGAAACTTCTCCATTTTGAACATGATCTCTAATGAAATGATGTCGAATCTCTATATGTTTTGCTCTTGAGTGAAGAATTGGATTCTTTGTGAGATTGATTGCGCTGGTGTTGTCACATTTGATCTCAGTGCATGAATCTTCAATTCCAAAGTCTCTTAGCTATTGTTTTATCCATATAATTTGTGAACAATAACTTCCAAGAGCTACATACTTTGCTTTTGCCGTAGAAAGAGCTACGGTACTTTACTTCCTTGAAAACCAAGACACTGTCATGTTTCCAAGTAGTTGACAGGTACCCGAGGTGCTCTTTCTATCAACTCTGCATCCGGCTAAGTTTGCGTCTGAGTATCCAAGAAGAGTGAAGTCTCATTCTTTAGGATACCAGAGACCTAAATTTGAAGTTGAGGCAATGTATTTGATAATATGTTTTGCAGCACTTAAATGAGATTCTTTGGGGTCTGATTGAAATCTGGCACAAGTACAAACACTAAACAGAATATCAGGTCTAGAAGCAGTAAGATAAAGAAATGAACCAATGATACTCTTGTATAGCTTATGGTCAAATTTCTTTCCTCCTTCATCTTTGTCCAGCTTCAAAGAACTTGACATTGGTATATTAGTCTTTTTGCAATTCTCCAGTCCAAAATTTTTGATAAGTTCTTTAGCATATTTTTCTTGATGAATAAAGGTTCCCTCCTTCAGTTGTTTCACTTGAAGCCCGAGAAAGAATGTTAGTTCACCCATTATACTCATTTCAAATTCATCATGTATAGACTTAGAGAATTTCTTGCACAGATTTGCATTAGAAGATCCAAAAATAATATCATCAACATAAATTTGAACAAGTAAAAAGCGTTTACTTTCTCTTTTGATAAATAGTGTAGTATCTACTTTACCTTTGACAAAACTATTTTGTATTAAAAACTTACTTAGTTTGTTGTACCAAGCTTGAGGTGCTTGCTTTAAACCATATAAAGCCTTTTTCAGTCTGAATATAGAATCTGGTTTCCTTGGGTCTTCAAAATCGGGTGGTTGTTCCACATAGACTTCTTCTTGGATAATTCCATTTAGGAAAGTACTTTTGACGCCCATTTGGAATAACCTGAAATTTTTATGACAAACAAAGGCAAGTACTAATCTAATTACTTCTAAACTTGCTACTGGCGCGTAAGTCTCATCATAGTCTATCCCTTCTTCTTGCGTATATCCTTTGGCCACAAGTCTTGCTTTGTTTTTCACCACTTTTCCTTTCTCGTTCATCTTGTTTCTGAAAACCCATTTAGCTCCAATGATAGATTTACCTTTCGATTTAGGAGTCAATTCTCAGACATCATTGATACTAAATTGCCTGAGTTCTTCTTGTATAACTTCAATCTAGCTTTCATCAGTTAAAGCTTCTTCTATGCTTTTGGGTTTTATTTCAGAAATAAGAGCCACGACACTAGAATCTTCATGCCTTTTGGATATTGTGCGAATTCCTTCATTAATATCACCAATAATGAGATCTTTGGATGATTGGACTTATGCTTCTAGTTGCTGGTTGATTTGTCAGACTGTTGATCATTTTTGTCATTTGAATCTTCGATGATCATTTGTTGCTGGTCTTCGAAGTCTCGAGCGCTTCGGAGATTTAGACTTTGTAGAGTCTGGAGCAGGTTTAGATTCTTCAAGTTGAGTCTGAATCGATTGATTTTGCGTAAAGTCTTGAAATTTGACATTCATCGATTCCTCCACAAATTGAGTTTTTTTGTTGTAAACTCTGTAAGTTTTGCTTGTGATAGAATATCCAAGGAAAATACCTTCTTCTGATTTTTCTTCAAACTTACCAACTCGATCATTTGCATTTTTCAATATAAAACATTTACATCCAAACACATGAAAATACGAAACAATTGGCTGCTTTCCTTTGAATAACTCATAGGGAGTTTTCTCTAGAATATGCCTTAAGAAGACTCTATTAATAATATAGCACACTGTAGAAACTGCTTCAACCCAAAAACGAGAAGAGATGTTACTTTCAATTAAAAGAGTTCTAGCCATTTCCTGTAATGATCTATTCTTTCTTTCCACGACTCCATTTTGCTCTGGAGTATATGGTGAAGAGAACATATGCCGAAAGCCAGATTCATCACATAATTTTGCAAAGTCTTGATTTTCAAATTTACCTCCATGGTCTGTCCTTATACTTGAAATAACATACCCTTTCTCATTTTGAACCTTTTTAGCAAACTTTATAAAATAAGAAAATGTTTCAGACTTACTTGCCAGGAAATATACCCAAGTGAATCGCGAATAATCATCCATAATTACTAGGCAGTATTTCTTACCTCCAATGCTCTGAGTTCTAGTTGGTCCAAAGAGATCCATATGCAAGAGTTGCAGCACACGATTAGTGGATACTTGATTTATTGGTTTGAATGAGTTTCTTACCTGTTTTCCCAACACGCATGGTGTGCATAGATCAAACTTTTGGTATGTTAGTTTGGGTAGTCCACGAACAAGCTTCTTTACTAAGATTTTGGCTATTTGCTTCATGTTGATGTGCCCAAGTTTTCGGTGTCATAAGTTTGCTTCCTCTTGAATTGAGATTAGACATTGGGTTTCATCTGGTTTGATATTCAAGAGGTAGATATTCCCATGTCTTCGACCCGTGAAAGACTGAGAAGAGTCTTTCGGTTCGAACATATTTCTTCTTGAAAGTTGATTTTGAAACCGGTGTCGCACTGGTGATCGATACTCGGCAAATTGCAGTTGAGTCCTTCCACTAAGGAAACATTACCGATCGTGAGGTTTCCAATCTTTACAATTCCGTACCCCTCAATTCTTCCTTTGCTATTTCCTTCAAAAGAAACTTTTCCACCATTAACTTGTACAAGTTTTATGAAGCAATTTGAGTCTCCTGTCATATGTCTTGAGCATCCACTGTCCAAGTACCATTTAACTTTTTTCTTGATAGTGACCTGCATTTAGAAAACAGACTCAAGTTTTCTTTGGTACCCATATTTTCTTGGGTCCATTGGTGTTAGTGTAATATACGTTCTTTACCCATACCTTCTTAATATGTTTCCAAACCATAGGACATTCTTTTTCAAAATGATCTGAGCTATTGCACTTAGAACATTTAAGAGCACTGCGACTTACAGGTTTTACAAAAACTTTTTGGAAATGATTTTTGTAAGAATCTCTTGTAGGTCTTTACTTAATTCTTTCCTTTACTTTAGAAAAATCAATTAGAGTGATGGTTTCAGCAGTCATTCCTAATCCCGATTTGTTGAAGTAAGGTCTTTGTTCCGAAAGAATTTTTTCAAGTTTCTTAGATCCTATAGAAAATCTTTTAGAAATACTTGAGATATCATTTTTCAAGAATGCATTTTCTTTTGAAAGATTGTCTGCATTTTCTTTCAAAGTAGTAACACTTTTGTCTAAATTTTTGAAATTCTCTTTCCAAACATTTTGCTGTTGCTTCAGTGCAAAATTTCCTCTTTTAAGTTCAGAAATCCTTTTGAGAGAGGTTTTGAGATTAAAACACAATTCATCAATGTATCTAGAGACTTTAGTAGGGATTTTTAAATTACTTACCTCGATTTCACTATCTGAGTCTGAGTTTGTCTCGGAGTCTGAATCTGAGTCTGATTGTGTCATGAGATAAATATTGGCATAATCATCATCACTTTCCTCACATTCGGTATCACTCCAAGTTTCTGCTTTAAGTGCCTTTCGATATTTCTCAGCTTTTCCTTTTTTTCTCTTAAGAATGGGACAATTGGGTTTGATGTGTCCATTTTTCTTGCATTCAAAGTAGACTACATCTTTATTGGATTCATCATCCTCAACTAATTTATTTTGTAGCTTTTGAAAACTTTGTTTTTTTGGATTGAATCTTCTCCCCTTTCGTTCAGTTTCTTGAACCTTCTTATCATGAAAACAGGCTCTTCATCATCCATATCGTCTTCAGAATCTGTGACATTAGATTTTAATGAAATAGATTTCTTACCTTTAGGATCTTCATCTTCGTTGATTTGCTCCATTTCATAAGACTGAAGAGTCCCAACCAATTCGTCAACAGAGAGTGGCATGATTCTTTGTGTCTCCCTTATTGAGGTCTTTATGTGATTACAATCCTTAGACAATCCACGCAGTAGCTTGTTTAACTTAATGGGTCCAGAAATTGGTTGACCTTGATATTCAAGACCATTCACGATTTCTATAAAACGACTAAACATGTCAGTGATAGATTCTCCTGATTTCATTTTGAATGCTTCATATTGATCGAGCAGAATGTTGATTCTGGTTTCTTTCACTTGATCAGTTCCTTCATAGGTGTTGTGTAATCTATCCCAGACTTTTTTAGCTGTATCATAAGAAGATATTCTGTTATATTTAGTAGGAGATAATGCACAATATAAAGAATAAATTGCTTTTGCATCAAGAGCTTGTCTCTTGGTTATCTCTTCTTAAGTTATTTCACTGGACTCAACAGCTTCTTTTCCTTTTTCTGAGACTGGTGCAGTTTTAGGAATGATTCATTTGTCTACCACGTTCCATTCCAGAGGATCATTTGATCTTAGGAATGCCTTCATTTTGTTTTTCCATATGTTGTATTCCTTTCCATCAAAATAAGGCGGTCTGATATTACTTTGCCCTTCAACCAAACCTGGAGCCAACATACTAGCTATGGATCTTTAACTCTGAAGTAAAACACTTCAACTTAAGTGAGTACACATGCTCTAATACCAATTGTGAAAGCTAGTACGAGCACCTAGAGGAGGTGAATAGGTGCAAAAATGAATTTTCCAGAGAGAAGTGTGCAATTCTAATCAACAATAGATTATGAAAAGGAAATTAGAATCTTGTAAACAAATTGAGTTACGATCAAAGTAAAATAGCGTAGGGAAGAGAATAAGAACACAGGGTTTATAGTGGTTCGGTTTAATCCAAGCCTACGATCATTCTTCCACACTGACAACCCACCGACTGGATTTTACTATGAATCAAAAGAGTTGTTACAGTAAAGCTCTTCCTTGATTCCACAGTGTAGAGACTCTGCTACACTTTCTCAAGGTCTCACAAAGATATTAACTCTCTTTTGAGTACAAGATTTCTCTCAACAAATGAATTGACTAAGAACAAGGAGCTTCAGACTTTGGAATTCTTCTATCGCACACACACTCAAACAACTGGAACGTCTTCCTTATATACTCCTTCATGCCATCACACTCGTTGGCACTTACCAAAGGAGTTTTTCCAATCTACCCGTTGGACAGAATCAATTAGGGAGATTTCAAGTTATTTAAGGAATATGTCGATAGCCCACTAATCCTACTCGCTCATACAATCAGAATCTAGGTTTTAATAAGTAAAACCTTCCAAATATACTATGCCAATCAACGAATCCAAAATCCCTAAATCAATCTTAATTTGAATAATGGATTTTGTCATACTATATCCAGCCAAGAGATCCTCTTCAGTCGATAGAATAAAATCCTTAACGAAATACTTAGTTCTAGATAAGCCTTCTTCGACGGTCTAAAAACTGTCAATGTGGATAGACTTTGAATCTTAAGTCTAGCAGTCCGGAGGTCTTCAGACTTTGATGGAAGAGTCTGCAAGTCTTCAGACTAGACTGATGAAAACGTTTTGTCAACTTCAAAACACTCAAGGAAGTTTTCTCCAACAATTAGATTCCAGTGTTAACCTATTGTCTAGTGTCGTCGATTAGATTCTGATGTTGTATCTTCATACAAAGTGGTGATGTTACCACTCTCGAGCATTATTAATTAGATTCCAACGTTGTGTCTTCATACTCATCTAGAAGCAGTGTGCTAGGTGTTGTTACCATTGTCCAGTATCATCGATTCGATTCCAATATTGTCCTCTTATCTATCTAAAAGTAGTGTCTGCTAGGTGTTATCCTCATTGTCCAACATCCTCAATTAGATTCCAATGTTATGTCCTCTAACTTATTAGAGAGCAATGCTTTCTAGGCGCTTTTATTAATATCTAGCGTCGTCGAATCATCTTTAATATTGTATAAACCACTTTAATTTTAATGGGCTTTCATTATTATGTTAAGTGAGTTTAAATGGCACTGTTGACTAGATTTCGATATTGATTATCGTTGGTATTGAGCTAGTATTAGGTGTATTAAGCGATGTTGACACCTAACTTCTCTTTTCCTCAAATGCATAATTTTAAAAAATATATAATTATTATTAATTTTAAAAAAATTGAGAGAGGCTGGGTCGGGCCGGATCGAACCTTGGCTCAACCTGCCTCTCTCTTTTTCTTCTTGCACGAGCCCAGCCTTTTTCCCCTTCGGCCCAGCTCACGCTAGCTTGTCTTCTTCCTGGCCATCCTCGCGCACGCAGGACCTAGGGAAAGGAAAAAGCGGCAATGATGGGGGACATCGGGTAGAGAGGAGTAGTAGGGGCAAAGGGAAAGGAAAAGCAGCACAATAGAGTAAGCAGCAGGTGCAAAAGAGAGAAGAGAATAAAACAAAATCGAGGGGGGGGGGGAAGGAAAGGAAGCGGAGAGGAAGGCAATGGCAAAAGGGAGAACCTAGAACAGAGGAGGTGGACAAAACTGGACAAAGAGGGGAGAACAGAGAGGGGAGGAGCAACAAAAGGAGGAGAAGGAGAAGAGGGTGAAGAAGGAAGCAGAGGAGGAGGAGACCCCACTAAACGGCCGATCACCTCCAACTTCGCCGGATCCAGGTTAGCCTTTTAACAAGCACTTGGTGTGCACTCCTCGGAACCAAGCTGGCCGGAGCTCACCCTGACTAGTTCAGGCAAGCTCCGACCACCACCCGTCCCCTATTCCCTTCCTTGACGTTTTGGCATTTTTTCTTGAAGTTTAAGACTTGCGCTCGGGCCTCGGCCGAGCCAAAAAACCCTAGGATCTGTAGTGCCCACCACCCGTTTGATGAAACGCCTAGCCGAATCCTCCTTCCCAACTCCTCCATGTAGAGCCCCTAGGACCACTGGTGACCGGAGGGACGCTGCTGTCTGCCTAGAAGCCAGGCCGTCCCCCGTCTGACCGAGGCCATGCCGTCGTGGCCTCAACCAGAGGAGCTGCCCGGGCGTACGCCGTTTGGGCACCCTTGGTCAAACCTAGGCAGTCACGACCAGGGAGTGCAGGCCGAGTTAGGCCAAATGATCTAGCCCACTCGGCCTTCATTTCTGCTTGAGCCCTTCAATTGGGCCCAATTCGGATTTAGTGAAGGCCTGACCACGGCTGGTCGGGCCTAACCCAATCGGGCCGGACCGGAGCGAGCTAGACCCAACCCGACTTGCCCCGGGCTGAACCCGACCCATGTTGACTAGGCCGAACCCAGTCGGGTTAGACTGGGACAGACCGGTTCACCCAAAAAAATCGAAAAAAATATTATTTAAAAAAATTAAAAATTAAAAATTAAAAATTTCAAAAATTAAAAATGTAGGGTTTGGTTAGGATTTGCTATTTTTTGTATTCTTAGTGTAATTAAGCATTTATTTGCTCGTATATTGATTATCGCTGCGTTTGGTTCAGCATGGTTCAGCATTTCCAAGAGCCCCTTATGGAAATGCTGAACCGTTTAGTTCAACTTTGAAACTGGCTTTCAGCTTTCAACTTGCCTTCAAAATGCTAAAATTATTTTTTCCTTCCAAAACTATCCTCACTAATTCTTCATATTTTCGATTTTGCCCTGATTATTATTATGCTTTAATTGAAATAGGAGGCAGCCCTTTGCTGGTCCGGCAAAGCGCTACAGCCACCAACAAAGGTCGCCCGAGGTTAGGCAACCTCCGGCGAGGGTCGCGCGACCTAGGCGATCGTTGCCTAGGTCTCGCGGCGGCGACTGGAGTCACACGACCCTCACGAGACCCAAGCGAGGGCCGCCTGCGGCCGCGAGACGCAGGCGGCAGTCACCTAGATCGCGCGACCCCTGGGTCGCCCAAGGTCGGGTGACCTTCGGCAGCCCTCAG